>CM075062.1:83855253-84465025 GCA_037428765.1 Rubia yunnanensis | reverse complement strand
TCTCTCTCTCTCTATCTCTCTCTAGAGTACTTCTTCTCTTTTGCTTCTCATTTTCTCATCTTTTCTTCATCTTATTTTCTTAGATCTATGGCATTTAACTCAATATTTTCCATAGATCTATTTCTAGGGAGTAGTTTAATGGCTTGGGGATAATATTTGTATTCATGTTTTGACTTATGTTCTGTGAAATTCATTAGATATTCCTAATTTTTTGTGCTTGTGATATTATGTTTGCTTCATATGGAATTGTTCATGAATTACATGAATGATACACTCCATTAACACACACTTTAGTCTACATTCATGTTGGTTCACATATTGATACCCCCCGGTGAAGAGTAACATGGATGTGATATAGGTAGCGAGGTTCAGTTCCACGTGGGTGTGTGCACGTAGGTCATTTTTTAGTTTTACCGCTACGATCATAGCACACCAGTCGTAGCTGGTGAGATGTTTTGAAGGGTTACAAATAGAAAAGCATTTAGTAGCAAACCTAGGGTGTAGCGACCCTAGTGCCATTGATAAGGTGCCTATTTCCATTTACCTCTTTAGGCCCAGGGGTAGAGCATTCATGGTGTAGTGCTCGGGACGTAATCATATGGGGGAAAAATAGATCTGCACAATGGCAAGGCCATTGTCACACTCTCCTAATTACGGAGGTGGTGCCGATGGAAGATTGCAGGAGCACCCTGTGTGACATGTATAGGGAAATACTTACCATCGACCACACCATGTGTTATGAGCACTAGATTAGGTTGTTCATGTCTTATATGTGATGGAATCGAGGATCGGAACATTTAAGCAACCATGTTACGCAAATATACCCCAAGTGTCTGTCTATATAGTTTTCTCCTTTTTTAGCTCTTATGCTTGTAGTTGTTAATTGAAAAACCCAAAACCCCCATATTTTATGATAGTAGCTATTCCTAACACACAGACGGATTGACAATCCATACGTGGTTATGTAAAGTTGTTTATTAGACCCTAGCATCTCTATAAATAAACCCGGTCTTGCCACTAACTACCCCATCAGTAGCTTAGTAGTAAGTTTGGAAGCAGAACTATAAATTTAAATATGACCTCCCTTTTATTCCCTCTTTTTTGTTTGGAACACCTTCCCTTGGGTTAGCTAAGAATTAATTTAATGACCTCGAGTGGAGGCGAGTCAGTTCTTAATACTTGAAAAGCCCTTGTACCGAGTTCCTCGATCTCTCCCCTAGTTCGCTCCGCGAGCACATCACTCTTCTTCTCTAATTGGGCAATTGCATCAAGGATCTCCTCCCAGTCTGACTTGTACAATGGAGCATTGGTGTTGGAACACCCTTCTCCCCTCAGGTAGGGTTAAGGTTGTCCAACTCGATTGTACCCTTGGTTGTCCTTGCGCCACTGAAAGTTAGGGTGATCATGGTATCAGGGGTTAAAGGAATTTTCATAGGGATCTTGTCTATTTCCATCATGGTTCCTTTGTAACCTTTGATGTTTTCCCCTAGAAAATTGCCTATTTCCACCATTGAAGTCCAAAGCGTTCACTTCCTCAAAATCGTCAACCACTTGTGGACATCTATCGGTCGAGTGATCAAGATTGCAAATGCCACACACCTTCACTTGTTGAGATCTCCCTTTCATAAACTCTTTCATCATGGAAGCAAGTGCTTGTATTTGTTCCTTTAGCTTGGAAGAATGAGCGGACTCATCTAAGGTCTTCACACAGGATTGGGTACCAAATTGTCTTATACCATTGGCCATTTCTTCGAATAGTTCCATTGCATCCTTGGGGCTCATTTTTGCTATGGATCTACTGCACACCACATTGACCATTCACATATATTTGTCACACATATCCTAAAAGAAGTAATAAACCAAATCGCACCCCTTGAATGGATGATATAAGCAACTCTCCAATAGCCACTTAAAACCGCTCCTAATACTCATAGAGGGACTTGTTTTCTAGTGTAAAATGTTGGAAACCCGCTTCTTTAAACCCGCGGACTTTGAAGCCGGAATGTAATTTTGAAGAAACCTCTGCTTCATATCCATCCAAGAAGTGTAGGCCCGGTGGGAGGTAATATATCCAATCCTTGGTTCCATCCCGTAATGAGAAATGAAAGGATCTCAAGTTGTAGTCCTCCTCAAACACCCCTGGTGGATTCATGTTGGTACACAACAAAAGAAACTTTGATAAGTGCTTTTTTGGGTCTTTACCAGTCATCCCATGAAAGATGGGCAAGCATTGGATCATGCAGCGCTTCAGCCGTTATGCATCAAGCGGTCCAACCATTATGCACTCCTCTTTCTCATAAATAATTACATTATGGGCCTCACTATGAATGCTTATCCCTAGGACTATAGAGGCAAAGGGATAGAAATCTCATGATGACGCTAGGGTTGAAACAACGATGGTCGCTCTACTACAACCTAGTTGCTACACACTATCATGCCCTCACCTATCGGGCTACCATTTTCAAATCAATTAGCATACAGTCATTGGAATGGTGCACACGGTATACATGCACACACCCATGTAGCTGATAACTCGTATTCCCCCTAATACCCTAGTGGACACTCCCAAGGGGATAAACAAGCCTAGCACCATACATGAAACATATACTAAGGTGTATGCCAATTATAGGATATCTAACATACATTTAACAAGAATGTAAAGAACAAGTCCAACATGATATTTATAAACATAAAAGGATAGGGTGATTTACAATCTCACAAACAATCTACCAAATCATGAATACAAATTTAAATCCCCAAGCAAATAAACTACTCTCCTAACATTTGAACCCAATCTTTCCATTGTATTCAATGCCCTTGGGCAAAACTAGGAAGATTAAATAAGAAAGAATAGTTATTCCCTTTCTTTCCACCTACTCTTAGAAAACAAGGAGAATAGAAATTAGTTTCTCCTTCTAATTACCAACTTGTTAAAATCTAGTAGACATAGGCTTCCTTATATAGTAGATATGAAATAGGCCTTAAAGAGGCCCAAAAACCAAGAGAAACCCTAGCTGGAATGACGGCACTGGCCCTGTAATAGAACACAGCCAGTGTGGCACGGCCCCTGCAATAGTGCACATGCCACTGACAAGAAATGGTCTCTAGGTCTTTTAAGTTGTTTGACTATGAACATCCGTGTGGGCTGCTGGCTGGGAGTATGTTTTGATCTTCTGAACGGTGCAGTCCTTGCAATACTTTACGGGCCGCAGGCTGGAGATAATTTCTTGGCCTTGTGATGGTGCGACCATGCAAAATGTCGCAGAGCATGAGATGGTCTTCGGATTATAATCTTTAAAGTGCACATGTCATGCAATAGGACACGGCCCATGCTCATATTTAGCCGCACGAGCCAGCTGACCAGCATGGACTGTGCAATACCTTGCAGCATGTGCCCTTACTTAGGCACAACACCAATTTTTCCAGCACGCCTCGTGCAATAGAATACGTCTGTGCTAGTCATCAAATTTGTTCGAGCATCAACTCCTTTCTTTTTGGCATGTTTCCATCTACTACCATGATTAAGCGCATGACCTTCGGTCTACTACCATTCTTGCGAATAGCCTTTTAATATCTACTACCATCCTTGTGAATGGCCTTCTACTCCAAAGTGCTTACTAGCAATCTACAATGAAGCTCACAAAGTAGGATCTAGATGCTTGTAAGGACATAGTATCCATTAGGTCTAAATCAATCTAGAAAACTATGGATTTAGAAAAGGAAACCAACAAAGGCTATCTAAACCCCTTGTGATGTAAACCCAACTAAACCTAGCAATCAAACATTTGAAACATACTAATTTATGTGCTATCACATGCATTGGTTATCGCATACTTTTAGGTGCAGATTATGAACCACGGTAAAAAGTGTACTATTTACTACGCCAGTATTTACCTCAGTTTTTTGAGGCTGAAAACCGAGGTAAAAACCCATGGACAACCAAGGTAAAAGGTGCAGTTTCTCGTAGTGATAAGAAGCTTGTAAGTGGAAATCAATTGCGTCCAAGGTTCGTACTTTGTGTTTAATCCAATCTTTGTTGTTTCATGATTAGCTTACCATCTTTTATATGCTAGTTTCTTTGTCTTTTTATTTCAAAACTTAGAAAACCAAACCAAAACCCCCTTTAGTCTTTATATATATTTATTTATTTATTTATATTTATATATATATATATATGTGTGTGTGTGTGTGTCTGTGTGAACTCTTAGGGAAATCCCTCTTCTTCATGGACACAATATATTTAGTTGTAGTCTAGGACGTAATTGGAGTTATAAATAGAACTTTTGAGACATACGCCAACAACCTCCTTAATTTTGTCAACATTGTCAGGGAAGAGGCATATAATTTTAAGTGTTTTGGTATATTTTCGTGAATATTTGCTAGGTTGTTTTAGGATTGGTTATTATTAAATCTTTGTTTGGATTGAAAGTGTATTGTTCAAGTTCTTTGTGTATGGTTCATACTTAATCCTCGTCACAAGAACCCCTACACTACTACCCCGAGTTAGAGTTAAACCTTAAGAGAGCTAGAAGGCTTTCCCTAGAGAGTGTGAATAATAACCTTTCTACTTTCTATCTTGAGGAGCCTACTACTTCTATGGGGCATCAAGAAGAAAACCAAAAGGAGAGCATTGACACCCTTTTATTTGAGAGAGAAATTTTTCCTTTGAGAGAGATTATGGCCCCTAATCTTGAGCATCAACCAATGTGCATTACTTATCCAGAAAATGGTCCCAACGAGCATTTTTAGTTGATGTTTGGGTTGATACACTTGCTACCATCATTCCTTGGTGGGCAAGAAGAGAATCCAAACAAGCATCTCTCCAACCTTTACATGGTGTATTGTAGTATGATTCACAAGGGTTTAGATGAAGAGTTTTACAAGTTGAAGGCAATTCTTTTCTCTTTAAAGGATGTTGCAATAGATTCGCTACATTATTCTTCCTCTGGGAGTATCAATTCTTGGATTTATATAAAGAATAATTTTCTTGAAAAATACTTCCCGGCTTCCAAATCCACCACCTTGAAGAAGGAGATAAGCAACATCCTTCAATGGCATGAAGAGTCTTTCTACGACTATTGGGAGAGATTCAAGAAGCTTCTTTTGATTTACATGTACCATAGCAACTCGGAAGGAGACTTGGTCTATTACTTCTAGAATGGTCCACTTGGTGATAATCAAAGATTAGTGAGGGGTGCTTATGGTGGATCAATCAGAAATAAGAGCTCGAGAGAGGCTATATATTTGTATGAAGAATTAGCCGAGGATTCAAGGACTTTTAGCTTGAGATCCAATCTTAGGAGGCAAAATCTGAAAACCTTAGTGCTAGTGCTGACAATGGGAAACTTCATGATCAAATGTTAGACCTAACTTCTATGGTTAAGTCCTTAATGAGTTAAGTCCTTAGTGAAAAAGTCTTGAAATGTGCCACATGTAAAGTCTTGTGAAATATGTTCATCGGCACATCCTTCGGACACTTGCCTTTGTTTGTAGGATGATTATGTCGAAGAGGTGAGTGTTATGGGTTATCAAGGATGCCAAGGGTATCAAGGTGGTAAAGGCTGCTAAAATAGGCCTTATCATCCAACTTGGAGAGATCACCCTTACCTTCGGTTTGGAAATGCTCAAGGAGGCAAAATTGCTCAACAATATTGCCCTTTAAAAAAGAATATCGTCCTTCTCAAGACAAGACATGTGATCAAGTTGAAATTCTGGGGATGTCAAAGGATGAGGTGTGCAAGCGTTGGGAAGAATGAGCCTAAGTGCGGATAAGGCCAAAAATTCCAAGAGAATGCCAAATCAATCATTAAGAATTTGGAGACTCAAGTGAGTCAAATGGCATAAATTTTGAATCGAATGGAGTCATGGGATTTTGGAAAGCTTCCTTTTCGATTGGAACTTAACCCTTACCAAAATGTTAGTGACATCTCATTGAGGAGTGGTAAAGAGGTGAAGAACCCCCAAGGAGAAGGCATTTTTGAAAGTGAGCTCAAGAAAGCAAAATATTTTGAGAAAGAGGCTAAAGAGTTGGGTAAGGAGAGGATGAGAAAGAGAAAGAAGATTGAGGAATAAGTTACTGTGCTAAGATTGGGATCAAATCCTGAGACATCATCCCCTCCTTACAAGAATGAGAACATGGCAGAGATTCCATCATATGCAATGGAACCACCTTTTCCGGAAGTATAGGAGAAGGAACATGGACAACAAGGACATCTAAGAAGTATTTCGTAGATGTGAGATAAACATTCCACTCTTAAATCCTCTAAATAAAATTCCTATGTATGCCAAATTTCTTAAGGACTTATATGTTGTTAATAGAAAAAAAGGATAAAACATAAGAATAAGAGTGGAAAGAGTAATCATGTCTCCTCCTTGTTTAAAAATGAACTACCTACTAAATGTGATGATCAGGGAATGTTTGCAATCCCTTGTATGATAAGAGAAAAACATGTTGAAAAGGCCATGCTCGATCTAGGTGCTTCGATAAATATGATCACGTATTCTTTATATGAAAGTCTAGATCTAGACAGTTTGCACAAAACTAGGTGGTTATCCAACTAGCCGATCAGTATAGCACATACCCTAAAGGGTATTGTGAAAGACATATTGGTAAAGGTTAATTCCTAACTACTTCCAACCAATTTTTATGTCCTTGACATGGAGAATGATAATCATGTCACCCATATTTGTTAGGTAGTCTATTTTTAAAAACATCAAGGACAAAAATCGATGTGCATAAGGGGATGATAACAATGGAATTTAATGGGCTAAAGATATAGACGGATACTAATAATTTTTTCTAGTATCCTAATAAATACCACTCTTGTCATGCTATTGATGTTGTTAAACATGTAGCGCAAGGTGTATTTGAGCTTAATAGTGGTAATTCATTGAAAGTTTCCATAGAGAATGATTTTAGTGATGATTCTATTACGTATTTTTGTGAGTACTAACTTGAAGGAAAGCAACGACGATCAAAGATCTCTTGGGGAGGTAACATCTAACATCCCTAGTTTACCCATGGTGGAACCAAAGAAATCGGGGTTTCCTCTTTCTCATATGAAGACTTTGGTATTCGAGTGGAAACCACTACCAAAAGAGCTTAAATATTCATCTCTTGGAGAATGAGAGAAGCCCATTGTGGTCAATTCAAGAAAAATAACCATGGAGCAAAAAAGGGAATTGTTGGTCATGTTAAGGAAGCATGAGGAATCCCTTGATTGCATGCACCGAGCTTTATTGAGGGATGATGTAAATCCCGAGAATTTTGTTCCAGGTAGAAGAAAATAAGTTGATCTCCTTGAACCATTTTGTGAATGATGCCTAAGAATTGAGTAAATAGTGCCGACGACGTTAAATAAAAAAAATTTTGATCATCAGGGTATTCGTTCATGACATTCTATCGATGTAAGCTCGTATTCCTCTACCTTACTTTTTTTTTCTTGACTATTTGTATACATTAGGGGCAATACATGCTCTAGGTGGGTGAATGGGTGTGTGTGTGTGGGGGACTTGCTTGCTCATTTGGTTGTTTGTCATTCTTGATTTGATTTCTTTGTAACAAGGAGTTTTTTAGAAGAATTTATGCAAAATAAGAGATATTGAGAGGAATTGAAATTTGTGAATTTTTCTATTGTCTTTGCCTATTTGTTGGTTCTTTAGGTAGAGTAAGCTTTCTTCTTGTCTTTCTTTTGATGTTCACACCTCATTCTTGTTATACATAAAAACAAATTGTGGTTTTGTGGTTTAGTACTCCTTAGGTCAGGGTGTGAGGGTTGGCAAGCTCTTTTTTTTTGGAATAGGGTAGTTCTAGGAATAGGGTAGTTCTAGGAATAATGTGTTACTTGTGATCTTGGGAAAACATAGCTTAGAAATCACCTTAGGACTTTGATTGTTCATACTCGATGACAAGTAAGGGTCTTAGTGTGGGAGGAGTTAATGAGATGTGATTTTGATGTTTTCTTTGTACAACTAACATTCCTTTTAGCTTATTTTGTAGGTGGTTAGTTAGATTTTATGGTGTTTTACAAAATAGGGGATCTATAATCCCCTTATGTGGCTATTTGGCCAAATTTCCCTAGTTTGTAAGCATTTGGTGTCAGATGTGTTCTACCTCTATGATTTGGTCAATTCCTATGTGTTCTGTGAGCTTATTTGGAGACCATCATGAAGAATATCATTCTCAAGGATGGTAGAATATTGAAGAAGGTTATTCACAATAATTGTAGAAGAAGGAAGGTCACTTACAAAGTTGTAGAAGATAGATTGAAGAAGGAAGGAAAAGTAGTGGAGGAAGAATGATCCGGGTTTTTGGAGCCTAATTATGGGAATGATATGAGATGAATTGGTATCTGTGGATAGCATCATTAGATTCTTCTTCATGAGTACTATAAAAATGACTAAAGCTTCCAAAACGGACCGGTGGTTACCTCATGGCGATGGAAAGAGAACCAGCCAACCGACCAGCTTAGTACCAGCTTAGTGCGCGCAAACGTTGTGTCCACACGTATGGCCCTCACACCAAAATTTGGTCATAAAAACCATCCAAACAGCCGGTTGGTGCCTGGTGCATGGTCGCGACCCGCGCGTGTCTGCTATACTTTTGACTTCTTTTGGGTCATTCTTGACCACATAGACTATAAATAGCCTCTTATCTTATCCCTTTTTCCATACCTAACATTCTCCTCTAAGAACCCTAGCTTTCTATTTCTCTTCATATTTTTCTTCATTTTCTCTCTAATATTATGCTTGCGATTTGAAGTATGACTTGTAGTAGATAAACTTAGTCTTGGGAGCAATTGATTGAGTCTTCCAAGACCATGTCTTGAGAAATCTATTTCCATATTTAACGTTTTGACTATTGTGCATTTATGAAGTTTAGAATGTAGTTGCTGATGTCATTTATGTGATTTGAAGTTTAAGGATATGAATTACTTGTATGATAACATGTCAGGAGTTGATGAAAGTAGCTAATTTATTCTCTTTTGACATGTAATCCAAGAACATGAGTTAGGACTTTAAATTAGGTTGATGATGTTATAATTGTTAGATGAGTGTGATTATGTTGAAGCCTTGATCATGTTTATTCTAAGGTAGGAAATACGGGATAATATTTAATGTTGAACTTTCTTGATTGACCCTAGTAAATACATGAATTAGTTAAATGCTTAGACATTTGGTTGAATGTTTATAGGTGCTATCAAGATTATTGATTCTACGTTCATAATGACATAAATGAGATGTCTTTAAGCGTCGATCGACTAAAGCGGTCATTAGTGAGGCTTACAAACAGATATTAAATTCACTCTTGTAAACTACACTTAAGAAGACTAGGAGGTTTACCTTCACAATAAGTAGTCAATATAGCTAAATTGGTTGTGTGTAAAAGAATAGATAAGAGGTTTGGAAGTGGAAATCAATTGTGCCCAAGGTAGTTTGTGTTTAATCCAATATTTGTTGTTTAATTGCATGATTAGCTTACCAACTTTTATATGCTAGTTCCTTTGTCTTTTAATTTCATAACTTAGAAAACCAAACAAACCCCGCCCCCTTTTATCTATTTACATATGTGTGTGTGTGTTTAATCTTATATGCATGAACACTTAAAAACGTCCATCTTCTTTGTGGAAGATCCCTCTTACTACTATCTACTTAGTTGTAGTATGGAACATAAATGGAGTTATAAATTTAACATTTGAGAGGTACGCCAATGACCTCCCATTGAGCCACGTTAGCAGTGAGGCCGGCGGTAGTCCATTCACGGTAATTGTCACCTTTCTTAATCACAAGAGAGATTGTAAGTGTTGGGTGATCTGAAGCATGAAGGAAAAAATGGAAAGGTAGGCAATTGTGAGGATACATTAGCAGTGCCGAGCCTCGAGGCGGATGCGGTCTTGGCCCGGAGCTGATCGGTGGTGCTTGAGCTTGGCGGCGGTGCTTGAGCTTGGCAGCGGTGCTTGAGCTTGGCGGCAGTACTTGAGCTTGGCGGCGGTGGCAAGATAGACTTTGAGTGGGGCGGAAGTAGCGGCAAGGTCAACCTTGAGTTTGGCGGCGACGATGTCATTACCTACGGCGGTGGAGGTGTCATGTGCGGCGGCTAACGACCTCCGAGGCAGCCATATCTTAAACTTGAAGACCTGACTCTTCGATCAAACTGGGAATTTCAGCGTCGGACATTGGTCAGTGAAAGCAGAAGCAAAGATGATTTTTTAAATTTTAGAATTTTAATAGTTTTCAGGATTTTATCACTGATACCATATAAAATATAATTGGGTAATATATCAGGTAAAGTACAAGAGACCAGATGTCAACAAGAAAAGGTAACTAAACTAATAGCGTATGGAAATGAATTATAATCTAAGCATATTTACCTAAATTTAATTGAAAAAGAATATTACGGAGTCTAATCAAATCTTACAAGATACTTACAAATGTAACTTAATATATCTAACAAGTTGGATCAACGTGAAGATAAGTTGTAAGAGAATAAATAAATAAATGAATATTTTGTGCCTATGTTTGAATTCTGTGGGATAATATTGGTCAAATAAACTCATGGTATCAATGTTGTAATGTTGTTACAATATGATTTAGCACAGAAATCATATTGTAACAACATTACAACATTGATACCATGAGTTTATTTGACCAATATTATCCCACAGAATGCAAACATAGGCACAAAATATTCAGTTATTTATTTATTCTCTTACAACCGAGGGAACAATCGTGTGCTCGATGTGGCATTCGTGTGCTCGAGGTGGCATTCGTGTGCTCGAGGGAACAATCGTGTGCTCGAGGTGGCATTCGTGTGATCGAGGGGATAATCTCACGCTCGAGGGGTCAATCTCACGCATGAGGGGACTAAAAACTGCTCGAAGAGATCTTCGAGTACTCGATGGCATCATCGACTGCTCGACGGGATCTTCGACTGCTAGACGGGATCTGCGACTGCTCGAAGGGATCTGCGACTGCTCGAAGGGACTTCCGACAGCCATGGGCTCGAGAGGTCCCCCGTGTGCTCGAGGGGGCTACAGTGTGTTCGAGGGGTCCTCAATGTGTCCGGGACTTATGTGAGATCGAAGGGACTTCTACGTGCTCGTAGCAACTTTTGGCCGAACGCATGCATACTAGATCAATTCTTTTGACAGTTTACACTTATGGATCTCACTGACCGGTAGTTGCTTGGACAAAGTAATGAAACAACACTTGATGTGGAGTTTCACTACTTTGAAATTGCAACTACCTCCTCTACATTTTGCACATATATAGACTCATAGATAGTAGTATATGATCATACTTTTGGAGGCAAGGTTGTTGCCTTTTGTAAAAACTTATTTGATGATGGCTCACTCATTTTGGTTTGGGGTACCAATATATTAACCCTCACCCTCGGGTGCTTTCACTGAAAAAAATATATATGATTTAGCACAGAGTGTATTGCATGGTAGCAATGGCGGAACCAGAAAATTTTCTTGGAGGGGCTAATTAATTAATTTTTAATAAAATATTATTTAATAAAAATAATTTTATTTAATCTGATGGAGTTGAAGGGTAATTTTTTTAAAAAATTGGTAGCATTAGAAAATTTCTTATGGAGTGTGAAGGATAAATATTTTTTTAAATGGTAGCAATAGAAAATTTCTGATGAAGATTGAAGAGAAATTTTAAAAAATATAGTAGTATTAGAAAATTTCTAGCATGGAATGAAGGATAATTTTCAAAAATTAATATCGCTAAACAAGTACTGATGGGGGGCTGGTTATCTCCGCCCCTGCATGCCAGGAAACTTAATGGTTGCTAGGACACAGGCAGACATGAATGACTAATAGATCTAACAAGACCACAATATAGGTGAAGTATGAGAAGGCGTGCATCATTCCCTGTTTCACACTTCAGATTAATGGGCTTTAGACAGGTAAACTCAAAAAATTTATATTGTACCGATGATTTTGGACCTCAGTAAAGAATGCCGAAAAACATACTACTCCGTCCCAAATTAAATGGTAAGAAATATTTTTCACAGTTATCAAGAATTATGCCCCTGCATGCTAGGAAACTTAATGGCTGCTAGGACACAGGCAGACATGAATGACTAATAGATCTAACAAGACCACAATATAGGTGAAGTATGAGAAGGCGTGCATCATTCCCTGTTTCACACTTTAGATTAATGGGCTTTAGACAGAGAACTCAAAAAAATTATATTGTATCGGTGATTTTGGACCTCGGTGATTTTGGACCTCAGTAAAGAATGCCGAAAAACATACTACTCCGTCCCAAATTAAATGGTAGGGAATCTTTTTCTCGGTTATCAAGAATTATGTTTGACCGTTAATATGTTTAATTACGTATAATATCGGAAAATAAAAAGTTACTTTTAAAAAACTATTTGTTATGAAAATCCAATAATATAACATATGATAATATTATTGCTTATATACCTATTTAAATATGCGGTCAAAGTTTGACAGTAAATAGTGTCAAATAGTAAAGTGTGCAGTTTAATTTGGGACGATGGGAGTATTTGGAATGATCAAAATTTTGTGTGTACTTTTTGTTTTTGTGGCTCTTCTTATCTTTCATACCCTCTCTGTTGCATTGGGTTTGATACACTTTTTTTTGAGTTGTTACTATAGGTCCGGGACACTTTTTTCTTTGGCAATATTCTCTTAAGGCAACATTTTGAGAAAGGCCATATTTCCATAGGTTTATGGAAAGATGGGTTGAATTAGAATTATAGAAAGACAAAAGGTTTAAGTTACAATATTAAAAATTTATTGCGCAACGTGCTGTAGTTATAAGTTTATCACCCGATTAAGGAAGCCTAAAAATTTTATCTTGATTTCTTCTAATTTGCAGTTTAAACTTTAACCATGGTTATTCCATAACTTGTGTAAAGACCGTCTTTCAATAGACAAACTCTTCTTATAATTTCACCCACTGATCCTAATTGTTCCTTTCTAAACTCAATTTAATCCACTCAATTTAATCATCTAAACTCAAGCACTTGAGTCTATGGTGTCAAATTTAATGAAATATATGTAATAGTTGTCATGGGCCTCACCATCATACACAAACAAACTGGCATCAGACATGAACAACTCACGTCACTGCATATTGAAAACACATACTCCCCCTGTTTCATTTCAATCTGCAATTTAACTATGAGTCAGTCTCCTGTGAGACCGTCTTACCGTAGGACCAGGGACATACAATAATTTGAGGAAAAACACAAACCACATTTGCGTGTCCTTGCGTAATTATTTTATTTTTGGTGCCAGTAAAAAATGCAAAAAAAAGTAGGAGTACTAACTTGCAAATACCAAAAATATGGAAGGAAACCTAAGAATAAAGACATGTTCGATGAAGGCGCACAACGAAAAATGCAGTTCCAAAAGATTCTTCAGAGTTTCAACTAATCTCAACCACTCTAATCCATCGATCCAAAAACTTCAAAGATCAAATCCTCAACTTCTGTGATCAACAATGAACAATGTCGATTAACAAGAAATCATATTCGTCGTTAAAAATTACATAATTAAATCGGTTTGTTTTTTTTAAATGAAACCATCCGGAGATGGAGGGGAATTTTATTTGGCCCCCCTAAACCATTAAAAAGAAACATTCACAAAATACAAGTAGCAATCGTTAAGTTCGGATCATATGAGATACATATGAGAGTTGGAACACTCTCGAACCAACCCTAGTTGATTCCAAAAGAATAGTACTAACCTATGTTAGTGTGTAGTAAAACAGTTCGAGGTCACGAACCTCCTGATCAGCTAAAATCTGTCATAGCCCATTTAGGATATGATTGCGAGGTCTCGGAGAACACGAATAACCCCTCGAGGCCTCGAGCCATCCGTCGGGGTCTTGACACCCCTCGAGGTCTCGAACCGCTGAACTCCTCGATCCACTGTGAGGTCTCGATGTCTCGAAACCCTCGAGGTCTCGAACCGCTGAACTCCTCGATCCACCATGTGCGAGGTCTCAATGTCTTGAAACCCTTGATGTCTCAAACTGCCGAACTCCTCGATCCACCATGTGTGAGGTCTCGATGCTGAAACCATCCCACGGGGTCCCGAAACCACCCCTCGAGGTGATGAACCCTCTCGAGGTCTCGAACCATATGATCATTCACCATTTACGAGGTCTCGGAAAGACATCTCGATGTCCCCAATCACCCCTCGAGGCCTCGAATCCCTCGGGGTCTCAAAACACCCCTCGAGGTCTCAGAACCGCTGAAATGTCTCGAACCCCTCGAGGTCTCGAAAAGACACCTCGAGGTCCCAAATCACCCCTCGAGGCCTCGAATCCCCCGGGGTCTCGAAACCTCCCTCGAGGTCTTCGAAACCGCTGAACTCCTCGAACCACCATGTGCGAGGTCACGAATGTCTTGAAACCCTCGAGGTCACGAACCCCCTCGAGGTCTCGAACCATGTGATCAGCTAAAATCTATGTAGTAGGTTTCTGTGTTCACCCACCATTTGCGAGGTCCCGAACCACCCCTCGAGGCCTCGATCACCTTGGGGTCTCGAAACACCCCTCGAGGTCTCGAACCGCTGAAACTCCTCGATCCACCATGTGCGAGGTCTCGATGTCTCGAACCCCTCGAGGTCTCGAACCGCCGAAACTCCTTGATCCACCATGTTCGAGGTCGATGCCTCGAACCATCCCTCGGGGTCCCGAAACCACCCCTCAAGGTCTCGAACCCCCTCGAGGTCTCGAACCATCTGATCAGCCAAAATCAATGCAGTAGGTTTCTGTGTTCACCCAATAATTTTAGCTCCGTACCTTCGAACAATCTAGTGGTCGTATAAAACGAAGCACAATTTAGTCAAAAAGTGGAGGTAGAATTAAAAAGTGAGCTGGAAAGGAGAAACTCCTGACCCAGAAATTGATCTCCTGAGCCGGAAATTGATCTTTGGAATTTAGTCCCAGCAAAGCTCATCATGGTCAGCATCCTGGTCAGCATCCCTCGAGATCTTTGGTCAGCATCCTGGATCCTCTCAGCTTGAATAGATCTTCTCATTTATGGTGAACTTGAAATGATCTTCTTAGTCAGAGGTGTGCACCTGTCAGAAAACAAGTAAGATCAGTAGCATCCGTTCAAGTTGCAATTCTGATAGTAGGTACACCAATATGATCAAGTCTAATCAGTCCCTGTACAATGTTAGATAGGGAACTAAAAGATAGGTTTGAACAAGATTGAGCTTGGAGGCATGATTTTGATATGCTATTAGCAACTTGGTTAGCTTGTCTATATACATGCGTTAGGGTAATATCATTTAGAAGAAGGTTAATGTCATCGGCTAACTGGAACAATGTCCAATGAGCAATTGATGGGTTCAGAACAAAGGAGACTGCATTAAGACAATCAGATTCAATACAGATAGGAACTGAATAGCATGCAACCAGCAGCCTCTGAAGAGCAAATAAAATTGCCCTAAGTTCCGCTTCTAGAGGAGTTTCAGCATTTGTATACTTCCTGTGTGCATCAATGAAACCACCTCTATTATCTCTGATGATCATACCAAGCCCACACTTTTTAGAAAGACCACACCACGCAGCATCAACATTAACTTTAAAACCTATGCACGGTTTAGACCAACCAATTTTAAAAACTTTTGGCTTAGGGGCAGATTTGATTAGAGGAAGAAAGGAGTGATCTACAATACCCAAGTCAAAAACAGAAGAAACATAAACATGTTTAGCACTGAAAGAATAGAAGATCTGATCCCTGATCTGTGAAACAACAAAGCTGGTCAGTGGAGGCACATTGTCATACAGATATTTATTCCTGACCTTCCAGAGGTTCCAGCAAGTTATTGAAGGTGCTAATTTAATTATCAAGGAATGTAAAGAGCTGAGGCCAGAATATGTGAGGTAGCATGACAGTCTTTCCCGTATGGATGGAAAAATTCTATCCCTAATACCCATAAACTCGTGCACTATCTTCCAAACGTGAATGGCAAAAGGACAGGAATTAAACAAATAATTTAGAGATTCCTCATGCTGATAGCACATACAACATCTTGAAGGCATGCAAAAACTCATCTTTTTCAAAACATTATAGGTGATAAAATTGAATGCTCAATGATGACATGGGTAAAAAATCTTAGAATGTTAATTCAGAAACTAACCCGCATATACTTATATGTGATGTTTATTTTATATGGAAAGATGTTTTAATAAAAGTGTTTGATGTTTCTGCACCTGATTCAAAAATTGATCTACAAATAATGCAATGTGATGTTTATGTTATATGGATAGATTTTTTAATAAAAGTGTTTGATGCTTCTGTACCTGATGCCAACTGTTACTGAAACTGATAGAATTAATCTGTGATTTTATAAACAAATTGAGTGACCTGTGATTTAAATGAAAAATCTACCATATGATTTTCCTAATCTATTGGATATAGATGCAAGGGAGTGTGTACAAGGAGTGAAAGCAAGAACTTGGGAAGAGCTGGAAAATCTATATCGAGCACATGCTACTGCGATTGGATTTTGTGTAAGGAAGCTAACAACAAAACAGTCAAACCAAGGAGTAATTAGGGAAAAATATTTCACATGCTCACATGAAGGAAAGTCAATTTCAAGAACTGAAAATACACCTACTATGCAGCCAGACTAGAACGTAAAAAGAAAAACAGAGGAGTTTCCAGTGATAAGAATAGGTTGCAAAGCTCAAATCAAGATCAAGCTTGTTGATGAAAAGTTCTAATAAATTAAGCACCACTTCATTGATCATAATCATAAGTGCATAAGATCAGAATGGCAGTACCTTCAACATAAAGAAAGAAGAATTGAAAATAAGAAAGCAAGAGCAGACGAAGTTATGGAAAAGACAGGTCTCTAACCAGCAACAAGTTACAAATATTTAGCATACACTGCCCAGGGAGAAGAAAATGTAGGGCACACTACAAAAGATCACATTGATTATGTGAACATGTACAGAATGGATAATATAGAAGGGGGAGATGCTCAGAATGTCATAAATGAGCTTTATCATATTGTTGCTGCCGATGAAGACTACTTTTTTTAGAGTCAAGCTGGTTGATGAAGGAAAACTAACTGCATTTTTTTTGGAAGGACTTGGTGATGAAGGTAGAGTACATTCTATATGGTGATGTTGTGATTTTTTACACCACTTATTGGACCAACAAGTATAATCTCATTTGTGCTCCAATTATAGGGATAGACAATCACTAGAACAACGCAATGTTTGGGTGTGCTTTTATTGGAGATGAAAAGTTGAAACTTTTGTATGGCCAGTGGAGGTATTCAAAAAATCAATGGAGGAAAAGAACCAGTGACCATATTCACTGACTAGGATTTGGCTATAGCAAAGGAAATCAAAGAGGTATTTACATGCTTTGGTTGATGATTGATGTTTCAAGTTGTGTGTTTCATCTTTTACATATTAGCGATGATGTTTTAACTCTTCATACAGTCGATGTTTTCGAACCATTGTCGAACCTATTACATTATTCAGTTGATGTTTAATTAAAAAGGTCTAACCTATTAGGTTATTAAATTTATATATCTAAATATCTTTTTTATTTTCTTTCTTATCATAATCTGACTAAAGATGTTAATAATTTAATGTTTTAAATCATCGTCAGAACCTTTTTTTAGAACATCTAAGAACAAATCATGTACATGAGCATTCTACATTTATAATTTATGTTTCATTAGCAGCATATAACCTTTTTAATAAACTGGTTGATGATACATGTACTGAAATTGTTGTTTCATAGGTTTTCAAAGAAACAAAACATAGACTCTATTTGTGGCACCTAAAATAGAACGCAATTAGTCACTAGTGTAAGTAAAGAGTAATGGAGAATTTGGAATAGCATTTGACCATTGTTTGAAAGGTTGTGCAAATGAAGAAGAATTTGAAAGATGCTGGAATTCCATGATAGAAACCTACTGGCTGCAAGACAGAGATTGGTTCAAATGCTTGTATGAACTCCGGGATAGATAGTGTACAACATTAAGAAAGGATTTATATTTAGCTAGAACTTTATCATCACAACATAGTGAAAGTACCAACAAAGCAATCAGCTTCGGTGCTTCAAAAAAAACCAACTTGACACAGTTTTTTGCAGTCTCTAGAAAAACACTCAAAAGTTAGAGAGCATGGAGACAAGTAGGGAGAAAAGCGGAACAACTGGAAAACCAAGAGATGCAGTAGAAGGGCTCGAATTGCTGAAGCAAGCTGGGGAGACACACACTCTTAAAATATTCAAGAACTTTGAAACAGAATGAAAACTAGCGATGGCAAGTAAAAAGGAGAAAATCTTCAACATTGACTATGAAGATGTATACGAAGTCATCCCAGAAGACAATGACACGAAGGTAGAAAAGGTTTATTATAGATTCAATAATGGTAAAGTGGAGATCAAGTGTTCCTGCAAATAGTTTAAAGAAGTAGGGTTGTTGTGTTTCCACAGCCTTCGTGTGCTCCACTTACGCAAAATCACCACCATACCTGAAGATTATATACTCAAACTATGGACAAAGATGGCAAAGGGGGGAATATGGAACATAGTACTTGGAGGTATATTAACACAAAACATGGAGAAAAACAGTGATATGAAACGTAAGGTGGAGCCATGAAATGCTTAGAAAATACTAAAATTTAGTGTTGAAATGTGAAGATGACAGAGAAACACGTAGAACACTTGAGGATGGTTTGAACAAGGATTCAGCTACAGTGTTTCAGCTGCTTTTAATGAAAGATCAAGAGAAAAAAGAACAATCAACGACAAACAATGCCAAGGATTCATCAACAGAAAGTGCTCCTGAAGTTCTAGATCCAAAAAGAGTAAAAACAAAGGGAAGAAGTAAGAGGTTCAAAGGAAAGCTTGAAAAGAAGAAGCAAAAGAAGGAGTTTAAATCCAAGACTCCAAAAGCTCAAATAATCTGAATTAGGGAAAGATAAAAGTTGATGAAGGATGAGTTCTGAACTTGCAGAACAAATTTGATATTTCAGTACTGTTATGTGATGTTTCAATACTGCCATTTGATGTAACATTTTTAAGAAGTTGGGATTTTGAAATAAAAATGATTGCTCAACTTAGTGTGATACAGAAGGTTTATTACTGGAATCATTTTAAAGTTTAATGGTTTATATAAGTTTCTTGTTGAAATACTGAAATTTATTTTACAGGAATATGATGTTTTAAGTTATACTTGTGATGACATACAGATCTGTAATGATCATTTTACTGGGATTTTACATATAATACACCAAAAGCTACAACTACAAAATCTGACATTTTTTACTAATACACTAGACAACTACTAGAATTTCGATGTTCTAATTTTAAAATATAATGTTTCATACATAAAAATTAATGTAAAAAAACTCTACAAATAGACTAATGAGAGTTAAAGGATAAAAGATAAGAATTGTTATCAACACCCTAAAACATCAAAATCTGCTCTTGAATTGTCACTGCATTACTTTAAAAGGTCAACTTCAGACCACAATCCAAAAACCAAATGTAAAACCAACAAGAATTCTGAGAATCACCTAAACTTAGATATTAAATAGTAATCCATGCCCAAAATATTCAGAAACCATCCAAAACCAACAATACTAAAATAACAGCTAACAGTACATAAAACATCATCCACGGACACAAGTTCATCACACCATAAAAAATTACTTGTTCTTCATTGATCCCTTCAATGACTTTGCCATTTGTTCACCCTTCTTCTGAATAGCTTTAGTCCCCTTCTCCTCAGGTACAGCAGCAGAAGAACCTACAAGTCCTCTAATGTCCTCCAAGCTCTCAATCCCAATGTCAAAAGAAGGTTATGCTCCAGTCTTCAATGTTGCAACTTCAGGAGTGTACTTCTTCACTGACTTCTTAATAATTTCATCGATCTGATCATACAAGCCAGCAAAAAAATAATCCTATGAACAAACAGGAATATGAACTAGAGGAACAACATTTTTCACAGTAGCTAGAGCTTTTTCACCAAGCTTCATCATCTCAGCCACATAAGATCTGGTAACAATTTCAATGTTCTTAGAAAACCTCATTGAGCGCTCAACAGCATCCTACAAAATTAACAACATTATTACTCATATTTTGAAACATCACATGAAAAACTAAAAACATAGCATAAATATAAAACTTACAGAAAGAGCTTCAGTGAGAATCTTCTCATCAGTGGGTAAATTATCAAGAATCTCCAACACTACATAGTGGGAGGTTATCATCGTGCCTTTCAAAGTTAATACTTGTAAGGCCTAATGCCTCCCATCTACAATTAAGTAGATAATGGCAAGTCGGGGTTTTCCACGAGTAGCGGGATCTTTTCAAGTGTTTAAACATATAAAGCGGAAAACATACTAGGTATAAATATGAACATACATATAAAACCAAGTAAATGGGTTTGGTGGGGGGGTGGATTTGTTGGTTTTTCCTAAGTTACGAAATTGAAAGACAAGTAACTAGTAAAGCAAGAGAACAATGCTAATCATGCAACAAAAACAAAAAAGATGATTAAATCCACAATTAACAGAGCCTTGGGGGCAATTGATCCTCACTTCCAAACCTCTTATAGATTACAGATTCATTCACTCATTCATTGACATATATTGCCTATGAAGAGTGCTATCACTTCCCAATTGCAGATCAACATTCATTCCTTCTTAATAATAATTTACAAATGCAAAAAATGACATTTTGTAAACCTCGTTGACAATCACTTTATACAAACAATACCTAATGGTATTTGATCAATGGTATTTGACATGAAGGACCATAGATTTGATAACAAGAAGCATTCTACCAAAGACATAGTCATTTAACCAAACAAAGCATTGATTAGGCTAACCCCAGAACAAACCACATTCAAGGTTCAACCTTTGCTTGCATCTATAGGACAAATATGAGAACAATCCACATTAACATACTTACCTAGCAAGAATCACAACACCTTATACACAAGAAGTTCTAATTCCATGTTCTTGAATCTTCATGCCAAATGAGCAAAGAAATTTGCAACTTTCCTAACACTCTAACACTTCAATCATAAAAACACTTCATATTCTCAAACAACCCATGGTATAAATGAAGTAAAACATAGCATCAATGGCACAATAAATGCTTCCAAATAAAAGAGAAATATCAAGAATCTCTACATGGGTTTAGAAGCTTCAATCAATTGCTCCCAAGAGATTAATTTAGCTACTAGAATCCATACTAATTAACAACAACAATTCA
The DNA here is from genome assembly GCA_037428765.1 of Rubia yunnanensis. Taxonomy (NCBI): domain Eukaryota; kingdom Viridiplantae; phylum Streptophyta; class Magnoliopsida; order Gentianales; family Rubiaceae; genus Rubia; species Rubia yunnanensis. Next base: position 84,443,769 of record CM075062.1, on the reverse strand, counting down.
AACATAATCAAAGATAAAACAAGATGGAAAAGAATGAAAACCCTAGGGTTTTGCTGGTTGAAATTGGGAGAAGAAGAAGTGAGGAGAGATGATGGATAAAATGTTATTTATAGTACAAGAAAAAGGCAAAATGATTCTGGCCACCCGTTCATCGGCACTTGCGACAGGTCCATCGCGAGTCACGACCGGCACCCAGAACCAACATATAATTTCTTCCTCTTCTTGTTCTATAGCCTTCATTCCATTTCACTTTTCTTCAAATCTTCAAGTCTTAAAAACTTCAAAGCTAGTGTTCAAATATTCAAAGTCTTCAAAAGATTATCTTCAATGGCGTCTGGTCTTCAAGTCTCGATGTTCTTTCCTTGTCACACAAAATCCACTTAGAAAAGATAAAAGAGTGTAAAAGTCGCTCTTACCTCTCCTAAGAAAATTTCAAGGTAAAACACAAGCTCTTGATAACAAAAGAGCACAAAAGTGATCCCAAAAATTCCCAAAATATGCATATAAAATGGACACATCAAAACTCCCCACACTTGAACCTTACTCTTCCTCGAGTAAGAAAAGATTTGAGCACACAAAGGAACTCATGAATCCACATCCTAAAATAATCTTCCCCCAATTTTATACCTCATAAAACTCTCAATATCACACATCCCAAAGTTAAAATCAAATGAGAATTCACCCACAACCCCCCATTCCTAAATCTACCCAACCATACAAACTTATCAATTCATTGATATCCATAAAGAAATTCCATGTCCTGAATTGACAATCCCAAATCCAATTCCATAAAATGAAGTTGAAAACATGTATGAAGTTCAAACACATACTTGACTTTATGCCAATATATTCTCCCAAAAATGAAGCATATCAACAATCGAGAATTTCATACCTTACTTTGTTTTCCCTAAATTACCCAATCCCAAGAGGTCTCATAATGTAAAGCTACTCGATCCATCCATATAGCAACCACAATCTTATGACTCCAACGCCGGCAAACGAGTGAAATCGTAGCATTTTTTACTTTTTTTTTCTCTCTTTGTCATTTTGACTAGGAGCCCTTTCATGTTTTCATCATAGTCATACATCATATTTCTTTGGCTCACATCTCACTTTTTTCGCACATTTAGCCTCTCATTTTTTCCTAGGTCACCCTTTCAAGTTTTTGACCTATCCAGGCCCCCAATATTTCCTAAGTTTCCCTCTCGGTTTTAACTTAGCGGGTTTCTTTTTATTTTTGTTCTTTTTTCATTTTCTATTTTTTTCAATTTTAAATATCTACAAATTGTTTTCATTTTTTGTGAGTTTTCGATCAAAAGTAACAAAAAGTTTTCCAAATGTCAAAGCTAACAAAGCATCCAAATATCCCAAATGAAAAGCATCCCCAAAACAAAGAAAACATCCCATATCTCCAAGTCTAAGAAAAACATCCAAACCAAAGCAGTAAAAGTAGTAAATACCCCTTTCCACACTTAAAACACTACATTGCCCTCAATGTAGACAAAATATGGCAAAAACATACAAATCAAAGTAGGGGAGTGTAAATCAATATGCTCACAATCAGGAATGGAATGGCCTAGCACCATCGTCACGGTCTCTGCCATAGGTCTACTGATACTGCGCCACCCAGTTGGTGTTTCTCTGACACCGCTCTCTCAACCCCACTACTCTAGGGTCGGGGAATGGGGCATCACCAAACTGCAACTTCATCTCAAAAACCCTTGATGAGAGATACTCAATCTCTTCATCCATCTCAATGAGGCTCTGTGAGACGAACATGTTGTGCTCAACCTGTCCATGATAGTGTTCATCCTGCCTACGGAACCCATGCTCCCCTGTTAGCATCAGTCTGGTGTAGAGTTTGGTGGAGGCTAAGGGAACTGAGATGGCACATAATTCTCCTGCATAGGCTCTGTCTCTAGCGGAGGCGGTAGAGGATGCTGCTCACCCTGCGGCTCAATGAATGGTTAGGTGCCCTCGTCAGGCCAAACAGGGATTGGAGGTAGGTCATCGAGCCCCCGCTCAAAAATTACCCTACATGAAGTATCTGGCTAGATCGCCAAATCCCCCATAGGTGTATTAAACTCCAGCTTGGTTCTATGGCACTGAGGAAGTGTCATAATGATTACATTCCTTGCCCCCATACAGCCAGTGGTACACTCCTCAAGCCTCTATGGTGTCTATCAAGTTGAACTTCTTCATCCTCTCCACAATGATGAGGTTTGGAGAACCTATGCCCAATTGCAGGAAGATGTCAAGGGAAACCAAGCCTAAGTGCTCTACTAAGAGGGTGATTACACCCCCCATGATAATCTTGCCCCTTGGCTTCTCAGCCACATTGAAGACTCTCTTCATCCATAACTCAGCCCACAATCCATATCCCATCCCCTCAGTTTTCAGAAGCTATAAGTGGTGCATATCTGGGTCAGGAACATTCGTCGGCTCCGACAAACAAAAAATTGTGCTCCCTCTGAACCTGTGCACAAATCGGAGCATATGATGGATGATGGAATTGCTCTTGTCATGGGAGTCCCCCCTCCTCCTCGTAACCATGCTCTAAAATAGCATATCCTCCTCGATCATGTGCTATGGGGCCCATGGGTCCAATCTCGCCCAGACCTCTACCGTGTCTCACCCAAATGATGCCTCTATCTGCGAGACTGCCAACTTTTGAGACACATCATCCAGGTGGAAGGTGATATACCTCTCACACGGGTCATCATTCCTCATGTTGCACAATTAAACAGTGGAAAAGAACTCCAATGTATAGCACTTGTAGGTGGGGGCAGTCTTGCTCATAGATCCCTCCAATCCTTCTTTGGCAAGGAGGCAGTGAACTAGCTCTGTAAACCCAAAAGCATAAAGTACCTTCTTATCGATGAAAATTGTCTCCAAGATTTTACGGGTAACTAAGATGCCCCACCTATCTGCATACGGGCCCGGTAATCTGGGTCAAACCCATGTACCGATCTGGAGGAGGAGGTACAAGGCTTGGCTCTGTAGTCAGTGGCAGAGGCGGAGGTGGAGTGGCGGCGCTCACACTTTGTGGAACCCTAGGGCTCTTTGTCAGTGTTATGTCTATCAATCACAAAAAACATGTTAAATGCATAAGAACATAAACATATGCAAAATTTTAGAATCACAATCAATCCTAAACTAGTTTAGCAAACATCACAAATTCCCAATTAGAGGTATCATCCGCAATTGTTATAAAAATCAAGCCACATTTAACATGCCAACAATTCGATGTCCATATCACAGGCCCATTCACTGCAAGTCACCCACAACCTTAAAATGAAACAGCTAACATTCACTTAAGTATTTCTTTAACACATGTTAAAGCCAAAAACAGACCAAGTTCTTTGCATTCTATCAATTCACACACTTGATAAGTTCTTGGCCAAAAGTGTGACAGCATAAGCAATTTACATCTATCATACACCAATGTCATCCTATAGTCAAGATCTCAATTAATCTAGATCCATAACCACGGTATCCACAAGGCTCAATCAATTAAAAATCCACAAAGCATCACATAACATCCACAATATCACAAAACATCCAATGAATCATTCACAGTCAAGTCCAACAATCCCAAAACATTTCAAGTCCATTCAACTCATCACATTCTTGAATATCACAATCCAAAAGCATAAAGGTGAAAAGCACAAAGAACTACACAATCTATCATCATTCACAATTTGCACCATTTCAAAAAATTCAAACTACACACAAATCACAATTCAAGGATTCAAAAGTGAGGAATTGTACTAACAAAGTGTGTAAGAAGATGAATGAATGGAGCCCACAAAAACCTTTAGCCTCTAAAGGTTGAATTTGCAAAACCCTCAAAACCTAGGGTTTGGGATTCCTAGACAAATCAGTTGGATTTGTGGAGTAATGTGGAAGGGAAATGGTTTGGGAATGGATGAGGATGAAGATTCTGACCAATTTGAAGTGGAGTGGTGGAGTTTTGTGGAGAAATGTAGTGATTAGGGGTGGAGAAGGGAGGAAAACGATGGTTTGGAGGGAAAGAAGTGAGGAGACAACCTGTTCTGCCGACTTAAAAAGGGCCCTTGGCATGCATCGCAACTTGTGATGAACTGGTCGCGACTTGCGATGAGAAGGTTAACCGCTAGTCAAAATCAACCAATTGGTCGAGAGTCGCGATGGAACTGTTGCGACTCGCAAAAAGTTGGACCTGAGAGCTGAAATTTTCCAACTTTTTTCTGATTTGGTATCGCCCAGCGACCAAATTTTGCGAGTCATGACAGGCACATCATGATTCGCAATGGAACCTTTGCGACTCACACAAATTTGGACCTATGAGCCAAAAATTTCCAAGTTTCCCCTGATTTGATTGCGACTCATGACCCCATCATCGTGACTCGCAATGAGTTCATTGCGACTCGCGACAGAACCTATGCGAGTCACAAAATCTTAGATCAGGGAGCTCATATTTTCTCCAATTTTCCTGATTTCCACTACCACAGAGACCCCCCCTCTAGCACCGGTTTTAAAAACTGGTGCAAATAATGTAATAGCAACGGGTTTTTTTAGCACCAGTTCTAAAACCGGTGTTAATCTAGCACTGGTTATAATTATGTTAGCACCGGTTATTTTTATAATAACTAGTGTTAATGTAACATCGGTCAGAAAAACGGTGCTAGAATTGATGAAAACCGGTGTAAAACTAACACTGGTCAAAAAACCGGTGCTAAAAATAACAAAAATAGGTTTTAAATTAGGACCAGTTTGAAAACGGGTGCTAAAAAAATCCGCATAACCGGTGAATTGAAAATTTTGGCAAAAATTTTCAAAAACAGGTGCTAAATTTGAACCGGTTTGAAAACCGGTGCTAGAAATTAAAGAAAACCGGTGCTAGAAATTAAAGAAAGCCGGTGTAAAGTATATATTTGGCACCGGTTTTAGAATCCGATGCTAAAAAATTATAGAAACCAATGCTAAAAGAATTCCAAAAAAGCGGGAAAATGGCACTATTTGATTTTGCACCGGTTAAAAACCGGTGCTAATATTAAAAATGGCACCGGTTTTACGTAATATTTACAAAAGCCGGTGCTAAATTGAGCATTTAATGCTCCGAACTACCCCTCTAAAATTAGATCTGAACTTGTAGTTTCCTTCTCCTTCATTGATGGAAGAATTTTTGGATAGTGAGCAATAACTCAAAGCAATGAAGAACCATGAATGTAAGTTTTCATTAACTTCTTGGAATTTCAATCAAATAGCTAGTAGTTAGAATAGCCATAAATTCATGCTTGGAGAGAGTTTATTCGTATGTATTAATGGTTTCTGTATGCTTTATGTCGGTTTAGTATCATGTTGTGAGAGTGTAAATGAGTGTGGATGTAAACATGGTTGTGTTTGTTTTGGGAGATGGTATATATATGTATATATATATGTATGTATCCCAAGGACAAGCTAGTTGATCGATTCACATACATATACACATACATGACACCTTTAATATTGTGTAGCAAATTGATTTTGTTTATTTTTATTATGTTTGAACAATGAAAATTTGTGTAATTGTTTATTATGTGTTGTTTAGATACAACGGACCAAGAGTCAATGTTTGCGTGAAGGAAAAAATGGTTAACTATCCAAGTGTAGCTAGAGGGAGTGGTGAACATATTGCATTTATTGATTCATTTCTTGATTATTCCTTTGGTCAGGATGAGAGGATACTTTGTCCATGCAAACGATGCTTGTGTCGTGAACGTTTTGATGATCGTGGGCTTATTAGATTTCACTTGTTGAAGAACGGATTTGACGGAGGTTACATTGTATGGACATTACATGGAGAGGTTGAGCAAGGACATAACGGTGGTTTTGACAAGGTAGATGGAACAAATGTACCGTTGATGCTATGTTCGATGACATTGTAAGAGATTTTGAGGGGAAGCCTAAAATGTTGAGTGCTTTGCTCGACAAAAAAGAGAAGCCATTGTATCCGGGATATAAAAGTAAGGATACCATAATCTCTTTTTTTATGGAGGTTTTCAATTTGAAAGCTACAAGTTCTTGGAGTGATGCAAGTGTGAATTCACTCCTAAAGCTTCTAAAGGATAAGTTTCCAGAAGGGAATGGAATCACGAAAAACTTTTACGAGGCCAAGAAAATATTGTGTCCACTCGGTTTGGAATACAAGAAAATACATGCATGTCCAAATGATTGTGTGTTGTATGAAGGTGATTTGAAAGACGCGGTTCAATGTCCCGTGTGCAAACATTCAAGATATAAGGGTGCGAGGAATGATGATGATGGGTGTTTGGGTAAGAAGAAGAAGAAGGTCCCATTGAAGTGTATGTGGTATCTTCCTTTAATTCCTAGGTTAAAGAGGTTATTCGTGAATTCAAAAGATGCAAAGAACTTGTGATGGCATGGAGAGCGGGAAAGACCAAGCGACGACAAGATAAGACATCCGGCAGACCGTGAACAATGGAGAAATTTTGACAAGCGATATTCTTCATTTGGTTCGAAGGTTAGAAATTTACGCCTTGCATTGTGTATTGGTGGGATGAATCCATTTGGTAATATGTCATCGAAGCATAGTTCTTGGCCCGTGATGTTGGTTATATATAATTTTCCCCCTTATTTGTGCATGAAACGTAAATATGTTATGATGCCTTTGTTAATCTCAGGTCCTACACAACCCGGGAATGAGGTTGATGTGTATTTGAGACCCTTGATCGATGATTTGAAGATATTGTGGGGAGAAAAAGGGTGTTGGTATTTGATGCACATATGAATGTGGAGTTTCAATTGCGTGTCATGCTTTTTTGCACGATCAATGATTTTCCAGCCTATGAAAATTTGTCGGGCTATGTTGTGAAGGAGCACAAAGCATGTCATATTTGTGAGGAGAAGACAGAATTCAAACAGCTAGGACATGGAAGAAAGACAGTGTATCTTGGCCATAGAAAATGGCTGCAAGGAAACCATAAATACCGGGATGATGTGGTCAATTTTGTTGGTGGGAAAGAATGAAGGAAATCCCCTACACCACTAACTGGTGTGCAGATTCACAATAAGGTTAAGAAATTAAGAGTGGTGTTGGGTAAGTATAAAGGCAAGGACAGAATACATTGTGATGGTCCATGGAAGAAAAGATCAATATTTTTTTATCTACCGTACTGGGAGCATCATGAGGTTAGGCATTTTGCCTAGACGTGATGCATATTGAGAAAAATGTTTGTGAAAGTTTGATAGGTACCCTCTTGAATATTCCCTGGAAGACAAAAGATAGTTTGAATGCCTGGTTGGACTTGGTTGATTTGGGAATCAGAAATGACCTCGCCCCAGAAGTGAAGGGTAAGAGAACTTACTTGCCCCTTGCACCTTGTACATTGTCAAAGGATGAGAGAATCTCAGTTTGTGATAGTTTGAAATCAGTAAAGTCCCAATTGGTTATTCATCGAATGTGAGTTGGTTAGTTACGACGGATTGTCGGATGACCGGGTTGAAATCTCATGATTCTCATGTTTTGATGCAACAAATGTTACCTATTGCTATTCGTGGGGGTAATGAAGGCTGATGTAAGGTACTCAATCACTATACTTTGTTTTTTTTTGCTTCCATATGCCGGAAGTCTATTAATCGGGACCATTTGGATGTCTTACAAAAAGAGGTTGTTGTTGTGCTATGCAAGTTGGAAATGTATTTCCCTCCATCTTTTTTTGATATAATGGTTCACTTAGTTGTTCATTTAGAGCGGGAGGTAAAGATATGTGGTCCGGTTGGTATGTGTTGGATGTATCCTTTCGAGTGTCACATGAAAGTCGTCTTCAAGGGATACGTGAAATGTATGAGTCGGCTGGATGCTAGTATTGTTGAGAGGTATATTACCGAAGAAGTAATTGATTTTTTCTCTAGCTATTTGGAGGAACATAGAAATTTTGGGGTGCCCCAAAATCGACATGTTGGAAGGAAAGTGGGTAAACCGAGGTCAAGGGGAATGTTATTTACTCCATTGAATAGTGATATGATGTCAATTCATTTGTATGTGTTGAGGAATTGTATGGAGACTACTGCTTATGTGACCGAGCACCTTAATTTGATCACAGAGTCTCATCCCAGGTGGCCCCCTAATAAAGTTCAGTTGGAGCACAATGACAAGTTTGTGAATTGGTTATATGATCGGTGCAATGTAGGTGATTACGACCCCCAAATTAGGGCATTTGTAAGGAAGCCTAACTGCACAGTTTTGAGGTAGTCCGGATATGACATGAACAGTTTCTTTTTTGCTACTAGGGATCAAGATTTAAAGAGCACAACATAAAATAGTGGGGTATACATTGAGTCGAGACTATGTGGCAAGCAAGTAAGAAAGACAATAAACCAGTCCTAGCTGTGATGTTGTTTTATGGTGTTATTGATGAGATTTGGGAGCTTGACTATGGAGAATTCTATATTTCGGTTTTCAAGTGCCAGTGGTTTGATAGCACAACTGGAGTTCAAACTGATGACACAATGGGATTTACCCTTGTTGACCAGACTCGTGAAGCATATGAAAATGATCAGTTTATTTTGGCTGAACAAGCAAGACAGGTTTTCTACGTAAATGACCCGTGCAATGTAGGTTGGTCTGTTGTGTTACAAGGTAAGAAATTCTCTTTCCATGATGAAATTGATTTTGAAGTTACAAGTGAAAGGTTAGAGCTCCCCTCTATTTCCCCTCTACTTAATAACAACGGGATTGAGGTGGGAGCAATGCGGAGGAAACACAGAGATAGCATTTGGATAGATGAAGATAGCCAAGAAATTTGAGACGTTCAATCCAAGAAGAGGAAGATGGTTGAAGATTAGCGGGGGTCGATCAATGAATTCGAGATAAAATTTATGTATTTTTGTAGTTTGTTGTGTTTTGTGTTTTGTACCACTGTTAACTATTCTACAACTAAAGGTATGAGTGATTGGTAGTTTGCATCTTTCCCGGGCTTAATGATTAGCTATATTTTGGTGGGTCTCTTAGTTTGTGAGTTTGTGTTTTCATTTCTTGGGTTACTTGTGTGGGTAGTGTTTCATGTGGATAGATGATATGTTTGCTAATAATTTTATAATTTTTGCCTACCCTGTTTTTGCCCCCATACGAATTGTTGCAAACCCTGTTTTTGCCCCCATACAATATGTTCTCGGTTGGTTATTATTGGAAATTTGTCTTCGGATGTGTTGTATTAAGATTTCCTTATATTTTATTGACTCATACAAGAGATTGAATGGCGAAGCCGAGGAAGAAATTGGTTGATCCCGGCAGTACAAAAGCTATTGAAGAGAATTGTGTTACCCCTCCAAAAGCTGACAACTATGATGACAATAACGAGGAAGTGGATGATGCACCCAAATATTGCTCGGGATCTGAAAATTAGGGGGAAGAAGAAGAAAATATGATAAAAGATGACATGAGTGGGAGCTTCGAGAAGTTTGAGATTAAAGAATATTGCAAGCGTAGAGGCACAGCCGCGTGAAGTCCATGTTGCTAGCGAAGCAAAAGAAGGCACTTAAAATATTCTTCGATGATGACTTCAAACCCCTAGTTATGCGCAGCTGATGGTCGATGTATGTTGGCTATGCCTTCCGATGAAGAATCCGCTTCGGGACATGGCATAATTGGAAATCAGTCCCAGACCATGTAAAGAAAGATGCGTGGGAAGACATTCTCGTAAGTGTGTTCTAATCCTCCATTTTCATCAGTTCATGTCAACTTCATTACATTTTGCACTAACAAGTTGTATCTTTGTCCACTAGATAGCTGGGATATACAAACCAAAATGACGTTCAATGAGATGAATAAGTTCCGAAATAAATGGACAATTTATGCAGGAGAAAAGTGGAGGAATTGGAAGACTAAGGTGGCTCAGAAGTACATCGTGCAAAAAAAACCTGGTTCTTGTGCATGGAGAGATTATCGCTGGATGGACAAAAATGAGTGGGAGCTATTTGTGAAACACAGATCAACCCCTAAATTCAAGGTAATTCCTTGAAAATTATTAATCTCTAGTCATTATTTTGTGAGCATTTTACAAATTGATGGCCAAATAGGCATTAAGTGATGCAGCAAAAGTAATCGCCTCACAGAAGGAGTACATCCATCACACGGGTAGTGGAGGGAATCGTAGGGTTGCAATAGAAATCGAGAAGAGGAAAAAAAGGCTAAAATTGATGAGCTTTTGGATGAAGGTCAGAGTGTAGAAGAAGCGGAGGCTTTAGTTCAAATCATGGATTTCAAACCGGACCGCTCGGAGGTGTTCCTTGAAGCTAACTGGGACAAGAAATTATCAACCTACACTAACGACTCCGTTAAAAGAGCATCCCCCACTATTGTGAGCATAATTCATCTCTATTAATATTCTCATATGTAATGCATAGTAATGGCTAATATATGTTTGTTTCCTAGAAATCCCTTTTAGATAAGAAGTAAAAGGGAGATTTGGTTATACAAGGAAAAGAATATATTCTCGTTCAAGCAACGGGTAAAAAGGATCGTGAGGTTCAGTGGAGAGGTTGCTCCGCAACGTCCAAGGTGAACGAGGCCCTACCATATATGGCTGTGACCCGTTATGCATCTAGTCGATGTGGGAGCACAAACACAAAACCATCTGAGGAAATCTCAAATTCAAACAAACTACCAACATATGTCATCGAGCTCAAGGAAAGATTTGTTGCCTTATTTGAGGCCCAAACAAATTGGCTAGCTGGAAAATTAGGTAAAGCTATTCCCCCACACTTGGATGCCTGCAATTTCCTTACTACATCTTCCATCCCCGCGAATAAGGACAACCGGGTATTCATTCCTTCAGCATCTGGATGTAGTGACCCACAAAGAATCGTAGCGGATGACAAAGTATTCCATACCATGAACCTCGTCGTTAGCTCCTTTCTTGCTCTGTGATTTTTAGTTTCTAGATTTCCATTTCCTATCAAAATGATTTTGTGGGGATACATTGACTACTATCACGTTCATTTTGGATGTTGGTAGTTTGGTCCTAGTTATATATCTTCATCTTTTATTTCCCATGTAAACTGAGAAAATGTCTCTTTGTTAATATAGTTTTATTTGATAGAAAGTTCATGGCAGATGAACACTGAAAGCTGCAGTGCGATCCAGCTCTCAGTCTCAGCTGAAAACTGAAAGCTGCAACATGCTGCAGCCTTCAGCTGCTACATGTAGACTTCATTTCTTGTTATAATCTATCGATTGCACTTACGAAATTATTTAATTTTATTTACTTAATAACACTTAATTATTGTCCAACCGATGTATTTCCTCAATCTCTGAGTTTATTTCTCAGAAAGGAAAAAAGTGTTGCCTATATGTTTTGAACCATAATGGAGAAAGGGATGTAGCTGCATTTGGTATCTTGTTTCCAAAGGACACGGACATGAACTTACCCATCAAGTGGGAGCGAGTAAATCTTCGTGGACCTGTGATCATTCCCAAGGCACCTTTGCCGGTTGAACACGAAGAATTGGAGTTTGTCACTGAGGCCATTGGATATAACATTTTATGGCCGGGAATGCTGATAAGTGTGATTGGGCAATAGGATAATGAGGTGTGATAATTGTATTATTCTTCTTATCGAATCATATAAATCTTTCTAGATATTACTAAAACATAATATGTTGTTCATCTTCTTACGTAGGAGAACGAGCAGCAACCGCCTCCGCAAGAATTGGTAGTCGAAGAAGTTGGAAGTCCCCAAATAAACCTCACACCAAAATTTTCCAAGGACACTACACATGTTAAAAAAAATAAGCATATTAACTGGCTATGACATCCAGATGCATATTATTAACACATTGTGTCCCTTATAGGAGGCGGTGGCTAAGGAAGATACTCTGCATGGAGAGGTGGTCGATCGATCGGTAAAAGGAGATGTACATACCCCCAGACTATTTCATTCTGACCAATTTTTTCCAATGCATGACTAACATTTTACCCATTAGCAAGTTCCAAAAGAAAATACTACATCAATGGAGAATGGGCAACCAAATCCTCCCATGTCGATTTCTAACCAGTACATATTTGTGAGAACCCATTTTAGCCTTTACAATATGATCCACTTCTAAATTATATACAAATACTGGTCAACTAACATTATTAGATTCTCAATGTAATTAGGGGGTCACGAAAGACCAAGAATGCATCGCTGCTGTTCAATAGATTAATGATTCTTTAAAGGCTATCTACACAAATATGTGGACCAAAAAAAGTCTTCCGCATCAATTTCAACGCGGAGGTGTTTGGATCAGAAGAAGTCTACATAGCCATATTTACTGACAACCTAAGACTGTTCATTTTTTTTAAAAATGAAATCATCCTTAGATGGGGGAAATTCTATTAGGCCTTCCCAAGCCGTAAAATAGACATAATAAAAAGCCGTAGCTAAGTTGAGATATACAGTGATGAGCACTAGGCTATTGAGGCAACGCTTGTTGCTTCCAAAAGAATGAAGATAAAACCAGCAAAACGGTGGAGGATTCCAAAAGCTCTTTGTCTATGGTAGAGAGGATCGAAACTTATTAGTGAATCAGCATAGAAACACAAGGCAGTCGAAATCCTCCCCACATAGATTAGAAGCATATCCTCTATAGACCGGGAATAATGGCAAAGAAACCTAACTATTTGCATATGGCTTTCCATCCTAGATGAAGATTATGTACATAATAGTGCACTAAATATCAGACGAAAAGTCCAGCTTGCTGTTGTCCTCCATGAGCAGCAACCAGTCATCCCGCAGCCGAGAAACCAGCCATCCCACACCGTTTCATCCAAGGCAGCAAAAGATCCATCACAGTCAGTATCCTAAGTCATACAAAGAGCAGCAAGGGGGCTTCCCAGACTGAGCATGAGGCAATATATCAGCATCCGATCTGCATGAGAAAAAGATTAACTTCAGTAGCATCCGAACTAGGTAGCAATCCGTAATGAAGGAGTACCAATTTGGTGAAGTCTAACTAATCCCTGAACTAAGTTAGGGAGCAAAGAGATTCTGTGAAAGGATGAGTTACACTTATGTTGCAGACAGAATTTTGCCAGAGAGTGAGCAACCTGATTTGCCTGTCTATAAATGTGCATAAGGTGAACAGCCCCCAAAGAATGATGAATCTCATCAGCTAAGCAAAACAGTTTCCAGGGAGATCTAAGTGGATCATTAGCAAAGAGTACTGCACTAATGCAGTCAGATTCCATACCTACAGGAGAAGTCAAATGAGTAGAAAGTTGAATAGCAAACTTAATTGCTTTTAGCTCAGCTTCTAAGGGGGAGATGGCATTAGTATATGAAGTATAAGCCTCCTTAAAGCTCCCTCTACTATCCCTAATAATCATACTAAGCCCGCACATATTGGTATTACAGCACCATGCAGCATCTACATTCACCTTGAAACCCAATTTTGGCCTATCCCATGCAATTTTCCAAATTTTAGGCTTTGGGGGTCGTTTGATCAGAGGCAGGTAGGAGTGATCTGCAATACTTAAATCAAAAGAAAAGACTATATATACAGGTTTAGCACAGAATGAATAGAAAATTTGGTCCCTAATCTGCTGAAGCACAAGGATAGGTGAGGGCTTGACAGAATCAAATAGGAATCTATTCCTCATCTTCCATAGGTTCCAAAAAGTAAAAATAGCTGCAGTTCGAACTATAGTTGAATGTAATGGATTTAGAGTAGGGTAGGTGAGGTAGCATGATAATCTTTCCCAAACAGAAGGGAAGACCCTGTTCCTAATACCCATGAACTGATGTATTGATTTCCAGACATTCATAGAAAACTCACATGAATTGAAAAAGTGATCTAGATCATCTTCATGTGTATTACACATACAGCATTTAGAGGCCAAGAAAAATCTCAGTTTTCTTAGGATGTTATCAAATGGTAGAAAAGAGTTTGTCACTTTCCACATAAAAACTGAGATTTTTTTATCAAATCTAGAGTTCCAAAAATGAAGAGTTGATGCAGTCTAACCTGAGTAGTTGCAAAGCAACAAGTATGTTGCTTTAAAAGAGAAGTTACCATCAGTACCTGGCTTCCATATTAGTCTATCAGCTCTATGTGGAGTTATTTTTGATTCCTGCAAAAGAGTAATAATATCAGGAGGCAGAAATGGCTCGATTTGTGGTATGAGACTAGATTTATTAGATATGAAATCAGTAACAGTGCAATCCACATCAATGTCAACCCTATTTTGATCACACAAATCAGATAGAATCCCTATACCAAGCCAATTAGCAGTCCAGAAATTACATTCCCCCTCCCAATAATAACTCTAGAGTTAGCTTCTGCCCAAGAGTTTACTGAGCAGATCCTTTTCCAGTTTGGAGAGGTTCTATGAGAGGGAGGAAGGCCTGCCACTAAATGAGTCCATAGAGCTTCAGCCAATTGAAATTTCCACCACAGTTTTACTGAGCAAGTTTTAATTATTGTGGATATAGATCTAAAGCCCAAACCATTTTGATCAGTAGGTAGACAGAGAGCTATTCATTTTCTCCATGATCTTTTTGATTTTAGCTCATTGTCCCCCCAAAAAAATCTGCCCAATTTTTTCTCAATGGTGGTAATAATCACTCTTTTAGGTTTAATAACTTGCCAGATATGCTGGGGAATGGAGTAAATGCAAGACTCAATGAGTATAAGCTTACCACCAGTAGATATCCACCTATTTTTTCAATTACCAATCTTACTATCAATCTGTTCAAAAAGAGGTTGAAAATATATCTTTTTTGCAGCACCAGTAAAAATTGGGACTCCCAGATATGTGAATGGGAAAGCACCAATTTTCATCCCTAAAATCCTCTTAATGTTATTTACCTTTTGAACAGAAGCATGCTTACCTATGAAGATGTCACTCTTACTGTAGTTTATAGATTAACCAGTGACATCTTCAAAGGTAGATAAAAAGGCTTTTAATCTAACCAAAGTCAGTTTTGTAGCTTTAAAGAAAACAACAGTATCATCCGCATATGATAGATGTGAGATTCTTGGAGGATTACCTGGTAGGTCGAAGTATGAAAGCTTACCACTTTGAAATATGAAGGCCAAACTCCTAGAAAAGGACTCAGAAAAAATGTTAAACAAAAATGGGGATAGAGGATCACCCTGCTTAAGACCCCTAGTAGATTGGAAGAATCCAACTGGCTTACCATTAATAAGAACAGAGAACCAGGCCTGGGAAAGATTTTTCATGATTGAGAAAATAAATTTTGCATGAAAACCAAATTTAGCTAACACTTTATATAGGAAAGACCATCTAGCCCTATCAAAAGCCTTTTTGAGGTCTAGTTTTACAATGCTGTTTGGATCTCTTCTCTTCCTATTAAGAAACCTAACCATTTCCTGAAGATAAATGACATTATCTGAGATGTCTCTGCTATGTAGGAAGGCTGTTTGGTTAGGGGAAACAATCTTAGGCATTATAGACTTAAGTCTTTCCATAAGCACTTTAGAGCAAATCTTATTAATCACATTAGAAAGGCTTATAGGTCTATAGTCATCAAAAGAGGTAGGGGTTTTCTTTTTGGGAATTATAGTAATCCATGTACTGCCAATACCCCTAGGCATGTTAGATGAAGTTAGGAAATCCTGGACAGCCATAAGTAGGTCATTAGCTATAATGTCCCAAGACTTAATGTAGAATTTGGCAGTAAAACCATCCGGACCAGGACTGCTGGACTTATTAAGACTATGGACAATCTTTTTGAGCTCCTCAATTGAGACAGGTTGCAGAAGTTTATCATTATCATCCTGAGTGACCAAATTCGGAATATGATTTAAAAAATGATATTGAAAAGGAGAACTATCTGGGGAGATATCTTCACTCAGAAGATCCTGGTAATATTGTATAGCCTCCATCTCAATATCCTGTATATTGTCTAACCACTGACCACTCTTACTCTTAATTTTTGTGATCTTCAGTCTATTATTTCTTTCCCTTACTGAATTATGAAAGAAACTTGTGTTGTTATCTCCTTCTTGCAACCATTTTATCTTAGCCTTGTGCTTCCAAAAGTTTTTCTGTTCAGACAAAGCCTTAACTAACCTAGCCTTAGCCTCCTTAAGTTCAACCAAGTCAGTCAAAGAATCTGAAAGATCAGTTAAAGATTCCTGAGCCTGTAATGCCAATTCAGCTTGTATCACATTATCATGAATGTTGCCAAATTTTTCTTTGTTCCAAATTTTAAGAACCTTTTTAAGTCTAACAAGTTTTAGATAAAAGGCTAACATTCAAGAATTATGTAAAAGGATTTCCCAATTTTGCTTGATTACTTCATTAAGTTCCTTCCTCTTGTACCATGTGTTTAAAAATCTAAAAGGCTTGGGGTTAGATTGAATGTCACTGCCTACAGTTAACAACATGGGATTGTGGTCTGAGCTAGCTCTATTTAAAATCTGAATAGAAGATGCAGGAAAACATGATGACCAAGAAGGAGTGCACAGTCCTCTATCCAATCTTTTAACAGTAGGAAACCTTAGTCTGTTATTAGACCATGTGAACAAGTTCCCAGAAGTGTTAATTTCTTCCAGGGACATTCCATTTATGAAATCATTGAAATCACTTATACTCCCCAAATTTGGAGATGATGGACCTTTATACTCATTAATTGATGTAATGGAATTAAAATCTCCAATGAGAAGGGATTCAGAGTGATTATAGGAGCTAAGATCTGACCAAAGAGGAAGCCTACCTGTTCTAGTTCTAAGACAATAAATAAAGAAGGCATCCATTGATTTATTAAGATTAACACTACTGCTAGAAACTGCAGGTTATCAATTTTAACCGTCAGTGTCAAGCTGGATGACCAAAAAATCCAAATTTAGCCATTATTGGCTGGGAGACAGTTATCATATTTCAACCTCTGTCTGTAAGAGTCACATTGTGAATTATCATGTTTAGGCTCTATTAGACAAATGAGTTCAAAATTATGCCTATGGATAAGATTGCAGAGCCTTAATATAGATGTGTCCATGCCCCTGATGTTCCAAACCAGCATTTTAATGTTATTAGTTGTATTATTCATGAGGAAACATTAGAGGAGCTTTTTGATCTAGTCATAATAACATTTTTCTGTGAGAAGAAAGAATCCTTATTCTTTTTAGTATGTTTCCCAACAGACCTACCTATCTTCAGCTTGCCTAAATTAGGGAGTGAGGAAATTACCTTGTTTACCTGATCAACATCTTCATCAAGAGCAGGGCCTGTGTCTAGAGAGGCAAAGAATTCAGCACTATCTGGATGGTCATTTTGGGTAGCTTCTTCAGTTGATATATCCTCATCAGCAAGAAGTGAGAACCTGTTCTCCCTATATTTCTGCTGAGAGAAGATAAAATTTTTTGCAGCAATAATTGAACTGAAAGGGGAAAAGGACCTTCCACGTTTACCATGTAAGTCATCCTTAGCAAAAAACTGTCCTAAGATTAGTAGGAGCAGATTGTGATATCCTAGTCAATTGTACTGATGAGCTAGGAGCAGAGGAGAGCAATTGGGGGGGAGAACTAGACTCTAGGGTTCCATCATCCAGTAATTGGGAATTTTGATCTCTCACAATCTCCAGATTGTCTCTGTGATTGATACCAGGAGTAAGATCATCTACTTTATTTGTCATATCATGGTGATGGTCAGGCACATCCTCATTAATCACTGGATTTCTTATAACATCCTCAGTAATCAGTACATTCTTAGAAATCAGTGGATTCCTAATAACATTCGCAGAAACCAGTGGAACCAGTGGAATCACTTGGGGATCAGTATCACATTGATTAATCATATTAGTGCCTTGTTCAATAGCTGAGGGTTTCTTAGGAACGTATTCAAATTTCTATGTTTGGAAATTCCTCTGTTTTTCCATTATTGACACCCCTGAGCTCCCTGCTCTAAAAGTATCATCCTGATTCAAAATAGTGTTCATATTAGTCTGTCCAGCAGGGCCTTTTTGTTGAGAATCAGTTGGGTTCATTAGAATATGCTCAGCTTTTTTAGGCCAAGATCTCTTAAGTTCAGGATGTAAATAGATACAATAGTTATCCTCATGTCCTATACATTTACAGTGGAAGCAATAGGGTGGGATATCCTCAAATTCTAGAGGGAGTTTGAGCACATTAAATTCATTTCCATCCTCTTCAATTCCAACTCTAATATGTGAAGGCTGTTTTTTTTTCAAATCAATTTCCACACACATTTTGACACAAGAAGGCCTGGACAGGGCCGCAGTAGCAGCATCAACTTTAATATAGTTCCCAATTTGGTTTCCCATAATTTCGAGCATAGAAGAGTTGTAGAAATAGACAGGAACATGTGGAATTGATACCCATACCGGAACAATAGACGATTCTGCCTCAGGGGAGAAATCGGGTGTCCATTTGAGAACCTTCATTTGAGTG
The DNA here is from genome assembly GCA_037428765.1 of Rubia yunnanensis. NCBI lineage: Eukaryota > Viridiplantae > Streptophyta > Magnoliopsida > Gentianales > Rubiaceae > Rubia > Rubia yunnanensis. The sequence goes on along the minus strand of CM075062.1, from coordinate 84,425,370 downwards.
TTGTTGAAACTCCATTGTCCTTTGAGCCAGAACCTTTGGTAGTCTTCTTTTTCCTGGAAGCGTATGAGGACGTGCCGAAAGTCAATTGAGCCTATCTAGAACTTGCCCTTGAAACCTACAGAATTAAAAGATTCGTTCAGTTGGACCATAGAAGGCTTCCCCCTGGCAAACTTACCTATCAAAGCATTGCGGTAGTGAGAGGCGAGGGTGTCAGCATCTCTGCGACTAACAAGGCAAGCGATTTCCCCCTTGTACTGGACTTTAGGGATGATCTCTGGGTTCGAGGGAAGGGAGTCGTGTAGGGGCGGAGGGCGATTCGCTAGGGCCTGGAGGAAGGATTTCCCTCCTCCGTAGCCTCCGCTACCAGACGGGGGAGCCGCCATAGCGGCGGTGGACAGGTTTCCGATCAAGTAGCTGTTATCAGTTCGTATAGAGAAGATGGGAGAAAGAGAAGAGGAGAGAAATAATGAAATGACGGTAAAAAATTGTTTTGGCTAAATCGCACCAAAAATCGCACAAAGCTACAGTGAATCACACGCGACGATCTTTTTTATTGCTTTATGACCTAAGACTGTTCATGGGCAGCTTGGACGTAGAAGATGGAATAGAGTGGATCAGTGGGTGCCAACTTGATATATGGGCATCGTAAGAATTTGCATGGTTACAGTATTTATAGATAGATGTATCATTATATTTGTTTCACTTACAATATTAGTTTTTCAAGATACCTTTGTGATGGGGTGGTTCATGGAGGCCACGTCCAGTTTATTCCAGCCTCTTCAAATTCAATGGCTCAAAAGGCAAATCAAAGGGTAGAATTGACTGTGAACAAGGTTTTGGCTGTCATGTGCCGCACTCAAGCGAGGTTGTACATCGTCCCATACAATCGAGAGTAAGTTCCATTTGTTTTCTGAGTTGCTAGTCCCGGCCACATGGAAGCAATAGCAACCATATAATGTGATTTTATTTTCAAAATATATTTTAAGATTTTGGTGTTCCTTTTTTTATAGGGACCATTGGTTTTTATTCGTCTTCGTACCGGAAATCGATCGAGTATATTGCATCGACTCAATAACTGGGGGAATTTGCAAACGAAATAATTCATGCCTTAAATTGATTCATTTGTAAGTGGAACACATTCATGTCATTCCTTCAACTTCAATGTTTAAAAAAAATTTGTTCACGTAAATGTGCTCTTGTATGTTTCTCACTTTCTTGGCTTGATTATTTACAATTAATGTGAATTAAAATATTTTCATATATTGTGTGAACCCCAATTTCTGAAAATATTTTTAAATATGTTGACATAAATATGTTTTCATCGATTGTAGAATTGCAACAAAATATCGACGGATCAATTCCGACCTAAATACCTCCTACCCTTCGAACTATACATGGAATAGCATAAACATCAATGTACGTATTATCCCATAACGTCATATTTCATCTGTCATTTTCATGTTCGTAATCGTTTCAACAAATTCTCTTTTACATCAGCACAAGATACAAAGTAGTAGTTGGGAATGTGGATACCATTGCATGTATTACATGGAAAAGTTTGTTAGGCATGTGCATGACATTGACATTATTAAGGTACGTTTTCCGACATTGCTTTTATGTATTTGTTATTCTCTCACATATATATCCTTTTCTTAACATGTGATTTAATACATTGTTTCAGCAATTTCCAGAAGATTACACTCCACTGGGGAGCGATGAACTGCGGAGAATTGCTCTCAAATGGGTTTGTGTTTTTTACAAAATGTACTCTGCCAAAATGCATAGCTCAATTGAATGTCATACAGGGACTTGCCTCCATCATCGGATAGTGGTTAGTATTATCTCTTATGAGAAAGGTAATTGACCTTCACTTTTGATACTCGTCAACCCCGTGATGAGGGGGGTTCCAGTATCTTAGGCCACTTTGAAACACGTCATGCTCTTCTTTTGCTAGTCTAAAATTTTAGTTCATCGAATGCAATGCTTTTTTCAACCTACTTCTTGTCCATGCATCATAGTTGCTCACAATTTGTTCTATTTTTATTTGTGCACCATTCTATTACTACGTACAAAATAATAACCGGTACCATTCTTCAAAAAGAACTTACCGGGTTGGAAAACAAGCGTAAAAATGAAACTTGCTGCGTGAAGATGAACTAAAAGAGCGGCAGCGCGCCGCAGCTTACAGTGACCACAATAGTTAGTCACGTTTAACACCAGTTTCTTCTGATTACAAAACTGGTGATAATAATAACTGGGCAAAATTTTATGCTTTTAGCACCAGTTTCAAAACCGCTGCTAAAAAATAAACCGGTGCAAAATAAACACTATTATCACCGGTTAAAAAACTAGTGCAAACTAATAACCGATGATAAATTTACACTCATAGCACCGGTTTTTAAACCGGTGCAACATATACACCTTTAGCACAAGTTCAAAAACCGGTGCTAAAAAATAACTGGTGCAACATACACACTTTTAGCACCGGTTTACAAATCGGTGCTAAACATTAACCAGTGCAAATAAATTTTTTTATCAGCGGTTTAAAAACCGGTGCTAACTAAAAACCGGTGTTAAATATGCATATTTAGCACCGGTTTTATAACTGGTGCAAAATATACAATTTTAGCACCGGTTTACAAAATGCAGTGCTAAAAAAACCGGTGCAACAAAATAATATTTAGCACCGGTTTTAAAACCGGTGTCACAAGGAAAATTTTAACACTGGTTTTACATAGCACCGGTTATAAAAAAACTGGTGCTAATTTGAGTACATCATAGCACTGGATTTTTAAACCGGTGCTAAATAAAATCGGTGTTAATAGAAGAAATTTAGCACCGGTTTTTTCTAACCGGTGATACTGTATCATCATTTACTTAGGCACTGGTTTTTTTTACCATCCAATAACCGGTGCTACAAAGAAAAAAACCATTGTTACAGGTGTGTTCCCGTGGTAGTGTTCGTTCCGACTCGCAACGACCGCTATCGCGACTCGCAACGCATGACACTTCTTAATGCTTAGAAACAATTTTAGGGTTACCAAATGTCCAAGATTTTCTTCACTTCTCCAAGCATTTCTCCCTTCATCAATCTGATTACACACACTTTAATTTGTTTCAAAATCATGGAAAAACACACCCGTGAAAAGAACAAAGTAAAATAATGAAACTAACGACAAAAACTCAAATTAAAACAACATCGATGGAAAGTCACGAATGACGATCCAGATTATCAAAACCAAGTTTATTTAACATCATCGGCATGACTTACTCCCCTTCTTGGAGTTATTCACAAAATGAGCCGAGGTGCTCGGTCTCCTTTCCCCGATTTGGGTCAAAACATTCAGGATCCACATTATCCCCTAACAAAACTTCTCGCACATTGCTTAGGGCTTCTTCATGTTCCCTCAACATTCCCAATAACTCACCTTTTTGTTCCATGGTGATCTCAATCTAGTGAGCATTCAAGGGTTTCTCTCTTTCTCCAAGGGATGAACATTTAAGAACTTTCAGTGGTGGTTTGCACTCTACCACCGAAGTCTTCTCACGAGAAGGAGGGAAACCCACTGTTATTGGCTTACCCATGGACACACGAAAGGTGTTAGATGTTTCTTTCTGAAGAGAGCATTCACCATTGTTGTTTTCCTTCAAGTTAGTACTAACAACATTTGCAATCAAAGCATCACTTAAAGCATCATCTATGGAAACATTCAAGGAATTAACATCATTGGGCTCAAATAAATCTTGCTCTATATTATCAATAACATCAATAACTTGACAAGAATGGTATCTACTAGGATAATCAATATAATTATTAGTGTCAAATTCTATCTCAACCCGTTAAACTCTATGATTAAATTTCCTTTATGCAAATCAATTATTGTCCTTGAAGTCTTTCAAAATGGCCTACCTGAGACAATAGGTTTAGAACTATTACCACCTTCCATTTCAAGAACATAAAAATTGATGGGGAATGTTATAGAGGCCACTTTCACCAACACATCCTTCACAATACCTTTTGGGTATGTGCTAGAGTATTTGGCTAGTTGGATAACAGCCCCAGTTTTGTGCAAAGTGCCTAGATCTAGATTTTCATACAAGGAATATAGGATCACATTAATGGAAGCACCTAATTCTAGTATTGCCTTGTTAACACATTTTCCTCCTATCACACAAGGAATTGTAAACATTCCCGGATCATCACACTTAGGAGGCATTTCATCATCAAACATGGCGGAGACATATTCATTCTTTCCACTCTTTTTCTTACACTTAAATTGTTGTTTCCTATTAATGGTAAAAAAACTCTTTAAGAAACTTAGCATACCTAGGAATTTGATTTATAGCATTTAAGAGTGGAATGTTTATCACGCATCTATGAAAGACTTCATAGATGTCATGTTGTCCTCCTTGGTCCTCCTATCCTTTAATGCCTCCAGAAATGGTGGTTTCAGCATATAGATAGGGATCTCTGCCCCTTTTGACTTCTTGTGAGGTGGGGATGAGGTTTTGGGATTTGATCTGGGTCTTAGCACGATGGTCTCCACCTTAATTTCTTCCCTTTTACTCTCCTTCTCCTTGGTCAACTCCTCGACCTTCTTTTCAAGGTCTTCCTTGTTTTCAATTATCTGCTCAACAACAATCTTGCCTTAGGGCTCCATCAATTCCCTTCCACTCCTCAATAAGATTGCAATCACATTTTGTCGAGGGTTAATCTCTGGTTGGGAGGGAAGTTTTCTCTTTTTCTATGCCTCTGTTTGATTCATGACTTGTGCTATTTGGCTCACTTGATTTTCCATGTTTTTTATGCTCACCTTGGCTTCTTCTTGGAATTTTTGGGCCTTCTCCACACACATACCCAACCTTCCAATGGCTTGCATCACTTCATCTTTTGACAAGCCTGAGCTTTTCCCTTGATCTTAGGGCTGGTCTTGAAACCTTGGATAATTGTTTTATGGAGGCTGGTATTGTTGTTGAGGAGGGTAGTAAGTTTGAAAATTTTAACCTCCTTGAGGGTTCCCATACTTGAGATTCGGGTGATATCAATTGCCTAAATTGTAAGGCCGGTTTTGGTAACCTTGACCACCTTGGTACCCTTAATTTCCTTGATACCATTGGTATCCTTGATATCCTTGGTTGCCTTGAAAACCTATGGCATTTACCTCCTCCACATAATTATCTTGCAAAGTAAGGCAAGCATCCATAGGATGTGCCAATGAACAAATTTCACAAGACTTTAAATGTGGCACATTTTCAGACTAAGTCATCAAAGACTTCACCATAGAAGTAAGGGCCAAGACTTGGTCCTCGAGCTTTCCACTATTAGAATAAGCATTGGTGGTGTTGGGATTTATTCTTCTCAAATCGGCCCTTGAACTAAAGTTCTTCGACTCCTCGACTAACTCCTCATAGAGCTTCATAGCCTCCATCAAAGTCTTGTTCCCAATGGAAATAACCCACCTCGACTCGGGGTCATTAACACAATTGCAGCAGTGCAATCAATTAACCCAAGCAAAGCACTAGTCCTGTGGAATGGTCAAACATAAGATTTATAGTTCTGCACCCATTTCTCGCAGCTAGGCTACCAAAGGGTAGTAAGCGGCAAGCCCTGGGTTTGTCCACAGAGATGCTAGGGTTCAAGTAAAAGTAAAAACACAACCCCATGCAAGTCGTCAATCAGCACGAGTGAAAGGACTAACTAGTATTGTAAACATGCAATTTGAGGGGGGGTATTTTCAACTAACAACTACTAAGCATGAAATCAACAAACAAGTAAACTATTTATACTAGGTAGTTGGGACTAATTTTGGCAACATGGTAGTTCTAATGCTTCAATCCTCGATTCATTAATATATAGACATATAAAAGATCTATCAGTGTATTCACAACATGTGGCGTGGTCGATGGCATACACTTCTGCATCCCTGTCATGGTTGGTGCACTCGTAACCCTCCATCGACACCGCCATCGTAATTAAGGGAGTACAAAAATGTTTGACCATTTTTGTGTTTCTATTTCTCCCCCGTGCTATTACGTCTTGGGCTTCCACCATGAATGCGCTAATCCCCATTGGTCATCTATACGCAAGGCCTTAGGTTGTTAGGCACCTTATCTGTGATCCTAGGGTTTCAACACAAAACCTAGCTTGCTACTATCGACTATATCTACCCGTAACCTAACAAAAATGGTTAAGTAATTAGCTAAGACTGGTGCACTGCTATGCGGATTAGGGTTACCTCAAATCTCCGATGCACACACTCACACACTCTTTCCCCTCCACCCATTCAAACATCCAGGTTTCTCATCCCAAAGGGAAATCAATAAGTGAACCATACTTGAACATAGCCAAAATTGTGTGCTCATATGTGGTGTAGTGTTTATGCATTTGTCACATTCAAGAACAAACACAATAATATCATAAACACAAAAAATAGGTGGAATTTAAGGAATCTTATAAAGCATCAAAAGCTACACATGTGCCAAATATGTCCCAAGCTTAGCTATATACTTTTAAAAATATAGATCCATGGAAAATATGGAATTAGATTCCACGGATCTAATAAAATAAGAAGAAAAGAAAAAGATAAGAGAAAGAGGAGAAGAAGAAGAACTCTCCTCTTCTTTCTCTCTAAACTAGAAAGAGAAACTAATCTACATTATGTCTACTTAGGATTTACAAGAAGAATAAGGCTCCTATACATAGTAGTAGGAAATTGGGCCTAAAAATAGGCCCAAACATAGGCCAAACATAGCCAAACCTATTCACCCTTTCCCTCTAGCCGCCGAACCTTTCTCGAATAAACTGCTCAAATCTATGAATCTTCTTAATTATAGTGCATTGGATAGAGCTTGGAAAAATGAAGATCTTGATATATGGTAGAGTGAAATAAAATGACAATTGAGAGAGTTATGTCAAAAATGGTCAGTCGCTAAGTCTTCAAAGACCAGCACAGATGCCACGGTCCGTGAACATTCAAGCCACGACATGCCACAGTCCGTGAAGTTAGGCTCGTGCCATGGCCTATAAAGGTTTTCACTAACCGTGAGTAGTACCAAGGTTTTTGCTCAAAAGTTTTCATGGACCGGCCTCCTTTTCATGGACCGAGAGCAGTGCCACGGTTTCCACCCAGAAGTTTTCACGAACTGACCTCCTTTTCACTGACTGCAAGCAGTAAGGGTGTTTACTCAGAACTCTTGTCACGGTCCGTGAAGGTTTTCATGGACCGGCTTCATACTTTGCCAAATTTCTTCAACTCTTCCCTTTCATGCTTCATAGCCCAGCTCCATTGTCACGGACCGGTGTTGTTTCTTCATGTAGGGCAGACCGTGGGCATCTTCATGGGCTGCTAATGCTTCGTGTATGGGCCACTAGTCCTTCGTTGGCTAAACTTCATTTGCTTGCCACGGGTGAACCGTTAGTCCGAATTGGGAGTTCTAGTAGTCAATTTTGTAGTACTCGAGAAGAAAAATCCAATGGAACTATCCTTGAAGGTTAATTATTCCTGGATCTTTCTCGGACTAAGGAAACACTCCTCAGACCACGATTTTACCATTTTCACCTTTGGCCATCTTGAACTCCGAAGCTGCCTATCCTTGGCTTCAATCTCCTTCTACCACACATTGATGCTCGTGGCCTTCATCTACTACTATTCAATGCAAATGGCCTTCAAATCTTCTACCATTAAAGGCAAACAGCCTTTGCAAGAATGTAATGTAACAAATAGTATTCACGGGCGACCTACTAAAGGTACTTATAATGAAGACCAAGGAGCCCGTGAACATGATATGTCAATAATCACTAATTAAGTATACAAAACGTGGGATTTAGAATAGAAAAATCAAACATGGTTGTCAAAACCCCTTGTCATGTAAACTCAACTAATGTTGCCAAACTGCCAACCAAAAGTAAATAAAAACTACGTAAAATGAATTGGTTAAAGCCTTCATAATGGTGCAGATCAGACTCCCCAGATTTAAAAATTTACTCAACCTCGAGTAATTAAAACCAAAGAAAAAGGTTCAAGAGACATGAAGCATGCAAAAATAGCCAATGCATCCAAATTTTTCTCAAGCTACACTAGTTCCCCCAGGAAGAGGAAAATCTCACAACTCTCACACTCCCCAAAGTTCCTAAGGCAACCAAACCACCCAAAGCAAGTAAAATGTATATGGAAAAAGAATTGACAAAATATTGGAATAAAGCCAAGCTTACTAATGTGCCCATTTTATATGGTTTTATTAGGACTTTTAGGATTCATTTTTGTACACTTTTGTGCTCTAGATGTGGCATTTTGCCTTGAAATTAATTTTGTGCTCTAGATGTGGCATTTTGCCTTGAAATTCTCTAAGGAGAGTTAAAAGTGATTTTTATGTTTTTATTACTATCTAGAGGATTTTGTGTGACAAGGCAATTTGTTTGAAGACTTTAAAGATTACCTTTGAAGATTTGAAGACTTGCATTTGAGCTTTTGAAGACTTGAAGGACTGAAGATAAGTGAAGTGAAGAGGAGGACTTAAAACAAAAATAAGAAAGAAATCAAGGTGCTGAAACTGGGCTCAGTCGCAACTCGCGATGGATTGGTCGCGAGTTGCGATGGATGGGTGGCCAGAAACTTTCTTACTTTTTTGTACTATAAATGCTCACCTTATCCTCTCCTCTTCACAACTCTTCTTCTTCCTGCGATTTTCTGAGTTCAAACCCCTAGTTTTCCTTTCTTTCTTTTCCTAGTTTTTGTAGGTTAATCACGTCTTTTAATTATCTAGGTAAGTTTAATCTTGGGAGCAATTGATTGAGACTTCCTTGCTAATGTCTTGATAATCATATCTATCTATTTATTGCTTTTGCTATGGTTCATTTATTGAGCTTTGAATGTGAATTGTTAATGGTATTGATGTTGTTGGAAGTTTGAGTATATGAATTGCTTGTATGATTACTTGTTAGGGTTGGGAGAAAGTAGCTAATTCTCCCCTTTTTTAATGTGGAATCCAAGAGCATGAGTTAGAGCTTATTAATAATGTTGATGTGTTGATAATTTCTAGATGAATGTGATAATGTCAAACTATTTGTCATGTTTGTTTATTGTAGCAATTAGGAGAGGTCTATAAGCATTGAACATTCTTGACTAATCTTATGTAAATGCGAGAATTGGTTAAATGCAGAGACATGGTGTAGTGTTTATAAGTGTTGCCAATGCTCAATGCCATCAATGAGATACTTTTAGTCGTGTTTTGACTAAGGGAGTCATTGGTGAGGTTTGACAAGAGATGTTGAATTCACTCTTGCAAACTACTGTCTAAGGAGGATAGAAGATTTATCTTCACAACAAATAGTGAATAGATTGTTTCACTCGTTCTTGAAGCCTTTGTTATTTAGTATTCATGTGCTCTTAATTCTATGTTTTAATTCATTTATGACATGGGTTGTTTGAGAATAGGAAGTGTTTATATGATTGAAGTGTTAGGGTTTTAGGAAAGTGACGAATTCCTTAGCTCTTTGGCATGAAAATCCAAGAACATGAACTTAGAACTCCTTGTGCATAATGTGTTGTGATTCTTGCTAGATAAGTATGTTAATTTGGATTGTTCTCATATTTATCATATAGATGCAATGAAAAGTTGCATCTTGAATGTGGTTTGTTCTAGGTTTAGCCTAATGAATGCTATGTTTGGTTAAATGGATATGTCTTTGGTAGAAGGCTTGTTGTTATCCAATCTATGGTCTTTCGTGGGAAATGTCGTTGATGAAATACCTCTATGGTGTGGTTTTCTAGAGTGATTGTCAATGAGGTTTGCAAATGGTCGTTGTTTGTCTTTGAAAATAACTATTAAGAAGGAATGAATGTTGATCTTCGAATGGGAAGTGATAACATTACTGATGAGACGTCAAATGCATGTATTTTCCAAAGCATTTAACATCACTTTTGTCATATTTTTGTTGTAAGATTGCTAGATTTAGTTGGGTTTACATGATAAGGGATTTAGATGACCATTTTTGCTTTTTATATCTAAATCCTTCATTTTGTAACCTATGTTTAGTCTAATGGATTTTTGTTCCTTACGAGCATCTAGATTCCTTTTTGTAAGCTTAATTTGTAGATTGCTTGTGATCACATAGGAGTGGTTTAGTGAAGGCCATTCTAAAGGATGGTAGAAGATGGAAGGCCACTCACAAAGTGGTAGAAGATAAAGTAAAGAAAGGAGAGCAAAGCAAAGAGTGAAGAATGATCTATGTTTTGAAGCAGAGTTCTGAGAATTTTCCGAGAGGAATCAGCCTCCAAGAGTGGTACCATTGGATTCCTCTTCTCGAGTACTATAAAATCGACTACAAGAACTCCCAAAATGGATCAACGGTTCACCCGTGGGAAGCAAAACAAGAAGCCGCGGGCGAGGCCATTTCTGAATTCGGGCTGAGAACTCCGCCACCCGGGCGAGCCCATTTCCGCCCGGACGACACCTGCTGCATTTTGACCTTCTTTTTGACCAACTTGGGCTATAAATACCCCCCCCCCCCCTTCTTCCCCATTTGCCTAAGCCCGACTTGGGGGCTCCAAAACCCTAGTTTTTCACCATTTTTCTTCCATTTCTTCTTCTTTCTTTGTAGGTCTTTGTTCTATGTTATGGGTTTTGATTATCTAGCTTAGTTTTATCTTGGGAGCAATGGATTAAAGCTTCTATATCTATGTAGTAAGAACCATATCTATCTATTTAGTGCTTTTGCTATTGTGCATTTATTGAGCTTTGAATGTGAATTGTTAATTGCATTGATGTTGTTGGAAGCTTGAGTATATGAATTTCTTGTATGATTACTTGTTAGGGTTGGGAGAAAGTAGGTAATTCTCCCCTCTTTTAATGTGGAATCCAAGAGCATGAGTTAGAGCTTCTTAAATGATGTTGGTGTGTTGATAATTGCTAGATGAATGTGACGATGTCGAACTCGTTGTCATGTTTGTTTTTGGTAGCAAATGAGAGAAATCTATGAATGTCGATCGTTCTTGACTAATCTTGTGTAAATGCATGAATTGGTTAAATGCTTAGATACGGTGTAGTATTTATAAGTGTTGCCAAGCTTGTTGATTCTTCGTGCTAAATGCCATCAATGGGATACTCTTAGTCCTAAGGGAGTCATTGGTGAGGTTTGACAAGAGATGTCGAATTCAGTACTCTTGCAAACTACTATCTAAGAAGGATAGAAGATTTATCGTCACAACAAGTAGTTGAAGTAGTGAATAGATTGTTTTATTCATTCTTGAAGCCTTTGTTATTTAGCATTCATGTGTTCTTAATGCTATGTTTTACTTCATTTATGCCATATGTTGTTTTAGAATAGGAAGTGTTTTTATGATTGAAGTGTTAGGGTGTTGGGAAAGTGACGAATTCCTTAGCTCCTTTGCATGAAAATCTACAAGTATGAACTTAGAAATTCTTGAGTATAATGTGCAGTAATCCTTGCTAGATGAGTATGTTAATGTGGTTTGTTCTCATGCTTATCCTATAGATGCAATGAAAGGTTGAACCTTTAATGTGTTTTGTTCTAGGTTTAGCCTAATGAATTCTATGTTTAAACGGCTATGTCTTTGGTCGAAGGCTTGTTGTTATCAAATCTATGGTCTTTCGTGTCTAATGTCGTTGATGAAATACCCCTATGGTAGTTGTTTGTCTAGGGTGATCATCAACGTGGTTTGCAAATGGTCGTTGTTTGTCTTTGCAAATTACTATTAATAAGGAATGAATGTTGATCTTCTATTAGCATTCCCCATAGGTAATGAATGTGATAGGATGAGTGAATGGTTCAATGATCTACATTTGGTTTGGAAGTGGATATCAATTGCCCCCAAGGCTTTATCTTTTGTAATTTTAAAACCCTTTTTCTTAGTTTTGTTTGATGATTAGCATAGTTACTTAACCTTGCTAGTTATCTTGTCTTTTAACTTTCATAACTTAGGACCACCAAACAACCAAACCCCCCATTTTTACTTGCTTTTATATGTGTACATATATCTACTTCTAGCCTAATATCAACCTTTTGTGCCTAAACGCTTAGGAAGATCCCTCTTCTTCGTGGATGACCCCGACTTGCCGCTATCTACTTAGTTGTAGATAGTAAGCTTTTAGGGCTTATAAATATTAACTTTGAGAGGTACGGCGATGGCCTCCCAAATTTTGGCGCCGCTGCCGGGGAAGAGGCGTTTATTTTTAAGTGTTTGGGAATATTTGGTTGCATATTAGCTAGTTGCTTTTATTTTTTGCTACTTTTTGGTTATTTTTGTTCGGAGTAGGTATTGCTTGAGTTCTTGGTGAATTTTTATCGAGAATCCTTGCAATATGATTCCGGAATTTTGAAAAAGAAAAAAAACAAAATCAAATGGAACTTCTCACCTTGAGGGAACTCATGATGAGAAGAGAGGCTCAACAAGCAAGGTTTTGTAAGATGTGTCATTCCGACCATCCTACCGAGTCTTGCTATTTGTTGAGAGAGGAGCACTATGATGGTGAAAGAACCTTTGGTTTCCAAAACCAAGGGTATTATGAAGAGTGCTACCAAGAGGTAGGAGATGTTGGTTTTCAAGGGCAAGAAGCTCAAGAATGGTATCCATACCACAATTCTTACAACCCGGAGTGGAGTGGTAATCCAGATTGGTGGTATGAGAATGAGCCGAAAAACCAACAATACAAACAAAATAGTTGGCCATCACCATCTTATACCATACCCCAAAACCAAGCCCAACAAGGAAGTTCAAGTTTGACACATGAGGAAGTCATGAATGCAATAGCAAACTTGAACAATTTTACTAGTGAGGAACCGGACACTCGGCTCTCCTCTAGTGTTGAGGCTATTGAGGGGCATGCGAGGAGTATATTGGAAGCGTTGGCCCGAACGGAAGCTCGTGATTCCAAAAATACAGCATCCCAAGTCGAACTCAAGGATTCGGTGAGTGAGGTCTCCATGGGAAATGAGTTTGAGTTCGACAGGGATGAGGAGTTGGTTGTTGAGGATGAAAAAATGGAGGAAGAGATGATTGTGATACATTCATTAGCATCGTCACCCCTTCCCCCACCTAGTGAACCAACTCCACCATTTTTGGAGGTTTTGAGGGAGATAAGAGATGAGCCAAAAGACAACCCCAAGCCTCCTAACCACCCAAATCCCTTCAAACAATCTCCACCTCCACAAGACTTTCCTCTTGTAAGTTTTGTACCCCCACCTCTCTACTTTTGGATACTCACGGTGAAGGGGTTCAAACCTTCACCATACGGAAAACATTAGGGTCATGCCGACGACCATAAAAATACGGAGCTTCTTGGGAGGCAACCCGAGCTTTTAAGTTAGGTTAGTGTTTTTCTTTTCTTGAAAAAAAAATCCCCAACCATGGCCTCAAACCCTTACCCCAAAACCACAAGAATACCACCACAACCCACCACCAAAAACCACTACCAAAACCGCCATCTAGGAGTACTACTAAATGTTGTCTTTTGTGAGTGTTGATCGGGATTTGCATAGTTGTGGCTTTGTAGTGGATGGATCAAAGTTGCATGTTGGACGTAGTTTGAGAACATGGAGGGGAGAACATTCATTGAGAAGTGAGCATTGCCATCACTGGGAAGGACCTTCAATGTCCTAGTTGTGATTATATTTTTTTCTCTCTCCCTTATTTCTTTATCTTGTTCTTTTCACATTGAGGACAATGTGTGTTTCAAGTGTGGGGAGGTAAAGAGAAATATATCGCATTGTACTGTTTGTAGTGTGCATATACTCCACTTTGATTTGTTTTGTTTGAAAAAAGAAATGAAAAAAAATCCCGCTAAGTTGAAAATCCGATAGGGCAACTTAAGCAAAAGTGGGAGGCCCGGATAGGTCGGAAACCCGAAAAGGCGACCTATGCAAAAATGAGAGGCCAAATGGTGTGGAAAAGTTGAGGGTGAGCATTGAAAAAAGAAAATTGTGTGAAGCTAGGATGAAAACCCGAGAGGGCTCCTAGGCAAAATGAGAGAAATTAAAAATTTTTATGCTTCTCCCGATTTTTCTATTAATGGCTTTTTCGGTAGAGTAAGTTAGCTTGGAATTATATGTATACCTCACTTTTGTTATGGTTTGTTGATTGTTTAGATTATCTTAGACTTTGGGATGTGAGAGTGTGAGAGATTCTTATGTCATGGGATTAGGGTAGTCTAGGAATATAATGTTGGATGTTTTGGGAAAACTTTTACATGCTAGTTTACGCTTTGATCTTTGCTTGTTCTTATTTACTCGAGGACGAGTAAGGTTTAAGTGTGGGGAGATTTGATGAGACGTCAAATGCATATATTTTCCAAAGCATTTAACATTACTTTTGTCATATTTTTGTTGTAAGATTTCTAGATTTAGTTGGGTTTACATGATAAGGGATTTAGATGACCATTTTTGGTTTTTATATCTAAATCCTTCATTTTGTAACCTATGTTTAGTCTAATGGATTTTTGTTCCTTACGAGCATCTAGATTCCTTTTTGTAAGCTTAATTTGTAGATTTCTTGTGAGCACTTAGGAGTGGTTTAGTGAAGGCCATTCTAAAGGATGGTAGAAGATGGAAGGCCACTCACAAAGTGGTAGAAGATAAAGTAAAGAAAGGAGAGCAAAGCAAAGGGTGAAGAATGATCTATGTTTTGAAGCAGGGTTCTGAGAATTTTCCGATACGAATCAGCCTCCAAGAGTGGTACCATTGGATTCCTCTTCTTGAGTACTATAAAATTGATTACAAGAACTCCCAAAATGGATCAACGGTTCACCCGTGGGAAGCAAAACAAGAAGCCGTGGGCGAGGCCATTTCTGAATTCAGGCTGAGACCTCCGCCACCCGGGCGAGCCCATTTCCGCCCGGGCGATGCCAATTCTGCCCGGGCGACACCTGCTGCATTTTGACCTTCTTTTTTACCAACTTGGGCTATAAATAGCCCCCCCCCTTCTTCCCCATTTGCCTAAGCCCGACTTGGGGGCTCCAAAACCCTAGTTTTTCACCATTTTTCTTCCATTTCTTCTTCTTTCTTTGTAGATCTTTGTTCTATGTTATGGGTTATGATTATCTAGTTTAGTTTTATCTTGGGAGCAATGGATTGAAGCTTCTATATCTATGTAGTAAGAATCATATCTATCTATTTAGTGCTTTTGCTATTGTGCATTTATTGAGCTTTGAATGTGAATTGTTAATTGCATTGGTGTTTTTGGAAGCTTGAGTATATGCATTGCTTGTATGATTACTTGTTAGGGTTGGGAGAAAGTAGCTAATTCTCCCCTCTTTTAATGTGGAATCCAAGAGCAAGAGTTAGAGCTTCTTAAATGATGTTGGTGTGTTGATAATTGCTAGATGAATGTGATGATGTCGAACTCGTTGTCATGTTTGTTTTTGGTAGCAAATGAGAGAAGTCTATGAATGTCGATCGTTCATGACTAATCTTGTATAAATGCATGAATTGGTTAAATGCTTAGATACGCTGTAGTATTTATAAATGTTGCCAAGCTTGTTGATTCTTCGCGCTAAATGCCATCAATGGGATACTCTTAGTCCTAAGGGAGTCATTGGTGAGTTTTGACAAGAGATGTCAAATTCAGTACTCTTGCAAACTACTATCTAAGAAGGATAGATGATTTATCGTCACAACAAGTAGTTGAAGTAGCGAATAGATTGTTTTACTCATTCTTGAAGCCTTTGTTATTTAGCATTCATGTGTTCTTAATGCTATGTTTTACTTCATTTATGCCATATGTTGTTTGAGAATAGGAAGTGTTTTTATGATTGAAGTGTTAGGGTGTTAGGGTGTTAGGAAAGTGACGAATTCCTTTGCTCCTTTGCATGAAAATCTACAAGCATGAACCTAGAAATTCTTGAGTATAATGTGCGGTAATCCTTGCTAGATGAGTATGTTAATGTAGTTTGTTCTCATGCTTATCCTATAGATGCAATGAAAGGTTGAACCTTTAATGTGGTTTGTTCTAGGTTTAGCCTAATGAATGCTATGTTTGGTTAAACGGCTATGTCTTTGGTCGAAGGCTTGTTGTTATCAAATCTATGGTCCTTCGTGTCTAATGCCGTTGATGAAATACCCCTATGGTAGTTGTTTGTCTAGGGTGATCATCAACGTGGTTTGCAAATGGTCATTGTTTGTTTTTGCAAATTACTATTAATAAAGAATGAATGTTGATCTTCTATTAGCGTTCCCCATCGGTAATAAATGTGATAGGATGAGTGAATTCAATGATCTACATTTGGTTTGGAAGTGGATATCAATTGCCCCCAAGGCTTTATCTTTTGTAGTTTTAAAACCCTTTTTCTTAGTTTTGTTTGATGATTAGCATAGTTGCGTAACCTTGCTAGTTATCTTGTCTTTTAACTTTCATAACTTAGGACCACCAAACAACCAAACCCCCCATTTTTACTTGCTTTTATATGTGTACATATATCTACTTCTAGCCTAATATCAACCTTTTGTGCCTAAACGCTTAGGAAGATCCCTCTTCTTCGTGGACGACCCCGACTTGCCGCTATCTACTTAGTTGTAGATAGTAAGCATTTAGGGCTTATAAATATTAACTTTGAGAGGTACGGCGAAGGAACACCCCTAATGGAAGATCTAGCAACAACAAACACTGTATCAATATCTAACGCATTTCAATCCTTAGATGTATTTAATGAAGATGTATAGGAAGGAGATGATGTGGATGTTTTCCACGAACCCCTGGAAACTCATGAGTAAATAGCCCCCTCAACAACAATTGGTAAATCTGCAACCACACCAGAGGGACCACAAACTCCTGGAAATAAGCAGGATGGTCGACACTCGGATCAAATCTTCATTTCAACAACCAAATCACCAACAAACCATGATCCTGCACAGATTGAAGTACAAATGGATGCACCAGTCATAGCAGATCAATCCACATTGTTTGAACACAGTGTGCACACTAAGGTAAGTCCTCCTAAATTGAAAGGTTCTACAGACAGTAATGCAAAAGGTGAGGATACTATAGGTATTAATAGTAAAGTCTCTACTGTTAAACTTAGGAAGCTAAGATCCTCACACAAAGCAATCCCAATGGTTTTTAAATGATTACATACACAATCATAGGAAACATATTAGTGTGGAATGTTAGAGGATATGGAACTTCAATGGATAGATTAAAAACTCTTAAGTTGACTCATAAGATTGATATCCTTTGTCTGATTGAACCTTGGCATGATAAACAACATGTTAATACTTTAATGCATGACCTAGGTTATAAGTATGCACTCACAGCTCAAAATGCAAAAATCTGGATCCTTTGGAATCAGTCTTTTCACTTAATCAGTATCAATGAACCATATCAATATCTACAAGCTAGAATCACAGAAATTGCTACCTCAGTTAGTTGGAACTATTTCTTTATATATGCTAGTGTTCACAGGAAAATGAGGGAAACTCTCTGGAATGACTTAAGCACCACACCTACTGAACCCTCCATATTTATTGGTGACTTTAATACGGTGGCCTCTGTTTCTGAATATAAAGGAAGGAAATCAACCCCTCATAAAAGCATGAAACAGTTTAATGACTTCATTAATAATTCTGATCTGCATGAAATTACAATGGTAGGTAACTCTTTTACCTGGTGCAATAACCGTGTTAGGGATAAATGCAAAGATCTCACTTTACAAAGACTAGATAGGGGACTCAGTAATCTAGATTGGTTGGATTTATATCCTAATAGTTTAATCCAAGTTTTAAATCGAATGACATTCGATCACTCTCCTTTACTATTGTCTATACAATCTGCTTCTGAAATGGTTCCTTGGCCTTTTAGATATCAGGATATGTGGTCTAATAGACAAGATTTTCAGGAAATAGTGGTCAGAAACTGGAATCTAATATCCCCTCTACGAGGAATGTCGGGTTTAGTTTTTAAACTTAAGAGGCTTAAGTGTGAAATTAAAGAATGGAACAAGAACAGTTTTGGGAATGTCAATCTAAACCTGATTCAAGCTGAGGAAAGAGTTAGTGAATTGGAAATAACTTTTCAACAATCTCAACATGAGATGGACTTAGTTGAACTGAACAAATCTAAAGCCTTATTGCTCCGAGCTCAGAAAGAAAAGATCATTTTTTAAAAGCAAAAGGCTAGGTTAAATTGGCTTAAGTATGGAGATGCTAACACTAGTTATTTTCACCATACCATTAGGGAAAGAAGAGCTAGATCAAGAATTAGCAAAATCAAAGATGGTTTAGGAAACTGGATTTCAGATCCTCAATTGATTAAAGAGGAAGGAGTTCGTTTTTATAAGGATTTATTAAATGAGGATTCCACTCCAAAATTAGGATCTTACTTTAATTATTTTCTAATGGAAATACCTAAAGTAATTACTGAAGAGCAAAATATACTCCTTCTCCAACAGTTCACAATCCAGGAACTTAGGCATGCAGTCTTTAATTTAAACAAATCTAGTGCCCCGGGCTCATATGGTTTCTCAGGTGATTTCTATACCACCTTCTGGGAACACATTAAAAATGACTTACTGGATGCTGCAAATGATTTTCTATGTAATGGAAATATTCCAAAAGCCATATCCAGCACCTGGCTGACCCTAATACCCAAAAAACTAGTCCCTATCTCCTTCTCTGATTTTAGACCAATTAGTCTATCTAACTTTGTTAATAAGGTGTTTTCAAAAATGTTAATGGAAAGGATCAAACCATTAATGCCTGACTTAATTTCTCCTAAACAAAGTGCTTTTATCAAGGGAAGAGATATCACTGATAATGTGCTCCAAATGCAGGAAATGACCAGAATTTTAAATAGAAAATCAAAGGCTCACAATTTAATTGTAAAACTTGACATGCAAAAGGCTTTTGATAGAGTCTCTTGGTCTTTCCTCAACTCCATACTTCTTCATTTTGGATTTCATGGTAATTTTGTTAAAATCATTATGCATAACATAGCTGCAGCTCACTTCTCTGTTTTAATTAATGGAGTAATTTCAGGATTCTTTGCATCTTCTAGAGGCATAAAATAGGGAGATCCCCTATCACCTTTTCTGTATAATCTGCTCTCCGAAGCTTTCTCTAGAGGTTTAAAAAAATTTAACATCGGATATCTCCAACATTTTAGTTTACCCCTGTCTTGCACACCTGTATCTCACCTAATGTATGCTGACGATACAACAGTCTTTCTCAATGCTAAACCTACAACCTTGAAGAGGTTCAAAGGCTTTTTAATTGCATATGAGCAGACCACTGGACAAAAGGTTAACTTTGCAAAATCAGAATTCTTTGTCTCTCACATAACCCCTTCCCAGACCATCCTCTCTATTAGGAGGTTACTGGGAATGGAACAAGGTTCTTTACCTTTCAAGTATTTGGGAGTTCCTATTTTTTCAGGTCAGAATTTACAGGTACATTACAAGCCTCTACTCGAAAGGATATAGAAAACAATCAACAACTGGAAGAATAGATGGCTTACCACTGCAGGTAAGATTGTACTCATTAACCATTGCCTAATTTCGATCCCTACACATATTTTTGCTATTCTAAGTCCTCCTAAGATAGTGTTAAGAAAAATGGAAAAAATTGCTTCAAATTTCTTTTGGGGGAATGTGGATAATACTGATAGGAAAAAATGGAGATCCTGGAAAAACATGAGTCTACCAATAGATGAAAATGGCATAGGCTTCAAAGATATAAAAGCTATAGTTGATGCCTTCTCATGTAAATTGTGGTGGAAATTGCAGCATAATAAAAACCAATGGACCTCCTTAATATGGTCACTCCCCAATTCCTATAAAAAATCACATACTTGGAATAGAATATGCCATATCACAGCTAAGGCAAACAGATTCACTAAGGTGCTTTGTGGATTGGGAGAATGCTCTTTTTGGAACTCTAATTGGACTGGAGATGGAGCACTTTTCTATGAATGGCCGGATGGGAGAAATATCCCCGAAGGGGATATTTCTCTTAGGTTTTTCATACAAAATAAAGCTAATCTCCTTCCACAGCTGGAGCCATATTTGGCTACCAATATAATTGACATATTGCAGGTAGCAGAACTGGAGTACTATCACGAGGATAGGCTGATTTAGACCCCAAGCACTGACGTTTTGTTTACAATACGTTCGGCATACCACATTTTCAGGCAGAGGAAAGTAAAAATCAGACATTTTAGCAAGGTAGGGTCTACTTTCATCCCTAGGAAAATGTCTGTCATACTGTGGAGAGAAATGAATGGCATACTCCCCTTTGATAATATATTGGCTAGGTTAGGATTCCAATGTGCATCGATATGCCCTTTCTGCAGGAACCATACAGATAAGTTAGATCATTTTTTCAATTCATGCCCATCTTCTATTGCTGTTTGGGATAGAGTATGTGATCTGCTACATCTACAACATCCTTTTTTCGAAAACTTGAAGAGCAGAGCTGATTTTTTCCTGTCTTTTAAGGCTGAAACAAAGATTCATTCTAATATTATCACAGCTTTCCTTCTTGTCACAATATGGATCCTGTGGGTCAAGAGGAACAAAATCATATATGAAAATGAACCTTTTTCCACAACAGCTTGTTTACTTGAGATTAAACACATCATTTCTGAAATATTCACTGTGCACCACCTTTTTGGTAATTTAGATAAGCATAAGTACTGGACTGAGTCTAACATTATCCCCCACATTTATCCAAAGAGGAGGAAACCATTAACTGCTGTAACATGGATGAAGTTATACTTAGGATATAAGATCAACACAGATGCTTCATGGAAAATTGATGGTTCATTCTCTTCGGCTGTAGTAGTTAGGAATATGGCTGGAAACGTGGTTACAATGAGAACTAAAAATTTTCAATCCCCTTCACCATTACATGCTGAAGTGATCTCTATTCAATATGGATATGAAATTTGTTCAGAATTGGATATTGAAATTTGTGAATTGGAATCAAAATGCTTAGTTGCTGTCAAAGGTATTCATAATCCCATGAGTTCCCCTTGGAGAATTTTTTCTATCTGCAGTTCACTTAGCTCTAGGCATCTTACATATCCAATTCGACACATTCATAGGGAGGCTAACTGCGCTGCAGACTATCTTGCTAAATATTCACTAGAAAATAATCTCCAAGGACATATAGATATACTGTCTGCTCCACCTGTTCTCAGAGGACTTTTATCTCTTGATAGACTCGGTCTACCTGTTATTAGAATAGGTTCCCGATTCTGAGAACTTTCCAATGAGATACATCCTAATTTTATCAATCTGCATTCAATATTCTAGAATGGAAACTACTTTGCTCTTCTCTGATTTGCATCAGGTTGGTCACGCAAGCTTCTGGATGGCCTGTGGATCATTTCTTGGACTCGGATACCACTATCCTATCACTGACCAACAAGCGACTTCACTCAAGCCTATAATTTTGACCTACTGCTTTCTAGCACGTTACCTATGCTGATCGATTCTCCACATAACTACTCTAATTGTTCTTCGCTGTTTTATGGGACTTTTTTTTCTATATTCATTTCGGCTGGCTTTCCACTGACATACAGGGGTTTCAATTTTTCAATTCGCCGACCTGTTCATGGAAAACAGCGACATGGTATATAAAGAAAGTACCCTTTCTTCGATCTCTGATGACCATTAGCTTAGTTCAGGCACTTATTCGGTTTCCATCCTCTTTTGGAAGCAAGTGCTCTATTGCTTTAGGAGCTTTTTACAGCTCTTGGACCATCAAATGGATGAACTTTTGTAATCATATATGAATCTTCAGGCCTAATTGCCACTTCTTTAGGTTAGGGGAGCCTAATACATATTCCCCCCATCCTCGGATGGTTTAATTAAAAAAACTAATCAACGATCAAACTTTACATGACTTTCTATATGTAAACACTAATAACTAAGTTGACTTTAACTAATCAACGGTCAACTTTCTATATATAAACACTAGTGACTAAGTTGACTTTAACTAATCAACGACCAAACCTTACTCAACTTTTAATATATAAACAATAAATACCTAGGTTGACTTTGACTAATCAATAGTCAAACCTTACTTGACTTTCAATATATAAACACTAATAACTAAGTTGACTTTAACTAATCAACGGCTAAACTTTACTCGACTTTGAATATATAAACATGAATAGCTACGTTGAATTTGACTAATCAACGGTAAAACTTTACTTGACTTTCAATTTATAAACACTAATTACTAGGTTGACTTTGACTAATCAACAGTCAAACCTTAATTGACTTTCAATATATAAACACTAATAACTAAGTTGACTTTAACTAATTAACGGTTAAAATGTATTTGAATTAGTATATATAAATACAAATAAAAATGTTTGACTTTGACTAATCCACGGTATATAAACACTAATAACTAAGTTGACTTTAACTAATTAAAGGTTAAAATTTATTTGAATAAGTATATATAAATACAAATAAAAATGTTTGACTTTGACTAATCCACGGTCAACCCTTACTTGGCTTTCTACATAAAAATACTAATAACAAAATTGACTTTAACTAATTCACGGTCAACCCTTACTTGTCTTTCTACATACAAATACTAATAACAAAGTTGACTTTAACTAATCAACGGTCAACCCTTACTTTACTTTCTATATACAAACACTAATAACTAAGTTGACTTTAACTAATCCACAATCAACCCTTACTTGACTTTCTATATACAAACACTAATAACTAGGTTGACTTTGACTAATTAACAGTCAAACCTTACTTGACTTTCAATATATAAACACTAATTACTAGGTTGACTTTAACTAATCAATGGTCAAACCTTACTTGACTTTCAATATATAAACGCTAATAACTAAATTGACTTTAACTAATTAACGGTCAAACTTTATTTGAATTAGTATATATAAATACAAATAAAAATGTTTGACTTTGACTAATCAACGGTCAACCCTTACTTGACTTTCTATATACAAACACTAATAACAAAGTTGACTTTAACTAATCCACGGTCAACCCTTACTTGGATTTCTACATAAAAATACTAATAACAAAGTTGACTTTAACTAATCAACAACCAAACTTTACTTGACTTTCTATATGTAAACACTAGTAATTGAGTTGACTTTAACTAATCAACAGTCAAACTTTACTTGACTTTCTATATACAAACAATAATAACTAAGTTGACTTTGACAAATCTATGGTCAACCCTTACTTGACTTTCAATATATAAATAATAATAACTAAGTTGACTTTAACTAATTAACGGTCAAACTTTATTTGATTTTAGCTAATGAAAACTTTAATAGGGTCAAACCCATAAATTTTGGGCCAAACCTCATGTCTTATTTTCATATACTTAGCCCAAATTTACTAATTACTTCTCCCTTTCCCCAATTTCATTCCCCCCCTTCCCCGATTGAATTTTCAACTCCCCCACACCCCACTGTCTCTACGCCTCCTCTGGTTTTCTCCACCGATCAGCCACTAGCCATGCATCATCTGATTGTATGTCAATTTCACCTTCTTCTGCATCATCTGAAGAAGTTGAAGGAAGGGGAGATGGAACCGGGGCTAGTGGCGGTGAAGGCGATGATCAGCTCGCTGGACCGTCGGCATCTCGAGGCATTTATCGGCAGTTTGGCAATTGCATTTGGCTGGCAATTTTTCTCAAAGCTCTCGTTGCTCAAGTTGCCATAATTGCTTCTCACTCCAATGGATAACTCGTGTTTCCACTGCACTCTGCAGTCTCTTTCATGTTCTGCTTACACTCTCCTACCTTTTAATCCTCTTACTATTTGATTGTCTCTATTTTTCATGCCTAGTTTTTGAATGTTTGGCATTTCTGAGTTCCCATTGTTTCCAGGGCAATTTCAACCCTATTTTCCATCGATTTTTATGGCCGGGAGATGCGAAGGAGATGGACCAATGGAGTCTGGACATGCAAGGATTCTTTGGGCTTTGTTGTGTTTGTGGTTGCAGGGTTTCCTAATTTTTTTAGTTTGGAGACCAAAGCAGATCTAACCGAGGTTTCCTTATTTATGTTGTGGTTTTCTTTTTGAAGTCTTTTTGGGCAGTTTGAAGTAATTGCAATTTTCCATCTGATAGGTCTATCTATATGTCTCACGGGAGGAGGATTACATGAAGAGTTGTTGTTAATTTCCTCTAGAGAAGAGAAGTTTTCACTTTCATTGACTTTATAGTTGGTTTTGTTTGGATTAAGGTTTTTTAGTTGTGTGTTCGTAGGTGTATAGTGTCAGTTTGGGTTGAATCTGAATCCTATAACAAAGATGATCATGTCTTGTCCTCGAGGAGTACTCCTTCTGTATTTATAACCTATTGAATAATTTCAAGATGAATCTAAATTGCATATTGGTTTTGCAAGGCATACTTAATGCTCATCTCCCTAGCTGGTTCTGTCACACTAAAGAATTAAACATAGGAAATGGTTCAGCCTTGAGCTCTGATTCTCTCATGAATAACTTTGAATGTAACCTTCTATTTGTAGATGTATGTATTTAAATAGTGTTTTCTGTATAAAACATGAATGGAATTGGGTGGTGTCAAGAGTGAATGTTATATATGTGTTGTTGCTAAGCGAGTGATCATGTGGCACAATAATAGTTCTTTTGGCCGCTATAATGTGTTGGTTGTTTCTTGAATAGGATTAAATTGGCAATGAAGTTGTTGTAATAGCATGAGAAATGAATTTTTCCTTCAGGTCCCAAGGTTCAACTTTGAATCATCATTTCTCCAAAACCATGAATTTGCAGACCCAGTTTGTGGTTTCCATGAAGCAGGAGTGAGATGGTTGAAATGCATACTCACAAAATCATACCTGAATATGAACTCATTATAAAATAATGTCTTCTTTCTTTTCTTATCTAGTGTTTTTGCACATGTGGATTATCTGAAAAATTCATGTAGTATAATATAACTAATGATTCCTTTTCCATACTTGCAGGTTGTGACTTCACCCATGAAAAGTCTAAGTGCCATAGCGCCTGAGGCATATACAAAGTACATTCTGGTCTCCCTGATTCACTTTGGACAGGTCTGGCTCTTCATTGTAGACCTTATTTTTTTACCTATAAAATTTTTCACTCTTTTTTGTGAGCTTTATGTTGTGAAATAAGATTAGTATTTTGCTATGCCCTACTTATGTCCTGAGAGTTTGTATTTCTCATCCACTTCATTACATTGTGTGAATAGCCATATATAGTTTTATAGTGCTTGTTGCTTCTTAATAGTGGAAAGGTTACCAGATGAGCAATGTTGATTGAATGATTTTTGCGGGTGTGAACTAAAAGCAATGGATGAGATGTTGGTTAGTTGCTCTTATAAGATTATCTTTTCTTTGCTATCCTACTAATGTTAGAAATGTATTGCAAGTGCAGCAGTGCCTATAACTTTATTGCTGCTACAAATTGCCATAGTTGGAATACTCGGTTTGGTTGATTCTAATAGACTACAAACACTTGGGATCAATTATAGATTGTATGGGGCAGTTGTGCTATATTTTTCTGCTTTTAGTCTTGTTTACTCTAGAATATATAGATAAGGACGTGTTTGTGAAATTGCAGACCCTGCTTGTGTACATATAGCTTATGATACTGGGATGTGCTTTTGTAGTTGACTAAGGTTTTTCTCCCAATTTATTAATATTTGCAAAAGCTTTAATTTACATGGAATCTACTTGTTGGTTTTTTTAGCGATTATGATGTACACTGCTTATGGTGTTCTATTTTCTATGTATTTATCTTTTTGGTTTGCTACACAAATTTTGTTTTTAAAGATAGTGGTAAACCTTTATTAACTGGGATTACTTACTTTCTCGACGAAATAGGTAAATAGTATAGACGGTGGAACCTGCAGTAGAGCCCTAAATGGACCCCACCAAATACAAAAGAATCCAACCCTAGGCTACATAGTAAACCTAAGGAGTAAAGTCTGAAAGAGGTAGGGGGGGGGGGAAATAGTAGAGTGTAGATCCAGTAGACAACACTCAACTATCCCCCCCCCCTTTTGTCCATATGAAATAACAACCTACCCAATGCAAGATAGCCAAGCAAAGGGAGCACAAAAACAACCTGGAAAAACACAGGCTATAACCCAAATGATGGGGTGAGAACAAACTCACTACCCATAAAACAAATCCGCTTCTACCCCTAACAAATGGGGCCTTCTTCAATCCAATTCCGAAATGCAACCGAGAAGGGTCTCGGGTCTTGAAAATATTTGGATTGTTGATGAAGGGACTAAGAACCAAGAACGGATAATAAGAAAATCCTAATGCAGCCGAGGGTGTCTCGGGTCTTGGACATCACATATAATTTGAAGCCGATGAACCAAATGGGCAACTGCTTCTACCATATACATCCATAAGATGAAGAAAGAGGGATGTTATTGGCCTTCTGACATTCTCGTTTTGCACCGAAGCTGATCGTATGGGCCAAGATGAATGAGGCCGTGCCTCGGACCTTAGTGTCTCCCAGTAAAACCAACTTCCGAAAGATGTGAGAATGGATGCACTTCTACCGCGTGCACCAAGCGTGGCGAGTATGTACTCGCCCACTCCATTTTGAGCAAATGGACAGCTATATGCTATTTTAACACAAAGTGTAGCGCGAGCATAAAGCGCATAGATAACCGTCAAATCAATAGTAAAAGCTAGGCTTAGGAGAAAGAGTAAGAGGACAGAAAGCCTTACTCTAAAACCTATTGCCTCCACACGAATGCCGAGCTGCAAGTGCCAAAAGAAGTCCAAGAAAAACCATAAGCCATTCCTGACACCATCGAGCACAAAAACAGCCTCTCCCGGCGCTGAAAACTGCATCAACCATCGCTGAAAAACCGTGCCTGACTCTCCAAACCGTGACACACCGTTCCAGCCTTCATTCGCCAAAACCATCTCCCTGCTGGCGTGTTGCATTCCCTCGGCCGTAACAAATTCCATCGCTACTCCTGACGCCATCACAGCGCCAGGAGTGAAGTACCTTGACCCGAGAATTGTAGCACCTAGCCCCTTGCCGCCAGCACCCTTCACTTGCCAAGCAACTTCTCAACTTAGAACAAGTGCTCCTCCGGAAATAGCCTATTCATCACCATGTAGCAATCCTTCATGATGATTTTCACCACTCTTTCCGAGCTTGGTTGAGCACCATCCATAACCACATTGTTCCTTTCCCTCCAAAGGCGATAAACCGTGGTGATCAAGGCTAGTATACCAAACTTCTTTCTCAACTTGGAGCCCTTAACTTGCCTCTTCACCCAAGTCATGGAACTTTGGATTGAATTAGTTCGCCTCCTTAATCCAATCCAAGTCCGAATACGCCCCCAAACAACCTCAGAAAATTCACATTTGAAAAACAAATGCTCATTTGTCTCCTCCTCCAAATGGCACAAAGAGCATATCTTCTCCATACTATCCCCTTCCTCCATCCGATGCTTATCTTTCGTATGAAGCCTCTGAATGACTGCCAACCAAGTGATGAATGAGAATTTCGGCGGGACGAATCCACGCCAAATACTGTTGAAAACCCTTTCACTTGATCGACCAACATCATAAACATTCGGATATCTATGTCGATGCATATGAAGATAAGCTGCACTAGTAAACTTTCCCGAGCCAGACCATATTCCAAGATGGCTGATTACCTCTTGCAAGTCACCATTAAACATTGAGAACAATTCATCCCGAAGTTTGCAGAGGTCACCAAAATAGCTCGAGTACCGCTCTCCCAATCTTCCATTTGCAATTCTCGGATTTAATCCCCAGAAATCTACTCCCTGAAGATAGTATGAATGAATCCAGCGGACCCAAAGGCTATCCTTTTTCAAGTGAATATCCCACAGCCTTTTAGCCATTGAAGCCCTATTCCACGTAACAAAGTCCCTCAAACCGAGGCCTCCAAAAGACTTAGGTGCACAAAGTTTCTTCCATGCCACCTTCGCCTTATGCTTTCCTCCCCATAAAAACCTTTTGCATTTCTGTTCAAGAGCATCCATTACCGTAGTCTGAATAACGAAATTCTGGATCCAAAATCCCGCAATACCTCCAATAATTGATCTCACAAGTTCCAATTTGCCTGCATAGGAGAGGGTATGGCCCTTCCATTTAGCTATTTCCGAATCTACCTTTCCCAATAGTGTACCAAATTGCGTCACCTTCAACTTGCTAGAATCAAGTGGCACGCCTAGGTATCTAACTGGGAATGTCGCCCAAGGAATACCTGTGAAGCTCAAATCCTCCTTTATACCAACCCCAAAGAACTTCGACTTTGCTGCATTAATCCCCAAACCCGAAGTGCGCTCAAACTCATTCAAGGCATCCATGAGTATATGTACAGAACTCGTGTTTGCCTTAGAAAAGAGCATGAGATCATCTGCAAAGGCCAAATGCGTGATCCGAAGAGTCTCACATCTCGGGTGGAATGTAAAATGCCTAGAAGACGTCCTCCTTTTCAATAATCTCGAGAAGTACTCCATACAGATCACAAACAGGTGAGGCGACAAAGGGTCACCCTGACGAATACCCCTCTGCCCCTGAAAGTGATCGCATAGTTTACCATTGACTGCGATCGAGAACGAAGAAGTGCACACACAGGTCATAATTCTGCTCGTCAGTCTTTCCGGAAATCCCAGTCCAAGCAAAACCTCTTCTAAGAAATCCCAAGAGACTGTATCGAACGCTTTTTGGAGGTCCACCATAATCATACATCTGGGCGAATTTCGGACTCTGCCATATCCTCGGACAAATTCCTGCGCTAACATAACATTATCCGAGATGTTTCTGCCCT
Organism: Rubia yunnanensis; assembly: GCA_037428765.1. NCBI lineage: Eukaryota > Viridiplantae > Streptophyta > Magnoliopsida > Gentianales > Rubiaceae > Rubia > Rubia yunnanensis. Next base: position 84,396,604 of record CM075062.1, on the reverse strand, counting down.
TCACGAATGCTCCCTGACTAGGGTCAATAATACCTGGTGAAATACCTTCAATCCGATTCGCCATAATCTTCGTGATAATGGTGATCTTGGCTGATTAGGACAATTCGGTATGATCACTCGAGCCAGTTGTGTGGCTTAGGTTAGCATTTATAAGGGCCATAGATTCAAGATTAGTTGTGTGGCTTAACCTTGTGATTTGATGTGCATACACCACATGATCCAATTGCTAGTTCAAGATAAACATGTGTTTAGTCCCGTAGATAGTTATGTTTAGTCCCATAGATTATTAATTTTGTATCATACTTTATTTGGTTTTATTTCTATATTATCAATTTTGTGAAGTTAATTAGATTATTAAAGTAATGCCTTACTAAATTATTATTTTTGGGTCTTTTTCCCTTCCTATGGAAGCGGCTGCGCGCAGCCGCTTTCAGAGGAAGGGATTTTTTTTAATCGTTGTTCAATGTTAGCACCGATTTAAAAAAATGGTGCTAACAAAAAATATTGGTGCTAAATTATCACCAGTTTTTTTTGAAAATGGGTGAAACCTTTTCACCACACACTTAGGCACCAGTTTTTTGGGTCAAAAACTGGTGCTAGAATAAGAAAAAATTGGTGCTAGAGGGGCTTCCTGTGATAGTGCTTGTCCACCATTTTGAGCATCACAAACCATGTACGTATACATGGTCCATGAGTTAGACTCCCTGATTGCTCACCTTCCTCCAAGAATCATATGCTTCCTACAAAACAAACATGCACACCAAGTGTAATAGTGTCCCAAAAAACTACAAATGGAAAAACACACCAAAAATATCAAACTAATATAAGTTTTTCAAAGCTAGGGTTGCCTCCTTAGAAGCTTTGTATTAAGGTCATCGGCATGACCCTAATTTTATCCATATGGTGCGGGTTTGTATCCCATCACTATGGAAAACCAAACATGGAAAGGTGGGGGTAAGAATCTTCCAAGAGGAAGATATAGTAGAGGAGGAGTCAACCTTAGAGGGAATAGGTGGTTTGGAAGCTTAGAATATTCAATTGGCTTCCCTATGGTTTCCTCTAATGCTTCTAAATATGTAAGAGTAGGTTCTATAGGTGGAGGTAGGGGTGCAAGTAAGTAATATGGAAAATTAAGTATAATCACCTTTTTCTCGACTTCTTCACTCTCAACAAACCATTCCCCATCCCCTTTATATTCATCTACCAAAATTTCACATTCAACTCGGGATGGTTCATTTTTGGAATATTGGGTTTCAATGTGGCTCACCCTATTCATCAAATTAAGCACTTGCTCTTCAACTTTCTCAGTGCTTGAGAATAGTTGAGTTCCCAAATCGCTAATCTCGCTAAGCACTTGTGATTGGAGTAAATCACTACTCTTGGTCACATTAGCTATAGTTTGCAAAATTTCCACACAATCTAATTTGAGAACCAATCCTAGGGATTGGTTTTGGGGCATTGGGTAAGTTGGTGAAATCCAACTATCTAACCCAAAGTGTTGGTTTCCCGATGCATTTCCGTACCACAATTCAAGTTATCACTAAACCTTGAATTTGGAGAGTCGTGGTATGGGTAAAGCTTTTGATCCAATCCAAGAGCAAGACTTCATAGGGTGGTCGCAATGACATATCCTACAAAATCTCACTCTTTGAGCCATTATTCTCCCATACTCAACCTAGGGCAACACTCTATAAGATGATTGACTCACCTCGACCAGGGGTCATTAACACAATTGCAGTAATGCAATCAATTAACCTGAGCCGAGGCACTGGTTACGTGGGATGGTCAAAGACTCAGCTAGGTTACCAAAGGGTAGTAAGCAAAAAGCCATGGGTTTGTCCACAGAGATGCTAGGTTTAAGTAAAAGTTAAAACACCGCCTCGTGCGGGTCATCAATCTGCACAAGGGAAAGGAATAGCTGCTAATGTAAACATGTAAACTAGGGGGGTTTGGTATTTTCAACTAAAAACTACAAGCAAAAAAGAAACAAACAAGTAAACTATTTATACTAGACACTTGGGACTAATTTAGCAACATGGTAGTTCTAATGCTTCAATCCTCGATTCATTCACATGTAGACATACAAAAGACCTACCAGTGTGTTCACAACATGTGGTGAAGCCGATGGCATACGCTTCCCCATCCCATTCACGGTGGGTGTGTTCGCAACCCTCCAATCACACCGATATTGTAATTAGGAGAGCACAACAAGGTCCGACTATTGTTGTAGTTCGGTTTCCCCTCCGTGCTATTATGTCTCAGGCTTCCACCACGAATGCACTAATTCCCAGTGGCTCTCTATATGCAAGGCCTTAGGTTCATATGCACCTTATCTGTGATATTAGGGCTTCAACACAATACCTAGCTTGCTACTATCAACTATCTCTACTCGTAACCTATAAAAAAATAGTTAAGTAATCAGCTAAGACCAGTGTGATGGTATGCAGATTAGGGTTACCTCAAAACTACCGTGTGCACACTTACGCATAATCATTCCCCTCCACCCATTCAAACATTCAGGTTTCTCTTACCAAGGGGGAATCAATAAGTGCACCATACATGAACGTAGCCCAAAGTGTGTGCTCATATATGGCGTAGGGTTCATGCATTTGTCACATTTAAGTACAATCACAATAATATCATAAACACAAAGATAGGTGGAATTTAAGGAATCTCATAAAGCATCAAAAGCTACACATGTGCCAAATATGTCCCAAGCTTAATCTAAATACTCCCTAGACATGGAATTCAAATATAGATTTGAATTCCACATCTTTGGGATGAAACAAGAAGAAAAGAAAAGGATAAGGTACAAAACCTACTAAGGAACTCTTTCCTTCTCCTAAGTGCTCTCCAAGTTACAACATATGAATTGTCTCTCCTTATGTATATGAAAAATGAGTAGACTAGGGTCCTATATATAGTAGTAGGAGATTGGGCCTAAAAATAGGCCAAAATAAGACTAAAGTGCCAAACCCCTAGTTCAGCCGCCTAGTTTTCATGGACTGGCTCGGACGCCACACTCCATGAAGCCTTCAAGCATGGACCGCCAGATCTGGCGTAGTCCATGAACATTCATAGCCACAGTAAGCCACGGTCCATGAAGCTGGGCTCGTGCCACAGTCCATGAAAGTTTCCACAGACCTCGAGTAGCACCATGGTTTCCACTCAATAGTTTCCACGGCCCAACCTCCTTTTCACAGGCTATGATCCGCATGGGTGTTTGCTCAGAACTCCCGTCGGTGTCCATGAAGCTTTTCATGGACCGGCTTCATACTTAACCGAATTTCTTCAACTCTTACCTTCCATGCTTCACAGCCCAGCTCCATTGTCACGAACCAGTGTTGTTGCTCCTTGTAGGGTGGACCGTGGGCATATTCACGGGTTGCTGATGCTTCGTGTAGTGCAGGCTGTCACAGGTCGCTGGTCCTTTGTCGGCTCAACTTTGTTTATTTTCCACGGGTGAACCGTTAGTCCAGATTTGAAATTCTAGTAGTCTATTTTGTAGTACTCGAGAAGAAAAATCCATTGGAACCAGCCTTAAAGGCTAATTATTCCTTGATCATTCTCGGACTAAGGTAACACTCCTCGGACCATAATTCCCCATTTCCACCTTTTTTCATCTTGACCTTTGAAGATGCCTATCCTTGGATACAGTCTCCTTCTACCATGCATTGATGCTCGTGGCCTTTATCTACTACCATTAAATGCGAATGGCCTTCAAATCTTCTACCGTTAAAAGCAAACGAAATTCACAAGAATGTAATGTAACATAAACATTCACGAGCGACCTACTAATGGCACTTATAATGAGGACTAAGGAGCCCGTGAACACGATATGTTAATAATCACTAGTTAAGTGTACAAAACGTGGGATTTAGAATGAAAAACCAATTATGGTTGTCTAAACCCCTTTTCATGTAAACTCAACCAATGTTTCCAAATTTCCAACCAAAAGTAAATAAAAACTACATCAAATGCATTGGTTAAAGCATGCATAATGGTTCAGATCAATGAGCACAATGACACACCCTACAAAGTGCCCTTTGTTGAATGCTTTCCCACATTTTTTTCTTTTCTATTAAGAAACAACAAAGAAAACCTACAACAATCGGAATCGTAGTGCAAGAGTCCTCGGTTTTCACCAAGAACTCAAGGAATACCTACTCTGGAAAACAAAAAACAACAAAAAGATAAAAACAATACTAACTATTCACTAACATGTTATGCTCAACTAATACTTGAATTGAAAAGCATCCCCGAAAATGGTGCCAAAATTTTAACCTGCCTCGACCCGGGGTCATTAACACAATTGCAGAAATGCAATCAATTATCCCGAGCCAAGGTACTAGTCTCGTAGAATGGTGAAAGATAAGATTTATAGTTCTGCACCCATTTCTCACTGCTAGGCTACCAAAGGGTAGTAAGCGGCAAGCCCTGGGTCTGTCCACAGAGATGCTAGGGTTCAAGTAAACTTCAAAGCATAGCCTCATGCGGGTCATAAATCTACACGAGTGAAAGGAGCAGCTAGTTATGTAAACATGTAATTTGGGGGAAGGGGGGTTTGGTATTTTCAACTAACAACTACTAAGCATGAAATCAACAAACAAGCAAACTATTTATACTAGGCACTTGAGACTAATTTAGCAACATGGTAGTTCTAATGCTTCAATCCTCGATTCATTCATATATAGTCATACAAAAGACCTATCAGTGTGTTCACAACATGTGGTGTGGCTGATAGCATACACTTCCTTATCCCTGTCACAGTGGGTGCGCTCGTAACCCTCCATTGACACCTTCATCGTAATAAGGGGAGCACAAAAAGTTCTAGCCGATGGTATGTGGATTATGGTTACCTCGAATCTCCCATGCACACACTCACACAGACTCGTTCCCCTCCACCCATTCAAATATTCATGTTTCTCTTCCCAATGGGGCATCAATAAGTGCACCATACATGAACACAACCCAAAGTGTGTGCTCATATGTGGTGTAGTGTTCATACAATTTTCACATTCAAGAACAAAAACAATAATATCATAAACACAAAAATAGGTGGAATATAAGGAATCTCATAAAGCATCAAAAGCTACACATGTGCCAAATATGTCCCAAGCTTAGCTAACTACTCTAAAAAGTATAGATCCATGGAAAATATGGAATTAAATGCCATGGATCAAAGAAAAGAAAAAGATAAGAGAAAGAGAAGAAGAAGGAAGGAGAAGTAGAACTTTCCTCTTCCTTCTCTCTAAACTAGAAAGAGAAACTAATCAACATTATTCCTACTTAGGGTTTACAAGAAAAATAAGGATCCTATATATAGTAGTAAGATATTGGGCATAAAAATAGGCCCAAAATAGGCCAAACATAGCAAAACCCTAGTCATTCTTTCCCTCTATCCGCTGAACCTTTCTCGAATAAAATGCTTAAATCCATGAATCTACTGGAGCTTAATTATAGTACATTGGATAGATCTTGGAAAGACAGAGATTTTGATATATGGTAGAGGGAAATTGGATAGAAATTGAGAGAGTTATGGAAAAAATGGGTAGCCACCAAGTCTTCACGGACCGGCACGCATGCCACAGTCCGTGAATATTCATAGTTGCAGCATGCCATGGTCTATGAAGTTGGGCTCGTGCTATGGTCCATGAAGGTTTTCACGGATCGTGAGCAACACCAATGTTTTTGCTCAGAAGTTTTCATGGACCGGTCTCCTTTTCACGAACCGTGAGCAGCACCACGATTTCCACCCAGAAGTTTTCACGAACTGGCCTCATTTTTTTGGACCACGAGTAGCAAGGGTGTTTGTTCAAAACTCTCATAACAGTCCGTGAAGATTTTCATGGACCAGCTCTTTAATTAAAAATTTTCAACTTTTCCCTTCCATGCTTCACGGCCCGACTTCATTGTCACGAACCGGCACTGTTGCTTCTTGTAGGGTGGACCGTGGGCATATTCACGGGCCACTGATGCTTTCTGTAGGGTGGGCTGGCATAGGCCGCTAGTCCTTCATCAGGTGAACTTTGTTTGCTTGCCACGGATGAACCGTTAGTCCGAATTGGGAGTTCTAGTAGTCAATTTTGTAGTACTCGAGAAGAGGAATCCAATGGAACCATCCTTGAAGGCTAATTATTCATGTATCATTATCGGACTAAGGCAACACTCCTCGGACCACAATTCACTGTTTTAACCTTTCGCCATCTTGAACTTTGAAGCCGCCTATCCTTGGCTTCAATCTCCTTATACCACGCATTGATGCTCGTGGCCTTCATCTACTACCATTCAATACAAATGACCTTTTCTACCATTAAAAGCAAATGGCCTTCGCAAGAATGTAATGTAATTAAGTATACAAAACTTGGGATTTAAGAATAGAAAACCAAGCATGGTTGTCCAAACCCCTTGCCATGTAAACTCAACTAATGTTTCCAAACCGCCAACCAAAAGTAAATAAAAACTACGTCAAATGCATTGTTTAAAGCATGCATAATGGTGCAAATCATGAACCACCACAAGCTCCCCTCACTAGTCTTTGGTTCTCATCAAGAAGACCATTGTAAAAATAGTATAACAAGTCTCCCTCTAAATAACCATAGTAAGGGCAACTCGAGAGAAGCATCTTAAACCTCTCCCAAAAGTGGTAGAATGACTCTTCATGCCATTGGAGGATGTTGCTTATGTCCTTCTTCAAAACGGCGGACTTTGAAGTCGGGAAATACTTGGAGAGAAACTTTTTCTTCATGTCAAGCCAAGTTTTGATGCTTCCAGGTGGTAGGTGGTGTATTCAATCCCTTGCGGCATCACTCAATGTGAATGGCAACACCTTCAATTTATAGAGGTGTTCATCTTCTCCGTGGGGAACCGTACCACCACACAAAAAGTGGAATTCAAAAAGATGTTTTTTGGTGTTTTGTCCTTGCCTACCAAGGAATATAGGTAGTAAGTTTATCAACCCGGTTATAATCTCAAAGTGCCCGTTTGGTCCAACCAACGGATACTCTATACACATCGGTTGTTGACCAAGGTTGGGGGCCATAACATCCCTCAATAGAGCTTGCCTCAAAGGGATAGCCTCTCCAAGAGAAAGATGTTGAGGTCCTCCTTCCGGATGCTCATTGGGAGGTCGTCGCCGTACCTCTCAAAGTTAATATTTATAATCCCTAATGCTTCATATCTACTATTAAGTAGATAATGCCAAGTCGGGGTTGTCCACGAAGAAGAGGGATTTTCTTAAGCATTTGAATATATAAGATTGATATTAGACTAGAAGTAGACATATAGATATATAAAAGCAAGTAAAAGGGGAGGGGGTTTGGTTGGTTTTTGGTCCTAAGTTATGAAATTAAAATATAAGATAACTAGCAAAGTCAAGTAACTGTGCTAATCATCAAACAAACTAAGGGATAAAAACTACAAAAGATAAAGCCTTGAGGGAAATTGATATCCACTTCCAAACCTCATGTAGATCATTGAACCATTCACTCATTCTATCACATTTGTTACCTATGGGGAATGTTATCACTTCCCAATTAAATGTTAACATTCATTTCTTCTTAAGAGTAATTCATAAAGACGTTCAACGACCATTTGCAAACCTCATTGATAATCACTTTAGACGTTCAACGACCATAAAGATATTTCATCAATGGCATTATACACGAAGAACCATAGATTTGATAACAACAAGTCTTCTACCAAAGACATAACCATTTTACCAAACATAGCATTCATTAGGCCAAATCTAGAACAAACCGCATTCAAAATTTAACCTTTCATTGCATTTATAGGATAAATATGAAAACAATCCACATTAACATACTTATCTAGCAAGAATCACAATACATTATACACAAGAAGTTCTAAATCCATGTTCTTGGATTTTCATGTCAAATGAGCTAAGAAATTGGCCACTTTCCTAAAACCCTAACACTTCAATCATACAAACACTTCATATTCTCAAAGAACCCATGGCATAAATGAAGTAAAATGTAGCATTAAGAACACATGAATACTAAATAACAAAAGCTTCAAGAAATAGTGAAATAGAGGTTCTTACTACATAGGTGTGGAAGCTTCAATCAATTTCTCCCAAGTACAAAACTAAGCTGGATAATCAAAACTCATAACATAGAACAAAGATCTACAAAGAAATATGAAGAAATTGAAGAAAAATGGTGAAAAATAGGGTTTTGGAGCCCCCGAGTCGGTCTTGATAAATGGGGAAGAAGGGGGCTATTTATATTCCAAGAAAATAGAGGAAAAGAGGCCAAAAATGTAAAATTCTGGGATGCAGGCTACAGCATATATGCTGCGGGCCGAAACTTGCCAATCTGCCATCTTCTTATTTCCATCGCTACGAGTGAACCGTTGTTCCAATTTTGGAGTTCTTGTAGTCGATTTCATAGTGCTCGAGAAGAAAAATCCAATGGTTCCACCCTTGAAGGATTATTATTATTGGATCATTTTAAGAACTTGGTCCAAACTTTCGGGTGACAATTCATCCGCTTCTTTGCCTTCCTTCTTCAACCCTTCTATCTTCTACCACATTTTGACATGTGGCCTTCACTAAACCGCTCCAAAGGGCTCATGAGACATCTACAAATGAATCTCACAAAATGGAATCTAGATGCACGCAAGGACCAAAAATCCATTAGACTAAACATATGTTACAAAATGAAGGATTTAGATATAAAAACCAAAAATTGGTCATCTAAACCCCTTATCATGTAAACTTACCTAAATCTATCAATCTTACAACAAAAATATGACAAAAGATATGTTAAATGCTTTGGAAAATACATGCATTTGACATCTCATTACTCATCGTCTTGCACCATGGAAGTAGAAGTATCCGCAAAATGGCACTAGGAGGGGTGTTATTCACACTTTCCAAATAAATTCTCCTATCCCTTTCCAAATTCAACTCTAACTTGGGGTCGTAGTGTAAGGGTATTTGTGATGAGGATCGTGTACGAAGCATACACCAAGAACTCGAACAATACGTCTCCAAGCCAAGTGAAAATGGCAAATCAACTCAAAACCAAAATAAAAACAAACAAATATTTACATCTAGCACATACTCACACATAATATGCCCAAACACTTAAAAATAAACGCCTCTTCCTCGACAGCAATGCCAAATTTTAGGAGGTCGTTGGCGTACCTCTCAAAGTTAATATTTTTAAGTGATGAGACGTCAAATGCATGTATTTTCCAAAGCATTTAACATCCCTTTTGTCATATTTTTTTTAATATTGCTAGATTTAGGTAGGTTTACATGATAAGGGGTTTCGATAGTCATTTTTAGTTTTTATATCTAAATCCTTCCTTTTATAACCTATGTTAAGTCTAACATACTTTTTGTCCTTACAAGCATCTAGATTCCTTTTTGTAAGCTTAATTTAAAGATTGGTCATGAGCACTTAGGAGTGGTTAAGTTAAGGCCATAAAGTGAAGAAAGGAGAGCAAAGCAAAGGGTGAAGAAAGATCTAAGTTTTGAAGCAGAGTTCTGAGAATTTTCCAAGATGAATAAGCCTCCAAGAGTCATACCATTGGATTCTTCTTCTCGAGTACTATAAAATCGACTGCAAGAACTCCCAAAATGGATCAACGGTTCACCCGGAGGAAGCGAAGCAAAACTGGACTTTTTTCCACCGTGATTCACAACAAGTGTGTCGCGACTCGCAAAATGTTGACCTGAGAGATCACAATTTTCCTGATTTGGTCACGACTCGCGATGGAGGCATTGCGACTCGCGATAATTGGCCTTCAACTTTCTTTTTACTCCCTTTTTTTCTTGTACCATAAATAGCTTTTCACCCCCCCCCCCCTTCTTCCCCAACTCTCAAAGACCCTAGTTTTTCACCATTTTCTTCCATTCCTTCGTCTTTCTTTGTAGATATATGTTCTATGTTATGGATTTTGATTATCTAGCTTAGTTTTGTACTTGGGAGCAATTGATTGAGGCTTCTAAGCCATATATTGAGAACTCTATATATCTATTTATTGCTTTTGCTATTGTGCATTTATGGAGCTTTGAATGTGGATTGTTAATGGCATCAATGTTGTTGGTTGTTTGAGTATATAAATTGCTTGTATGATTTCTTGTTAGGGTTGGAAGAAAGTAGCTAAGTTTCCCCTCTTTTAATATGAAATCCAAGAGCATGAGTTAGAGCTTCTAATGATGTTGATGTGTTGATGAATGTGATAATGTCGAACTCTTTGTCATGTTTGTTTATTGTAGAAAATAGGAGAGGTCTATGAGCGTTGAACGTTCTTGATTAATCTTTTGTAAATGCATAAATTGGTTCAATGCTTAGACACGGTGTGGTGTTTATAAGTGTTATCAAACTTGTTGATTCTTCGTGCTTGACGCCATTAATGGGATACTTTTAGTTATTCATCAATTAAAGGAACCATTAATGTGGTTTGACAAGAGATGTTGAATTCACTCTTGCAAACTACTATCTAAGAATGATAGAAGATTTATCTTCACAACAAGTAGTTAAAGTAATGAATAGGTGGTAGATTCAATGATAGATAAGAGGTTTGGAAGTGGAAATCAATTGCCTCTAAGGCTTTGTCTTTTGTTATTTTAACACCACCCCCCCCCCTTCTTTTTTCTTAGTTTGTTGGATGATTAGCATAGTTACTTGGCTTTGCTAGTTTTTTGTCTTTAATTTCATAACTTGGGACCAAAACCAACCAAAAACCCCCATTTACTTGCTTTTATATATATATATATATATATATATATATATATATACATGTATCCATTACTAGCTTATTATGAACCTGTTTAAACGATTAAAAAATCCATTTTCTTTGTGGACGACCCCAATTTGCCACTATCTACTTAATTGTATTTAGTAAGCATAAAGGGCTTATAATTTAGAACTTTGAGAGGTACAGCGACGACCACCCAAATTTTGGCGCTGCTGTCGGGGAAGAGACATTTATTTTTAAGTGTTTGGGAATATTTGGTGGCATATTAGCTAGTTGTTTTTATTTTCCACTTCTTTGTCGGTTGTTTTGTTCGGAGTAGGTATTTCTTGAGTTCTTGGTGAATTTTTATCGAGAATCCTTGCAATATAATTCTAGACTTTTGAAGAAGAGTAAAAAAAAATTTAAAAAAAATGGAATATCTCACCTTGAGGGAACTCATAATGAGAAGAGCAGCTCAACAAGCAAGGTTTTGTTGAGAGAGGAGCACAATGAGGAGGAAAGAACCCTTGGTTTCCAAAACGCAGGGTATTATGAAGAGTGCTACCAAGAGGTAGGAGATGTTGGTTTCCAAGGGCGAGAAACCAAAGAATGGTATCCATACCACAATTCTTACAACCTGGAATGGAGTGGTAAACCAAATTGGTGGCATGAGAATGAGCCAGAAAACCAAAAATGCAAGCAAAATAGTTGGCTATCACCATCTTATACCATACCCCTAAAACCAAGCCCAACAAGGAAGTTCAGGTTTGACACGTGAGGAAGTCATGAATGCAATAGCAAACTTGAACAACTTTACTAGTGAGAAATTGGAAACTCGGCTCTCCTCTAGTGGTGAGGCTATTGAGGGGCATGTGAGGAGTATATTGGAAGCGTTGGCTCGAATGGAAGCTCGTGATTCTAAAAATACACCATCCCAAGTCAAACTCGAGGATTCGGTGAGTGAGGTCACCATGGGAAATGAGTTTGAGTTCGAAGGGGATGAGGAGTTGGTTGTTGAGGATGAAAAAATGGAGGAAGAGGTGATTATGCTACATTCATTAGCATCATCACCCCTACCCCCACCTAGTGAACTAACTCCACCATTTTTGAAAGTTTTGAGGGTGATAAGAGAGGAGCCAAAAGACAATCCCAAGCCTCCTAACAACCCTACTCCTTTTAAACCATCTCCACCTCCACAAAACTTTCCTCTTGAAAGTTTTGTACCACCACCTTTCTATTTTTGGATGCTCATGGTGAAGGGGTTCAAACCTTCACCATATCAATAACATTAGGGTCATGACATCGACCTTAAAAATATGGAGCTTCTCGGAAGGCAACCAAGCTTCTAAGTTAGATTAGTATTTTTCTTTTCTTGAAAAAATAAATTCCTTAACCTTGTCCTCAAACCCTTACCTAAAACCACGAGAATGCCACCACAATCCACCACCAAAAACCACTAACAAAATCACCATCTAGGAGTACTACTAGTTGTTGTCGTTTGTGAGTGTTGATCGGGATTTGCATAGTTGTGGCTTCGTAGTTGATGGATCAAAGTTTTATATTGGCCGGAGTTAGAGAACATGGAGGAGAGAACATTCATTGAGAAGTGAGCATTGTCATCACCGGGAAGGACCTTCAAAGTCCAAGTTGTGAGTATTTTTTCTTTCCCCTTTATTTCTTTATCTTGTCCTTTTCACATTGAGGACAATGTGTGTTTCAAGTGTGGGGAGGTAAAGAGGAATATATCTCTTTGTATTGTATTTTAGTACGCATATGCTCAACTTTGATTTTTTTTTCTTTTGGAAAAAATGTAAAAAAAAAATTCTTGCTAAGTTGAAAACCCAACAGGATAACTTGGGCAAAAGTGGGAGGCCCGGATAGGTCAAAAACCCAAAAGGGTGATCTATACAAAAATGAGAGGCCAAATGGTGTGGAAAAGGGTGAGGGTGAGCATTCAAAAAGAAAAATGTGTGAAGGTAGGATGAAAACCCGAGAGGGCTCCTAGACAAAATGAGAGAAATTGAAAAAATTTATGCTTCTCTTGATGTGTCTATTGGGTGGGTTTTTCGGTAGAGTAAGTTAGCTTGGCATTATATGTATACCTCTCTTTTTTTATGGTTTATTGGATGTTTACATTATCTTAGGCTTTGGTATGTGAGAGTGAGAGAGATTCTTATGTCTTGGGGGTTTGGGTAGTCTAGGAATATGATGTTGGATGTTTTGGGAAAAATTTTACATGCTTGTTTACACTTTGATCTTTGCTTGTTCTTGTTTACTAGAGGACGAGTAAGGTTTAAGTGTGGGAAGCTTTGATAAGACATCAAATGCATGTATTTTCCAAAGCATTGAACATCTCTTTTGTCATGTTTTTGTTGTAATATTTCTAGATTTAGGTAGGTTTACATGATAAGGGGTTTAGACAGTTATTTTCAGTTTTTATATCAAAATCCTTCATTTTGTGACCTATGTTTAGTCTAATGGATTTTTGGTCCTTACGAGCATCTAGATTCCTTTTTGTAAGCTTAATTTGTAGATTTCTAGTGAGCACATAGGACCGGTTTAGTGAAGTCAATTCGAAAGGATGGTAGAAGATAGAAGGTCATTCACAAAGTGGTAGAAGATAAAGTGAAGAAAGGAGAGCAAAGCAAAGAGTAAAGAATGATCTATGTTTTGAAGCAGATTTTTGAGAATTTTTCGAGAAAAAACAGCCTCCAAGGGTGGTACCATTTGATTCGTCTTCTCGAGTACTAAAAAATCGACTACAATAACTCCAAAAAAAAATCAACGGCTCACCCGGAGGAAGCAAATAAAAACTAGACTTTTTTCCATCGTGACTCGAAAACTTTGACCTGAGAGCTCACAAATTTCCTATCTAGTCACAACTCGCAATAATTGTCCTGCAACTTGCTTTTTACTCCCTTTTTTCTTGTACTATAAATAGCTTTTCAACCCCCTTCTTCCCCAACTCTCAAAGCCCGACTTGGGGGCTCCAAAACCCTAGTTTTTCACCATTTTCTTTCATTTCTTCTTTCTTTGTAGATCTTTGTTCTATGTTATGAGTTTTTATTATCTAGCTTAGTTTTGTACTTGGGGGAAACTAATTGAGGCTTATAAACCATATCTTAAGAACTCTATTTATCTATTTATTGCTTTTGCTATTGTGCATTTATGGAGCTTTGAATGTGGATTGTTAATGGCATCAATGTTGTTGGTTGTTTGAGTATATAAATTGCTTGTATGATTTCTTGTTGGGAGAAAGTAGCTAAGTTTCCCCTCTTTTAATATGAAATCCAAGAGCATGAGTTAGAACTTCTAATGATGTTGATGTATTGATGATTGCTTGATGAATGTGATAATGTCGAACTCTTTGTCATGTTTTTTTATTGTAGCAAATAGGAGGGGTCTATGGGCGTTGAACATTCTTGATTAATCTTGTATAAATGCATTAATTGGTTCAATGCTTAGACACGGTGTGGTGTTTATAAGTGTTATCAAGCTTGTTGATTCTTCGTGCTCGATGCCATTAATGGGATACTTTTAGCCGTTCATCGATTAAAGAAGTCATTAATGTGGTTTGACAAGAGATGTCGAATTCAATCTTACAAACTACTATCTAAGAATGATAGAAGATTTATCTTCACAACAAGTAGTTAAAGTAATGAATAGGTTGTAGATTCAATGATAGATAAGAGGTTTGGAAGTGGAAATCAATTGCCCCCAAGGTTTTATCTTTTGTTGTTTTAACCCCTCCCCCCCAATTTTTTCTTAGTTTGTTTGATGATTAGCATAGTTACTTGGTTTTGCTAGTTTTTATCTTTAATTTCATAACTTGGGACCAAAACCAACCAAAATCCCTCATTTACTTGCTTTTATATATCTATATATATCTACTTTTAGCCTATTATGAACCTTGTATGTTAAACGATTAAGAAAATCCCTCTTCTTCGTGGACGACCCCGGTTTGCCACTATCTACTTAATTGTATTTAGTAAGCATAAAGGGCTTATAAATTATAACTTTGAGAGGTATGGCGATGACCTCCCATGAAGCCCTAATGCTTCCTATCTACAATTAAGTAGATAGTGGCAAGTCATGGTCGTCCACAAGAAGGGGGGTCTTTACAAGTGTTTAAACATACTAGGCATAGATATACACACATCCACCCGAGGTCGTTAATTGTAGCTAATTAACCCAAGTGGAGGCTGAGAAGGTCAAAGATAAAATTTACATTCTGCACCCATTCTTACTTTTACACTACCTACGAGGTAGTTAGCGGCAAGCCATGGGTTTAACCACAGAGATGCTAGGGCTCAAGTATCAACTAAAAACACAACCTCATACGGGTCGTCAATACGTACGAATTGAAAGGAATAGCTAGTAAATTCAAACAATGGGGGGGTTTGAATTTTCATACTAACAACCATAAAGCATAAAGTAAAAGGCAAGTAATCTAATTAAGCTAAGCACTTGGGGAGTCATTACGCAACATGATTAACCTAATGTTTCGATCCTCGATTCATTCACATGCAAGATTTACTAAGAACCCAAATATTATCTTCACAACACGTGGTGTGGCCGATGGTATACACTTCCCCGTACATGTCACGTCAAGTACGCTCGCAGCCCTCCATTGACACCGCCATCATAATTAGGGGAGTATAACAAGGTCCGACCATTGTTTTACATCTGTTTATCCCCCATGCGATTACGTCTTGGGCTTCCACCACGAATGCTCAACTTTCCCCCAGGTCCTATCAACTAGGCACCTTATCTATAATCGGAAGCCTTTCACACCCTAGTTTGCTACTTTTCACTATCTCTACACACAACCTATCAGAAAACTTTACGTAATCAACTAAGACTGGTGCGATGGAAAACAAGTCAGAATATTACCCGGGTCTTCCATGCACACACTCATGCAGACTCAACGTACTCCCTTACATATTCTAACATCCAAGTTTCTCTTCTCAAGGGGCATCAATAAGTGCACCATACATGAATATAGCCCAAAGTGTGTGCGGGTACGGGGTGTAATATTCATGCATTTATAACATTCAAGAACAATCATAATAATATCATGAACACATATAATAGGATGAATCTAATGAATCTCACAAAAACATATAGATTAAAACATGCGCTACAATTATCCTCAAGCTATGGAAACAATACCATAGACATGGAATTCAAATATAGATTTGAATTCCACATCTAGGATGAACATGAAATTAAAAGAAAATAAAGGAAAAGGATAGAGTGTTTCTCTCCCTAAAAGTGCTCTCCTAATGAACTAAACTACCTTTTTCAAAAAAGGAGAGAAAACATAAGGAAAGAGAAGAAAAAATCTAGTGAGAACTCTCTTCTCCCTTCTAACTAGAGAGAGGAAGAAAATCTACATTATGCCTACTTAGGGTTTACTAGAAGACTAAGGCTCCTATATGTAGTAATAGATAAGTGGACCTATAGATAGTCCCAAAGTAGGCCAAAGGTAGGTCAAAACCCTAGTCACTCTTTCCCTCTACCCGCTGAATCTTTCTTGAATATATTTCTCAAGTCCATGAACTTTATAGAGCTTAGATTTAGTGCGTTGGATAGAGCTCGGAAAGATGAAGATTTTGATATATAGTAGAGGAAATTCGGATGAAAATTGAGAGAGTTATGACCATAATAGTGAGCAACCGCCATTTGGTGTGGGCCATCATGGATAATGCAGCCCGTGGCGTGTCCTTAGTGGTGCGGGGCATGAGGTCTGGTGTGGGTCACGCCCTTCATGTGGCACGAGGTGCCTGGTCTAGTGTGTGGCATGAGGTACCCGGTCTAGTGTGTGGCACGAGGTGCCCGGTCTGGTGTGTGGCACGAGGTGCCCGATCTGGTGTGTGGCACGGATCTTTAAGTGGCACGGGGCTCGAAGGCTGGCGTGGGCTGCATCATCCCTCTAGCGCGGGTTGCATCATCTGGCATAGGACGTGGTCTGGAAGGGTGCTCCACTCATAACTTTGGCACGGGCTATGTGATTTACTGCACCATGCCGGCTGGTCTTGGCATCTTGGACTTGGAACGGCGTAGGATGTTGATCTGCTTCATTTTGTGTGCGTTAACCGATGAATTTGGCATACTTTTTAGTTACTTCTTCTTGGAGAATTACTAGTATTAGTTGAGTTTACATGACTAGGGGTTTGGACAGCCATGTTTGGTTTTCTTGTGTAAGTCATGCATTTTGTAAACTTAATTGGTACTAGTGGACATCTTGTATCCACGGGCTCCTTGATCTTCCTTGTGATCATCTTTAGTAGGTCGCCCGTGGGTACTTTTTTTTTACATTCTATGTGAAGGTCATTCGGAAGGGTGGTAAAAGATATCGAAGGCCGTCCGCAAGGACGGTAGTAGAGACGAGGGCCATTCACATTAGAATGGTAGTAGACAAATGACAAGATCATCAATGTGTGGTAGAAGGAGATTGAAGCCAAAAATAGGCAGCAACGGAGTTCATAGCGGCCAACAAAGAAATGGGGAATCATAGTCCAATGAGTTGTTCTTAATTTCGAGAACAGTCCAAGAAGAATTATCTTTCAAGGCTAGTTCCATTGGATTCTTCTTCTGGAGTACTACAAAATTGACGACTAAAACTTTCAAATTGGACTAATAGTTCTCCCATAGCGAAGGAAACTAGTTCAGTCGACCAGCGCACCAATGGGTCGGCGCATGTCATGTATGGTTTAGCATAACGGCCTGCGCCAAAGGAGATTCTCACGCCAAGGAGACCATTACAAGGCTATGGCGTGACCTGCGCCAGAGGCCACGGGCCACCAGCACAAAGTAAAGAACCCCTACATGGCTAAGTATGGGCGCAGGAACTCCCACTTTAGGCATCCTGCACCATCCCAATTCCATTATGCCAATACCAACACACGGGGTGTGGGAAATCACACGGTACGTGCCAAATTTTCTGAGTGACAACCCTTGGTGACCACAGCCCACACCAACGGCCATGGATGCGGATCAGGATTTTAAGTTTCAGCGCTCTGACACCGCCCCGTAGCAGACTACGTGGCTCGTGCCAAGTGTTAGACGCGGCCCGTGTGAAGCCTCGCGCTCCAAACAAGATGAAGATTTGTGCCACACCCAATAACTAGCTACCTACACCCATTAAGTGACACAGACCATGTCAGTCCTCGCGCCCCACACCAAGTACAAGCCACGGGCTGCATCATCTGTGATGCCCCGCACCGGGCGGCGGCTGAGCTAGGGTTTACCCAATTTTGGGCCAATTTTTAGCCCATTCTCTTACTACTATAAATGGAACCTTTTTCTACTAGGTTTTCATATCTCATACTTCATTTTCAAGAGTAGTTTGTAGACTTTCTCCTTAGGAGAAACTTTTTCTTTTTCTTCTTTTTATTTTGCTTTGATCCTAAGATGTGGAATTCAAATCTTTATTTGGATTCCACGTGAAGGGAGTAGTTTCCATAGCTTGGGGATAAATTTTAGTGACTTGGTAATCTATATGATTTTTTAGATTCTCTAGTGCATCCTAATTTGTGTTCATAATATTGTTGTGATTTGCTTTTGAGTTTGAATGCATGAATATTACACCACATATATACCAAATACTTTGGGTTGTATTCATACTAGGCACAAATATCGATGCCCCTTGGGAAGAGAACC
This sequence comes from Rubia yunnanensis, assembly GCA_037428765.1. Classification (NCBI taxonomy): domain Eukaryota; kingdom Viridiplantae; phylum Streptophyta; class Magnoliopsida; order Gentianales; family Rubiaceae; genus Rubia; species Rubia yunnanensis. The sequence continues at coordinate 84,378,229 of CM075062.1, read as the reverse complement.
TGGTTGATTGAATGGGTGGAGGAGAACGCTTCTGCGTGAGTGTGTGCACGGGAGATTCATAGTCACTCTTATCCACTTACCATTGAACCAATCTTAGATGACTTCGTAAAGTTGTCCGAGAGGTTCTAGGTAGAGATAGCTAAATAGTAGCAAGCTAGGGTTACAAGAAACCCTAATATCATATATAAGGTGCCCACAACCCTTGGGCCTAATTGATAGGACCTGAGAGGAGTAGCACATTTATGGTGGAAGCCCGGGACGTAATCGCACGAGGGAGAATCAGACCTACAACAATGGTCAGACCTTGTTGTACTCCCCTAATTACAGTGACGATAGAGGGTTATGAGAGCACCTTCTGTGGTAGGGATGGGGAAGTCTATGACATCAGCCACACCATGTGTTATGGACACTCTATTAGGTTTTCTTAGATCTCTATGTGAATGAATCGAGTATAGAAGCATTAGATTGTCCAAGTTGCTCAATGATTTCCCCAAGTGCTTAGCTAATATTTTAGTTGTGATTTTACCTTTCAAGTTTTGTAGTTTATAGATTGAAAAACCACCCCCACCCCAATTTGCATGTTTATTTTACTAGCTATTCCTTTCACTCGTACAGATTTTGACCCGTACGAGGCTGTGTTTTGAGTTGATACATTAGATCTAGCATCTCAATGGACAAACCCAAGGCTTACCGCTAACTACCCAATAGTTAGTGTAGCAGTAGGAACAGGGTGCAGAACTATAAATTTCTATCTTTTGACCATCACCGCCTCCAACTGGGTTACTTCTAAGCTATGGTTTTAACGACCCCAGGGGGAGGCAGGTCAGAATTTTGGTTCCATTGCCAGGGATGCTATCAGTCTAGGTATCAACTTAGGCATAACCTGTTAGTAGAATAGTTAGTTTAGCTTTTATTTTTTTGTGTATATTGTTGATTCTTGGTTGGAGTTATTGTTATTGTTATTTTTATTACCTGTTGATCTGTTTCCTAGTGTTGTATTTGGAAGGGTATTGTTGGCCCTAGTTTGTGGCACACACATGTGCCACTAGTCTAGGAATCTTACACTACCTAACTGAGAACACAGGTGTTTGGAGGAGAAGGAGGCGAAGAACTAGGGCACAAGTTCAACCGAGGTAGGAAGTAATAGTAAAAGATCCGCTAGCAATGGAGGAAGACAACCGTACCCTACGGGAGCTCTTGGTACCCAACTTGGAGAATCGACCTCTATACATCACTTTCCCACCATTACCCACCAATGTGAGTTGTGAGCTAAAGAGTGGCATGATCCATTGTCTTCCTACATTTCATGGATTGGCAGAGGAGGACCTGAGCAAACATCTTTCAGAGTTCCATTTGGTAGGCACAAACACGATACCCCTGGGAGTGTCCGAAGATGACTACAACCTAAGGGCCTTTCCATTTTCCCTTCAATATAGTGCCAAGGATCGGCTCTACTACTTGCCACCGGATCGTGGATGGATATTAAGTGGAGGTTCCTAGAAAAATATTTCCTGGAGTCCAAGTTGGCCGGGTTGAAGAAGCAGTTGTCGAACATCACCCAAGGTGCCACCAAGAGTATGTGCAATTATTGGGAGCACTTCAAGCCACTTTTGGCGAGTTGTCCTTACCACCCATTCAAGGAAGGATATTTGGTTTATTACTTCTTCGAGGGATTGTGTGATGAAGACATGCGGATGGTGAATGCCACTTTCAATAGTTCAAAAGTGAACCAGAGCCCTAAGGATGCAATGGCCCTCTTTGAAGAAATGGAAAATGGTATGTGGAAATTTGGCACTAGATCGAGGGTGAAGGCCTTGGATTAATCCACACACTTTCCATGATGAAGGAGCTTTTGCAAGGAAAAGTGAATCAAGTCCAAGTGTGTGGAATTTGCAACCATAACCACAATTCTGAAGCGTGCCCCAAAGTCGTAGATGATTTACAAGAGGTTAAGGAAATTGACTACAACAACCAGGAAAGACCACAATTTTCTAGGGGTCAACCACAGGGGTTCCAAGGGAACCAAGGGAACCAAGGAGATGTAAGGCCGGACCCCTATGCAAATTCATTCAATCTCAGGTATCGATATTATCCTAATTTCCGATGGAGGGAGGACAACAAACCTCAAGGGTACCGGGGAGGACAAGCTCCACCTCAACCATATCCTAGAGGTGAAGGCCCTTCCAACAATCATGCTTCATTTTACAAGTCGGAATGGAATGAGATCTTGGAAGCCATCGGTCAATTGGGGAAGAAACATGAAATCTTTGCAGTGCGGACAAGGCACGAGATTGAGAACCTTGGAAATTGAGCTTTCTCAAGTATAAAAAATCTTGAAGTTCAAGTTAGGCAAATTTCCACCTTGGTAAGCCAACTTGAATCCAAGGAGTCCGACAAACTACTTTCCCAACTAGAGGTCAATCTGAGAAATGTGACCGCATTTAAATTAAGAAGTGGGAAGGAAGTTTGCGGGACCGAAAAGAAAATAATGCAAGAAGATGACAAGATAGTAGAGGCTACCAAGGGACACTTCGAAGAGGAGGAGATTGTGGTCAAGAAAGCATCCTCCAAGGAACTTCCACCGCCCAAGGCACAAGTCACTATTCCACCTCCATTTCCAAATGCTTTGAGAGGATGGCCAAAGGTGGTGATCGATGATGCGAATATTCGAAAAGTCTTCGAAAAGGTCAAGGTAACCATCCCTATCTTGGAATTAATTGAACATGGGCCATCATATGCTAAATTTCTTAGAGTTGCATACAGAAAGAAAAAGCGTAGGCCAACTCAGAGATTAGGACATTTGAAAATGGGAGGAGTCATTGTTTTCACCCATAAGAACTTGCCTAAGAAATGTGATGACCCCAGAATGTTTTATATCCCTATCTCTTTAGGTGGTAAACTTGTGGAACATGCCTTGATAGATCTACGTGCATCCATTAATATTATCTCGTTTAGTCAATATGAATGCCTACAAATAGGTGAGCTTAGGGATACTAGAGTAATTGTCCAACTTGCTGATCATTCTCAAGCTCGTCCTCATGGACTAGTAAAGGATGTGATAGTGCGAGTTGAAAATTTAGTTTTTCTAGCGGACTTTTATGTCTTAGACGTGGCGCACGATGGAAGTGCACCCCCAATACTTTTGAGGAGACCTTTTCTTAAAACTTCTAGGAATAAACTTGATGTCCACTTGGGAACCTTAACTCTAGAAGATGATATGGATAAAGAGGAATTCGATATCTATAAATATAGGTTCAAAAAAGTCTTCTTTGATGTGCAAAGGTGTAACCTTATGTGATGAGCATGATAAATGTTCTTGTGTGACAAACGAGAATGAATGTTTGAGTGAATCCCATGTTGATGATAATGATGATGATTCTGATAAATTACATGATGCAATGGATGATATGTCGATGCTAGATTGTTTTTCTATCCAAAAAATTTTGCAGTGAGAAAGGGAGATGATCGAGAGAATAAAACCTTCTCAACCTCCCTTAATCCCCAAAATGACATTCACTGACTCAATGATGACACGACATGGAGATTCATTCCTATTGGCGGACAAAAGGTCCGAAGGTAAGGCTGGCTCGTTGTGGAGACCTCTCCACAATAATGTCATCGTGGGTGGAGTCGCCAATGGTGATTCTGGGGACCCACAGGTAAGTGTTTCTAAATAGAATGCTTGGAAAAGAAAATAAGTCGTGAGGCCGACAATAAATATACAGTGTTTCTTTTGCTTTCATGTTTTGATTAGTGAGTAGATAGTGTTTGCATGAATCTTGCTTTGCTATGTGGGTTTTTGAAATGAAACTCTTGTTGGTTTGGAAAGTTGAGCTCAAGACTCATGATTGTATTTTGAATGGAATTAAATTGGACGTGTGACATGGTCTTTTGAAAAAAAGGGGAAAAACCAAGGATTAGATAAATGTTAGTGAATGCCTCGCGCCAAGTAGGCTGGCGCAAGGCAATGCTTTGTGCTGAGACTAGAATGGTATAAGGCTATGTCTCGTGCAAGAGGTTTTGTGCGAGGATATGCTTCTTGCCAAGTGGTTTGGCGCGAGGCTCTGCTTCGCGCCAGGCACCTTTTGCGCACTACACCAATGTTTCAATTTTTCTTTGTTCCAATAATGCAACTTTTTGAAAATTCTGATTCTCAAATTCAAAAATGCATTTTTGGTTCAAGAATGTTGTAATTCCCTAATTCCTTAGTATTTTTTAAAATACTTCCAAAACCAATGGAATTAATTGGCTTGTACTATTATCCCCTAAATTGAGCATTTTAAAATTTCATTCTTATCGTAATTGTACCTCTCACCCTAGTCTCATAAGCTGAAATTATAATCCCATAGTGCATTTCTCCACATAGTTCTCTCATTTAACATATTCTTTCTTCTCAAGAAACACTCACTCTCACACACTCTTGGTGTAACTTGAAAAAGTGAAGCTTTTCTTTCAAAAGTTAGCAATTTTTGCTTCTTCTTTTGTGGGTCTTGCAAATCTTAGCTTCAAATTTTGGGTAACCCCTTGAACTTTATGCTTATATGCTTTATTTGACATTGTGGTGGTGTTATTTAGAGCATGAATCTTGAATGAGTGTGTTTTGAGATATGTGTTTGAGTTTTTATGCATAATATTTTGTTGAAGAGGATATTTGGAGGATTGATGTGCTATTATGCTTAAGATATGATCTTTGGTGTTGGGTTATTAGGGAGAGAGTGAATCTTGATTGCATGATTTTATTGATGGGTTGGTAATAACTTACATGAGTTTGTTGTTTGATGATGAATGTTCTTGTTTGAATAGCCCGTATGCTTAGATTATCATGTTATGAATATTTGGGTTATTTGGGAGAATGTTGTCTTATTTAATTGTAGGACATGCTCTGTTTATGATCATATCACCACTTTTGTCTTCATTTAGTTAGGATGCCACCTAACAAGAATGCCTCGGAGAAGGACAACTCCACTAGAGGTGAGAAGAGGAAGAAGTCGGCGAAGGGTGCAAACCCCAAGCCAATGACTCCATTCTTCGTAACCCCACATTTGTGACCAGGGAGTTTATGGGGTTATCCAACATTTATGGGACTGCAGCCCAAAGGTGGAGGAACTTGAGAGATCTGAAGAGGAGTATTTTGGAGATGGGGTTTGCTTGCAAGAACACCTTGGCGGCTCTAGGTTTACTCGAGCCGGTCACTTACATGTTGAGTTGAGTAGGTCTAGAAAGGTGTCTCAAGAAACACTTGAAGACGTACATAAGGTGGACCCTAGAGTTCCTAGCTACTCTATGGTCAGTCGTAGATGATAATGGACACAAGGCGATCAAATTCAAACTGGACAACAAGGAGTACAAGATGACCCACCGGGAGGTAGCGCGAGCCTTTGGGTGGAGGTATGGCAAGGAGATCTAGAAGACAAACCGACAAGGGCTACCTTTCTCTCTTGGGCGCTTCTGGGTGCAACTGACGGGCACGGATCGAAAGAACCTATGCAAGAGTACCACCATAGTTCATCCGGCATTCCATTATGTTCACCATTTGTTAGCTATGAGAGTCTTTAGCCACGGTGAACTAACGCAATGCCCGGGTTCGGATGTTCATTGCCTTTGGACAATGACTCCCGAGGGTAACTTTTACCCAAACTTGGTAGGGTATTTTGTGCAGGAATGCTTAGCGATGGGAGACAGGAAGAGTGGAAAAATCTCCATGGGAGGCATGGTTGGTCTTTTGGTGGAGTATCTAGGTCATCCGGTCACACAAAGGGCTCTAGCTAACTTAGGGAGATCGGACACAAGGTACAACATAGAGAAGTTAGTGAAGGCATCTGTGGTGGGACCGATGACATCGGAGGGTAGATATGTATAGCTCTATGGTGGAGCGAACATGTGTATCTTTATGATTCTTCCACAACCGGAGCACACCGCCATTGACCATGACACAAGCTTGGATGACCCACTCTTTTTTCCAGACCGGAAATTTGAGAAGGAGTTCTATAGAGTTATGGCTAACCCAGAGATAGATGTTGGCCGAGGGCGAGTCCACTCTGAGAGTACCTCCTAGCCGCTCTTGCTTATCCACGGACATCATTGACCACTTGCATTCACTTGGGGATAAGCTTTCGAGCTCTACTCAAGTTTTGAAAGAGATAGTCCAAGAGATAGGAGGGATGTGCTCACAAGTGGAAGATCTTAGCTCGAGGATGGATAGCATTGAGGCCACACTTCAAGCAACTGGATACATGGATAGGAGTTTCATGAGTCACGGGGATGAGCGAGAGTGAGAATCACTATTCTCCCTACCTCACCTATGTTTTGATATGATTTTTGTGCATTGGACACTTTGCATGGACAAAGTGTGGGGAGGGAGTAGTGAGCACTTAAGGATTTTTCATTTTTGGATTTCATCGGTGCATTTCATGATTTTCTTTGGTAGGTTTTCTTCTTGTTAATTTATGATGTTGGTTTTTTTTTGTTAAGGGACGATTTTGGTTGAACATTTGGTGCATGACATGCTATGCTAGGCTTTCTAGTTTGTATGGGGTAGGATGTTTTAGGAAATTGGTGGTGTATTTTTATCTTTTGTAGTATGAAGCCCACTTTTGGGGTATTTTTGTGCTACACCAAAAAAATTGGAAAAACTTTAAAAAATGAAAAAAAAAAAAAACCTAGACAAGTTGAAAACACAAAGGTGACTTGGGTAACATGAGGAAAAGCCCAGATAGGTCGAAAGGCCTAGGCAAAAATGAGAGGCCGTGTGAAAAAATGTGAGAAGTGAGTATTCTTTGAATAGTCTTAGAATAGTATTCTAGCGGTGGATTGTTTTTAAAGACTATTCTTTGATTGCTTTTGGGATCATTTCAAGAAAAGTAAGCTAGCTTGACACTTATCTTTTTGGCTTACCTTTCCACACTTTACTTTTTGGTGGTTTGATTACTTATGTTTTTCAGGGAGTGTGAGAGTTGTGAGATTCTTACTTTCTTATGGGAAACAGGGTAATCTTGGAATAAGTTAAATGACTTGGTTAACTTATGATTGCATGCTACATTTTGCTTGATTCTTTTTCTTATCTTCTATTTACTCGAGGACGAGTAAAGGGTTAAGTGTGGGAAGTCTGATCTGATTCATGTTGCGTGCATTAACCGATGCATTTGGCATAATTTTAGTTACTTTTACTTGGAAGATTGCTAGTATTAGTTGAGTTTACGTGACAAGGGTTTAGACGGCCATGTTTTGTTTTCTTGTCTAAATCCCGCATTTTGTAGACTTAATTGGTACTAATGGACATCTTGTATCCCCGAACTTCTTGATCTTCCTTGTGATTATCCTAAGTAGGTCATATGTGGGTACTTTTTGTTTACATTCAATGTGAAGGCCGTTCGTGAGGGCGGTAGAAGATATTGAAGGTCGTTCACAAGGGCGGTAGAAGATATTGAAGGTCATTCACAAGGACGGTAGTAGAGACAAAGGTCATTCACATTAGAATGGTAGTTGAAGAAGGCCACGATCATCAATGTGTGGTAGAAGGAGATTGAAACAAAAGATAGGTGGCAACGCAGTTTATAGCGGCCAACGAAGAAACGAGAAATCGTGGTCCGATGAGTTGTGCTTAAGTCCGAGAACGTTCCAAGAATAATTAGCCTTCAAGTTTGGTTCCATTGGATTTTTCTTCTCTAGTACTGCAAAATCAATTACTAAAACTCTCAAATCAGACTAATGGTTCTCCCATAGCGAAGGAAACTAGTTCAATCGGCCAACGCACCAATGGGTCAATGTGGCCGTGCATGGTTTGGCGCCAATGGTCTGTGGCAAAGGAGATGCCCAACGTCAAGAAGACCAGGGCGAGGCTATGGCATGACCCGCCCCAGAGGTCACGGGCTGCCAGCATAAAGTGAAGAACTCCCACGTGACTAAGTAAGGGCACGGGACGTCCCATTTTAGGCATATGGCACCATCCCAAGTCCATTATACCAAGACTAGCACGTAGGGTGTGGGAAATCACATGGCCCGCTTTAAAGTTTCTGAGTGAGCATCCTTGCTGACCACGGTCCACGCCAATGGCCATGGGCGCGGGTCAGGACTTAAAGTTTCTGCGCTCTTAGAGTGCCTCATGGCAGACGATGCGGCCCATGCGAGGTGTCAGATGTGACCCCTTCAAAGCCTCGCGCCCCACACCAGATGAAGATCCATGCCACACCCAAGAACTGGGGCCCCGCACCCATGAAGAAACACAGCCAACACCAGTCCCCACGCCAAGTACATGCCACAGGCTGTATCATCTGTGACGCATCGTGTCGGGAGGTGGCTGAGCTAAGGTTTACCCTATTTTGGCCTATTTTGGGCCTATTTTTAGCCCAATTTCCTACTGCTATAAATGAACCTTTGTCTACTAGGTTTTCATATCTCATACTTCATTTTCAAGTGTAGTTTGTTGACTCTCTCCTTAGGAGAAACTTTACCTTTTTCTTCTTTTTATTTTTTCTTTGATCCTAAGATGTGGAATTCAAATAAATTCAAATATTTATTTGAATTCCACGTCAAGGGAGTAGTTTCCATAGCTTAGGGATAAATTGTAGTGACTTGGTAATCTATAAGCTTTTTGAGATTCTCTTGTTCATCCTAATTTTGTGTTCATAATATTATTGTGATTTGCTTTTGAGTTTGAATGCATGAATATTACACCACATATATAGCACACACTTTGGGATGTATTCATGCTAGGCACAAATATCGATGCCCCCTTAGGAAGAGAAACTTGGTTGTTTGAATGGGTGGAGGAGAACGCGCCTACGTGAGTGTGTGCATGGGAGATTCGAGGCCACTCTAATCCACTTACCATCTCACCAGTCTTAGCTGACTTCATAAAGTTTCCTGAGAGGTTATGGGTAAAGATAGATAAATAGTAGCAAGCTAGGGTTACAAGAAACTCTATTAGCATTAGTAAGGTGCCTGCGACCCTTGGGCCTAATTGATAGGACCCGAGGGGAATAGCGCATTCGTGGTGGAAGCCCGGTACGTAATCGCACGGGGGAGTATCTGACCTACAAAAATGTTCGGACCTTGTTGTACTCACCTAATTACAATGGTGGTGTCGATGGAGGGCTGCGAGAGCACCCGCTGTGGCATGAACGTAGAAGTTTATAACATCGGCCACACCATGTGTAATGGACATTCTATTAGGTTTGCTTAGATATATATATATATATATATATATATATATATGAATGAATCAAGGATAGAAGAATTAGATTGACCATGTTGCTCAATGATTTCCCCAAGTGCTTAGCTAATACTGTAGTTGTTCTTTTACTTTTCATGTTTTATAGTTTATAGATAGAGAAACCAACTCCCCCCCCCCAATTTGCATGTTTTCTTTACTAGCTATTCCTTTCACTCATACGGATTGACAACTCGTACGAGGTTGTGTTTTGAGTTGATACATAAGACCTAGCATCTTTGTGAACAAACCCAGGGCTTACTGCTAACTACCCTATATTTAGCGTAGCAGTAGGAACAGGTTCCAGAACTATAAATTTCTATCTTCTGACCCTCACCGCCTCCAATCGGGTTACTTCTAAGCCATAGTTTTAAGGTTCTCGGGGGGAGGTAGGTTAGACGTTTAAAACGGGATGTCTCGTGCCCATACTTAGCCATTTGGAGTGGGATTTAAACTTTGTGCTAGCGGCCCGTGGCGTCTGGAGCGGGTCGCACCATAGCCTTGTGCGGAACATATTGACACAAACCTTAGCCTCTCATTATGGCCTCATGCTGATCATTTTTACGTGGGATAGCTCCTTTGGTGTAGGCCGCTGGTGCCATCCAAATGGCCTGCGCCGACCCATTTGTGCCTTGGCCACCTAAACTTGTTTCCTTTGTCACAGGTGAACCGTTAGTCCGATTTGAGAGATTTTGTAGTCTTTTCTATAGTTATTGAGAAGATGAATCCAATGGAATCATTATTGAAGGGTAATTATTCTCAGATCGTTCTCAGACTTAATCATAACTCATCGGACAACGATTCAACATTTCTCCCTTGGCTATTTTGACCTTCAATGCCACCTATCCTTGGCTCCAACCTTCTACGTCCATGATTTGATTTTTGTGGCCTCCATCTTCTACCAATCTAGAGGTGAAGGCCTTCGATCTCTTCTACCGTCCTTGTGAATGGCCTTCAATATCTTTTACCGCCATTGCCAACGGCCTTCACATAGAATGTAACCAAAACGTACCCACATGCGACCTACTAAAGATGATCACAAGGAAGATCAAGAAGCCCGTGGATACAAGATGTCCATTAGTACCAATTAAGTCTACAAAACGTGAGATTTAGACGATAAAACCAAACATGGCTGTCTAAACCCCTTGTCACGTAAACTCAACTAATACTAGCAATTCGACATTCAAAACAAACCAGAAACTATGCCGGATACAACGGTTAACGCACACAAAATGAAGCACACAATAGCGTGCAAGCATAAGTTACCGAGGCATCAAACTTATTCCTAGATTACCTTGTTTCCCTCAAAAAGAGTAAGAATCTCACAACTCTCACACTCTCCGAAGAACATAAGCAATCTAACCACCCAAAAGTAAAATATGAAAAATGGTAAGCTAAAAGGATAAGTGTTAAGCTAGCTTGCTTTTCCCAAAATGATCTCAAGCAATCAAAGAGTCTTCCCCCAAAAATAATCCACCAAGGAAATCCAAAAGCCACCGACTTGGTTGTAACATTGGGATAATTTGTGATTCTTAACCTAGTTACAACCAAGGAGTCAAGTGTATCGTCAACCTAGATTTTTGTTTTCTCTCAATTTCTCTCAATTTCCTTTGAGCCCTTTTGGATTTTCATCCTTGCTTTAACACACGAATGGTGCTCACTTCTCACCTTTTTCCATACGGCCTTTCATTTTTGCCTAGGTTCATAAGCCTAGCCAAGCCTAGCCTCTCATTTTTACCTAGGTATTTCGACCTATCCGGGATTTTCCCAATGTTACCCAAGTCGCCCTTTTGGGTTTTCAACTTGTCCAGGTTTTTATATTATTATTTTATTTCATTTTTCAAAAAATTTATATTTGTTTGGTGTAGCACAAAATTGACCTAAAGTGGATTCATACTACAAAAGATAAGCTCAAACAAAAAATACACCACTAATATCCTAAAACAACCTACCCCATGCAAACTAGGAATCATAGCATAGCATATCATGCCACCAAATATTCATCCAAAATCATCCCTCAATAATCAAAAACCAAGATTATCAACTTGCAAGAAAAACTACCAACGAAAAAACATAGAATACACCGAGGAAATCCAAGAATGAAACTCCCTAAGAGCTCACCAGTCCCTTCCCTACACTAAACCAATGCATAGTCTCTAATGCAACAAAAATCATGTCAAAACATAAATGAGGTTCGGAGAAATAGCGACACTTACTCTTGTGGCCCTGAAGGGCCTTCCTCCTCGTGGCTCGTAAAACTTCTCTCAATGTATCTTGTTGCTTGAAGTGTTGCCTCCATGGAGTCCATTCTTGCACTCATTTTCTCCAATTGTGATCACATTACTCCCATTTCTTGAACGACCTCTTGCAAAACTTGGGTAGAGCTCAAAAACTATTCCCCAAGAGATTGCAATTGGTCTATGAGATCTGTGGATACGCAAGAATGACTAGGAGGTTCTCTTGAGGAGCTCTTACCCTCAGATTCCTCAACATCTATCTCCAGAGTGGCTAAAAATCTGTAGAAATCTCTCTCAAATCACGGGTCGGGATCAATAAATAGGTCATCCAAACATGTGTCATGGTTGATGACTCCAGTTGTAGAAGTACCATGAAACTACAAGTGCTCGCTCTGCTATAAAGCCATATATATCGACCCTCCAATGTCATAGGTCCCACCATGGATGCCATGGCTAACTTGTCGATGTTATACTTTGTACCCGATCTTCCCAAGTTAGCCAATGCTCTTTGTGTGACCGGATGCCCTAAGTATTATGCCAGTAGACCTACCATGCCGCCTATAGATATCTTTTCACTCTTTTTGTCCCCCATTGCTAAACATTCCTGCACAAAAAACCCTACCAGGTTCAGGTAAAAATTCTCCTTGAGTTCCATTGCCCAAAGGCAATGAACATCCGAACTCGAGCAGTTTTTCAGCTCACTATGGTAGAAAACTCCCATAGCCAATAGTCGGTGAGCATAATGGAATGTGGGGTAAACTAGGGCAGTACTCTTGTATAGGTTCTTCCAATTAGTGTATGTCTGCTGCACCCCAAAAGCGTCCGGGAGAAAAAAGCATCCCTTGACGGTGTGTTTTCTGGATCTCCTTACCATAGTTCTACCCAAAGGCACGTGCTACCTCTTGGTGGGTCATCTTATACTCTTTATCATCCATGTTGAATTTGATTGCCTTGTGTCTATCATCGTCCACGACCGGCCATAGAGTAGCTAGGAACTCTAGGGTCCACTTGACATATGTCTTCGAGTGTCTCTTGAGAAACCTCTCTAGAACTATTCGTCCCAATAGGTAAGTGACGGGCTCGAGTAATCCTAGAGCCACCAAGGTGTCCTTGCATGCAAATCCAGTCTCCAAGTTACTCCTCTTTGGCTCTCACAAGTTCCTCCACCTCCGGACTGTAGTTCCGGATGTTGGATAACCCAATAAACTCTTCAGTCACAAACATGGGGTTGTGAAGAATGAAAGTCACCTACTCAGGGTTAGCTCCCTTTGCCAATTCCTTCCTCTTTATCACCCCGAATAGACTTGCCCTTCTCCGATGTATTCCTTTTGGGAGGCATCCTATGAAAATGAAGGCAAGAGTGGTGATATGATCATAAATAAAGTATGGCTTACAATTTTATTCAACAAGACAACATTCTCCCAAATAACCCATCCATACAAAACATGATAATGTAAGCATGTAGGCTATTTAAACAAGAACATTCCTCATCAAACAACTAACCCATGTAAGATCTCACGAACCCATCAATAAGATTATGTAATCAAGATTCATCATCTCCTAAATCACCCAATACATGAAGATCACATCATTCAATCATAATAGCACATCAAACCACCCAACTTTCTTCAACACAATATCATGCATACAAACCCAAACATTTATATCACAAACACACACTCATTCAAGAATCATGTTTTTCATAACACCACCACAATGTCAATAAAGCATATAAAAAATATCTAAATGGATTACCAGAATTTGAAGCTAAAATTTGTAAGATCCACACAAGAAGAAGCAAGAATTTCTAATTTTTGGAAGAAAAGCTTCAATTTTTCAAGTTTCACCAAGAGTGTGTGTGTGAGTGAGTGTTTCTTGAGAAGGAAGAAGGTGTTAAATGATGAAATTAGGTGGAGAAATGTACCATGGGATTAGAATTTCAGCATAGGTGAATAGGGAGTGAGGTACAATTAGGATAAGGATGGAATTTTAAAAATCTCAAATTAGGAGACAATAGTACTAATCAATTAATTCCTAGGAATATTCTATTTGAATCAAAAATCTTACGGAATCAGGGGATTTCAGAATTCTTGAACCAAAAATGTATTTTTGAGTTGGAAATTCAAAATTTTCAAAAATTTACGTTTTTCGAACAATTATGCAATGGAAAATTAATTTTTAGCGCAAAATGTGCTTGGCACGATCCAGGCTTCGCACCAAATCATAGGCACAAAACAAGGCCTCGCGTCAAACATTTTGACACAAATCAACCCTCGTGCCAAACTCCTTGGCATGCGGCTTACCCTCGCGCCGACTCTCCTAGCATGGATCCAGGCTCTTGGTGCAGATAGTGTCAGGTCTTGGCACAAGATTGCCAAAATTTTGACCTAATCCTTAGTTTTTTCTTCTTTTCTGAAAAAATTTGTTGCACGTCAAATCTAATTCCATCCAAACACACTCACGAGTCTCGAACTCAAATTTTCAAATCAAACAAGAGTTTCATCCGAAAAATCCTCATTGCAAACAAGAACATGCAAAATCTATCTACTCACTACATAAAACACGAAAGCAAACAGAAACACCGTATATTTATTGTCATACTCACGACTTATTTCTTTTTCATTCAAGTCTAGTGAGAAATGCCTATCTGGGGGTCTCTGGAATCGCCATTGGCACTCCACCCACGATGACATCGTTGTGGAGAGGTCTCCACAACGAGCCATCCGTACCTTCAGACATGTTGTACGTCATAGGAAATTAATACCCGTGTCTTGCTAGTATTGAGTCTGTGAATGTCACTTTGGGGTTAGGGGGAGGCCGAGGAGGTTTTAAACTCTCGACACTCTCCCTTTCCCGCTGCAAGTTAGTTAGCATGGAAAAACAATCTAGCACCAACATACAATCAATAGCATCATGCAATTCATAGAACTCATCAACAACATTATCAACACAAGACTCATCCAAATGTTCATGCTCATTGGTAACACAAGAGGTTTCATAGAATTCATTCTCTTCACATACGGTCACACTTTTGCACATAAGGGAAGATTTTATAGAATCATGCCTAGATTTATAGATATTAAACTCCATTTTATCCATGTCATCTTCTAGAGTCAAGGTTCCCAAGTGGACATTGATTTTAGTCTTAAACGTTTTAAGAAAAGGTCACCCCAAAAGTATTGGGGGTGCACTTCCGTCATGCGCCACGTCTAGGACATAAAAGTTTTCCGGGAAAACCAACTTGCCAACTCACACCATCACGCTCTTTACTAATCCATGAGGAATAGCTTGGGAATGATTGGCGAGTTGGACAATTACTCTAGTTTCCCTAAGCTTTCCTATTTCTAGGCATTCATATAGACTATATGGGATCACATTGATGGATGCGCCTAAATCTATCATGGCATTTTCAACAAGTTTTCCACCTAAGGAGATAGGGATAGAAAACATTCTGAGGTCATCGTATTTCTTAGGCAAATTTTATGGTTTAAAATGGTGACTCCCCCCATTTTTAAATGTCCTAACCTCTTAGTTTGCCTACTTCTATTCTTTGTGCATGAAACTTTAAGAAATTTAGCATACAATGGCACACTTTCAATTAATTTAAGATAGTGATGGTTACCTCAACCTTTTTGAATATTTTTCAAATGTTCGCCTCATTGGCCACCACCTTTGGCTTTCCCCTCAAAGTATTTGGAAATGGAGATGGAATGGTAGCTTGTGCATCGGGTGGTGGAAGCTCCTTGAAAGGTGCCGCCTTGACCACAATCTCCTCTTCTTCAAAATTTGCCTTGGTAGCCTCTAATACCCTATCATCCTCTTGCATAACCCTCTTCTCGAACTCACAAAATTCCTTCCCACTTCTCAACTTGAGAGTGCTCACATTCCTTGGATTGATCTCTAGTTAGGAAGGGAGTTTGCCGGACTCCTTGGCTTCAATTTAGCTCACCGAGGTGGCAAGTTGCTCAACTTGAACTTTAAGATTTTTGATACTCAAGAAAGCTCTATTACCAAGGTCTTCAATCTCACACCTTGTCCTATTTGCAAAGACTTCATGTTTCTTCCCCAATTGACCGATGGCTTCTAATATCTCCTTTTGATCTGATTTGTAGATTGAGGCATGGTTGTTGGAAGGGCCTTCACCTCGAGGGTATGGTTGAGGGGGGCTTGTCCACCCTGGTATCCTTAAGGTTGGTTATCCTCCCTCCATCAGAAATTTAGATGATCTCGATACCTTGGGTTGAACGAGTTTTCATAGGGATCCGGTCGTGCATCTCCCTTGTTCCCCCAGAACCCTTGTGGTTGACCCCTAGAAAATTGTAGCCTCTCCCGGTTGTTATACTCGATGGCATTCACTTCTTACAAATTGTCTACAACTTTGGGATATGCCTCAGAGTTATGGTCGAGGTTGAACACCACACACTTTGACTCTATGCACTTTTCCTCGCAAAAGCTCCTTCATCATAGAAGAAAGAGCTTGGACTTGCTCCTCCAACTTAGGCATTTGTGTGGGTTCATCCAAGACCCTAACCCTTGACCCTGTACCAAATTACCGCATACCACTAGCTATTTCCTCAAAGAGGGCCATTGCATTCTTAGGGCTCTTGTTCGCTATCGAAAATTCTTAAGTGGCGTTCACCACTGGCATATCTTCATCACATAGCCCCTCGAAGAAATAATACACTAGATCCCTCTCCTTGAAGGGATGGTAGGGGAAACTTGCCAACAATCACTTCAAGCGCTCTCAATAATCATACAAGCTCTCTGTAGTCCCTTAGGTGATGTTTGACAGTTGTTTCTTTTGCCCTGCTGATTTAGACGCCAAAAAATACTTCTCAAAGAACCTCTGCTTCATGTCCATCCAAGAACCAATGCATCCCGGTGGCAATTAGTAGAGCCAATCTTTAGCCCATCTTGAAGGGAAAATGGGAAGGCTCTCAAATTGTAGTCATCTTCAAAAACTCCCGGTGGCTTCATGTTCGTACACACCAAATGGAACTCCGATAGATGCTTGTTTGGGTCCACCCCCACTAATCCATGGAATGTTAGTAGGTAATGGATCATGCCACTTTTCAGCTCACAACTAACATAGGCGGGTAATGGCCAGAAAGTAATACATAGTGGCTGATTCTCCAGGTTGGGTGTCATAAGCTCCCGTAAGGTACGATTGTCTTCCACCATTCTTAGTGGTTCTTACCCTAACACTGCTTGCCTTGGTTGAACTTCTACCCTAGTTCTTCATCTCCTTCTCCTCTGAACATCTATGTTCCAATCGGGTAGTGTAAGACGCCTAGATTAGTGGTACGGGTGTGTACCATAAACTAGGGCTAACAATACCCTTCCAAATTCAACACTAGCAAATGGATCAAAAGAACATCTAAAAACATCTGGCCAGTGATGTTAATAATTTAATGTTTTAAATCATCATCACAGCCTGTTTTAGAACATCTAAGAACAAATCATGGACATATGTAAAATTTCTCTTGGTTTTGATATTGCAACATGAGCATCCTACATTCATAATTGATGTTGCATTAGCAGCATATGACCTTTTTAATAAACTGGTTGATGATGCATGTACTGAATTTTTGTTTCGTAGGAATTTTAAAGAAATAAAACACGGAGTCTGTTTGTGGCACCTGTAACAGAACGCAATTAGTCACTATAGTAAAGTAAAACGTGATAGAGAATTTGGAATGGCATTTAACCACTATTTGAAAGGTTGTACAAATGAAGAAGAATTTGAAAGATGCTGGAATTCCATGATAGAAACTTACCAGCTGCAAGACAAAGATTGGTTCAAACACTTGTATGAACTCAGGGATAAATGGTGTACAACATTAAGAAAGGATTTCTTCGTAGCAAGAACCTCATCATCATAATGTAGTGAAAGTACCAACAAAGCAATCAGCTTCAGTGCTTCAAAAACAACCAACTTGACACAGTTTTTTGCAGTATTTGGAAAAACAGCCAAAGGTTGGAGAAGCATGGAGACAAGCAAAGAGTATAGCAGATCAACTGGAAAACCAAGTACATCAGTAGAAGGGCCATGATTGCTGAAGCAAGCTGGGGAGATATACATTCTTAAAATATTCAAGGACTTCGAAACAGAATGGAAACTGGCGATGGAAAGTAAAGTGCAGAAAATCTTCAACATTGGCTATGAAGATGTATACGAAGTTAGCCCAGAAGATAATGAAACAAAGGTAGAGAGGTTTATTACAGACTCAATGATGGTAAAGTGGAGATCGAGTGTTCTTGCAAATACATTGAAGAAGTAGGGTTGTTGTATTTCCACAGCCTTCGTGTGCTCCACTTACGCAACATCACCACCATACCTAAATATTATATACTCAAAATATGGACAAAGATGGAAAATAAGGGAATGTGGAACATAGTACATTGAGGTGAATCAACACAAAACAGCAAGAAACTAGTGATATGAAACATAAGATACCATGGAGTCATGAAATGCTTAGAAAATACTACAATTTAGTGTTGAAATGTGAAGATGACAGAGAAACACCTAGAACACTTAAGGATGGTTTGAACAGGGATTCGGCTACAGTGTGTCAGCTGCTTTTAATGAAAGAATGAGAGAAAAAAGATTAATTAGTGACAAACAGTGCCAAGGATTCAACAACAGAAAGTGCTCCTGGAGTTATAGATCCAAAAAGAACAAAAAAAAAGGGAAGAAGTAAGAGGTTGAAAGGAAATCTTGAAAAGAAGAAGCCAAAGAAGGAGTTTGGATCCAAGACTCCAAAAGCTCAAATCATCTGAATTAGGGAAAGACCAAAGTTGATGAAGGATGAGTTATGAACTTGCAGAACAAATTTGATGTTTTAGTACTGTTATGTGATGTTTCAAGACTGTCATTTGATGTTACATTTTTAAGAAGTCCGTATTTTGAAATTAAATATATTGATCAACTTAGTGTAATACAGAAGGTTTATTATAGGAATCATTTTCAAGTGGACTGGTCTCTATAAGTTTCTTGTTGAAGTACTGAAATTTATTTTACATGAATATGATGTTTTAAATTATACTTGTGATGACTTACAGATATGTAACGATCATTTTACTAGGACTTTACATACAGTATACCAAAAGTTACAACTACAAAATCTGACATTTTTTTACTGATACACTAGACAACTACTATAATTGTGATGTTCTAATTTTAAAATATAATGTTTCATACATAATCATAAATGTAAAATAACTCTACAAATATACTAATGAGAGTTAAAGAATAAAAAAATAATTATTATCGACACCCTAAAACATCAAAATCTTCTCTTGAATTGTCACTATTATTCTTCAAAAGGTCAACTTCATACCGAAATCTAAAAACCAAATGTCAAATTCCAACAAGAATTATGAGTATCACCTAAACTTATATATCAAATAGTTATCCAAACCCAAAATATTCAAAAACCATCCAAAACCAACAATACTAAAATATCAACTACCAGTACTTAAAACATCATCCACAGACACAAGTTCATCACATCATAAAAAAACTACTAGTTCTTCATCGATCCCTTTGATGAATTTACCACTTGTCCACCTTTCTTCTGAACAGCTTTAGTCTCATTCTTCTCAGGTACAGCAATAGAAGAACCTGCAACTCCTCCAATATCCTCTAAGCTCTCAATCCCAATGCCAAAAGAAGTTTCAACTCCAATCTTCAATGTTGGAACTTCTGGAGTGTCTTCTACACTGACTTCTTAATAATTTTTATCGATCTGATTATACAATCCATCAGAAAAATAATCCTACGAACAAACAGGAATATGAACTGGAGGAACAGCATCTTACCTAGTAGCTGGAGATTTTTCACCAAGCTTCATCATCTCAACCACGTAGGATCTAGTAACAATTTCAATGTTCCTAGGAAACCTCATTGAGCGCTAAAAAACATCCTAAAAAAATACTATTACTCATAATTTGAAACATCATATGAAAAACAACAAACATAGCATAAATAAAAAACTTACATAAAGAGCTTCAGCAAGTCTCTGCTCATTAGTGGGTAAATCATCAGGAATCTCCAACACTACATAGTGGGAGGTCGTCGACGTATCTCTCAAAGATGATTAAATCAACAATTAATGGAGATGTGGGGGCAATCGATCCTCACTTACAAACCTCTTATAGATCCTAGATTCATTCACTCATTCATTGACATTTATTGCCTATGAGGAATGCTATCACTTCCAAATTGAATATCAACATTCATTCCTTCTTAATAGTAATTTGCAAACGCAAACAATGACATTTTGCAAACCTCGTTGACAATCACTTCAGACAAACAATGCCTAAAGGTATTTCATCGACGGCATTTCCCACGATGGACCATAGATTTTATAACAACAAGCCTTCTACCAAAGACATGGTCATTTAACCAATCAAAGTATTTATTAGGCTAACCCTAGAACAAACCACATTCAAGGTTCAACCTTTTTTTGCATCTATAAGACAAATATGAGAACAATCCACATTAACACACTTATTTAGCAAGAATCACACCACATTATACAGAAGAAGTTCTAATTCCATATTCTTGGATTTTCATGCCATATGAGCTAAGAAATTTGCAACTTTTCTAACACCCTAACACTTCAATCATACAAACACTTCCCAAACAACCCATAGTATAAATGAAATAAAACATAGCATTAATGGCACAATAAATGCTTCCCAATAAATGTTCATAAATGAGCAAAATCAAGAATCTCACTACATGGGTTTGGAAGCTCCAATCAATTGTTCCCAAGAGATTAATTTAGCTACTAGAATCCATACTAATTAACAACAATAATTCAAACATAATCAAAGATAAAACAAGATTAAAAAAAGGGGAAACCTAGGGTTTTACTGGTTGAAATTGGGAGAAGAATAAGTGAGGAGAGATGATGGATAAAATGTTATTTATAGTACAAGAAAAAGACAAAAGGATTCAGGCCACCCGTTCATTGCGACTCGTGAAAGGTTCATGGTGAGTCACGACAGGCACCCAGAACCAGCATATAATTTCTTCCTCTTCTTGTTCTCTAGCCTTCACTCAATTTCCCTTTTCTTCAAATATTAAAGTCTTCAAATCTTCAAAGCTAGTCTTCAAATCTTCAAAGCTAGTCTTCAAATCTTCAAAGTCTTCAAAAGATTATCTGCAATGGCCGCCGGTCTTCAAGTCTCGATGTTCTCTCCTTGTCACACAAAATCCACTTAGAAAAGGTAAAAAGAGCATAAAAGTCACTCTTACCTCTCCTAAGAGAATTCCAAGGTAAAACACGAGCTCTTGATGACAAAAGAGCACAAAAGTGATCACAAAAAGTCCCAAAATATGCATATAAAATGGACATGTCACATAGCAAGAGGTATTGCGGGCAGTGTCATGACCTGGTCCCGAGCCTAACTTTAATTTTCTCATCAAACTCAAAGGAAAACCATTGTCGCTCATCAAGCAAGCACCAAAACAGTACTTCCAATGGACTTGCACATAACCTTAACCTTGTTATCATCAAAGTGTTGGACTAAGGGGAGAGAAATAGATAATGGGATTCCTTGGAATGGAAATCTATAAAGATAGCACATCAAAGGGAGAAAAACACAGTCATTTATAGTATCAAATGGCCCATTGTTATACCTCTCAACAACATCACAAAACAATTTCAGTACAAACCCACACCAATCCAAATTTCTGATCTCATTCACATTTTCCACAACCCTCAGAAGCTTAAAACCAACAGTACTTCAATATGTAGGAGTAAGGAAATTACACAAAACATACATCAAAAAGTACTTCTTAAAAAAACCACCTCCCTCAGTCAACAAAGATATCTTACCCATCAACCTATCACATGAAATATTATCATGTTTGTCAGACCCTAGATCCATCCCCCATCTATACCTCAACTCCAATTCCCTATTTTGCCCCTTACCAGAATTACTAATCTCTACAACCTCAATGTCACTTATAGGCAGACACATAGCATCCTAAACATCATCCTTAGTAATATAAAACTTGTCACTACCTATGCGCTGCAAGCGACTAATGGGGTTGAAGTTAGAAACTAGATACAGAATTGAATTTTTGGGCAGAACACTAAAATTAATCTTCAATAATCCTTCAAACCCTATCTCAGTAACTGACCTGATATGCACATCAGTCAATGATTTCAAAAGTTTCACAATCTTACCAGGGCTACACTTCGTAGTGTAGCCCCCTCTTCGAGCTGCAAAAAAATAAAAAAATAAATAAGCATCAATAAAAAAGATGAAACATATTTTTAAAACTGTAAGTCATTAACACATACATTGATGCACCATTGACAACCTTCGGAACTTTGGACTTCGCAAGTCCTCCACCATCCTCTCTAGCCCTCTTACTTACACCAGATTTACCTTTAACAACAGAAGCTGTTTTACTTGCAGCAACAGCTTTGCAACCTTTTTTATCTAAATCATCAAACTCTCCACTAGCATCTTCATCAAAATCATCAGAGGCTTCATCAGAATCATCTGATCCATCTTCGTTAGAATCCTCCTTCTCTTCACTCACTAATTTCTTCTAAACATCTTCATCACTATTATACTCATTATCAGATTTGCTACCAATAATATAACCAGCTTGTTGTGACATACCAACAACTTTTTAGAATCTCTTTCTTGCACAGATTCTTCACAATCATCGGAATTTTCTTCACTTTCATCGCCTCCCTCCTTGTCAGATTCCTCTTGAGCCTCTCTATCTTCCTCGACATCACCTGGCTTCTCACCATCACCGTCCGAACTATGTTCAGATTTTGAGCTATCTTCATCTCCAGACCCCTCATCAGTTATCTCCTTCTTTTCATCATCTCCATCAGTCTGATCATCATGACCAGTTTCATCAATCGGAGCATCAAGTGTTTAAGATTGAGAAGGGGTAGTACTAAAGATATCCTCTGCAAACAAAAATGAATAAATACACAGTTAAATAAATGTGTAAAAAAAATATAAAGAGAATTGGTAGTTTAAAAAAGGAGGGTTAAAAAAAGATTACCAGATAAAAGATCAATTACTCAAGCATCAGTCAACATATCTTTGAAACGAAGCTTTGACTGGAGAATCTTTGAAGCTGAAGAAACATTTTCAGCAGCAGCAACGCCTATAGATATATTAAAACAAAAAAATAAAAACAATAGGATTACAAAACAAGTTATCGAATCGAAAAACATCAAATCAAAAGAAGAATGTATCAAATAGGAAAAAAAATACAACCTGATTTAGAAGATTTTTCAATTTGAACATCACCTTTTTTAGCACCATCAGCTATATTTAAAGAAACATCATAGCATATTAGTCATCAAGAGGCAAAAAAGTAATAAAACATCAAATCACAAAACTAAGTATTCCAAAACATTAAAAAAAATTACCGCTACCTTTTTTGGCAGGTTTTCCAATTTGTGCAGTTGGAACTGGGCTAACCACCTTATCTGAATTAAATAAAACATCAAGATCAGGTTACTAAACAGGAAAAGGCAAAAAAATAAAACATCAAAAATTATAAAAGAAGTATTAAAAGGGAAAACTATTTTCACCCTTTTTAGCTGATTTTTTTTCAGGCTCAGCAGAAACTTAACTAATACCCTCTCCTGAATTATATGAAACATTGAACCATATTGGTAAAATTTAATGAGCAATCCATCAAACATCAACTGAAAAATAAATCAAAAGTATAAATATTACAAGTTGCATACTTAGCTGAAGCAGATGCGACTTGACTGGAATGAACATTACTGGAGCCCTCCTTTAAAAAACATGAAACATCAAGAGAGATTTAAAATGGGTAGTATCAAAATAATAAAAATCAGATAATAAATCACAATATTAAAATTTAAATAATACATTTTCTCTCTGAACCACTCTCACGCTCAGCGAGAGCTTTAGCCTTACCGTTCATTTATTTGACTCGTTGAACAGCAGTTTACTTTACACTTCTCTTCTGGATATTTTCTTTAGGGATGGAAGAATCAGGGCCTAGAGATGTTGGAACAGAAGCATCAGGAGCTTGCTTTACACTTTCTTTTGGAGATGCTGCAACATAAGCATTGGAAGCTTGATTTACCCTTTCTTTTGGAGATGCTGGAACCGACGCCTCAGCTAATTTCTTCTTTTTGGATTTTCTTAGGTTCAGTGTTGAAGGATAAACAAAACATTAATAAAAATAAAAAACAAACAACAAAATTATACAGATAAAAAAAATACCCGCAGTAAATGTGGGGGTCGTCAATCCACGAATCCTATCAGATTTTCTGACAGGACCACAATCTAAAAAAAAGAACTAACAGCATCACACACACACACATATATATATACATATAAAGATAGATAAAAAGTCAGAAACGTCAATTAGAAAGCAAGTTTAGAATTAGAATTCAAGTTAATCAAATAATCAAAACAGATCATCAGTAAACAAAAGTAAAACATCCATAAGTGACCTAAGAACATCATTCTGAAAGAAATGATAAAAAAAATGTGGGCATACAAAAAAAGTGAAACCAGTACACATACAACATCATATAGAAATAATTAATACATACAAGTTAAAACTGGCATCATCATCACACATAGAACCACACAGTACAAAGCAACATTTGTACAAGAACAGTAAAGTCAATTGGAATCCTTGTATCGTCAAACCAAAACTCTAAACCATCAAATAAACCAGAGGTAATGAAAAACATCAACTGAGAGAATTAAATCATCACTTCTACTAAAAATTACAATAGAAACATTGTAATATAAAAAAATCAAGCAATAACAATAAAAAAATACAAATAATAAGAATTGCATACATAACACACTTCCAGAAGGAACATTAACAATATCATCGCATAAACAGGAAAGGAAGTCAATTGAAAACATTGAAACATCATATTCAAACAGTAAAACATCACTATATGACGAAAAACTTTTTAAAAAATATAGTAATAAATTCAAATATTTCTGCCAAACAAATAAAAGAAGCAACAAACCTTGAGAAGAAGAAGTCTTCATCCTCTCCTTTACAGCAACCTTCGAAGAACCGGAAGGCAGGGAGTATGATTTTGTAATTTTCAACACATCTTCTTCTAAACTAACATATTCAGCTTGACATCCTTTCTTCGACAACTACAAAACATAAAACATCAACAATAATGCAGTTATAAACAATAGACATCAATAAAAACCTAATAAACAACATATATATATATATACCTCCAGCATCGCAATTGCCTGATTAAATACGATAACAACTTCCAAGCCTTGCGAATAAGAATTGTAAAAAAATGATAGAAAGCTCAGAGTTCACCAAAAAAATGCGTATTAAACAACAAAATCAGCTAAAATTAAATATTATCACCCGAAAAAACAAACCTAGATCGTCGGAATTACCTGATGAAAAAACAAACTGATTTGCAAAGCAAAAATGGAAGAAACTCCAAAAATCAGACCAGAAGCTCCGAGTACACTCACAAGAAGCACGATCTGATGCGTATTAAGCAGCAAAATTGGATGAAAGTTGTCGGAATATCAAACCTAGGTCGCTGGTAAAGGGAAAAACGAAGAGAGAGAGAAACAAGCGGCTTTTGAAGAGAGAGAAACAGACAGTTTTTGAGAGAGAAAGAAAATGTAAAAATGAGGGGAAGAAGAAGAGATGTTGAATAGTAAGAGTGGGGTCGGATTTAATACATTTGCAATTCAGTCCCTAAAGAATTTGAAAACTATAATTAATACCTCATCCCAAATTAAGTATCTATTATTTATAAATCAATCCCCCTTTCACAAAACTTTGTCGTTAACTATTCATTTAGTCAAAACTTGTTAACTTTAACCATAAAATTGAATTAGTGTATTAAATATAAATATTATTGAGTGATACCTTATTAGATTCGTTATAACATGTATTTTCAAATATCAAATTTTTACAAATTCTAATCATCATTAATAAAATATATTAAGAATTAAATATTTTTTTATTCAACTTCTAAAAGTTAAAATGTGCAGATTGAAATGGGACAAATAGAGGCAATCACTTATGCAGTTCGTCCATATAGGTTGGGATTCACACTCAAATTCTGAGTTTTTGAATTTTTTGTTTTCTTTAAATGAATCAATCTACAATAATTTGTTGTTTTAATTATTGATTCAAACTTAATCGTCCCGTCAAAAATAGCATACTTTGAAAACTATCCAAAATATTAAAGAATATGTTATTAAATTTATACAATATTTTCTTTAACTTTAACAAATTTTAAACTGGGTCCACAGCTTTCCTAAAATATCCATAATTTTTCATAATTATTCCCTATCATATCAGTTTGGATTAAAAAATTATCGCGGCCTGGGAATAATCGATACTACTGATAACGGCCTCTTAACGGCTAATTTTAGCCGGAAATTTCTTCCCATGGCAGAACCTCCACCGCCGGGGGGTTCTAAAACCTTCCTATCTGCTCTCACCTCTCGTTCTGCTCCCCTCTGCTCACTTCCTAATAACCCCAATCTTAATCCGAAAAGGGAGTACCTGGGTGATATGGCTTGTCTATACACTGAAGAACGGGTCCATTTACTGTCCTCTCACTACTCAAACGCACTGATTGGCAAGTTTACTAGAGGTCGCCCAACGATGGAGCAACTGGAATTGGCTCTCAGGACTGTGGGTTTTCAAGGGCGATATCAATTAGGTTCGATTGATTACAAGCATGTGCTGATACGTTTCGAGAAGATGGATGATTTTCAGTGGTGCTGGATAAAAGGGATGTGGCTCTTCAATGGTCGTCCGATGAAGGTTCTCCTGTGGACTCCAGACTTTTCTCCGAACGCTGAATCCTCCATTGTTCCACTCTGGGTAACTGTTCGTGACATTCCTATTTTTTTCTATAACATGGGTACAATTGAGGATGTTGGTAACACAATTGGATCATATATTAAAATGGATGCAGCCATTGAAGGAATTACCCGTCCTTCTGCCATCAAAATTTGTGTTGAATTTGATCTCCTAAAACCTTTGAAACCTATTATCAGACTTGGTATTGAAAGGAACCATGTTAAATGTAGGGTGGAATATGAAAATTTTCCATCCTACGGTAGCTATTGTTCTAGGATTGGCCACTCCGATAGATATTGTAATTTTAACCCTAGTGTGCAGCTATCCAGAAATCCTCCTGTTAGACACCAAGACCCCCCTGTCACCTCTCCTAAATGGAAACCTACTGGTAGCAAGCTACCTCATCCCCCATCCATTCTTGAAGAAATGGAGACTGAGAAAATCTCACTACAGGTTGCTGATCTGCCATCAGTTAATGTGACCACCAACCCCCTATCCAACCCTACACTTTATAGACCTGTTACACCTCCTGAAATGGTCTCTGTCACTGCTACAACTCTGAATGCAGGCCTTTCTGATGATGCGCCTATGGTAGCCAATGTTGCTGAGGAGGTTGTTATTGTTTCTAATATAGTGTCTGGGGAGGTTTCAGAGGATGCTCTGATTATTTCTGACAATGCAGTTTCCACTGTGGTTTCTGAACCTAGACTCCCGGTGATCTCAACCCCTACCACTCCCTCTAAAAATACTGATGAAGGCCATGTTGTGGATGCTCAAACTATACAGAAAGAGTGTACTCCCTCTCAAGTAACAGATGTTTCACTTATGGGTTTTTCTGAGCCTGTGAGAAGAAGGGAACCAAGATATGCTATTGACGATATTCAGGTTCCCATCAGTGAGATTTATCCCCCCTACAGTCCTTTTGTTGCTGCTCAGAAACTTTTCCACTCTCAGCAGAGGTCCTCATATAATAGATTCCTGCCACTTAATGACACAAGTGAGAACATGGAGACTCAAGATGACCCACAGGAAACTCCTACCATTTCTGAGATACCAGCAGGTATTACAGTACCCCCTTTACAAAAGAATGACCAGGTCACTAAGGTCACACAGGTAAGTCTTCCTGAACCTCCTCAAAATCCTATTAAAAAACCTGCTCAGAAGAAAAAAAACAAAACCTCAGCCTGATACCTTTTTAACTCAGTTAAATAGGATTATGACTAGGTCAAAAATCTGCTCCAATGTTTTCTGATGATTAGTACAACTATGAAACTTAAATTCTTGGTGTGGAATATTAGAGGTATGGACTCTTCTATGAAGAGGCTATCCACTTTAATAAATACACACAGATTTGATCTTCTCTGTTTAATTGAGCCTATGAATGATAATTTGCAATGTGATTTGTATAGGTCTTTATTACACTTTGATAAATGTATGCATGTGAACACTGGTCAGATTTGGTTATTATGGAATAATGATTTAACTTTATCTTCTATCACTGATAATCAGCAGTTTCTTTCAGTCCTTATTCACAGCCAAAAAATGAATATTGCAATGGAGGCAATTTTCATTTATGGGTTGAGAACTAGGATAGGTAGGCAGAATTTGTGGTATGATCTTAAATCTAGAACTAGTAATGCTACAGTCTACATAGGTGATTTCAATTCTATAACCTCTGTAAATGAGTATAAAGGTCCTTGTACTCCTAAATTAGGTAGTATTAAGGACTTTAATGAGGTTATTGAAGTTATGGAACTGGAAGAAATTAACACAGTTGGTAATTCTTTTACATGGAGCAATAACAGGTTAAAAAGGCCAACCATCCAGAGGCTAGATAGAGGTATGTGCTATGTTGAGTGGAGCTCTAGGTTCCCTTCCTCCTCCATTTAAGTGCTTAATAGAAGCACTTCTGATCATAACCCTCTATTTCTAACAGTAGGTAGCTCTGTACAATCCATCCCTAGGCCTTTTAGATTTCTCAATGCATGGTATAAAAGGCATGATTTTAATGATTTTGTTAGACAAAATTGGAGTCCTCCTATCTCAGAGTCAAGGATGCTAGGCTTTTTCCTTAAAATGATCAGGCTTAAAAAAGCTCTAAAAATTTGGAATAAAGATCATTTTGGAAATGTACATGACAATGTACAAAAGGCTGAGGAAGAACTATGTGTTCAGGAGGTACAATATGATTTGAACAGCTCCCCTACTGAGCTTCTTAAGCTCAAAAAAGCCAAAGCAAACCTTCTTAGAGCCATTAAAGAGCAAAATAGTTTCTGGAAACAGAAGTCAAAAATAAAATGGTTAAAAGAAGGGGACGATAACACTCTTTTCTTCCATAATTCTGTCAAGGAAAGGAGAGGCAGATTGAGCATTACTAAAATCAAAAGTAGTGATGGTAGATGGCTAGACGAACCTGTTGATATTGAAAATGAGGTCATTCACTATTATGAAAATTTGTTAACTGATGAAAATCATGTGCCTGGTCTTTTCCAATCTCATTTTCTCAGCCAGATTCCCAGTCTTATTGATGAGAGTGATAATGCCAGTCTCATTAGATTAGCATCTTTACAAGAACTGAGGAGTGTAGTTTTTAATCTTAATAAGAATAGTAGCCCTGGTCCAGATGGATTCACTTCAAAATTTTTCATAAAATCCTGGGAAATCATTGCTACTGACCTTCTTTCTGCTGTAAATAATTTTCTTTCTGGTCATGATATTCCCAGAGGTGTAGCAAGTACCTGGATCACTATTATTCCTGAAAAGGATATACATATCTCTTTTGATGATTTTAGACTTATAAGTCTTTGCAATGTTTTAAATAAGATTTGCTCTAAATTATTAATGGAAAGACTTAAACCCCTGATGTCTAAAATCATCTCTCCCCATCAGACTGCTTTTATGAAAGATAGGGACATCTCTGACAATGTCATCTATCTACAAGAAATTGTGAGATTTTTAGATAGGAAGACTAGGATCATAACTGTATAGTTAAATTAGATCTTAGGAAGGCTTTTGATAGGGTGAAATGGTCCTTTCTGTCTAGTATTCTTTTCAAATTTGGCTTCCATGGACAGTTTGTGTATAACATAATGAAAAATCTGTCCCAAGCATAGTTTTCAGTGTTAATAAATGGAAAACCGGTAGGTTTTTTTCAGCCATCAAGAGGTATTAAACAAGGTGACCCCCTCTCTCCTTTTCTCTTTAATATCTTCACTGAAGCTTTTACAAGAAGTCTTGCCTTTATCTTTGAAACTGGTAAGCTTCAGTACTATGATCTCCCTTCTAATGCTCTCAAAATTTCCCATCTTAGCTATGCTAATGACACTGTGGTATTCCTTAAATCCAGCACCAATACTCTTGTTAGATTTAAGGCCTTCTTGGTTACATTTGAGGAAACCACTGGACAGAAAATCAATTTTGAAAAAAGTGATTTTTCATTAGCAAGCATGCTTCTGTTTCACACATTTCTCACATCAAAAGGATTCTAGGCATGGAATCGGGCTGTTTTCCTTTCAAATATCTTGGTGTTCCTATCTTTAAAGGTGCTGTGAAAAACATTTATTTTCAACCATTAATTGAGCAACTTGATAAAAGACTCAATAATTGGAAAAATAAATGGCTTTCTATGGGAGGTAAGATCACTCTTATTCAATCTTGCATTTATTCATTGTCTCAGCACATTTGGTCTGTCCTCAAACCTCCAAAACAGATCATTAAAGAAATTGAAAGGAGGTTGAGTATTTTTTTCTGGGGTCAAACTGAGTTCAGGCCTAAAAAGTCCTGGAAAAAGTGGGATGCTTTATGTTTCCCTCTTGACCAGAATGGATTAGGTTTTAGGTCAATTCATACCATCATTAATGCATGTTCTGTAAAACTATGGTGGAAGTTTCAAACTGCAAAGGCCCTATGGACTCATTTTATAGCATCTCTACCTAGGTCTTTTCAATGCTCCCAAACCTGGAAGAGAATTTGTTTTGTTAACTCCTGGTCTGAATCTCATACCAGAGTTATTCATGGTGTTGGTAGCTGTAATTTTTGGACTTCAAATTGGTTGGATAAAGGCCCTATCATGAATCATTGTAACCCTGACTTTACTTCCATTCCTGAGGATTGTACAGTAGCCTCTTTCTTTCACAACAGGGGCAATTTCTTACCCCAACTTATACCTATTCTTAATCCTGACTTTGTTCTTCTTTTGCAGGATTTCAGTCTGTCTCCTCATAGAGAAGATAGACTTATTTGGAAGCCTGACATTCACGGATCTTTCTCTTTTAAATCCGCCTACAGATTGCTCAGGGAACAAAGAGGTAGTATTTCCTCAATTAATCATATTTGGAATCCAAGACATGAGAAGAAGGTTTCAGTGTTTATGTGGCGAATGATTAACTCCCTCCTGCCTTTTGATAATATTCTGAAATCTATGAAATTCAATCTTCCTTCCAAATGCTGTATGTGTGAAAATGAGGATTCCTTAAATCATTTTTTTAACTCTTGCATCTTTGTTGTGAAAGTGTGGAAGGTCATACATAATTTTATGGGTATTGTTGATAGACTTTTTTTCTCACTTTGGGAAAGATTATCTTTCTACTTTACTTTTTCTGGCCTGTCTAGTTTCCATAAATTGCTCTTGCGTTTGACTCCATCAATCACATGTTGGTTTCTCTGGAAAGTGAGGAATAGATGGTTGTGTGATAATGTTAAACCTCACACCTCATCAGTCCTTAAACAGATTAAGGAGTATCTTTTTTATCTCTTCTCTGCAAAGCCTTTTTTCATTTCAAATCAGATTGATGCTGAAATTGCAGACCACGGTTTTCTCCCCACTGCAAAAAGCCACCCAAACCCAGGTTTGTCAAAGTTGTTTGGTCTAAACCCTGTTCTGGTCTAAAACTAAATGTTGATGCCTCTTGGTGTAAATTATCTCAGAGGGCAGGGATTAGTTTGGTGGTGAGAAATAACATGGGTGCTTTCATTTTAGCTCAAGGTTCTTATATTCATACCAATTCTCCTTTAGAAGCTGAGATGAAAGCTATCAAATTAGGACTCCAAGTTGCTTGCTTTTACTCTGATCCTATCATTATAGAATCTGACTGTCTTAATGCTATCTCTCATGTCTTGAATCCTATAACAGCACACTGGAAACTTTTTCAGTTAGCTGATGAGATACATCACATGCTCAAAACATGCTCTTTAGTTCATATCTACAGAGAAGCAAATAAGACAGCTGATGCACTTGCTAAGTCTATTTTGTCATCAAAATCCTAAAGAATCTTTTCTTTTAAGTCTCTTCCCATACCTGTCCAGGGTATAATTAGACTAGATCAAATGATGACTCCCTCACTGAGAATAATTTAGAATGGATGCTACTGATTCTACTTGTTTTAACAGGTGCTCATTCTATACTGAAGTTTCCATCAGTACCAGATTACCACCTCCTTTCTCAATGGTGAACTCCAAGGAATGGTTTCTGCTTAGGAAGGGTTTCTTGCTCAGCCTTTATAAATTTCTGAGACCTCTTCTCTATGGACACTGCCCCATGGCTAACTCAGAAGAGGAAGTGGAGTTTCCGCTGCTATTCTACTTCTCCTTTTTGTATACAAATCTATCCTTATTTTAGCTCAACCTTTTGACTAAATTGTGCTTCGTTTTAACGATCACTAAATTGTCCGAAGGTACAGAGCTATAATTTGTGATCATGGCAAGCTCTTGTATATGCTTAACTCTTCTTAGCAAGACTACTTTTGTTCATCTCACTAACATAGGTTAGTCCCATCTCTTTTGGAACCAACTACGGTTGGTTCGGGAGTTTTTTTTTAGCTCTCATATGTATTTATATGATCCAAACTTAGCCGATGGCTACTTGTATTTTCTGTTATGTTTTCTTTTGAAGGCTTAGGGAAGCCAAATATAAATTTCCTCCATCTTCGGATGGTTTAATTTAAAAAAAAATTAAAAAATTGAGCTAAAAGCAAATATGTCT
This sequence comes from Rubia yunnanensis, assembly GCA_037428765.1. NCBI lineage: Eukaryota > Viridiplantae > Streptophyta > Magnoliopsida > Gentianales > Rubiaceae > Rubia > Rubia yunnanensis. The sequence goes on along the minus strand of CM075062.1, from coordinate 84,345,947 downwards.
GTTTTGTTATATAATTCTTGGTCCAGACTATTTTAATCAAATACATTCAGTTAAATGTCTACATTATCCGAACTATATCTTATTGGTTTCTGGACTCATTTGTTCCTTAGTCAAAAGATTTTGATTAGTTGTATCGGTTAGGCATTCGACAAACAAATGCTAATGAATCTCATTCAGAACTCGGTGGTTCTTTATTCTTTTGGATTTGGCAGACAAGCACCAACTTCCGTGAAATCATTACCTGCTAAATTATGTTTATGTTAAATTGATCTGATTTCTGCAGTTGGTTGTGGGATTTGTGAACAAGGACAAGTACATGTTGGTGATTTCTTGGAGGATACTTCCAAAAATAGACTAAATTGTTTTTTTTAACCCCTACCTAACATCTTATAATTTATTTGGTTCTCAGGGTCAATATCGCGTTTGTTCAGCAACCAACAGATACAAAATGATTTGTTTGGTTCCTGAATGTGATTTTCAGTTAAAGTCAATGGTAAAATTGGTCAAGTATGTAAAATGACCATTATACCCCAAAAAAATTTTAAAAATCAAAAAAATTCTGTAACCCAACTCCGTCGCGGCTTTCCTCAGCGCCGACCGCCGTCTGGCATCGGTTGATCTTCGCCGCTCTCCCCTCCTCCTCGCTCTCCCCGCCTCCTGCCTCTATTACCCCCTCCACAACCCTCCAAATTGCGTCTCAAATCAACCGCCATCAGGGCCTCCCCAAAGATGGTCCTCCGGTGCCAGAGAATGAAACAGGAGTGGTAAGGATGACGCGGGAACCAGAGACAACGTCGGAGTGACGAGAACGTCGGGAACAAGAGATACAGATCTTGCTTCGCGCGCGTGTGATTCACTCGCGACACGTTGGGGACGACGTGCGTGTGTGATTCACGTGCGACACATTAAGGACAACGCGAGCGGTTCACGCGCAGCTACAACGGCCTGAAAATCCAGCATGCGAACCAGATTTGAGAACGCCAGTGCTCCGATTTGATCCCCGAGTCGTAGAGGTGTGGGCGGGAGCTAGGGTTTACGAGGTGCGAGGTGCTCCGAACTTCCTCGGTGAAGGTGTGCCGGTGTTCGATTTAGAGCTCGATGAAAAAGCCGTCGGAAGGAGGTGTCGGCGCTAGAGGTAGCCAGCAAGATACTTTTCGGCGGCTACGGCGGTTTGCATTTGTTAGTTGCTGAACAAACGCAATATTGGCCTTGGGGACCAAATGATGGTATTGCATTATATTTAGGGGACCAAAAAAATAATTTAGTCTTAAAAAATATGAGATGTTAGCAAATTAAAATGCATGTCTAAAATAGTTGCTTTTTAAATTAAAATTACATTAACTTTTAAATTTACCAAACATTGTAATTGTTTTTAACATTGAAAAAACACTTATAAGTCATTTTACCAAACACTATAAGAGCCTTGCTTTAAGCTTCTCACAAATAAGGAGAAACGAACTTTGCTTATAAGCCATGCCCACCAAATGCTTATGAAAAACAGCTTCTAAACCATAAGCCTTTAAAACACTTCAAAAAACACAAATTTCTATAATAATAATTTTTAAAACTCGAATTTCAAGCAACTGCCACGTAAACAGCTTGGTACAACAGTATCTAAATTTTATTATGATTTGTTTTAGGGGAAAAACATAAACATAGTGTTCATGTACTGCTGTAACGATAATTTACTCTAAAATTAAGAACTAGCCTCTATGTTTTGTCTAGCATGATAAAGTTACATGTCTACAATCATATAGCCAGCTACTACTAAACCCTTTCATTAATCAACAAAACTTGCACAACAAAGTGACCCTCTAGTTTGATAGAGAAAAGCTAATAAAGCCTCTTTAAGATTGACTCTCACCAGTTGGAGTTTCTTCTGTCAAACCAAGGTTCATATCGAGGCTGGTGGAATTCTGCTGATCTGTTTGAACCTGAATTACTCAACTGCCATGATGATGTAAATCTACTACCATGATGCACACCTGAACCGTATGAAGCTGAATGGTCAGAGTTACGTGATGAGTATCTGGGCTGATTGAATGTGACTGTTCCATTTGAAGCTGAATGATCCAAGTAACGTGATGAGTATCTGGAAGGGTTGAATGGGGCTATCCCATTTGAAGCCGAACCATTGTAGTGCTGAGTATGGGAATTCGAACCATTATAGTGCCGAGTATAGGAATTTGAACCATTATAGTGCTGCATGTGGGATTCCCAGGGAGAATAAGAAGTTGATGCATGCTTAGTCGTAGAACAATCAGGTATTCTGAATCTCTTATGTTTTGGAGTTGCAGGAGATTTCCAAGGAGAGGCTGTTTTCCCTCTGCTTGTGAAGTCTTCAGGATCTTCAGTGCTCCAACCATACTTGCCTTTTGGTTTAGAAGCTGACATGAATCCTCTCTCAGTTTTGGGTTTCTTTCTTTTTCGCGACTTACCACCATCTTGAGGCGCAGATCTGAATTCAGCAGAATCTTGATTTTCTTTAAAAAGTTTATGCTGAGGAGTGTTGTATGATTCACTATTCCTCTTGCCAGCCTGAGGCAAGTAAAACAATCATGATATGAGGAAACCATGCATCTTGAAACAAAACAGAAATGTAAAACTTGCTGCACTCTAGATTCCTAACTATGATAAAGCGTAATATACTAAAGCAAATCACATTTACATTAGTGCATTCGCGAGCAAAGTGTCCTTGTTCACCACATCTGAAGCATGAGCCATCAGATCCCCCCGTGTAAGATGCGTTTTTCTGAGAGCCTGAGCATGCCTGATTATATTAAAAAGAACTAAGAGATCTTCCACCAAAAAAATTATGTTCAAATTTATGAAGAGCAAGTGCTGTCAACTGAAAAAAAAAAAAAAGCTTCATATAGGTAACAGGCAAACTAACTAATCAACTGAAAACTAAGTAGAGTTTTTTTAATAACTTTTCTGGCACCACAGAAATAAAAGTAAACTAGGTGAAGGTACAATAGTCACACAACTCAAGGAGCTCGTTCTTAAAATTGCATACATTGGATAATAATGTAAAATGCAGTTCAGATTCATCATAGACACAATGTTGCAAGATAAATATATTCACAGAATTTGAAGACAAAAAATACCACAGCTATCTGTGTAACATTCAAGAGGACAGACTATTATTACTAAAGAAACAAGGCACCATAAGCGAGTGAATTTAAACTATAGTCCACAGAATAATGACAGGACATATATTCAATGTCTGCTATGTGCAGGAGAGATTAATAAATATACCAAATCATAAACATAATTATCATCTGATGAAACTCACCAAACCGGTATGACCAGGAAGACCACATCTGTAACACGTAAGCTCTCTCAAACTACTATGGGTGTAGTTCACACAGCAAAGGTGGCCATTGTTTCCACAAACATAACACTCTATTTCCTACAAAAAATATCTCGCCTCAAGGGCATCAGATAGGACAGCATAGACCAAATGGAAACATGATACATCAACCAATGAATCAGCAGTTCACTAGTAACCTATGTATTTGGCATTAGATAGAATACCATAAAAAGAATGAAAAGATGATACAATAACCAATGAATCAGCAGTTCACAAGTATGCCATTTATAATACCATCTATAAGACATAAAAATAGAATTTATTATGAAGAAGAACAGTAAGAGGACCTTCAAGTCATCAGAAAAATAATCAGTCCCGCATGAGAACATGTCATGGCCTGAGTCTCCGCATTTCAAACATATCTTGGAATTTAGAGCCCCCTTTTTCCCTTTCTCTGGACAGTCTTTTGCACGATGCCCTCCTTTTCTGCAGATATAACAATCTTGACCCTGCCATGAAAGTAATAAAACAAACCCATATCAAGAAAAATATAAGTACCTTGTAAGGCAGTGTAACTGCCATGACACCGTAGCAAAAAGTTAAGACATGAATTCGTACACACTGGACTCTGCCTGCCAAAACTTCCTTAACAAATCATACTAAGAATGAATGATATTTGCAGATGACTAGCCCATGAATCAATCCCTAACCATGACATGTACCTTCTCTAATATGATTGTTCCTTATTGCATAAGTATATCAGAAGTTGGGAGTAATTAAAACATAAAGTAACAACTCTACGATTCACAGTAGCAACTATTACACTTCTACCGTACACAGTAACAACTATTACAACCACGTTTAATTTATTTATTTTTAGAAAATAGATGTTAAGATGAATCTAACAATATCTCACATGATATTTTTATTATAAATATATTAATTTATATTTAGGGTCAAAATTTACCAAGTTTGACTTGGAAAAAGTAAATATGCCAATGCTCGCTGGAGGGAGGGAGGGAGGGAGTACATTTTAGGTCTCCAACCCACATAAAATCTCCCATAAAAAGTTATACATATGAATTCACAATTTCCAACAAAATATTCCCAGAATGGATTTCCAAGAATCAAGAAGAAGAGCAGAGATCAAAGGACATACCGTTGGGCACTGCTTCCCAAGATGCTCTTGACTCCCACAAACAAAGCATGGCTTCTTACGCTTAGCTGAGGTACAATTGACAGCCATATGACCTTCCTCACCACAATTGTAGCACGTACCCCAGCTGCTATCTGGTGGGTCAAAGTATCTAGGCCCCCGCTGGCATCATAAAGAGGTATGAAAAAGGCCTCAAAAACAGAATTGAGCTATTTTTCACAAGTACACTAGAGTATTTTAAGTCAACTCACAAGAAGCTTTCTGAGCACAGTATCATCCGGAGCCTCAAAAGGATCCGTTTTACCAGATTCGTCAACCACCTCGGAAGTCTTTCCGTTCTCAAGCTTCTCCTCTTCCTACACAGTATCAACATAAAATTTCATGAACATAAGAACGATTTTTGGCAGGAAAACTAAAAAGTCAAGCAAAGAAACCCCAACTTCAGGCAACCAATCAGCTTACTAAAGGATTATCAAATGCAGGCAAACCACTAAGTTTGCAGCCTACAGTTTCTGATTGAACTACAGTCTTAAAGAATAATACTGCAGTCTTTATCAAGTTACAATATGATTTCATTCATCCCACTTCCAAAAAAAAAATAGATAATCGTTCACACCTCCTGTTATACATTAAACATACAAAATCAGCCTTTTCTTAATATAAACATTTGAAATCTGAAGAGAATGCTACCCCAAATAAGTCGCTGCAAAAAAATTCAAACTTGGCATCTTTTTCACTGGGTTCCTGCCCACATAATTACAGAACAGGACAATGAGAATTACAACAATTAATTGAAAACGAAAAAAAAAATCATTGCGACATATACTCACTGATTTGAGCTCGGCTTCCAACTTCTTCCTCTTTTTCTTCTTGCTCTCCTTATTCTTAATCTTATCATCCGTATAGTTCATCACCATTTCATCATCTTCCAAATCAATATTTGAAGTTGAAGCCCCGCTACATTGACGCAAGATATCTTTCCGAACGATTTTGAAGCTCGAATCGTCGTCGCTCTCGATATTTAATACCTCAATTTGCGGTGTCGTTTTAATGACTTCTTCACCTTCTGCTCGGACTCTCCGCCTCGTGGACTTGCCTTTCTTCTCTGCCTTCCCCATTGCCTTCACAGCACGGATGAATACAGATCGAGAGCACAAATTAGCCCGCTTTGGCTGGCGGTGGAGACGGAGTGGCAGTCCAGACAGGTTCGTGCCCCAATTGAATCCGGTAAAGCAGGATGAAAATTGTGCCCTAATTGCAATAGCGGTTGCCCAAATTGTGGCTTCAGCTAATGGGCCGCAGCGGCCTCTTCATGGGCTGCAAGACATATGTCATGTAGACCAACTAAACAAGGGGCAGAATGGTCAATTCCATCCATATTACTGCATCAGCTCAGAAGTTGCACCAATGGAGCTGAGCTCTTGTTTTCAAACCGAGCAGGAGCAACTGATTCAGTTAGAATCAGTTGGAATGCAGCTCAACTGCTAAGCATGAGAGTATAAAGAGTGGCTGGAAAGAGAGTGTAGGTTATGTGTGATTTGTTGGGGTAGATGCTGTAATAATGCATTCGAATGACAAAATCACACTTGGATGATGGTGGTAAAATCTTTCTTGGATATCGATGTGAGTCGCGTTACGTACGTTTTCCTTAAAGAGTAATTCGACCCTATTACAGCCTTGGTTTACACGAATTCCCTTCGAGGATAAAACAATCGAAAATCACTCATGTTCTAGGCTTGAATCAGGAGAAATGCTTTGAGTGCAGTATTTTGGTTAATGAGTAAATCTGAAAATTCTAAAATTTTCACGTGTGTATCTGTGAATGCATACACATGTATATATAGGAGATATTTCGAAAAGGTACTACCTATATAGGTCATCATGTTTATGATGCACCACCCTGATACAATTGTAATACAATGCATCTTTCCACAAATGATTATATTTTCCACATACAATGTATCTCAGTTATCATAAATGAATTCTAAAACAACACATATTTTCACATAAATGATTACATTTTCCACATCCTGTGTACCGTAGTTATCAGAATTTTAATAAACTTTGAATTGTGTATTTTTTTTCCACATGACAATGCAGTAAGTTGAGCATGCCGCCAACACTGCATCCCGTACACATCCTTAGTTCATCCCCATCCTTTCAATCAAGGAGTCATACACTATACACCACCACCGTTATAAGTATGTATAAATACGGATGTAGATAAAATGATGTATCTTTCCACAGAAAGAATAATACATGTTAGTCTTACCAACCATTTTAATACATATCCCAGAACTATAAGCTCGTGAATAGTTTATACAAGTGTGCACTCCGCACCACCAAACTTTTTTTAACATCCCGAACTCACAACTACTCGAATCCAATCATACTTAAATAGCTTGTGTTTCTTTAAAACACCAACATGATTTGTGTGATCCAATTCAGTTACATTCATCTCTCAAAACCAAGATCAGCTTCTTTTTCTTCTTCTTTTCTCCCTAATCCTAGAACTCTTGTCGTAACCTTCTTCTTTTGAGTGTGAATTCTCTTTTAATCCTTCGGTTAAGTTTTTGTATGTTATAGCTTACTCATAAGATGTAGAGAAGGGGTTTGGACAACCAGTGTCGAAGACCTTCACGAGACCAACACGAGACCAACACGAGGCAAGGCGATGGGCCGTGACAAAAGCACCGGGCCGTGAAGCAGGGGGATAAAGAGTTGAAGAATTTAGCTAAGTATGGAGACGGTCCGTGAATACCTTCACGGACCATGACAAAATTTCTGAGCAGAAACCACAAGCTATTCGCAGTCCGTGAAAGCTTTCAAGAGCCGTGGGAAAACTCTGAGCAAAAATTGCATGCTGCTTGCGGTCCGTGAAAACTTCACAGACCGTGGCACGATCCCAGCTCCACGAACCGCGCCAGATCCCACGAGCCGCATCTATGAACATTCACGGACCGTGATAGATTTAGCATCCCGTGGCTATACATGCTTCACGGACCGTGGCATCCATGCCGGCTCGTTAAACCTTGGCAGCTGACCTAAGGTTTTGCTACTTTTGGCCTATTTTGGGCATATTTTTATGCCCAATCTCCTACTAATATATAGAGGATCCTAGTCTACTCATTTAAAGAGGTTGAAACATATTTGGAAACACATTTGGAGAGAAGAAAGCTTGAAGAGAAGGAAGGAATTCCTTTTGTAGGTTTTGTAATATTTTCTTTTCTTCTTGCTTTGTCCCGAAGATGTGGAATTCAAATATATATTTGAATTCCATGTCTAGGGAGTAGTTAGATTAGCTTTGGATTCATTTTGGCACTTGGTATGTTCAAAATGCTTTTTGACATTCATTAATTCATCATATCTTTGTGTTTATGTTATTATTGTGTTTGTTCTTGACTGTTATAAATTGAGTAGTACACCACATATAAGCACACATTTTGGGATATATTCATGTATGGTTCGATTATTGATGCCCCTTTGGGAAGAGAAACCCGGATGTTAGAATGGGTATGGGAGAACGCATCTGTGTGGGTGTGTGATGGGGGATTCGAGAATGCTCTGACATATTTGTCGTCACACTAGTCTTAGCTGACTTCGTAACTGTTGTCCAAGAGGTTGCGGGTAGAGATAGTAAATAGTAGCAAGCTAGATGTTGTGTTAAAACCATAGTACACAGATAAGGTGCCCAGGAACCTTAGGCCTAGCACATATAGAACCTGGGAGGAGTAGTTGCATTCGTGGTGGAAGCCCGGGACGTAATAGCATGGGAGAGAAATCGACCTGCAATTTTGGTCAGATCTCGTTGTACTCCCCAAACTACGATGGTGGTGCAGATGAAGGGTTGCGGGTGCACCCACCGTGACAAGTTTGAGGAAGTGTATGCCATCGGCCACACCACATGTTGTGAACACACTAATAGGTCTTTTGTATGTCTATATGTGAATGAATCGAGGACTGAATCATTAGAACTACCATGTTGCCAAATGATTCCCAAGTGCATAGTATAAATAGTTTACTTGTTTCTCAATTACATGCTTGTAGGTTAATTGAAAACACCAACCCCCCTAGTTGCATGTCTACACTACTAGTTGTTCCTTTCACTCATGCGAATTGAAGACCAGCACATGGTTGTGTTTCTAACTAGTACTTAATCCCTAGCATCCTTGTGGACAAACCCAGGACATGCCGCTTACTACCCCTTGGTAGCTTAGCAGTAAGAACGGGTGCAGAATTGTAAATTTCTATTTTTGACCAGTAAGTCAATTGAGTCATGTTTTAACGACGACTGAGTCGAGGGCAGGTCAATTTTTAGCGTCATTATCGGGGATGCTTTTCAGTTCATGTATTAGTTTAGCATGACATGTTAGTAGAGTAGTTAGTAGTGTCTTTCATTGTTTTCCTTTTGTTTGTTTTATTTGCTGCGAGTGGAGTTTTTGTCATAGTTTCCTTGTTCTTTTGATTATGTGAGATTCTGATAATGTGGGGAAATTACATTCAAGAGATGAAACTTTGTAGGGTGTGTCATTTCGATCACCCTACAGAGTGTTGCTCATGGTTAAGTAACCAAGAGAGAGACTGATGGAAGTTACAGTTCAACAAGATCGGAGAAAGAGAGAGTGGTTCATTTACCACAACTCACCCGAACCGATCTCACCCCCCAAGTCTACATGTGAAGAGATACTTGAAGCTCTAACCAGTTTTTCGAAAACTAGTGAAACTTTTCAAAACCAAGTATTCTCTTGCATTAAGAATTGCGGGGCACAAATATCTTCCAGTGTTGACAGGATAGGAGAAAAGGTGAATGAGCTACTAGACACAATGAACCATTTGATTGGAAGGCGTAAGCTCACAGACAATGAGGCACCTATGATAATTCGTTTGAGAGACTTGAGGAAAAGAGAATCACGTGTAAGGCATTGCTAAAGAAAATGGGTGATTCTGAGCATGAACTGATTGATCCTGATAAAAAATTTCATCTCCTGTGATTGATATTTATAACAATTTTGTGCAAGAAATTTTTGACATAGACAAGGGGTCAACTTTGGAGGATAATGCTTTAAATGATATATTTGATGACACCTTGGAAGCTAATCTTGTGGGGAGTGTAGAAGGGATCGAACATTTGGGTAAGGATTGTGTGGAACCCTTGCCTAAGAACTTAGATGAACTAGTCTTGCTAGAAACCAAGCCTTCGGTAAAAGAGCCACCCATAGTGGTGCTTAAGCCTTTGCCTGAGCATTTGAAGTATGCCTTCTTAGGTGCAAATGAGACATTGCCAATGATCATTTTGATCAAATTGTCTAGTGCCCAAGAGAGTAGGTTGATTAAGGCATGGGCATTGTTTTGGGCCAGAGAGTGGGGAGAGCACCACATGTGATGAACTACGCATTAGTAACCCCCAGTGATGCTCAACGCAATTAATGTACAACCGAGAAGGAGCTACTGGTTGTAGTCTTCGCCCTAGAAAAGTTTCGTCAATACCTCCTAGGGACCAAAGTCATTGTATACACCGACCTTGCAGCACTTCGTCATCTAATGACGAAGAAAGAGGCTAAGCCGAGACTTATTCGGTGGATACTCTTTTTGAGTGAGTTTGACCTAGAGGTGAGAGATAAAAAGGGCTCGAGAAATGTAGTGGTCGACTATTTGAGCAGTTTGACCAGTCAAAGAAAAGGCAAGGCTGGAACCTATTCGGAAAGAGTTTCCCGGTGAGCAGTTGTTTGGGGTAGTGACTAGCCAGCCTTGGTATGCCAATATAGTGAACTACCTCACCACTGGGGAGTTTCCTCCATCCTTTGACAAATCAAGAAAGGAATGATTGATGAATGAAGCGAAGAAGTATTTCTAGGATGACCTCTACCTATGGAAGTATTTTTCTGATCAAGAAATTAGAAGATGCGTACCAGATGATGAGGTCAGACGTGTTCTCGAGAAGTGCCATTCATCCCAAGTTGGAGGGCATTTTGGTTATAAGAGAAATGCAAGGAGGGTAACAGAATGTGGTCCGTACTATCCTAATTTACTTGTTGTTGCTAGAAATTTTATGGCATCTTGTGATTAATGCCAAAGGGTGGGTAACATCTCATCGAGAAACGAGATGCCTCGAGCCTTTTCAATGCCAGTAGAAGCCTTTGACAGGTGGGGTATAGACTTCATGGGTCCATTCCCAAATTTAGGTGGGAACTACTACATCTTGGTGCTAGTGGACTATGCATCCAAATGGGTAGAAACCCAAGCCACAAAGAAGAACGATGCAGCAACTGTGGTCAACTTCCTCAAATCTAACATCTTCTCAAGTACGGGGTACCCCGAGTCCTTGTCAGTGATAGAGGAACCCATTTTTGCAACAAAGTCATGGCAACATTGCTTGATAAATATGGAGTGACTCATAGAACTTCCACCGCTTACCACCCATAAATAAATGGCCAGGCAGAAATATCCAACTGTAAAATCAAAGCCATCCTCAAGAAGACAGTTAACACCTCTTGAAAGGATTGGAGTTCTCGGTTGGATGATGCTCTTTAGGCCTACCGCACTGCATACAAAATCCCAATTGGCATGTCATCTTTCAGGATCCTTTTTGGTAAAAGAGGCCACTTGCAGGTTGAACTTGAGTTTAAAACACATTGGGCCATTAAGTGCATGAACTTAAACTTGAGGGAAGTTGGGAAATCAAGGAAAGCGCAATTACTAGAAATTGAAGAGCTTAGGCAAAATTCCTATGATATTGCTTTGATCTATAAGGAAAGGATAAAATCTAGACATGGTGAAAAGATATTGAAGAAGGATTTCTCTGTGGGGCAAAAAGTCCTCGTCTACCAGTCTAGATTTCATCACTTTTTTCCTAGCAAATTAAGATCAAGGTGGGAAGGTCCATATGAAGTGACAAAGGTTTTTATCACGGAGCAATAGAAGTGGGGAGCAAAAAAGATGGCACAAAACTGGTGGTTAATGGGCAAAGGTTGAAGCCTTATCTTGAGTGGGGAGCTTTAGAAGAGAACAAGGGGGATGACCCCCTCCTTGGGGAACAAAACTTATGACACCTTGAATTCAAGGAAATAAGTCGTGAAGATGACAATAAATATACAATTCTTTTTTCTTTTTCTAGAGATAGATTGTTCATATCCTTGAAATCCATATTTTCCACTTGATTTCATCATTTTCACTATCTCCCTTCTTAAAGGAACACTTACACACACGAACTCTTGGTGAACTATTTGTTTACAAGCTTTATTAACATTGTGGTGGTGTTGTAAAAGCTTGATTTCTAAATGAAAGTTTGTTCTAGAGATACGAGTTTGAGTTGTGTGCAAAATGTTTCATTGAGTTGTTAAGATTTGTGATTTTATTTGGAATGGAATTGCGCTTGTGTTTCATTTTTGGATGCAGGTTTTTTTTTCTTCTCCGGTACCATTCATCTTCATGGAGTCACGAGGAATTCATCACTAGTTTCCCTACTTCACCTTTGATTTTACATGAGAATGCATAAGAGACTATGAATTGTTTAAGTGTGGGGAAGGAATTAGTGAGTACTTAGGAATTCTCATTCATGAATTTCTTCATGCATGCATGTTTTATTTGTTTTTCTTGGTATATTTTTGGTTACTTGTGATTGGGATGCTTTTGGAAAATTTTGGTGGTTTGCATATTATGCTAGGACTTTAGGATTCTGGTTTGCATATGGAATGTGGCTTTAAGATTTGGTGGTGTATTATTTTGTTGCTTATCTTTTGTAGTATGAAGCTCACTTTTGGGGAAATTTTGTACTACACCAAAAAAATTGGAAAAAAAAATTAAAAAAATGAAATTAAAACCTGGACAAATTGAAAACCCTAAAGGGCAAATTGGGTAACATTAGGAAAAGCCCGGATAGGTCGAAAGACCTAGGTAAAAGTGAGAGCCTTACCCCGGCTAAACTTACGAATCTAGGAAAAAGTGAGAGGCCATGTGGAAAAAGGTGAGAGGTAGCATTTTTTGTGGGATAAAGTTAGGATGAAAACCCGAGAGGTCTCCTCGGAAAAATGAGAGAAATTGAGAGAAAAATGAAAAAAGAAACAAGAAACTAGGTTGACGATACATTAGACTCCTTGGTTGCAACTAGGTCGAGAATCTTGAGTTATCCCTATGTTGCAACCAAATTGAGGCTTTTGAATTTCCTTGGTGGATTGTTTTGCTTGAAGATTTCTCTTTGATTGCTCTTTGATTGCTTTTGGACTACTTTTGGGAAAAGTAAGCTTGGTTTTATTCCGATCTTATGTCACTTATCTTTTGCCATACACATTTACTTGTTTTGGGCGGTTTGGTTGCTTTAGGAACTTTAGGGAGTGTGAGAGTTGCGAGATTTTCACCTTCTTGGGGGAACTAGGGTAACTTGGGAATAAGTTGAATGCATTGGCTATTTTTGCATGCTTCATTCCGCTTGAACCTTTTTCTTTGATTTTATTTACTCGAGGGCGAGTAAAGGTTTAAGTGTGGGGAGTCTGATCTGCACCATTTCGCATGTTTTAACCAATGCATTTGACATAGTTTTTAGTTACTTTTGGTTGGCGGTTTGGCGACATTAGTTGAGTTTACATAACAAGGGGTTTAGACAACCATGTTTGGTTTTCTATTCTAAATCCCGCATTTTGTATACTTAATTAGTGATTTTGGACATCTCGTGCTCACGGGCTCCTTGGTCTTCATTATTAGTACATTTAGTAGGTTGCGCGTGAATGTTATTTGTTACATTACATTCTTGCAAAGGCTGTTTGCTTTTAACGGTAAAATATTTGAAGGCCATTTGCATTTGAATGTTAGTAGACGAAGGTCATGAACATCAATGTGTGGTAGAAGGAGATTGAAGCCAAAGATAGGCGGCTTCGGAGTTCAAGATGGTCAAACGAGAAAATGGTGAATCGTGGTCCGATGAGTGTTGCCTTAGTTCGAGAACATTTTAGGAAGAATTATCCTTCAAGGCTGGTTCTATTGGATTTGTCTTCTCGAGTACTACAAAATCGACTACTAGAACTCCCAATTCGGACTAACGGTTCACTTGTGACAAGCATACGAAGTTCAGCCAATAAAGCACAAGCAACCGGTCATAGACTGCGCATGGTCAAGCACCAATGGCCTGTGAAAATCTCCATGGCCCACAATACACAAGAAACCGGGGGTTCCATGAAGACCAGCACTAGACCAACACGAGACCTTCACAAGGCAAGGCGATGGGCCATAACAAAAGCACCGGGCCATGAAGCAAGGGGATGAAGAGCTGAAGAATTTAGCTAAGTATGGATCTGGTCCATGAATACCTTCACGGGCCTTGACAAAATTTCTAATCAGAAGCCACAAGTTGTTCGCGGTCCGTGAAAACCTTCATGGGCCGTGGGAAAACTCTAAGCATAAACTGCATGCTGCTTGCTGTCCGTGAAAACCTTCACAGGCCATGGCACGATCCAAGCTTCACGGACCGCGCCAGATCCCACTGGCCGCGGATATGAACATTCACGGACCGTGGCAGATCTGGTGTCCCATGGTTATGCATGTTTCACGGACCGTGGCATCCGTGCCGGCCTGTGAAACCTTGGTACCTGACCTAGGGTTTTGCTACTTTTATCCTATTTTTAGGCTCAATCTTCTACTACTATATAGAGGAACCTAGTCTACTCATTTAAATAGGTTGGAACATATTTGGAAACATATTTGGAAACACATTTGGATAGGAGCGAGGTTGGAGAGAAGGAATGAGTTCCTTTTGTAGGTTTTGTAATATTTTCTTTTCTTTTCTTCTTGATTTGTCCTAAAGATGTGGAATTTAAATCCATATTTGAATTACATGTCTAGGGAGTAGTTAGATTAGCTTGGGATTTATTTTGGCACTTGGTATGTTCTATATGTTTTTTGAGATTCATTAGATTCATCATATCTTTGTGTTTATGATATTATTGTGATTGTTTTTTAATGTTATAAATGCACGAGTAGTACACCACACATAAGCACACACTTTAGGATATAGTCATTTATGGTGCAATTATTGATGCCTCCTTAGGAAGAGAAACCTGGATGTTAGAATGGGTAGGGGAGAACGCGTCTGTGTGGGTGTGCACGAGGGATTCGAGAATGCCCTGACCTATTTGTATTCGCACCAGTCTTAGTTAACTTCGTAACTGTTGTTCGAGAGGTTGCGGGTAGAGATAGTGAATAGTAGCAAGCTAGGTGTTGTGTTGAAACTTAGTATCACATATAAGGTGCCTACGAACCTTGGGCCTAGAGTATATAGGACCCGAAGAGAGTAGTTGAATTCGTGGTAGAAGCCTGGGACGTAATAGCACGGGAGAGAAACAGACCTACAATGATGGTCAGACCTCGTTGTACTCCCCTAATTACGATGGTGGTGTCAATGGAGGGTTGTGAGCGCACCCATTGTGATAGGGTTGGGGAAGTGTATGCCATCATCCACACCACGTGTTGTGAACACACTGATAGGTTTTTTGTATGTCTATATGTGAATGAATCGAGGATTGAAGCATTATAACTACCATGTTGCTAAAGGATTTCCAAGTGCCTACTATAAATAGTTTACTTGTTTGTCAATTACATGCTTGTAGTTGTTAGTTGAAAACACCAACACCCCCCCCCCCCCCCCAAGTTGCATATCTACACTACTAGTTGTTCCTTTCACTCGTGATTGACGACCCGCACAAGGATGGGTTTCTAACTAGTACTTGAGCCCTAGCATCCTTGTGTACAAACCCAGGGCTTTCCACTTACTACCCCTTGGTAGCTTAGCAGTAAGAACGGGTGCAGAATTATTAATTTCTATCTTTGACCGATAAGTCCATCGGCTTGTGTTTTAACGACGACCAGGTCAATGGCAGGTTAGACATTAATGTAGGTTCATCAACTGGTTTAAAGAAGCAGGAGGTAGTGCAGGACAAGCTAATTAGTTTGCCAATGATCAGTGTGGAGACATATGTACTTGGTGAAATACATACCCTTCTTGGAATGTATGTAGATATATTTGAAATGCCAAAATGCTTTCCTCTTGACAGATATGTTGACCACAGAATTGTTTTGAATCCAGATTCTGAGCCCTTCCAGATCAGACCTTATAGACAACCACATGCTTATAAGGCTGAGATAGAAAAGCAAGTGGATGAAATGATCAGGAATCAGGTAATTCTTATCAGTAATAGCCCTTATTCATCTCATGTATTACTAATTAAGAAGAAGGATAATACTTGGAGGCTGTGTATTGAATACAAAAAACTAAATGACATTACTGTGATCGATAAATTTCCCATTCCCATTATTGATGAACTTTTAGATGAGCTTCATGGTTCAAATATGTTTTCTAACTAGACTTTAGGGTTGGTTATCATTAGATAAGGGTTAGGAGAGAGGGTGTGGCAAAAACAACATTTCTAACACACAGTGGGCATTTTGAGTTTCTTGTCATACCATTTGGACTAACAGATACCCCTGCCACATTTCAATCCCTTATAAATCAGATCTTTAAAGACTATTTGAGGAAGTTTGTTTTAGTTTATTTTATGACATACTAATTTACAATAAGACATTAGATGAGCATGTACAACACCTAGAAGTTGTAATGGAATTAATGAGACAGCATCAGTTGTACGCCAAAGCTAGTAAGTGTGTTTTTGGACAGCAGAAAGTGGAATACCTTGGACATGTTATAACACAGTCTAGAGTAGAGATGGATCCACAAAAGATCAGTTTTATTTTGAAATGGCCAACACCAAAGTTTGTTAAGGAGTTGAGAGGTTTTCTTGGCATAATAGGTTATTATAGAAGGTTTATACAATGGTATGGTACTGTTTGTAAACATTTATATAACCTTCTTGAAAAGGATGCCTTTCAGTAAAGTGAAGAGGCCGCCACAGCTTTCCAGGAGCTAAAAAAAATTATCACTACAGCACCTGTGCTTAAGCTACCAAAGTTTGACAAACCTTTTGTCATAGAAACTGATGCAAGTGATGTTGGTATGGGGACTGTTTTTATGCAAGACCATCATCCTGTAGCCTATATCTACAAGTCTTTCTGTCAAAGGAATAAAGGACTCTCCACTTTTGAGAAGGAGCTATTACCCATAGTCATAGAAATTGACAAATCGAAGCACTATTTGGTTGGACAACATTTCATCATTAGGACAGATTATCAATCACTAAAATACTTATAGGATTAGAAGCTTCACAATGCATTACAACATAAGTGGGATACAAAACTGTATGGTTTTAGTTTTGACATTCAGTACAAGAGAGGAAAGGAAAACATTGCAACAGATGCTCTTTCCAGAGTATTAGTTACAGAAACAGAAGAGTTTAATCAGAATACCAATGAGCTTCCCTTAGAGCAATTTGTGGAAGTAGAGAGTGCTAGTTCAGATTGTAAGTTCCATTATCCAACTGAGAAGGTTGCAAAAGAACCCACTAGTGAAGCACAAAAGGGGCACAAAATGGAAAATCAGTTTAAACTAATGGTGATCAGTACTGCTCAGCCTACTTGAATGGATCATATTTATGAAAGTTATCAAGATGATGAACAAGCACAAAATCACATTCTACAGGTTACACTCAATACTGAACTACCAAGTGAATTCCATTATGATAGAGCATTCTAAGGAAAAGAAACAGAATATATATTGGAGCAACATCGAATATTAGAAAAACTTTGCTGAGTGCTCTTCATTCTTCAGCTCTGGGTGGCCATTCAAGGCAATCTTCCACCATTAAAAGAGTTGAATCCTTGTCTTATTGGCATGGTATGAGAGAGGAAATTGTATCTTTTGTTAGGGAATGTTCAACTTGCCAGAAGAAAAAGCATGAAAATGTTTTACCATCTAGCCTATTGCAGCCTTTGTCTTTACCTGATAAAGCATAGTCACAGATCACTATGGATTTTATAGAGAAATTTCCAAAATCTCAGGGTTTTGACACTGTGTTGGTCATTTTGGACAGATTCACAAAATATGCACATTTCCTACCAGTGACATATCCATTCACAGCATGTCAGCTGGCTAAACTGTTTATCTCTGAGGTATACAAGCTGCATGGCCTACCTGGTGCTATCATAAGTGACAAGGATAAGATCTTTACTAGTCAATTTTAGAGGGAACTCTTCTCTAAGCTAGGGGTCAAACTGAATTTCAGTAGTCCATACCATCCAGAGACAGATGGACAAACTCAAAGAGTTAACTAAGTTTTAGAGTCCTATTTGAGGTGCTTCTGTGGAGAGAGGTCTAATACTTGGAGGGAATGGGTTGGAACTGCAGAATGGTGGTATAATAATTCTCATCACACAAGCATCAACATTACTCCATATGAAGCCTTATATGGAGTTAAGCCTCAGAACTTTCCATTATGTTAATTCACTGAAGTTATATTACCAGCTACTCTGGACCTGGTGCAACAAAGGGAATCAGTTTTGATTGCCCTAAGAAATTATCTCACCAAGGCTCGGGAGAGGATGAAAAACAATGCTGATCAAAGGAGGCTAGAAAAGAGTTTTCAGGTAGGGGAAATTGTCTACCTAATGTTGAAGAAATACAGACAAGGATCAGTGGTTCAGAGAAGTAATATGAAGCTATCACCTAAGTATTTTGAACCATACCTTATCATTCAGAAGATTGGAGCAGTAGCTTATAAGCTACAGTTACCTGCATCTTCAAGAATCCATCTTGTTTTTCACATTTCCCTTCTCAAACATCACCATGGACCATTGCCTCCTGATATCAATCACATTCCTAGTACTATGCAAGAAGATCTTCCAAGGTTGTTCCCAAAAAATATTTTTCAAAGGAGAAGTGTTAACACTAGCTCAGGTCAGTCCATTCAGTGGCTAATCAAGTGGCAACACTTTCCAGGTGATGAAGCTTCTTGGGAGGATAGTCAATTCATCAAAACTCGGTTCCCTGACTTCCAAGACCAAGTTGATTATTGTTGCTTCATTTCGCTTGAGGACAAGCTGTTTTTAAGGGGAAGGGATTGTCATGTAGTCCAACTAAACAAAGGACGGAATGGTCAATTCCATCCATATTACTGCATCAACTTAGAAGTTGCACCAATGGAGCTGAGCTCTTGTTTTCAAACCGAGCAGGAGCAACTAATTCAGTTAGAATCAGTTGGAATGCAGCTCAACTGCTAAGCATGAGAGTATAAATAGTGGCTGGAAAGAGAGTGTAGGTTATGTGTGATTTGTGTGATCCAATTCAGTTACATTCATCTCTCAAAACCTCTTAAGATCAGCTTCTTCTTCTTCTTCTTTTCTCCCTAATCCCAGAGCTCTTGATGTAACCTCCTTCTTTTGAGCGTGAATTCTCTTTTAATCCTTCGGTTAAGTTTGTGTATGTTACAACATACTCATAAGATGTAGAGAAGGTTTTTGTTATGATCCAAACAATTAAAGAAATTGCAGCTCAAGGAGCTGAGAATTTAGAGGTAAGATGAGAAAGAACAGAAATTCAATAGATGAGAAAATTGGTAGCTAAAAGCTTTCAGATTACAGGTTTGATGCCTCTACAATGATGCGGTTTGATGTTTATATACATACTATTCCTAACCGCCTCTAACCAACCAGAAACAATCACTCTGAAGAAGAGATTTTCAGCTCCAAAACCAACTGCTTCATTGCCTTCTTCTAATTCATCCAGCTTAATTGTCAATTGAGTCCTTCCATCCATTTCCAATTTTCTTTTATTTCTAATTAGTCCCTGGATCGTAACAATCCCTCCCTCTAAAATGGAGCTTGTCCTCAAGCTCAAAATCTGCACTATCTCCCAGGAAGCATATCTATATGAACATTTTGTTTTAGTTTTGATGTACCAGAAATGTGATGAATCAATCCCCTCAGCCATGCAATATGTAGAAGTAATAATAGTGATGTGAGAGTGCTCCAAGCTGTATGTTGCATGGTAAAAGAATACCATCATGTAGAAATTCTCTCTTTTTTCTTCTCCGGGAAGAAGAAACTTAGTTTTATTATCCCACTTCGATTTATTGACCAAGTAGGTGAGCGCAGGTCCATTGCTCGCGTTTTCAAGAGTGTTGCCACTAGTGTTACTGTAATGAAACTCTCTGGGATTTAACATCTTCAAATCAGACATTTCTAGTGAAAAGAAATTGCTGCACTTGGAACAAACCAGCCTGGAAAAGAGGACTTGTCAAACATGCCTTCTCAACAGGACGGATTGTCCAGTTCTTCGAAAAATCTCCGGCAACAACGGAACACTTATTTTGTAACCCAAAACCATAAAAAAATCCAACCAAATTGAGCCTAGTGATAGCCATTATGATTTCTCTTCCTGTCTCAAAAATGCAATTCTTACGAGCAGTTTCAGCGTCCATCTCAAACAATCTACAGACAAGGTTAAAGATAGGCGCGTAGTGGAACCATACACCTCCCCACAAAACAAGACTTGTCCTCAAGCCTTGAAACCGAATAATGAAGTTCATCATACCTCCCTTGAAGGTGGTTGCTCGAACATTCCATGAGATTGAAGTTTTCTTAGTTAAGCTTTTCATAATTTTTGGCTTCCCACTCCATAGATTTATGTGATTCCTGAGAAAGTGAACTCACTTGATAATATCCTCAGAAATAAACCCCACAAAGCACATCCATCCATATGCACCTTTGCTTTTGTTTTGAAGTATTCAAAACGTGATACCCTTTTTCGTTTGCTATTGCTATGAAGTACAGCAACTTGATAATTTCTTGTCATTATGAAACATCTGATGCAAAACAAAAGTCGCAACTTTTGTTGTTGATCCATGTCATCACAATCATAGTGTTTTTGTAGAAGCCATTTTTTGTGATCCAAAGCTACAAAATGCAGAACCAACACCAACATCCTTTCCATTCCTTTTCTGCTAAATCGCCTGCAGAGTCTGCAACAAGCAGTCTCTATTAACTTCCCTTTTTCCCAGAATTCCAAGACATCATCAGGGACCGCCATCTTCTCATTTCATATGATCTTATCCATATTGCAACTTCCAGAACCACAAAGCAAAACTTGTAAACAATACTTTTGACTATTTAAATGCCAGAGAAGAAGTGCTTAGGAGTTATGCATCCCGTTGTTTCAGCTAAGCCTGTGGCATCTCTTATTTTTGGAGTTTCCTCGCACAATTCTATAAAATTGGAATCTCCATTTCGTTTTTCTGCCAACTGATCATAAACTGGTTTATTTGCAAAAACTGGTGCACTACTGATCAAATGTTCATTATCATGATTCAAATCATCCATAAAACCTAAAGAAATTCCCAATGATAAGAATATCTGATTTCCTTCCATTTTTACCTGAGCTTGAAATGCTGCTTTTTCAATTTGTTTGACCATAAGATGACTGCTAGCTCTTGAGTAATCTTCTGGTCTATCTCAACTGATTTTACAACTATATGGAATGATGATTCCTTCAGAAATTTAGTTATTACAACAATAAGGAATTTCCAAAGCTTGATACTGTCAAAGCATTTCAATTCCTTGTCATGCCTTCTCAAGTTAACAACCAATTTACCATCTCTGCCACCCGTAAAATGAAGTCTGACCACAAACTCGCTTTCATCCAGTGCACAATTAAATTTCCTTGAGCCTTTTTCATGTGCCAACGCCAAGGCCACAAACGATATGGAACTGGTTGTTCTACTAAAGACCCTTGCAAGCTCATGAGACTCTAGATTATGAAAAATCAATTGTTTATACTTCCCGACTTCCACTCCTGTTGTATTCCAATATACTACTAAGCTCAGCCTTTGATTGCTCTCCCCCATATCCAAAAGGTTGGTTACCATAACCCCAACGCCTTTAAGTTTATCGAAGTGTTCCTGAAACTTGATGGTAAATGCATCTTCATCAATTATACACCACCACTCTCGAGCCTCTTCACACATCTTATATAAATTTCTGGACTTTCCATCTTCAAACCCCAGGTGCATAATTCCGACCTCATCAAAATAAACTAATGTACTCAATGAGCTAGAGCAACAGATACTATTTTCTTCTTCACAGTTCAAAGTACAAGTACAAAGTTCCTTGAAAATCTTATCCCCTATATATCTGACAACACTTTTTACCCATTGATATCTCTGTCTACTATCAGTCCATTTCAGAATGCTAATTCTCACATCAACGACATTATAACAAAGATATTGAACAATTAGCATTTCATTCTCAAGAACATATACTTCTTCCCCGCATATAAAACTGGAATTCTCACAGGACTTCACAAGAATGCCGGGATCATAACACATAATAGGTTCAACACACTCACTAATTTTATTGTTCCTTTCCTTGCTCCCACTCTGAGTACAATCACCATCAAAGAACTCACGCAACTTAGATGTTCCATTCCCAGAAACGCAATCCCTGATATAGAACTTGATAGTTCCAAAAAAATTTCCCAACAAACCAACATAAATCAATTTCTCCTTTCTATCAATTAATCCCAGATGATCATCTACTGAAGATAAGCTCACAGAGTCTATTATCATTAATGACTTCTCAGGACTTTCAAGAATATCAAGGCATGTTATATCTTCATTACCCAGAGAAAGTTCGACGAGAATCGACTCCTGAGAACTATTAATTTTCTCCTTAGTATTTTTCCAAGAAGAAAAATTCACAGTCTCATCGAATACAACTTTAGAATTAACCAATATAGGAACACTACTTTTGGAAGAAAGTTGTTCAGATCTGACCTGAAATTGAAACGGTTCTTTGTCCTTCGAAACTTCGTCGATGATCTGCGCCTGAGTATCTTCACCGAAAGTTGTCGTCGAAGATTCAGCACTTGCCGTGTGAGCATAGTTATCGGAAATCCCAGCGGTTGCCTTGCCTTTGTTCTTGTTAACTGGACCCCAAGCTTCCACCATATTAGTTCATCAAACCGCCTCATCAATTGCTCACCTGAAATTGAAACGGTTCTTTGTCCTCCGAAACTTTGTCGATGATCTGCGCCTGAGTATCTTCACCGAAAGTTATCGTCGAAGATTCAGCACTTGCCGTGTGAGCATAGTTATCGGAAATCCCAGCGGTTGCCTTGCCTTTGTTCTTGTTAGCTGGACCCCAAGCTTCCACCATTTCTATTAGTTCATCAAACCGCCTCATCAATTGCTCATGATGCTCTTTTACATCGGACATGATTTCGTTGTGAAAAGATTTTATAGAAGATTCAACTGAGCCTGTAAACCTCGTGTCCGTTGCATCAACATGCACCTTAATTCCCCTGCTCTTATTCTCTTCTTCGGTGAATTCCCAAACTTCGCAAAACTCGTAATCTGCCGGTAATTCGTATTTAACCTTCAGGATCAATTCGCGGTCATCCATCGCCGTCCAAATCTCAGAAAATTCATACTCAGAAGCAAGAGGCATTTCTTCATCATCGGAACCGAACCTTGATGAAGCAGTGCAAAGGTGATGAAGCAGTGCAAGCATGATGAAGCACAATGATGAAACTGATGGCGGCAAGTTTGCAGCTCAAAGATTGGCGCCATCTTTAGTTTAAGTTTGAAATGCTTGAAACGACAACAAGAGACTGCGTTTTGTTTTCTTTCTGTTTTGATAAACAGCCAAGACACATGTCGTGCTCTGATTGGCTTACTCTGTTTTGTTTTTTTTGCCTTGCTGTATAAAGCCATAAGGCTGTGATGGATGAAAATAGAATGAATGAAAACTTTCCCTTCTTTCACTTATCTCTCTGAACTTGAAATCTTCTTCATGGTATCAGAGCATAACCGGGAAAATACAGAGATGCTTCTTGTTTAAAACCTCATTAAATTCTGAACATTTTAAGATATAAATCATGGCTTCTGATGGTGAATCAGTGGATTCTGTTCATCATTCAACCAGATCTAATTCGTACAGGGGAAGGCCAAGAATCAACGATCCATTTGATCTGCAAAATGGAGACAATTCAAGCCTAGTATTGGTGGCGGAACCTTTGAACGAGTTTAACTACATAACACGGAGCAGGTCGATGGTGATTGCTTTCAAATCCAGAGGAAAGCTGAAGTTCTTGACTGGTGAGATTCAAACACCAGATCTGGATGATCCACTCTATGATAGATGGGATAAGGTAAACTCAACCTTAATTTCATGGATACTGAATTCCATTTCAAAGAAAATTGCAAGAGGTTTCATGTTTTTTGAAGATGCTTATGCCTTATGGAATGAGCTAAAGGAGAGATTTGGGGAGAGCAATGGTCCTCTTATTCACAGACTGAAAAAGGATATATGTGAATTGAAGCAAGGCAATGATTCGGTTGCTGTTTATTTCACTGAATTGAAGAGTCTTTGGGATGAGTATGCATGTTTTAGGCCGAGGAAGAAATGTAGTATAGACTGCATTAATTACACTTGTTTACCTGCAGAACAAGAAGATGATAAGTTGCATCAATTTCTAATGGGATTAAGCGAAGAATACAGTTCCATTAGCCATCAGATCTTATTGATGGATCCTCTTCCTAGTATTGGGAAAGCATACTCCATGATAGCTAGGATAGAGAAATAGAAGGCTATTCACTGTGGTTATCAGGAGGTTCATAGCAATTCCGCTATGGCTGTAAGGATTTATAGGGACAGGAAAATACCTTACCAGATCAAGGAGTCTGGTACTGATCAGGTTGAGGAATCAGATGTTTTCAGAAGGAGAAATGTTAGAAGACCTGATCTGAAGTGTGACCATTGTGGAAAGCTAGGACATGTGAAGGAGAACTGCTTCAAGATCAAAGGATATCCAGAATGGTGGGAAGGCAACAGAGATGTTGCAGTTAAGCCTCAGTTTGCTCCACAAATCTATCAGAAACCTGCTCAGAAGTATGCAGCACATGTGGTAATGGAGGAAGAAGATACACCACTGAGTGATCCAGATGCAAAACTGCATGCACTGGTTGCAAAACTGGTGGAAGCACAACGTGAAAAACAACAGAAAGGGAAGGAACAGATTTCATATCAGTATGGAGCATTGAACTATGCACATTATCATGATTTTGCAGGTAGCCTGGTCACAAACTTTTCTCTTAATGTGTTTACTTTGACTAATGATAAGTGGATTGTTGACAGTGGAGCATCAAGTCACATGTGTGCAAATCTGTCTATGTTTCATAATGTTGTTGCTATGCAAAGTCCCACACCAGTCTATTTACCAGATCACACAATTAAGCAAGTCACAACTATAGGATCAGTCAAGTTGAATGCCTCAGTCACCCTGATTGATTGCCTACACATTCCTGATTTCAGATATAATCTCCTTTCTGTAAATAAGCTTACTAAGTCTATGCCTGTCATCTCCAAATTCTCTTCTGGTCTTTGTGTGCTGCAGGACCTCAGAACTAACAAAGTCCTTGCAGCAATCAAAGAAGAAAATGGCCTATACATTTTAGACAATCATTCATTCCATCTAGACATCATCAAGAAAAGACTTTATTCAAAACCATTCCAAAGCACTGTAATAGGAGCTGTTACTAATCAGAATTCACCATCTCTCCATTCTTGGCATCTTAGATTAGGTCATCCTTCTAATGATGTAATGAGACATGTTTCTGAAACTGCTACATTGTCCAGTACTGATGGTATTTGTACAGTTTGTCCTATGGAAAAACAACATAGACTGCCTTTCTCACTCAGTGCTAGTTTTACTCAGTCAGCTTTTATGTTGTTGCATTTGGATTTGTGGGGGCCTTATAAGATCAGTTCTATTAATGGTTGCAAATATTTCTTAACAGTAGTTGATGATTATACTAGATCTACATGGACATATATGATAAAATCCAAAGATCAAGTGTTTTCAATTCTCAAACTGTTTCTTGCCATGGTTCAGAATCAATTTCATACCTCAGTCAAATCAGTAAGAACAGATAATGGAAATGAGTTTGTTAATCTTGAATGTGAACAACTGTTTGCTGATTCAGGTATATTACATCAAAAATCATGTCCTTATACTCCACAACAGAATGGTGTAGTAGAGAGAAAGCATCAACATCTTTTGCAAATAGCTAGAGCCATTCTTTTCCAATCGAATTTACCCAAAACATTCTGGGGAGATGCAGTTTTTACTGCTACTTTTCTGATCAATAGACTGCCAACTCCTACTCTTTCATGGAAAACACCTTTTGAACTGCTATTTCATGAACAACCTGATCTGCAAATGCTCAGAACTTTTGGTTGTTTAGTCTATGTAACCAACACATCTCTACACAAAGATAAATTTTCAGAGAGAGCATATCCTTGTGTATTCCTTGGTTATCCACCAGGTCAAAAGGCTTATAAGCTATTTGATCTGCAGAATCACAGAATGATCATATTCATGGATGTGGTTTTCCATGAGTCTATCTTTCCCTATTCATCATCACTACCTTTCTCTTTCCCTCTTCCATTCACAGACACAGCTTCTTCTGATCCATCAGAGTCCTCTAATCCTACACTACCTTTCTCTATTCCTTCTCCACCTTCTGACACTGGTGTAAGACACATCACTAGAGTTATCAGGCCACCTGTTTGGGCCAAAGATTATGTATCTACTTCTATTCAACCTCAGTCAAGTATTTCTGCACATATTCTTGATGCTTCACAGGTACAGGAACCATTCACTTATCATCAAGCAAAGCATTCTCATGAATGGGTTAAGGCTATGACTGAGGAGCTCACTGCCCTTGAGCAAAATCATACATGGGATCTGGTGAAGCTTCCACCAGGGAAGAAGGCCATTGGTTCAAAATGGGTATATAAATTGAAGTATAATGCAGATGGAAGCTTAGATAAACACAAAGCTAGGATAGTTGCCAAAGGCTTCAATCAGATCAAAGGCATAGATTTCTTTGAAGTTTTCTCACCAGTGGCTAAGGCAGTCACTATTAGAATTCTTCTTACTCTAGCTTCATCTTCACACTGGCATATTCATCAACTTGACATCAACAATGCTTTCCTACATGGACATTTGGATGAGGAAGTTTACATGAAACTACCTGATGGATATCATGCCACTGAATCAAATATGGTTTGCAAGCTAACTAAGAGTCTCTATGGCCTGTAGCAAGCCTCCAGGCAGTGGAACAAGGAGTTTACACAGCATCTTTTGAGCTTGAACTTCAATCAATCTCATCATGATCACTGTCTCTTCTTGAAATTCACATCCTCTTCCTTTCTGGCTCTGGTTGTTTATGTTGATGATATTCTCATCATGGGAAATTCTCTTGAAGCCATTACTGCAGTTAAGGCATCTTTACATCAGACATTCACCATCAAAGATCTTGGTCCTGCTCACTATTTTATTTGCTTAGAGTTACACAGATCCTCCTCTGGTATTCATCTTCATCAGCAAAAGTATATCAAGGATATTGTGACTGATTGTGGCCTTCTTCACAGTAAACCTGCAGCTACACCATTTCCTAGTTCTTGGACTATTCATGATGAAGACTCAGTTTCTCTTTCTGATCCCAGTGTTTTTCGAAGACTCATTGGCAGACTACTGTATCTCAATTACACCAGGCCATATATAACTTTTGCTGTTCATCAGCTGAGCCAGTTTGTGCAGTCTCCCACACATCATCACCTGAGTGGAGCTTTGCACATTGTTCGTTACCTTCATCATCATCCAGATCATGGTCTTTTCTATTCTTCAGCTAATGATCTCAAGCTTCATGCTTATTGTGATGCTGATTGGGCAACTTGCAAAGTTTCAAGAAGATCAGTAACGGGCTATGCTGTATTCTTAGGTTCAGCTTTGATCTCCTGGAAATCTAAGAAACAATCAACTGTATCCAAATCTTCTGCTGAGGCTGAATATAGGAGTCTCTCCATGACTTCCTGTGAGCTGAAATGGATCAGTTACATTGCTCGAGATCTTCATCTTTAGGTGCAATTTCCAATTCCCCTCTTCTGTGATAATCAGGCAGTTCTCCATCTCACTGCCAATCCTGTGTTTCATGAACGAACCAAGCATCTGGATATTGATTGTCACCTTGTCTGTGACTACTATCTTGAGGGCTTTCTCCTTCCTTCATTCGTTTCTTCTTGGATGCAACTGGCCGATGTTCTTACAAAATCCCTTCCTATTGTCTCTTTTCTTGCCAACTTGTCCAAGCTCAGTTTTTGTTCTCTCCCATCTGAGCTTGAGGAGGGGTGATGAAGCAGTGCAAAGGTGATGAAGCAGTGCAAGCATGATGAAGCATAATGATGAAACTGATGGCAGCAAGTTTGCAGCTCAAAGATTGGCGCCATCTTCAGTTTAAGTTTGAAATGCTTGAAACGACAACAAGAGACTGCGTTTTGTTTTCTTTCTGTTTTGATAAACAGCCAAGACACATGTCATGCTCTGATTGGCTTACTCTGTTTTGTTTTTTTTGCCTTGCTGTATAAAGCCATAAGGCTGTGATGGATGAAAATAGAATGGTACGAATGCAGTGTTCTTTGAATGAAAACTTTCCCTTCTTTCACTTATCTCTCTGAACTTGAAATCTTCTTCAAACCTTCGAATCATTTTATCACAAAAATATTCCCAAGTAATGAAACCTAAATAAGATATGAGCGCATTGTAGCAATAAGCTGTCGTACCTTCTAAATAGGGTTGAACTAATGCGACACGTCGATTCACTGGTACTGAATTGAGGCTGAATAATGTCTCTATTTTATGCACCCCATTTGTCGGATACTTGCCGGAGAAGAACGGAACACCATTGTTGTAGTTCTTTAAGCACGTTTTCAATTCCGAGGGACAACTCGCTCTAGTACCACTTGTTATGACCCAAATAATTAAAGAAATTGCATTTCAAGAAGGTGAGAATTTAGAGGTAAGATAAGAAAGAACAAAAATAGATGAAAAAATTGGTAGCTAAAGCTTTTTAGATTACAGGTTTGATTCCTCTACAAAAATGTGGTTTAATGTTTATATACATACTATTAGCAACCGCCTCTAACGAACCAGAAACAATCACTTTGAAAAAGAGATTTTCAGCTCTAAAATCAACTGCTTAATCACTCTAAAATCACTACCTTCTTCTAATTCATCCAGCTTAATTTTCAATTGAGTCCATCCGTCTTTTTCCAAAAAAAATTTTATTTGTAATTAGTCCCTGGATCATAACCGTTTTTTATTATGGTTTTTTTTAATTTCTTTTTAAAAGAAGTCACTGTAAATTATGGAAAGATCAAGGTTTAAATTGCAAATTAGAATAAATCAAAATTAAAATTTTGGATTGCATTAATTGGGTTATAAACTTATGACAAAGTCTTGGAAAAGACCGTCTTTCCATAGGCTTATGGAAAAACATAATTTAATTAAAATAATGAAAGGTAAAAGGTCATAGTTACAATATTAAAAATGTATTATGCAACGTGTAGTAGTCATAAAGTTTATAACCTGATTCATACAAAACAAAAATTTTATCTCCATTTCTTCTATTTTGCACTTTAAACCTTGGTATTTCCATATTTTATGAAAATACCGTCTTTCCATATTTTATGGAAATACCGTCTTTCCATATTTTATGGAAATACCGTCTTTCCATATTTTATGGAAATACCGTCTTTCAAGAGAGGAACTCTAAACTTATAACTATTGCACGTTGCATAATAAATTTTTAATAATAGAATTAAAATAAAATATGTGATCGTTCTATAATTCTAATTCAACCCCGTCTTTTTATATGCCTATGGGAAAACGGTCTTTCTCAAGACTTTTCCCTTTTATTTTATCTCAGTCGGTATAATTCTATAAACTTTTTTTTTCAATTAAGAACACGTGTGTAGGGGAATTTATAGGCACCCCAAACCTGTAAACTCCAAAAGTTGTACAAATAATTATTTACAAAATGTTCAATTCATTTAATGAGACCTTTCTGTGAAGCATTCTAGACAATGTGATTGTACTAATATATAACTATGATTCTAAGATGCTTCCAAGTGTAACCAACTCCACCCATTGTGTCGATTACCACCTTAGTCGGACCTTATAATAATAGATGTTGATTGAGAACTAGGTCAAAATGTTATTGGGCTCTAGCCTAACGCCAAGGAAGAACCAAAGAAGGCCCAATAAGACATGGCGTTAAGAAGCCTTGGTGGGCCTCGTAGTAATTGAGGAGGACCTTGTGGGCCTTGTAATATGGGTCTCTTGGTGGGTCTCAAGAGTTATAAGAAGGTATGTCATTTACTTGCATTCATTCACTGTTCATTGATATGCGGGCATAAACTAACTTTACCATCGGAGTTCTTTCCCCCGGATATCTCCGGGTCTTTGTCTTGCAAGTGAAGGGTTATATCTGGTTGACGGAGCTGGACCTTCCGGATCGATCTCGAAGATTCATCAGATGTCAAAAGAGTGCTCCAAACTGGTTGTGGTTAGCTTCTGCGGATGTATTGGGTGTGTTTGGCAGAGTTGTGCTTATGAGCAAAAGTGACTTGTTTTGGCGTTTTAAAAAAAAAGTAGGGGAGACCGGCTTCTGCTTTTCCCTCGAAAAATAACTTATGTTTCTTAAATAAGCACTTTTCACAGTTTATCAAACACTAAGAAGGTGTTTTGCTTATAAGCAAAGCACTTAAAGCCCTGCCAAACACACCCATTAGACACCATGAATAGATCAAAATTCTGCCTCCTTAAGATTTGCACGCGGCCTTGTGTTGGGCAATCCAAGCTTATCAAGTTGAACGAGTCCCCTCTCTTTAGGTCTCAATTGTTGTATTGTGAGGGAGCCATCAAACTTGTCTATTCTGCATCTATTGGCCACCAAATCCGCAACTTGGTTTGATTCCCTGCATACATGAGAAAAGTTAGAAGAATAAGAGTGCAACTTAAGTGAGGGATATATTACCCATGGACCTTTTTCAGGTTCTTTTATTTCTTTGATGCCATGCTTACAATCTGATTCTATTATTAAAGAATCAGAGTTGGTGTTTAACTCCAATGCCAACTGGAGACCGAGATTAATTGATTGCATTTATTTCCGCAATAAGAGGAGTCTCACACAAAATATGTTGTACTCTACAATTGAAGTTGGGAATGAATACAATTAATTGTGACTGATAAAAACTGCTGATGTGATTCTCTAAAGCATACATTGTAATCCTTCTTCCATTGAATCTATATTTTAGAGCTCATCGAAGTCTTTGATGCATCAAATTTCAATTTAATCACGGGGGAGTCAACGTGATTTATCTTATGTTTTGGTTCAATTAGACATGAATGTTTTGTTATATAATTTGATCAATCTTTTAAGCCTTTTAGTGGACGTGGAGAGACCTCCAACATTCCAGGCTAAGAAATTGAATTTCTTATGGGAATCAACCATGATAACCTGATGAAGAGCTTTTTGAATTGGACCTAAGTGTCATTTTATTTCACTACGTAAAGAAATTAACTTTCTTTTTCTTATCAGCCTTGATAATTTTACCCTGTGATGGTTCCATCTCAGTAATTAAATTATGGTCTAGTGGGTTGATGTAACACGAGTTCCATACCTAAGAGCTTGCTGGAGATTTCATCAATTCTGAAGTGATTGATTTTACTTCACTGGTTTCCTAATCTTGATTGCTTTTTCTAAGAGAATCTATAGGAGAGCTGAAGGATCCTTCTTCATCTAGGTCTATATTAAGAATGTTGAGCATATTCTCAAGATGTTTGTTAACACTCAACAAATGATTAGTGTATAACTGATTTTCTATTATAGGAGAGAATGTTGACTTAACATGGCATATACCTAGCCCATAGACCATATCACTAAGCCATAGATTAAAGGCTTATGGGCTTTAAGTCCAACCCAAGAATGAGACATAAATAGGATAACGAACCGAGAAAAGTTGAGTCTAGTCTGAAAGACTTGACCACGAACCGATAAAGGTAGAACCAAGTTTTTAGGTATAACTACGAACCAAAATTATGGGGACCATAATGCAACCCATGATCTCGGATGCTAACAATGCGGAACCACGATCGTGAACACCTATAAATACAAGGAATGCAACACTGAAGAAGGTAAGTGATACTAAACTAAGAAATTCTAATTTTCTGAAGAAAAATACTGACTTGAGCATCGGAGTATTTTCTCTAGAATCACTTATGGGATCTATTTTACAAGAGAGGAAAAATATACGGGGAACTACGGTTACTTTGGATGATCGGGAATACTACGTCATTTGGCACCGTCTGTGGGGACAAAATTTTTTTTTTCCTTTATTCCCTTCAATGTAGAAAATGGTGTTCACAAGAAGTGAGAGAAATCAGAACCACCATACACAAGAACAAACAGTTGGACGCAACAAGAGCATGCATCACAACCAAGATCTAGAATATGTCCCTAGTAGAGAAAAGGAACATAGTAAGGAAATACAGAGAATGATGAAGAGGAAGCAGAATCTCTTAACGCAAACCAAGAAATAGAAAGGAGAGCGTTCATATCATTCCTAAAAGCGGACAGAGAACATTTGTACAATTAGTTCCTAGCCACTCTCAAGTCAAAATCCCCAAAAATAAGTTAAAAAAACAAGTCAAAATCATAAGAACCTTAAGTATGGGGACGAGTTAAGAGATATAGTGGCAGACAATGATGCAAACAAATCACCATTGGCACCACATCTTCGCGATTTCAAGATGCTAAAAGATTTCATGTTGCCTTTGCATGTTAAAATATATGACGAGACAACAGACCCCAAAGGAATTCCTGAATTCCTATCGCAACAACATGAGATTTCGCGATGCAGAAATCGAGTTGGTCTGCAAGGGTTTCTCTATCTTCTTATCGGGAACAACGATTACATGGTACGAAGACTTACCAAATGAAAGCATTAACTCTTGGGCACAGTTGTCTGATTTTTTTTGGAACGCTTCTACCAGAAGCAAAAGTTCACCAAAACGATAGCATACCTAAATAACATAACTTAGCAAAGTGATGAAAGTTTCGCGGAATACCATAATAGGTTCATCACAGAAAGTTTGCAGGTTCGCAATCTCTCGTTCCAATCTTCATTGGGTTCATTCATAGGAGGCATGCAATTAGAAGAGTTTTATAAAGAACTCACAAAGAACATGCCCAAAAATCCAAGGGAATTGCAAAAAATGATTGAACAATATGTGCAAACAGAAGAAGCGAATAACCGCAAGATAGAGCGGTAACGAGGTGAAAAAAATAATAATGGAAGATTCACAAAGGATTTTTGTGAAGAAAGGAAAGGTAAATATCCCTTTCAAAGGAAGAGAATTGGGATTACATAGGGAGTGAGGCTCTAGAAAGAGTAATCCAATCGATACATGGATCAACTGAGTCTCTATCAAATAACACCTAGAAAGCCAAGGCCAGATATTCACCACCACAAGAACCTACTGAAAAAATATTTCGTGTGGACGAGATAATCACATTAAGTGAAGAGGATGCGGTCCCCAATGCGTCACCTCACAGTGACCCAATGGTCATTAGCGCTAAGGTTGGAAACACAACGACTCATAGGGTGTTCGTAGATGATGGGAGTGCAGTAGAAATCTTATTTATGGATTGCTTCGATAGGTTAGGGTTCAAGCAAACTGACCTAAAGAAGTCCACATCCTCTCTTAAAGGAATTACGGGGCGAGTAGAAACACCTTTGGATAACACAGAACTACCTGTTACAATAGGTGAAAATAACAAAAATTGTACTATCATGTGCGACTTCATGGTCATGGACGCACCAAGTACATTTAATGATATCATCAGTAGGCATTGGATGAATACAACAAAGGCGATATGGTCTCCATGCCATTTGGTAATGAAGTTCCCGACTCTAACGAGAATCGCAATAGTAAGAGGAAACCAACAAATAGCCAGACAATGTATGGTTATTGTGATGAAAACAGGACAGAAGGTGGAGCAAACAAAAAAGGTTAGCACTATTTCAAATAGTGGCTAGTTCAACCAATTGGATTCTCCAATAGATTTAGGAGAAGAGACTGAAGTTATCACTTTAAATGATGAAGACACCTCTAAGTGCATCAAAATAGGAAAGCATCTTACAAACCTGGAGAAAGAAAAGGTTATACAAATCTTGCAAAGTCACAAAAATACATTCACATGGAGTGTACAGAACATGGGAGAATTGCGACCCATTCTTTGAATATCAGTGATTCAGTCAAACCAGTTAAGCAAAAACATCAAAACTTCGCTAGTGACAGACAGAAAGTTATCGAAGAAGAAGTAACAACATTGCTTTAGTCCAGAATTCTAAAGGAGGTAATCCACCCAAAAAGGTTAGCAAATCCAGTGATAGAGAAGAAGGCAGACATGGGGTAAAACTTTGTATAGACTTCACTGACCTAAATAAGGCATTCCCAAAGGGCTGTTATCCTTTGCCTAAAATTGATCAGTTAGTTAAAGAAATTTCTGGATACAAAGTCCTAGCTTTCCTTGATGCGCATAAGGGGTATCACCAAATATTGATTAACCCAGAAGGCGCAGAAAAAATGGCCTTCATAACAAGCTTCAAAATATTTTCCTATGTGAAGATGCCATTTGGCTTTAAAAAAATGCAGGAGCAACATATCAGAGAGTGGTCAATAATGAATTTTGCAATCAAATTGGGAAAAATGTGGAAGCATATGTTGACGACATGGTTATAAAAAGCATAAAAAATAGGCAACTTGAAGGAAACTTTGGATACACTGAGTGCGATTTGCATGAAGCTTAATCCCAAGAAATGCATAATCAGGGTAGGTGCAGAAAAATTGTAGGATACAAGGTATCCTCCAAAGGGATTGAGGCTAACCCAGAGAAAATACAAGTGATAGTTGAACTCCCCCAACCACGAACAGTTAAGGAAGGGCAAATATTAATGGGATCGTTAGCATCCCTTAGTAGATTCGTTTTAAAGGTGGCCAAGAAATATTTCCCACTCTTTGAAGTCCTTAAGAAGGTTAAAAGTTTAGTTGGGGCAAGGAAAGTCACAAAGCATATGAGTCATTCAATGAGCAGCTTCAGGCGTTACCAACACTGAAGTCACCAATACCTAGAGAAACATTATATCTGTACTTGGCGGTTTAAAAAAATCAATAAGTTCAGTCTTGGTTCGTCGAGAAGGCCAAAAACAAGTACCAGTGTACTACATTGGTAGAATAGTACAAAGTGCATAAATGGCATACTTGCTAGTTGAAAAATAAGCTCTAGGTTTGGTATATTCGGCAAGGAGACTGCGAACCTATTTCCGCAGTCATGGGATCGTAGTCTATACTGATTACCCAATCAATAATCTCCTTAGCAAGCCTGAATCATCGGGTATAAAGACCAAATAGGCTCTTGGATTGGAGTAATATGAGATCTAGTTCCAACTGCGACTGCAATCAAGGCATATGCCTTAGCAGATTTCACCGCGGAAATGATAGGTGCAGATGCAGAAGAGGCGAATACACAAAAAAATATTGGAATCGACAAAGAAGGGTAGACGTTGCATGGATATTGTTTGTTGATGGAGCATCTAGCAAATAAGGTTGCAGTGCAGGACTACTACTAGTCAATCCAGAAAGAGGAGAGCACATATATTCCCCTCTCTTCAATTTTTCGCTCACCAATAATGAAGCTGAATATGAGGCATTAATATGTGGCTTCGACCTTACAATCAAAATGAAGGTCCAAAAGTGTTTGGTGCTTTAGTGATTCACAGATAGTGGTACAACAAGTACGGAGAGATTACGAAGTGCGAGAAGAGCAGTTGGTAGTATTTAAGGCGAGTTTGCTAGCTCATTGCTCTACTTGAATACTTGATATCCAACATGTGCCAAGAAGTGAAAACACAAAAGTAGACGCCTTGAGCAAGCTGGCAACAACTGGATTTGATATATTAGTCGAACACAAAGATGTGAAAGTAGAGGTCATTCCAATAAGAAGTATAGTAATAATAAATGTGTCAACAGTCCAGATAGAAGAAGTAAACTGGATGACACTTTTAATAGATTTCTTTTGCAATGGGAAAATTTCCAACAAACATAATTCAAACCAAAAAGTTGGAATTACAATCTCATAACTACATTTATGAAGCCGGGGGGGGGGGGGGGGGGGTCTTATACAAGAAAGGTTTCTTATCCCCATGGATAAAGTGTGTAGGACCATTGCAAACAGGTGAAATCTTGAAATAAGTACATGAAGGATTATGTGGAACACATCAAGGATCTCAAAAATTGCAAAGAAAATAATTAGAGCAAGATATTATTGGCCAACCATGTTCAACGATGCGTACAACTTCGTGCTCAAGTGCAGAAGTTTCCAGATTAATGCCCTGATTTAGCATAAACCACGAGCTGCTTTAACGCGAATATATGGAGCTTGGCTATTTGATGAATGGGTAATTGACCTAGTTGGACCTTTCCCAAAAGGTGCTTGCAATGCTAGATTTCTAATTGTGGCAATTGACTACTTCACAAATTGGGTAGAAGTAAAGCCTTTGGGAAGAGTCACAGCTGAGGTACAAGAAAGTTTGTTTGGCATAATATAGTTTGTTGCTTTGGGGGTGCCACAAAATATCATCACAAACAACAGTGCAAAATTCACAAGTGGGACCTTTACTGAATGGTGTTCGAAGCTAGGGATTGCACAAAATTTTACATTTGTAGCTCACCCTCAAGTAAATGGTCAGGTGGAAGTAACCAACAGAACCATAGTTCAGGGTATCCAAAAACGATAAGGAAAGCGAACTGGCTGGGTGGATAAGATACCCAATACCCTATAGTAATACAGAACAACTGTTCGATAACCAACGGGACAAACACTATACAATCTCGTCTATGGTTATGAAGCAGTAATACCAGTGGAAATAGGGAACTCAAGCCGTCGAGTAGAAGAGTACAAGGAGTATGATAATCCTAAAATGATGAGGTTGGATTTAGACGAACTTGAAGAGAAAAGACAATGGGCAACGATCACAGAGGTAAAGTACAAAGAAAGGATGGCTAGAGCATACAATCAGATAGTCAAAGGGACGCAGTTTCAAATTGGCAATCTTGTATTGCAGAAAAATGAAGCAAGCCTGGCAGAAGATAAAGGAAAGCTAAGCCCAAAGTGGGAAGGCCCGTATATGATCAACCTAAGAATGTTTTATGTGTAGATCCAAGAAGGAGGATAGAAAAATCCATTTGTATAGGAACTATGAGATGATTATTAGTGATGTTCACATCTTTGTTTGATGGTGATATTATTGCAATCGTATATTATAAATATCAAAAAGCGTCTTTTTAGGCAGATTACTGTTTATGTCCTTTACTAGCATCTTTTGAATAATAACCAACTATGGCACATCACAAACCAAATACTAAGCCTTGTAGTTGCAAGCAATTGAACCTTACCAACCACGATGCAACAAGCTACGAAGTTGTCAGAAATCGATTAACAAAATTAAGAAAACAAACAAAAGCAAGCAATAGATCTTGCGATGCGAACAATACAACTCTTTAATTTTGCAAGCTGTAGATCTTGTAACTTTGCTATCTTATTTTTTCCAGCTATAGAACTTGCACAAAGGCAAATATGACTACAAAAATAGCGACATCAGCCAGCAATAGATCTTGCACGTTGCACAAAACAAGCTCTCGATTTTGGAAGTAATAGGTCTTGCAGCTTCTTAAACTCAAATATGCAAGCCATAGATCTTACAAAAAGGTAGATATGCCCACAAGAACAATGACGTGAGCAAGCAATAGATCTTGCAAAGCTATCATTTTTGCAAGCTATAAATCTTACAACTTCGTAAACCTAACTTTGCAAGCCATAGATCTTGCAAAAAAAAGGCATATTCACCCACATTAACAGTGGCAAAAGAAAACAAAAAAAAATGTGCAGCTTCGCACAGTAATTGTTCCCAACCTTAGTGGTGAAAGCATAAGACATCGCAAAAAACATACAAGTAAAAGTGCAAAAAAAACATAACATTTAACATTGTAATCGATAGCGAGCAAAAAAAATCCAAAACATAAGGGCACTACTTGGAACATCCCAAAAAGCAAACTAGCACAAGAAAACAAAAACAGCTATCTACGCCTTGATGTGCGAGATGATCCAGAGGATGAAGAACCACATCAACGACTAGTTTGCTCAGCTGCGCGCTCCTCATCTATAATATGATCGTACCACCATTTCATGTACAATTAAGCATGATATCGTGTTTGACCTCTTCATTCCATATAACCGAGATACCTAGCATAATATGCTTTAAAATCAGTGATAGGGCCAAACTCCTCGCGTTCAAGTTGCATACTCATAACGTTAATAGTGTTTTGATAATTCTTGTTAGTAGCCATCAAGTTTTGTACTTCATCTTCTAGTTGGCGAATATGAGACCGAACAACTTTGGACAAGTTAATTCTTTGCCTGCCAATGGTCATAGTCAGGTCTCCACGGCCAGTGGAACCATGGGACAATGGTGGAAGGGCCTGGAGCTTATCTTTGTAATCAACGCAAGCTTGTTCAAAATGGCGCACACATAAGGCAAGACAATTACACTCAGCACAAAGGCAGTCATTATCACTACGTAGCTGATTATTTATAGCAAATCGCTCATCAAACCTACTTTGCCACCCAGCTGGGAAAGAGGAAAGATGATCACACTCATCCTATTTTTTCTTCAGTTGATCCAATAAATTGTCAATACGGGAGCACTGCTTATCAATAATCAGGGTATTTTGGTGAGCTTTGCAGGCTTTGCTTACAGCAAAATTCATAGCTTCTTCTTGTTGACCAATCATTCTAACCATACTCAACTGTTGACGTTGAATAAGGTTATTTTGTTCAACACAAAATTCTATAAAATTTACGAACAGAATCTTGTGTGTCTTTTACAGTCTTCTTCCATCTCACTTCAAGATTGTTAATATCCAATAACATATACTTCAGATGAATACCTAGCAACAATGCCCATTCATGAACACGAATGGGAAGATTAAGAGAACAAATGTATACACCAATATATTCAAGATTGACTAAGCTACGAACGATATCATTTTCCAGTAATTCAATATTATAACCTCCAGGTACAAACATGCTGCAAGGGTATGCCATAGAAGGAGATGGAGATAAAGAGGAAGTAGGAATTTTCCATCCAATACATGATGGAATGGATTCCAAATTAGAGAAGTGATCAGTAGAAATAAGTTAAAGATATTCCTTGGATAATTACTAAGTAGCTTCAATCAGCCAAATAGGGCAATGCGAATGAGGAGACAAAAATCTAGGGCAATGAGGAAAATGAACATTAGATCCCAAATAGTCAAGACGTTTCAAAAACTTATGATCAACCAAAATATCAAAGCCCTGCATATAAATAAATATGATGAGAAGTTGCAAAATTAGAAAGGCAACTCAAAACTAATATCCATGATAGTGTAAACAGTGTCAATATACATCAGAATATTGTTAGGAATTACAAATAGAAAGTCTAAAAATCCACAACACTAAAGATTAACTAACATTACAGGGGGAAGTAAACGAGTGCTGGACAACGACAACAAAATCCTCCTTGTTCACATGCTGAGAGAAGACTTAAGTGTTCGAATTGGCCTCACTATTTTCATTAACTTCAGGATTAGAAGGAGGCATAGAAATGCGAGAACTGAATGGAAGATCTTCAAAATAATCAACTTTGCATTTCTTCAACTCAATCATAGAAGGCAAACAAGGAAGACTAGTGAGGTGGGACAACAAGGCATAAGAATAGTCACTTTCATAAATGATACTAATAAAACCATCATTAAGCATTGGCCTTTTGCTACTCCAACACTGCCTTAGACTTAGCCAGTTTAGACAGATTCTGAACTTTAGTAGCTGGGTTCAGTCCTCGCAGTTCGACCAGAGCCTCGCAATACCCAAAATTACAAGCAGAGGTAGAAACTCCCTCAAATAATTTGTACAAAGACTTTGTCTTGACGAGCTGATCAACAAGGACCTGAGGGTACCCAAGTGAAGCATGACCATTAGTCTGCATCTCTTCTAGCTTGGAACGCAACTTATCAGCTTTAGTCTCAGCAGCCAAGGAACGCTTTTCAGCAGAGCGTGCACGCTCTTCAGCAGCTTCAAGAGTGACATTCAGAGCCGCACACTTCTCTATGATGGCCTGACATTTTTTTAGGAGCGAACCATCTCCCTTAGAAAATTGTGCAACACGTTCGCTGACAAGCTGTAGGCTTTCACCAACCTTATTATAAAAATACATAAATAAATATAACAACTAAACATCATAATAGAAAAGCACCAAAGTAAATCAAATATAATTTTTAAAAATAATATACTCTTACCGAACATACCACAACCATTGTCTCATGGAGTTAAATTTAATAAAGATTAGTAGGAAGGTTCCCTCCACCACAAGTCATGGCTTTGCGATGAAAGCTAGGATGAGAATGGCCAATATGACCCCTTTTCTTAGGAGGCTCCAAGATACTTGATGATCCGCTAGCCCAATCATTTCTCCTTCTTCTTTGGGAGGTATCAGTAACATTGTTACGAACCATCTCTCCTCCTTCATTAGCTATAACCTCATCAGTTACTAGCTGAGAGTTTGTTTCGGTGACATTCTCCTATGAGACAATAGTTGCAGTGTTGTCGTTTGTTTGGGTAGCATTAGATTCTAGCTTATCATCATCATCGTCATGAAAAAATGTTCTCTACGCTTAGCTAAATCCATGTCTGTAGTTCAGTGTAAGAAAATAAGTCAGACGAACACTATAAAAATATAATACAAAAATGTGAACAGTAAGAGATAAATTTAAGTAGGACAAGGGAAAATGACAAGATAAAGACAAACAAACATATTCACCCTCAGATTAAGCATGGTGAAGACAGAATATTGGCTGAGTGCTAAAACAACATCAGATTTAGCATTAAGATGAACCCCTGCCATAGGAAGTTTGGATTTGGGAATATTATAGTTCCAAACTTGCAAAGCTAGTTCGCCTTCATTACCAAGTTTTATACAAAAAAAAATTTATGCCACACACCACAATTAATAGGAAATCCACTACAAACTCGGCATCAGAAATGACTGGGTAAAGGGTGAATTCATCAGATGAGTTTTTCACCTTGCGAAGCTAATAAAGGTTACAGAATAAGCTAATCGAAAAAGGGACTTGAGCTGTTTTGCAAACATGATAAAAAACAACAATGATTGATATAACCTTAGGGTGAAGCCGAGATAATGCAACCTAGAAGTGTGAGAGTAAATCTATAATGTGTTGAGAAAGAGGAAAAACAAGTCCAAATTTAAGACAGTCTAGATAAAAAGAGACAAAGCCGGAAGGAGAAGTGTGAACACTCTCAGAACTATCAGGGGCCTTAAGCTCATACAAGGACAAAAAAGGAAAACTACTTTTTAAATTATCCAAGTAGTAATCGGAAAGAATACTACTGGCGACAGAAGAACTGGTAGGATGGTCGTTATCCTCCCCAGAGTTAACATCATCAACTGTAACATCTTTTACTGAAGGTTCACCAACATTAGGGACGGATATCGAGGCAAACATAATTCCTAAAATTCAGACAAAAAATCTATCAATCAGAGTCATAGAAATCAAAAAGGTATATTATGGTAGAACTGAGAAAAGAAATACAGGGTAAAAGCCAATAAAAAATAGAGAAGAAGAAAAGCAATCAGAGAACTCCTAAACCAAGATCGAGAAACAAAGCTGTTATATTGAAGATGATACAAAAGCTTGCAATTATTTAAAAAATAGTATTACAGAGGGAGAAGATTAGGAACGAAAAAACTTACGAGCTGATGAAAGCAAGGAACTGAAACAATAAAAGAGCAGGAAGAAGATGAAGAATCCAAAAAGGTTAAGGAATTTAAATTAAGAAGCTGAAAAGCCAAGAGAAGTCAAATCAAACAGGAAAGCAATGATGAATGTATGACAAAAATGGGACTTGCCTTTTTAGGAATACAAGAAGCCGACGTTATTTGGGTGGATATAGTACACTGAATAGTGACCAAATTGAGTCACCCAAATCAAAATACTTATAAATGGGAATTATAACATCAGGAGAGGAAATTTTGGAACTATACAATGAGGAAAAAAAGAGGAAATCTCGATTCAGTGAAGCAAAATCTCAAAAGACTAAGTTTGTTACATGTACGAAAAATATAGAGAAGATTCAAATTCAAAATTAAAAATAAATCAAAACCGCATCAATAGCCAAGAAGCAAGTAACACTCAGCGAAGACAATCTTAGTTACATCAATGACAAACATGTTGGTTTAGTTTCAGAAGTTCACAAAACAACAGTTCGTATAGATTCCGCAAACGAAGTCATCTCTTTGTGCTTACTAGTCTTCATGGCTAGGGGGGCTTATGGTGTATACCTAACCCATAGACTATATCACTAATCCATAGATTAAAGGCTGATGTGCTTTAAGCCCAATCCAAGAATGAGACATAAATAGGAAAATGAACCAAGAAAGGCGGAGCCATGTTTGAAATACTTAACCATGAACCGATAAAGGCGGAACCACGTTTTAAGGCTTAGCCACGAACTGAAACTATAGGGACCATAATGTAACCCACGATCTTGAATGCTAATAATGCGGAATCACGATCGAGAACACCTATTAATACAAGGAATGCAACACTCAAGAAGGTAAGTGAGACTAAACTGAGAAATTCTAGTTCTCAGAAGGAAAGATACTAGCTTGAGCGTTAAATTATTTTCCCTGGAATCACTTCCGGGATCTATTTTGCAGGAGATGATAAATATATGGTAAACTACAATTACTTTAGGTGATTGGGAATATCACATCGTAACTATTTCCATCTGAGGAAAATTTAAGGTCAAATTTCAGATTCATTTCCTTGAAAAGTTCTGAATCAGATAACCCAATATCAGTTACTCTTATACTAATTGGGATATGTTTTTTCAGCTCATGATTCAACCCTAATTTTTGTCTATTGTTGGTTTAAACTACTTGCCATTTTTTAGTTCTTTTGGGATTTATAGATAACGTGCCCATTTTATACGGTTATATTATGATATTTAGGATTCACTTTTGTGCTCTACATGTGACATTTTGCCTTGAAATTCTCTAAGGATGGTTAAAAGCGACTTTTACGTTTTTATTATTTTCTAGAGAATTTTGTGTGACAAGGTAATTTATTTGAAGACTTTGAAGGCTTTGAAGAATACCTTTGAAGATTTGATGACTTGTATTTGAGCTTTTGAAGATTTGAAGAATTGAAGAAGAGAAGAGAAGGATTTGAAACAAAAAGAAGAAAGAAAAAATGGTGCTGGAACTGGAGTCCGCCGCAAGGTCGTCGCGAGCCCGTCGTGACTCGTGATGGACGTATGGCCAGAAATCCTTCTTGCTTTTTGTACTATAAATACTCACCTTATCATCTCCTCTAAAACAAGAATCCAGCTTCTTCTTCTTGCATTTTTCTGGGTTCAAACCCTAGTTTTTCTTTTCTTAGTTTTTGTAGGTTAATCATGTCTTTTAATTATCTAGCTTAGTTTTATCTTGGGAGCAATGGATTGAAGCTTCCATATCTATGTAGTAAGAACCATATCTATCTATTTAGTGATTTTCCAATTGTGCATTTATTGAGCTTTGAATGGGAATTGTTAATGTCATTGATGTTGTTAGAAGCTTGAGTATATGAATTGCTTGTATGATATACTTGTATGATATACTTGTTATGGTTGGGAGAAAGTAGCTAATTCTCCCCTCTTTCAATGTGGAATCCAAGAGCATGAGTTAGAGCTTCTTAATGATGTATATGTGTTGATAATTGCTAGATGAATGTGATGATGTCAAATTTGTTGTCATGTTTGTTTTAGGTAGCAAATGAGAGAAGTCTATGAATGTCGATCGTTCTTGACTAATCTTGTGTAAATGCATGAATTGGTTAAATTCTTAGACACTGTGTAGTGTTTATAACTGTTGCCAAGCTTGTTGGTTCTTCGTGCTCAATGCCATCAATGGGATACTTTTAGTCGTGTTTTGGCTAAGAGAGTCATTGGTGAGGTTTGATAAGAAATGTCAAATTCACTCTTACAAACTACTATCTAAGAAGGATGGAAGATTTATCTTCACAATAAGTAGTCGAAATAGTGAATAGATTGTTTCACTCGTTCTTGAAGCCTTTGTTATTTAGAATTCATGTGTTCTTAATGCTATGTTTTATTTCATTTATGCCATGGGTTGTTTGAGAATAGGAAGTGTTTGTATGACTTAAGTGTTAGGGAGTTAGGAAAGTGACGAATTCCTTAGTTCCTTTGCATGAAAATCTAAGAACATGAACTTAGAACTTCTTGTGCATAATGTGTTGTGATTCTTGCTAGATAAGTATGTTAATGTGGATTGTTCTCATATTTATCCTATAGATGCAATGAAAGGTTGAACCTTGAATGTGGTTTGTTCTAGGTTTTGCCTAATGAATGTTATGTTTGGTTAAATGGCTATGCCTTTGGTAGAAGGCTTGTTGTTGTCAAATCTATGGTCCTTCATCCATAAGGTAACAACTGTGATAGAATGAGTGAATGGTTCCATGATCTACATTTGGTTTGGAAGTGGATATCAATTTCTCCCAAGGCTTTGTTTTTGTAGTTTTAAAACCCTTTTTCTTAGTTTGTTTGACTTTGCTAGTTATCTTGTCTTTTAATTTTCATAACTTAGGACAACCAACCAACCAACCCCCCCCCCCATTTACATGCTTTTATATGTGTGTCTGTATATATATATATATACTTCTGGTCTAATAGAAACCTTTTGTGTCTAAACGCTTAA
Source organism: Rubia yunnanensis (assembly GCA_037428765.1). Taxonomy (NCBI): domain Eukaryota; kingdom Viridiplantae; phylum Streptophyta; class Magnoliopsida; order Gentianales; family Rubiaceae; genus Rubia; species Rubia yunnanensis. Next base: position 84,301,770 of record CM075062.1, on the reverse strand, counting down.
GAAAATCCCCCTTCTTCGTGGATGGCCCCGACTTGCCGCTATCTAATTAGTTGTAGATAGTAAGCATTTAGGGCTTATAAATATAAACTTTGAGAGGTACGCCGATGACCTCCCCACTAGACCTAATAGCATTGCAAGATTTATTATATGTTGGACTATTGGCAATAGAACATTCATGTGCAAATTGTATAACAAAATTGTCAAAATATTCATGAGCTACTTTTGGCATAGCATTCAATTCTCTTTCATCCCTGGTAACCCATTTTTCATAACACTAAATTATTTTTTTAATCCCCTACAAAGTATCTTATACCATGCTTTGGTCCCCGTTTGCAAATCAACCCTTAGGCAGTACCCAACAAATTCAAAACAATTTGTTTGCTCCCCAAAGGTAGTTTTCAGGTAAGACTAAGTGGTTTTTCGGTATTGTCAGGGGTATAATGGCAATTTTACTAATTAAAAAATTATTTTAAATTAAAATTTCCTAATTTTAAATTTTCTTTTACTTAGATTTCCTAATTTTAAAATTTCCTAATTTTACCGCCACTGCCGCCACCAAACAGGCTTTAAAACAAACCATATGCAGGTACAATAACATTGCAGAAACATTCAAAACTTGTTCAAGAACAAAAGCCTCTATTAACAATCACTTAAATAACAAACAAATCAATAACTCCCAATTACTGCATTATTCAGTTCTACTAACTCGTGCTCAAATTTGTTTCACCGACTAAACAGGGCTACATTGATTAAGGGTTCTTTTCAAACCAATCCCATTAGAAATGCTGCAAAACAATCCCACAGAAAACCAAATCCAATCCCTACAACCAATTCCACCATTCCAGTGGGGAATTTCATCAAGCATCTTGCAAACACCCCTTTCTGTGAATCCATCGAAAATAAAAACAAACCCACAAAACATCATAAAGATCTAACAATCACAAACAGACACAAACCTTGATTCAACAGACTAAGTGGATGGGGTGGACAAGGAGAATCTGAAACTCGGGCTCCGACAAGCTTTGAGGATACTCTGACAAGCTTTGGCGGCAGAAAAACTCGGGCCATGGTTAAACTCGGGCAAACTCGGGCTCCATCAAAGCTTTGAGGATGGATGGGGTGGACAAGGACAATCTAAAACTCCGACAAGCTTTAAGAATGGATGGCGGTGGCGGAGACGAAGTGGCGGCTGCAACGACGAAGACGAACCATAGCAAAGAAGACGACCGAGTGAGCAAAGAAGACGAGCTTTTATTTTTATTTTTTAAAAACATGGGGGTATAATGGTCATTTTATATATTTTGACCAATTTTACCGTTTACTTTCTCTGCAAATCACCTTTGGGGACCAAACAAATTATTTTGAATTTGTTGGGTACCGTCTAATGGTTGATTTACAAACGGGGACCAAACACATGGTATAAGATACTTTGTAGGGGACTAAAAAATAATTTAGTCTTCTCATAATTATGAACAGAAAGTGTAGCAACATTATCATTTTAATATGTTCCATTCTGGGTGTTATGAGGAATGAGCTTATCTTTATTATTAGTGTTTTAAACCTAGTTTTGAGCAACTTTAGGCATCCTATGTCTACATTTAGATTCATGATGTCCTAGTTTTTTGCATTTAGCACAATAATCCGGGATATCTTCATATTCGATGACATATTTCTCATTTTGTTCAGGGGAACCTAACCTGATTGTCAATGGAAGTGAGGCTTAGACATCAACTTTCACACAAACTTTGATTGGCAATGGCCGGGTCAAATGTTGAGGTCGATGCATCCATCTTGATATAGCTTTCGATGAGGTTCCCTATAGCTTGAATTGAGGATGTGTTGTAGTAATATAAGGGGACATCTCTGATTGTGATCCAAATGGGCACCACTGAGGATTTTGCTTGAGGTGAGAACTCAAGAGTCCACTTAAAGACCTTCATTGTAGCTCCATTGAATTACCACTGGGCTTTCATCCAACAACAATTGAAACCCTCAATTTGTCAAAATTGAATTAGGATATGACGATAGTCAATTGCACCCAGCTGAATTCTGCTAATGAACCCTATACTTTTGAACATCGCTTCTAGATTGTCCATCATCGGTCTACCGCTCTAAAATATACCGATTAGAGCATTTGTGTAGTGCGATGCTAGCTCTTGAATCTCTAATTTGGTGTACAAACAGACCAAATCACCTTTGAATTCAATGGTTGGTTTGAGGTTGGGATTAGAGGGTAAGGTGTTAGTAATCAGGGGATTCTTTGTAGCTAGGGCTTGAAGAAAGGATCGGGGACCGGGCGACTTAGCCATTTCCTGCTGAGCCATGGTGGAATAGGTAGTTACCATTTTTTTGCCAGATGTGTTGGGGACGTAGAGTATAGAGATTTTTAGAGAGAGAAATACTGCAAAGTTTCTACTAGCTATATATATTTTTTAATTTAAGAGAAAATCTCCTGTAAAACCTACTAATAGTTAGAATAGAGCTGTAAACAAATCGAGCCGAGCCCGAACAACCTTTGTTCGAGTTTGATCAAACCTATAAAATCTTGGTTCGAGTTCGAGCTCCAATGAAATGATACTTTTCGAGCTTAAACACAAACTTAAACTCGAGCCATGGTTAAATATATTATATATATATATATATATTATATTAAATAAAAATATATTGAATATTTATTATATTGGCTCGATAAACTCGACGAGCTTAACGAACTCGAACTCGAGCTCGACTCAAACTTGGTCAAATTTGAATTTGAGTCAAGTTTTGACCGAGCTTTTTGCGAACAACTCCGTTCGTTTGCACCCGTAGGTTAGACCAATCATTAAAAAAATGTTTCAATAATTTTTAGGGTCAAATTATAATTTTTTATACATTTTGATACATTTTTAAAAATTCCAAAGCTATAGAAACTTCTTTGCAGTAAATAAAAATAAACATTAAATCACCCCATTAGTTACATCAATTATTTAAAAAAATGGCCACGTTGAATGGTTGGTTGGTTTAGAACAAGACTTCGTGTTGATTTAAATATTGCATTTTTGGTTTAAATATTGGATCTTTTACATTACCACAAAGTCTTGTTTTAATTCGACTAACCATTAGACATGGTCGTGAATTGGGCCTTGGTTTAGTTGCAATTCACCCTCTCTATAACAAAGAGGTCAAGCGTTCAAACAAACCCCATGTCTGCTCCAGTGGTTGTGGTTTCTTGGTGGTGCGACGCTTGAGTATTCTGAGGAGGGTATTCCCTAGTTATTCAAATGAATGGAGTTTCAGACTCCATTGGATTTTAATAGATTCAATGATGGTGTGTCCTAGTTTAGTTTTAGAGTATAATGTTTATATGTTTTTGGTTCTTTGTATATAATCTTTCAAAAAATTATAAATAGACAGGGTCATTTTATAATTGATGCAATTAATTAAAGAGGTGAATTAACGTTTACTTTTATTTATTGCAATGAGGTTCTTGCAATTTTTTTTAAAAAATATATCACAATATATAAATAATTATAATTTGACCCCAAAAATTATTGAAACAAGTTTTTTCATGATTAGTCTAACCGCTAGTCGGTCTAACAAGAGACTTTCTCTTTTTTTTTAATGAAAACACCCTAGGGTGGGGGATTATGTATAAGGTTCCCCAGGCCTTAATAGAGACAAATGTATACAAAGTAGTGTTTTATACACTAAGATCATTGAGGCAACATTGTTGCCTCCAAAAGAATACCTATGTACTCGTAATGGAACTTAAAACTGGCTGATCTAGTGAGTATGAAGGAGGTTAGGTATAGAAGTTGCGATTCCAAAAGAAAGAATCTCCACCCCCCTGTGTTAATTCTTTCCCTTGGCCAGGCAACTTCATTCTACCACTTCAAAATAAAAGCTAAAGACAGAACCAAATCTTAGACCTATGGGTTGCAAGAATTCTGATATGGAGCATTCCGTTCTCTGGTCCGTAGCAGGCTGGAGAGGATGACCGTTTGGGATGGATTTCTGTATGAGTATAGCTGAGCTCCAGAAGAGAATTTGAAGTAAAGTTTAACTGTAGTACCTGTAGGAAGTCAAATGACAATAATATTAGCAGTATCAATCCTGTCTTGAGCCATGTCTATGCAATCTAATATAGGGAGTATGTTCCCTATCCAAATAAATGAGGTCTCTGATGTGAGTGGGTATATTAGAAAGGTTCAAACTCAAATCATAGTTATGGACTGGGTGATCCTTAGAAATTGCATCCGCCACAAAATTACATTCCCTGAAAACATGTTTAAGTTCGGCATTCTTAAGCAGGGAATGCACTCTAGAGGTCATATTGTAAAAAAGACAATGAGCAGTGTAAGGATCCCTGATCATGTTCATAGCCGGCAAAGAATTAGATTCAATGGTGAAAGAGCTATCCAGGTCTGGAAAGGTTTGGCAGGCAAATAGGATGGCTAAAATCTCTGCTTGAAGTGAAGAAACTGCAGTGATGACAGTGGATTGTATAAGGCATGGAGTTCCATCACTGTTTCTAGCAATCAGGCCAACAGTTGAATTAGTAGAGGACCAGGATGCATCAACATTGATCTTTATGCAGTTTGGCTTTGGCCTTTCCCAGAAGACAATAGATATAGTAGGCTTCGGAGGTGGTCTAAGGTGGGGGATCAGATGCGAAAAGCTAGGTCTCATAGGTAGGGAAGAACTGGGGGGTAAGGTTTGGCAGAGAGGGATAGATAAATGTGATCACAAACTTCCTTACATATAAACTCTAAAGAGAAGTGTTTGTTGTCAAAAAGGAAGCTATTTCTTGCCTTCCAAAGACACCAGCAAATCAGTGGTGGTAGAATTTTACATAACAGTTGGTGCCATCTGGGAAGATCACGGCAATTCCCGAACAAGAAAAACCTTTCATTTATTGAATCCAGACTACAAAGATGAAAATCTAGTAAAGATGCCATCTTATTCCATATTGATTGAGCAAGGGGGCGGGATATGAAAAAGTGTTGAAGAGAGTCTAAGTGATAACATGCTGGGCATTTTGAAGCAAGACTAAAACCACATTTTATTAGCACGTCATCAAAAGGTAGGAAAGCATGCAACAATTTCCATGTAAAAATAGAAACCTTTTTTTTGTAATCTAGGATTCCATATAAGCTGGGTAGCAGGGAAGGTACCTGAGGAGAAAGTGAGCTTCTTATATGCAAATTTGAAAGTAAAAGCACCTGTCACTTCTGGTTTCCAGATTAATCTATCCTCTCTATCTTCAGTGATTCTGCAGACTGCAGAAATGAGAGAGTATCATGTTCTATAAAGGAAGAAATCTGTGGTAGAATAAAGGCTTTGTTACTTATAAACTGAGCCACTGAGCAGAGTAATAATGGGGAGATGATAGCGCTGGGGATAAGATTCATAAGTGGCCCATTAGGGCACCAATTGGCAGACCAAAAGTTGCAGCTACCTCTGCCATGAATAATCAGAGTATTATTTTCTGCAAAGGAATTAACTGAACAAATTCTCTTCCAGGTCATGGATTTTCTATGTGTTTGAGGTAAGGACCAGATCATTTTAGCCCACATAGTAGTTCCCAATTGACTCTTCCACCAGAGTTTAAGGGAACATGAATAAATTACAGCCTGAACTGATCTGAATCCTAAACCATTCTGAGACCTAGGAATAGCTAAATCAGACCACCTTTTCCAAACCTTTTTCTTCCTACCCTCAGACTCTCCCCAGAAAAAAGTAGACATCTTCTTCTCAAATGTCTTAACTATGTGATTAGGGGGCTTGGTTACAGTCCATAGGTGTTGAGGTAAGGAGTATATACAGGATTGGATTAGGGTCAATTTTCCCCCTGTACTCAACCATTTATTTTTCCAGTTCATCAGCTTTTTGTCCATAATTTCCATTAAAGGTTGGAAGTATATGTTAAGTGTTCTACCTTTAAAGATTGGGCATCCTAGGTATTTGAAGGGAAAAGATCTTTTTTTCATTTTTAAGATCACCTTAACCTGATTTATCTTAGCAACTGTAGCCCTTTTGCTAATGTAGAAATCAGACTTCTCAAAATTGAATTTCTGGCCCGAAGTAAATTCAAAAATTTATAGGAAGGCTTTAATCTTAATCAGGTTGGGTTTTGAGGCTTGCATGAAAATAATGGTATCATCAGCATACATTAAGTGGGATGCTGGTGTGATAGCAGAGGGTAACTGGAAGTATGAGAGGCTGTTATTCCAAAATATGAAACAGAGGCTCCTAGAGAAAACCTCTGAGAAGATATTAAAGAGAAAGCGAGAAAGGGGATCACCTTGTTTGATGCCTATGGTGACTTTAAAAAAGGCCACTGGATTGCCATTAATAAGTACTGAGAAATGAGCCTGGGATAAATTGTTCATAACAGCATTCAAAAAATTCCCAGTAAAACCAAATCTACCAAGTATGCTCTTTAGAAAATCCCAATTAACCCTATCAAAAGCTTTCCTAAGGTCCAACTTGAGAATACAGTTAGGCACTCTATTCTTTTTATCTAAGAATCTTAACATTTCTTGCAGGTAAAGTATGTTATCTGAAATGTCCCTATTCTTCATGAAGACAATTTGATTAGGTGAAATTAGGTTCTCCATATAAGGTTTCAATCTTTCCATTAAAACCTTAGAGCAGATTTTGTTAACAACATTTGAGAGGCTAATAGGTCTAAAATCATCAAAGGAGGATGGCGTGGCTTTCTTTGGAATCAGGGTTATCCAGGTACTAGAAATACCCTTAGGCATATCTGAGCCTAAGATAAACTCATTGACATCACCAATTAAATCTTCCTTGATAAAAGCCCATCAATTAGTGTAGAATTTACTAGAGAAACCATCTAGACCTGGACTACTATTTTTGTTTAAACTCTTAATCACTGATTTAAGTTCCTCCTCTGAAACTGGTCTAGATAGAGTTTGGTTATCTTGCTCAGTAATGACAGTAGGAATTTGGCTAAGAAAATGTGGGTAATAGGTGTTATTAGCCATGTGGTTAGGTTCAGATAACAGATTAGAAAAATAGGCTACAGGTTCTTTTTGGATATCTGATTGGGAATTAAGCCACTGACCCTGCCCATTTTTAATTTTTGAAATCTGTATTTTACAGTTCCTTTCATGTACTGTCTTATGAAAAAACCGAGTGTTATTATCCCCTAGTTTATACCATTTTGATCTAGCTTTCTGCTTCTAGAATTTTTCTTTTTCCTTTAAGGCTCTAAGCAATAGTGCATTTTTCTCATTTAATTTAATTAATTCTGAGTCTGAGGGAGTGGAGTCATAGACTAGTTCCTGTATTCTAAGAGCTTCCTCTGCAGTATTCACATTAGCATCAATGTTACCAAAACAGTCCCTATTCCAAATTTTATCACTTTCTTCAATCTAATCAGTTTAAGGTAGAAACCTAACATTCCAGACTGGGGGCTAGGAATTGACCAGTTTTCCCTAATTAGGTCTATAATTTTGGTCTATTAAACCAAGTATTTATAAATCTAAAGGGTTTAGGGTGAGAACTAACTAGAGTTGACACCTGAAGGAGGAGAGGAGAGTGATCTGAAGATTGTCTATTCAGAATTTGGATGGAAGATGATGGAAATTTTGTGTTCCACTGAATTGTACAAAGTCCTCTATCTAATCTCTTGGAGGTGGGATTCCTAAGTCATGAATTTGTCCAAGTAAATAGGTTCCCTACTGTGTTAATTTCCTAAATTCTAGAGGAGCTAATCCAATTATTGAAATCTCTGATACTACCTAGAGAAGGGGAGCTAGGGCCTTTATATTCTGAAAGTGAAGTGATAGCATTAAAATCTCCTATGAAAATAGTTTCATTTCTAGGTATGACACTCAGATCATTCCATAAAGCTTTTCTATCATCCCTTGTCCTGAGTGCATAAACGAAAACTGCTTCCATGTCAATATCTGAAATTAGGTGACCTATTTTAACATAAAAGAACTGACTATGATGAGAGATTAATGAGACTGATACAGGGTCATTCCACATAAGCCAGATTTTACCATTATGAAGTGGGAGATTATATGAAAATTTGAGCTTTTCCATATAAGGTTGACACTGACTGTTATCATGCATTGGTTCAATGATACAAAGGAGTTGTATTTTCTTCAGCTTAACTAATTGGATTAGTCTTAGCATAGAAGATTCCATACCTCTAAGATTCCATACTAAAAAATTAACAGTTAAGGTGTGTGTCATTGTTCACATGATTTATGACTTTTAGTAGCTGATCTTAACATCATCTTATTCAGCTGGCTAAAGTAATTATTTTTTTTTTCTTTAACTTACCTTGCTGTTCAGCGTTACCTTTAAGACTATTGGGTTGTGGTGCTGTGAGGGCAAAGTGGTTGTTGGTAGCCTCCTCTTCCAAATCCTGCACTTCCAGATCCATAAGTTCTTGTGGTTGGGGGAGGGTTTCTAAATCCTGCAAAATAGAGAATCTGTTTTCCATATTTCCTTGTAGAGAAAGTGGGGGGGGGTTAGTGGGAGAGGACTGATTCAGGGTTAGCCTGAGTGAGCCAATTTGAATATCATCCTTTGCATAGGCTATAGGAGTAGGGTTAGACAATGCAGTGGCATTTAACAGTTTTGTGAGGGAAAGTTGAGAGTTATCTGGGGGTGGGATGCTAGGGGATTGAGCAGGAGTTATTTTTGGTGATTGCAAGGGAACATTTTCGAGCTCTCCATTTATATCTTTAGGCAAGTAGGAGGAAGGGTTCAGAGAGAGGTTTGTTGTGGCTTTCTGGTGTACTGAGTGGCCTTTACTAGGAGGGGGGTTAGCAGACTGGTTTTCTAAGGTGATCACAGGTGCCTTGCTAAATTTATTTCCAGTAGCCTGCCACTGTGTATGAGTTTGGCTTTGTGGAATGGGATTCTGGCTATCTAGTAACTTACCATTAACATTTTGTGGGATGGCTCTACACTGGTTCAAGGAATGTCCTAACTTAGCACAATGATCACAGTATAGAGGGATATCTTCATACTCAATTTGGTATTTTCTATTATTAGTGACTGATCCTAATTTAATGAAATTGCTCAAAGGTTTCTGTAGATCAATTTCAACACACAATTTAATAGCAGAAGGCCTAGTGAGCATTTCAGTGGCTAGATCATTCTTAATAAAACTTCCGATGCTATTCCCAATAGCCTTAACAGATGCAAAATTATAGTAGTACAGAGGAACTTCCCTGATAGTACACCAAATTGGCACGATTGGGGATTCCCTGTGAGTGGAGAAGTCAGGAGACCATTTAAGCATCTTCAGTTGGACTCCATTGAAATTCCAAATCCCCTTGATCCAGCACCTTTGGTAGTCATTGACTTGTTCGAACCTAATCAACACATGCTTGTAGTCCAAGGAGCCTAATTGATAATTGCCGGCAAAACCTACCATCTTGAACGCAAGCTCAAGTTTCTCCATCGTTAGCCTCCCCCTTGTGAATATGCAGAGAGTTTGGCAATTTGTTCATCGGAATAGAGGCACGCCGGGTTACCTAAGTGTTCGAATTTGGGGGTTAGCTCAGGATTAATAGGTAGAGATGTCGTTAGAGGAGGGGATTTGGTTTGGAGGGCAGCGAGGAAAGTTTTTAGTGTGGCTTGCGTGGTGTTACTATCCGTCATAGCGACCGACGGAGCTAGGGCCGTGTCCCAGTTGGTCGTTATAGGCAGAAACTAGCCGTTAACGGCGAAGAAAAAGAAGCCGTTTCCGGCGAGAGAGAGAGAGAGAGAGAGAGAGAGAGAGTGAAATTTAGTTACTGTAGTAAGGGATTCAGTTACTGTAGCAAGAGAGAGTTCATGTTGGTTTTTGGTTCGATTAAGAGACTTTCTCTTAAATTATAGTATAGTATACCTGTTTCATAAAATCTATAATCTTCAATAAACACTACTAAAACAACAAGTTTTTGGCCAAATGACACCCCCACAACTTATGACGTCAGCATTTTAAAATAAAATTTTATTCAATAAATTTTTTTTGTATGTAAATGTATTAGTAATTAATTAGGTATATCTTCCTTGAAAACTGAAAAGTGCTGATCTAATACTTATCTTGAGATACAAAAAACCTTTCTTCTTAGGGGGTGTTTGGTTGGGGTGAATCAGGAAAGGGAAAGGGAAACTGGCATCTTATTCCCTTAGTTAGTGTTTGGTTTGCATTTTTTAATGATTCCATTTCCCTATTTTTAGTTTTATCATTCTCTCATTTGGATATATCACAATTATCTAGTTCTACCCTGGGATTGGGATTCCTCAATTTCCTACTTCTAGCTTCCACGAAAAAAATACGTATTCTCCACCTCTTCCTAGCCTTCAACCTTCATAAAACCTTCACTTTCACCGCCATTGTCCATTGTCAAGCGATCTCTAATATCTATTTTCTCAGTTCTAAGACAAGATTATACTTTATATTTACTATCAAAATAAAAATTAATATTAATAATTATTATTTCAATAAAAATATTATAATTTTATTTTTGAGTTTTAAAAATATTAGAATGTTATACTTTAACTTAAATAAATTTAAAACAAAAAATATATAATCAATGTTTGATTTTTAAATTTTAACTATTTTATTAAAAAAAATATTTGTGTTGGTGGATATCATACATTATGTAATATATTTTTATTTACATCAATTTTATGTTTTTTAAAAAATATTGACTTCATATTTTATATCCTTTGTAATGTCCATTCTTAAAATATTTACGCATGTGATTTTTTTAACATCATTATTAGCACATACGGTTAAACCTCTATAAATGAATACTCTTGGGACCAGGAAAAAATATTCGTTTAGCAAGATTATTTATTTATCGATAAATGAATATATTATTCATTTATCGATAAATAAATTTTTATTCATTTAAATAGTATTGAAGAAATTATATTAGTAATACATGAACTGTATGTATGTGGACTAAGTACAAAAATGTACATATGTACATTATTTGAGACTACTAATAAGATAGTATGTACTGTATGGAATATCTAGAGTCTTAGAAAATGTATCTAACTTACACTACAAACTACAGTATGTATGTGGACTAAGTACAAAAATGTACATATGTACATTGTATTTGAGACTACTAATAAGATAGTATGTACTGTATGGAATATCTAGAGTCTTAGAAAATGTATCTAACCTACACTACAAACTATATATAGTTCTAAAATCTTGGTTTGGTAAGTAATTCATTCTACAGTACCATATGTTTCTTAACATTCAATTTGATGGCTTCCAATCAAAAGCCAAATCCATCAACAAAAACATCTTTGACTGATAAGATAAGGAGGGTCATATGTGAGCATAAGAAGGAACATCCAACACTTACGCAAAAGGATATGCAAGCATGGGTGAAGGAAAAGTTTTGTTTGGATTCTAGCCAAACCACAATATCAAATACTCTCAAAAGATCAGCAGAGTATTTATCGGAGGAGGTGAAAATTAGCGATGCTAAAAGACACAAATCAGCGAAGTACCCCGATTTGGAGAAAGTTTTGTATGAATGGTTTCTTCAAAGACAAGAGAAGGTGAATATGTCAGGAGAAATGATTCAAGGTAAAGCCAAAGAATTTTTTCAAAAAATGTATGGTGAAACAAATCAAGAGTTTAGCTTTTCAAGTGGATGGTTGGAACGTTTCAAGGCAAGATATTCAAAAGAATTAATGAGAATGATGTCGTTATGGAATTGGCTACCGACGATGAAATTATTGAGTCTGTACTGAATGATGAGAATGATCCAGAACCAGATGATAGTAGTGTCACACCAAATGTGTCATCAAAAGAAGCATATCAAGCAGTAATCACCTTACGGAACTACTTTCTACAACACGAGCAGAATACTCCTAAAGTTTTGTTTGTGCTAGGAAAAATCAAGGATGAGATGAATTTTGGTGGAAAAAAAAGCAAAAAACTATAGACTCCTTTTTTGTAAAAGAATGACTTATTGTAAGAACATTGTTGATTGAAAAAAAACTTTTTTTAATATATATATATATATATATATATATATATATCTAATGAAATGTGATGATTATTCATTTATATTTACATAGGGTCTTTAAGGATTTCAAGAAAATTATTCATTAATGCATTTAGCGAGGTTATTCATTTAGCTCCTTAGCCCAAGTCGGGACCGGAAAAAATTATTCATTTGTCGAGGTTATTCATTTATCGAACATTCATTTATCGAGGTTTAACTGTATGATGAACTATAGATTTTTAATTCAATATATCGTATGTGATTTACATATATTTTAAAAAAATATGAACTAAAAAATATTTAAAGACGGTAATATTTGAATAAAAGATTAATTACAAGGAATTATAAATAAATTTACATTTTAAAAAATCACATACGACATATTAATAAGTTAACCATGATGAACTAGAATTTCTTTGTATTAAAATATTGTTTTATATGAACTAGATATGACAATTGTTTATGAAATACTTATATATTTTTTTAGCAGATTTGATCATTTGAAATAATTTATACTTATATATATTATTTTATAAATAATGCTAAAAATTAATATTTGTTTCCCTAGTATGGACCAAACCGTAACAAAGGGAGTGAGAGAAAATTTGATTCCCCTTCCATAACTTAATGAAACAAAATTTAAAAAACAGGGTTATTCCATTCCTTTCTCTTTCTTGATTCCTTTCCCTTTCCAGGCTTGAACCAAATGACCCCTTAATGTTGTGAATTAAGAGCGTCCATAATGGCAACTCTTTAACCTCACTTTTCTTAATAAGGAGTACTCCATATTTGAAGAAGAACATTGTGGAGTTTTAAGAACTACTCCTTAATAAGGAGTAGTACCTCTTTATTTGTAAAAGACTAACCAATCAATGATGAACTCTTGGCATGGCTTTTTTACATTTTTAATTTGATTGGATTATAACCAAAGTTTAATTTTGATTATGTATATTTTTCATAAAAGAGATTATTTGTTTTTTTAAAAATTTTGAATATTTTTTCTATTTTATTTATGTATTTTATGTTATTTTATATCACGTAATCTATTATATTGGAATGTAGAAGATCAAAGTCTAACTATGCAAGTCACGAAAGAGTTAATTCAAGAAATTCAAACTTCAATCCATCAACACTCAAGGATTCGGGATTGCAACATCATCATCAACTTAGATTGGATATCGTTGAATATATTTCCAAAAGTTTTGGAAATAAGGATCAAATGTAGTTTTTTTAAAAAATATTATTATATTAATTAATATTGATAATTTTAAATCATCTAAATTTTATGTAAATTATTATTATGGGTGAAAGAATAAACATGTTTGTGTTATATTTATATAGTCAATACAATATAATTTTTTATTTTCATAATATTCATAATTTATAAAATATAACTAAAAGTTTAAATATCTTTTATTAGAAGGTGAAGTGGTGCTAAAGAAATGATTTTTAAATTTCATTCCATTGTTTTTAATTGTTCTTCCCTAATTTTTATCAAAATTTACAATGTCCACTGCCATTGTGATGCTCTAACATTTTCTGCCATCCGCACCGCCTGTCGCTGCTCCATCTGTTTCTCTAAACCCCAAAATAAACGAACGAATTTACAGTGACCATGGGAAAGGCTTCTAGAGACAAGCGTGATATATACTGCCGGAAAGCTAAAGTCTAAAGAAGAACGATGGCGAGCTTGAAGTGCCTTCAAGCTGCTCCGGATTGATGAACAATTCAACATTTTCCAAGGTGTAAAGCATGTTTTTTATTTGTGCGCGACGCTTGGTAACAGAGCAACCTTTGCAAAACCAAAAAGGTTATTTCGTTTTCCTCTTTATTTTCAATTCAGCCCTTTATATGTTGGATTAGATTTTCTCTTTCATGTTCCTGATGATTTCATCCCTTCTTATATTGAATTCGAATTTCTGTGTGTCATGATTGCATCCCAATTTATTCTTTTTTGGGCATTTCAAGTTTCAATGTCAGAACACAAGGTGTTTGATAATTTGCCTGACTAGATCAATATTTTTTCTCGATTTGTGCGTGTCATCCTTGCGCAGGGGCCATGCTAATCTTCTCTTTCCAATTCTATCGGATGTCCCCGAAGGGACGACTAGATCAATATGATGGTTGAGTCGACAAAGATATTGGACAGAGTATCTTATTCCAAATGTATGATACTTAACTCGTAAGTGACCTTGCAGTTATCCTCTGATGGGAAGACATTAGAAGCTGAGGCAGCTCATGGAACTTTAACTCCTCATTTCTGGAAGCACCTGAAAGGGCAAGAGACCAGTACAAGCAGTATTGCTTCCATTTTTTATTGGACAAGAGGACTAGAACAATATTGCTGTTATCCATGATTTTCGAGGTAAAGTTTGTAATATTAACATATTTTTCACCTGTGGAGCCAGAAATGTTGAAGAAGATATAAATCTCATTGGTTTTAGTGAAATGTGCAGCAGAATTCTGGGACTGGACCTGCAGGGTCCAAAAAACAGACATGAATCTCATTGGTTTCACCCAAAAGATGTTGAACTGCTTGCTGGAATTTCATGTAGCGCTATCACCTATCATCAAGAAGTCATAGATATTTTAATATGACGGTATTTAATACCTATCCTCTCGGCATTGCACTCTAGCATCGATATATTTCCCATTCACTACATTGTTAAAATTTCTATTAATAGTAACATAGCATCATCGACAGATCGGTACTTGACAAAGAAGCTTCACAAGCTGTGCATATATTCTTTAATGTTGCTGATGAAAATGGTTATTCTTTGAATTTGAGAGGTGGCACTGGCGATAGCAACAATGAATCTATCCTGGCATCTGGCAATCAAATTGGCCCCGGGAGTTGGCAACTACACATTAACTCTGAGGTATTGTGTGAAAGAGGGATACGCTAAACCAACATCATTCAGTGTGAAGTGTGGTTGTTTGAGAAAATTTATTTTTTTTCAAATAAATATTAGATGTATATTTAAGCAGTGCTATGCTGATATGAACAGTTTCCTCTGCCATTGGGAACATGCTATTGTCATTTTTTAGTAAGATTAGAATTCTGCTTATCAAAGTTTGTTTGTTCTTATAGGCATGAGAAATATTTGTAATGGACCTTATTGTAATGACAGGCTTTAGCATGGTAGGGTTTCTCTGTACAGAAGCAAAATTATGCCAAGAAACACGTTGGAACATTGTAACTACCTACGGTTCTCATTCAGTGCAGATTATTCTTCCTCAGAAATAGCTGGGCCCGCTCGGGTATGTACATCTTCATCAATATATAATTCCTCTTCCGTGTGTTTCATGCATCACGAAGTGTGGTTTAAGATGTAATTGATTTAAAATGAGAAGGCAAATTGTATTACTTGTGCTTTGAGGCTCCAAATATGTTGACAGACAAAGAAAATACTAAAAGATAATCTTATTAGCTATATTGTTGTAGATTTCTCATTGCATTAGCATTATGCTTTTCTTAAATATTGTGTTAATTGGGCATGTTGCTTTGGTTTATTGTTCTTTGTTGGTTTTGGTTGATTACTGTGGCTATATCTACATGAGGGAGTGAATATAACACTTAACGTGTAAAGTATACTAGATGAATTCGAATTTCTGGAAATTTCTTTCTTGCAGGTATATCTTCTGTTCCTCTTACTCTCATAATGTAGCACCTAAAGGGAAATTTATTGCATTTGTCTCAACTGAAAGAGATTGGAATTTAAAGGAAGACCTTTATGTTTCATATTGAGTCCTTATAGTGCGGTCTACTTGATGTCAGATCAGTTTGCTAGGTAACTTTAGCAGAGTACCCCCTCTTTTAGTGGATCCAGGGAGTTGTTTGGCTCCTGCAATTGCCTCCTCACCAATGCAGTATAAATCCCATCCCTGTTCAGAAGCTCTTCATGGGTTTCGCTTTCAGCAATCTGTCTGTCAGAAGTTATAGCAATTGTATATGCAGTTTTTAGAGTTGAAAGCCTGTGTATGTGTATGTACTATCATGAGAACTGCCTTGCCTCTCATTGGAGATTACATGGTGTCCTGTAACAATTGTCCAAAGAGCAGAACTCGTTGATTCATTAGTAGAGCTCTTGCGATTGCTATTCTTTGCTGCTGGCCTCCCGATATCCTCAATCCACGTTCTCCAACAACTGTTTAATATTCAGAAAATGATTTGATGAAATCATGAGCAGTAGTCATTTTCTGAGCTTTGATGAAATCATGATTTTATGAAATAATGAGCTTTTTAGTAAGCCAAGCATCACAAAACTTCTTTTAAGCTTTTAAGCAACAATTGACTAGATAGTGACCTAAAGAAGAATTTTGTGTCTGTAGAGCTTGCTTTGGCATCAAACCCATAAGCTATGTTTCTCCTATTGTGCAATTGAACAAAATAGGCTCTAGGTTCACTATGCTGATCCATACATACTCCCTCCGTTTCTTTAATAGTGGCACACTTTCTAATTTGAGATGTTCCTTTTATATTGACACTTTCTATTTAGGGCAAGTTTAAGGTTATTACATTCACTCACTTTACTTTTTCTTCTTTCAATTCAATTCCATCCACTCATTTAGCATCTCCTAAATTTTAACACCAAAAATGATGTGTCACTATTATAGAAGCAGAGGGAGTATATTGGATGGACAATACAATTTAGATAGAAAGATCTAAAACAATCGGGTTAACAAGAGGTACTTTAGATGCAGGTCTCAGCTTTAGTGTAATTCCCTGAAATTCTGATAAGAAGCCTTCAATTGTAGGCGTCAAAACAAAGTATTCCACCAGCTCTACACCACAAAATGGTAGATTCTGAAAATTGTTTATTAAGGAGGATAGTAACACTTTTTTCTCAAGTTTGAATGAATATTATGCCATTGTTTCATGCACATTGCAGTTTACAAAATTTATCAAGAATCATTACCATATGAATTGATACGAACATGTATCAAACATCCTGTAATTCAACATCTCCATCTGGATTTCTGAGCACAGAGCCAAAATATCATATTAGTAGTAGCTGCACAAAGAGTCGAACATCAAACAGAAACAATCGCTATGGATGCATACTGGTCACGTTATTTAACTTCATTGGTAGGCAACTAAATATGGAGAGAGCTATGAAGTTTGGAAAGGGTTATGGTTTCCTCTCTCATTCAAATGCCGCTAGACTAAATAAAACTTTTGGGATTTGAAGAGAACATTGAGGCTTTCCCAATTGCATCGTCCTAGCTTATGATAATCTGCGGCCTGGCTTGGTATAATTAAATAACTTTTGTGAAAATGATTAAAAGCCAAGATTCCAACTTTTTTTTTATAAAAAAAAAAACTGTGTTTACAAAGATCACATTATTCACTTCTTATTAAAATATTTTTATTTTTAGTCTGAAATGTTTTTGACATTTGAGTAAAGCTACTCTAATTTTTTTAAAATCAATATAATATTGTTATCATTATTATCACAAAGCCTTATTATAGACTGAATAACCATTAGATAAAATTATTTTATAATTAGAGTGGATCTCCTGACATACTGTCTATTTATAAGTTTATGGGCAAGCAGGAGATCAATTTGCAAATTATAAAAAATTGAAGAAATTCGCGGGGATAAAAAATGGGTAACCTAGGTTCAAAACCTCGTTCTTTCTTCGTTCTTCTCCAATGGAAGCTATGGAGCTCTAGCAATGGCGATTTCAATTTCCCTTACAGTTTTCGTCCCCTGATTTCAATTGCTTCCTTCGTTTCTCTGCGCCGCTTAAGGTCTCGCCTAGCGCTCGGTGTTAAACCCCATGATCTTCCACAAAATCTTCCCCGTCACCACCCACCAGCCCTTCATCCGCCGCACACGACAGAGACACCGCGACCCCAACAGAGGCAAGCCCTGGTCCCCGCACCGCGTGTCTCCACAGGGCCAGCTTGCCCTCCAAACCCTCATCGACCCTGAGTTTGAAATCGAAGCACTCATCAGGTACTTCTTGATTTATACAACGCTGGAATTGGTAATTATTCAGAAGCTTTGGGTTTTGATTTCTTGGGTTTAGTCATGGGTTTAGTGTATCAAGAGAAGTGTGATGTGGCATTCGCGGTATTCGTATGGATTAGGAATCAATGCTTGCTGAGTGTTAACAATATTTGAAATTTATTCATGGGTTTTCTTGATTCTTCTAGTTTTAGCTTGTTTACATTTGGATGTTCTCTTAGGACCAATTCCAATTGGTTTCATCTTCTCTGTGTGTTGCAGACTGAGGTGGAGTTATTGAGCCTAATTCAGTAGCCCAATATAATTTCTTTGTTAGCCTATTGTGTTCATGAAGACACAAGACTTCTTGTGTATGAACTGATGCAAGTGTCTAGATATGAAAAAGGCTATGTTGAATAATTTATGATAAATAAATTCTCGTGGGAGATGGAATTGGAAGAGTGCTTGAACTTTCTGGTTTGCTGTCCTTATTAACGCTGCATTCTATATATTCTGCAGCCTCGAGGGTTGTTTATTTCTGAGGAATCACTTTAAAATATTCTCTTGCTGCTTTCAGCTACTGAATGAGTGAAGGGGAAGCAAATGGAGGAAGTCCCGACCATCAAGAATAGTAAGTTCACTCTATCCAAAGTCTCTATGGCATTGTTTGTTGCCATCTCTATGCGTTGTTTTGTTTGGTATTTCTTGTATGTTGCTGGACTATGTTCCCTTGCATTAAAAAACTGTACTGTAAAGTTTATTATCCTGGAAGCATGTTATAACTTCAATTATAGTATTCTTTAGAAAGCTATTTTATGTGAGATACCGAGTAATCGAGTAAGGAAAGGGACCTTATTCGGGGTTCAACTATCAATTTGTCCATACGCACCCACTTTTCTCTTTAGGTTAAAAATGGTTTAGAAGTGTCCTTGCCCTACATGTTGCATTGACTATTTGAAGATATTTTTGTGGTTGTCCATGTCTTATGTGTTCAGATGACTACATTGTCTCTGGTTTCGAGAAATTAAAGGGAAGTGAGATGTTTTAAGGAATGTAAATCATAACATGTATGTACTTGTTTTGTAATTGAAACAAACTGAAGAATGTGGGTTGTGCTTAAAGTTAGTGTGATGATTTATTCAATCATTTCTGTCTGTGTTACTGGAAAACGATATACTCCATGTAAAGTTTTCTTCCCATTGTGCTCTTAAAGCTTTGTTTCTCTTTGCTTCATCTGGCTTTTTCTTTGTTGATTACTCACAGATGCTTCTTTTCAGCAGGTGCCTTAAACATGATTTGAGTGGATAATTTTATGATAGAACTACATTTGTTTTTGCTCTATGCCTGAACTACTTGAGATTTTTTATTTCTCTTTGAAGCCTTTGTTTGTTTGGACTGAGAATATTTGGCCCGATTACAGGGAAATTGCTAAACATCTCTCTCTTCCGCCACTCAAGTTGTGCTGCAGTATGCTTGTTGAGGATGCAATCAAAGCAGCTGTGAAAGATTATGAGACAAAGCGCGCAAAGTTGACTCAAACTGATGAAGGTTCAAATGTGAAAGCAGATGAGGCTTGAACACATGGTTTGGGGGAAATGTATTTCTAGCATAAACATGTAGTGCATTGATAGGAGCCCTCTTCTCATCGTTGTTGTTTGGTGCCTTCCTTCTCCTGGAAAGAAGAAGAAGAAAGTGGAACACTAGAATCAACGAATAGAAGTTTGTTTTGGAGTTGTATAACTATAGAACATGTAGGATTTTTGTTCTTGTAACAATAGAGTGTCTGACCATCAGAATAGGATATTGACATGATTATTCAGACTATTTGATGTTGAATATTCATCAGAATATGAATTCTGCTGCTATGACGATGTAAAAAACATGTGGTAAATATTCAAAAAATAAAATAAATGTTGCTGAAAATTTTTGTATATACTATGCACATGTTACCTAACAAATTGTATCGTTTATATTAAAACATGCACTTATTTTAAGAGATCTAAATATGAATTATGGAACCTTTTCAGGAGATCGTGTATAAGTTAAGTTATGAATCGCATATATTTTGTTAAAACTATGTTAGTCTACAACTAGTATATGTTATAGTTTACACGGATAGAGAAGACTAAAATTTGACAATTTAACATTGTCATATTAACTTTGCATTAATTACTTTACAACATGTATTGTTTAAATGAAAACATGCATATGCTTTTAAATTATCAATTTCTTTTATGAATAGCAAAACTTTTCTAGGAGATCATGTATAAATTAAGTTATGAATCGTTTTTGTTTTGTTAAAACATGAATATATTAGTTTATAACTAGTATATGTTATAGTTTACACACACAGAGGAGACTAAAATTTGACAATTTAACATTATCATATTAAATCTGCATTAATTACTTTACAACATGTATTGTTTAAATAAAAACACGTATATGATTCCTTAAAAGTTCAGTGTAATCTTCGCCTGAATCCTCCTCGTGTCGGAACATCTTATGGAGTCCAATGTTCAATGTTGTCTGATTTCTTAAAAGTTAAAACCAAAAAAAAGTTTAGATCTAACTCCTGCAAAAAGTCACACGCATTGGATATTAACATGTACAACATATAAGTAAACAAATACAATTTATAATTCAAAACGAACAATAATCAACAATGAAAAAAAATACAACACACAATAAAACTAAAAAGTACATACTGGATACTAATAGATGCAATATATAAGTAAACAAATGCAGCTCCTGATTCAAAACGAACAACCAACAACAAATTTATATTACAAAAATCATACGCAACACAAGTAATAATTACATACTAGATACTAATATATGCAACATATAAGTAAACAAATGCAACTCGTTATTCAAAACGTACAACTAACAAAAAATGAAAACAAAAGGTGATAGAGTACAACTAAGAAGTACACATTGAATACTAACATATGCAACATATAAGTAAACAGATGCAATTCGTAATTCAAAACGAACGATCAACAGAAAAGAGAAGGAAAAAAAAGTCATTCACAAAATGTTTATAGACAACATTACTAACAAGTACATATTGAATACTAACAGATGCAACATATAAGTAAACAAATGCAACTTGTAATTCAAAACGAACAATCAGCAAAAAATAGAAGAAAAAAAGGACATTCACAGTAAAACTAACAAATACACGTTGGATAATAACAGCTCTAACATATAAATAAACGAATGCACCTCGTAATTTTATAAAACTTACACTTCCAGACAGTTTAAACAGTAGGAAAAGTGATCATTCGTCACCCCCTAAAATGCATTGAATTAATTACAACAAGCATTAGAACTTCTAATTGTTATCCGACCTCTAAGTTCAACGCCAAAAATCAAGAACCAAAATTCCTCATCAGGTATACAAACAAAAAGTATATTCTAGTCTCACAACAATTACTGATCATATCTCCTCCCTCCTCCACTCCTCCACCTTATGACAAAGAAAGTTTTATAGTATCAACATTTAAAAATGCAAAATACTAGTGATCAAACTAAAATTGCTGCAAAAGTAGACAGAAAGGAAATGTACTGTAGAGGAAGCAGAGAAAATAACATAACAAAATATAATCCAAGGCATAGCTAGAGTCACAGTCTGTCACAATCTCAAGACGGCTATATATGATCATATTATAACGAACTTGGATTCGGTGGTGATAAGGTGGCCTCCGCAGCCGTTGCTGGTGGCTTCAGCTCTGCCAGAGTCCGCATCCAGCTCATCCTTGCTCCAATTCAACTCCCACGCCGAGTCAAGGTTCAGTGTGTTGACTATGGATAAGTTGATAGCGCGGTTCGGAATCGAAAGGGACGACAACGATGACAACGTCGGAGCTTGGCCCAGACGGCTATGGTTCGGGAAGGCCCGTTGTGAAGGAAGAGGTGAGGCTGCTAGCAAGCTTTGTTCCTCCTCCGTCTGCGGCAGGACATGGAACACACAAAGGCAACTGCCGTGAGATCGACGTCACCAGCGTCGGAGAGGAACCTCAAGCGGAAAACCACGCGGCGAGGAAACATTGGTCCTATTCTTTCGGTATAGAAGATGCTAGGTGAATTTCAATGATTCGATCATTTTCGCGCGAAGGATTCAGTCCATTTTTGCGTGAAGGATTGGTCAATTTGACTTGGCCGGATGTCTATTTATTTTATTAATTGCAAGCAGGTCTTTGGCCTGTGCATGATCTTATGAACATGCCGTCATTATTGAGACTTTCCCTTATAATTAATATCCTAATAGGGTGATTTGATGTCTTTTTTATTTATTGCTACGAGAATTCTACGACTTTGAAAAACTTTAAACTGTATTGCAGTGTATAAATATTATAATTTGACCCTAAAAATTATTGAAACGAGATTTTTCATGATTAGTGTTAGATTGACTTTCTCCACTATTATTAATTGTAGAATATATATTATTCAACTATATAAATAGAAAATTAGAAAATAAAATAAATATTTTTTAATAGTATTAATATTGAAATACCAAGCAACAGTATAATTTGTTTTCATTCATTTTAAAATCATATTTATTTATTTTTTATAATTTACAATATATTTTTTACATTTTTCATATCTATAAAATACATATATATTGTATATGTATAAATACATAATATTTTATCATTTATTAATAAATAATATTTATTTTAATTTTAATTTTTAATTTTAATTTTAAATAAAATAAAATGTTATCTATTTCCTTTTGAGTTCGTCTCTTGAAAGATGGTCTTTCCATAAGTCATGACCGAGGTTTAAACCGCAAATTAGAAGAACTGAAGATAAAAATTTTGGGTTGCATTAATCGGGTTATAATGTTATAACTACTTCAAGTTGAATAATATATTTTTAATATTGCAACTAAAATATTTCACCTTTTTATTATTCTAATTAAACTAATCTTTTCATTAGTCTATGCAAAAATGATCTTTCCCAAAATTTTGTCTTTCCTTTTTACTGATATATTTCCATTTTCTAATCTAAATTATCACTTAACTTTGTGTACATTTACTAAAAACATTATCTAATGTAGTTATTATTTTGATTAATAATATAATAGACATTTTAAATTCACAAATATTAGTTAGTAGACAGAATTATTTATTTATTCCAATAAAAGAAATATATAGTATAATTTAAATAGTTTATAAATTTATAATTTATTCTTCTCCTAAAACGTCTACTGAGAGATGACCTCTCATTAAATTAAGAACTATCCACCATTTGTTTTATTTATACGTTGTATTAATTAAATTATACACTAATTTCTAAAATTAGTTAACATGTTTTTAAAATAATATTGAGTACTTTTTATACTAAACCCAAATTTTGGTAACTCACAAATGACTGAATGAATTTTTTAGTCATCTACTTTTCAAAAAGCTTTTTTCGGTACCTTACAAATAACTAAATAATTTTTTTAGTCATCTACTTTTCAAAATACTTTTTTTGGTACCTTACAAATGACTGAATGATTTTTTTAGTCATCTACTTTTCAAAATATTTTATTGTACCTTACACTTGTTTTTTACTTTTTTTAAGCCCATTTAACGCATTGGTCCGTTAAGAAGTGGGGTAAAGATGTAAAAATACATATTGACTAAGTAAACCCCTATTTAGTATACTTGCCTCCTTTTTCCTCTATCGTATGGCTTTTGACTTTCCTCCCGAAGAAATAGCCCTCGAAAACTAAACTGTAACAAATTCCGGGAAAAGGAAAAGGGGCAAGAGACCTAAAAACTCGACTGAATCTGAAGATGAATCTTCCTACGGTGAAGCAGTTAAACCTGTGTTTTGCGCAGCATGTTGAACAGGGGTAGGAGTTATTTGTGGAGAAGAGGTGTATCATTTTTTTAACGTTCTTCCGAGCTGGTCTTGATCACTTCTAGAATATTCGTAATCCAAGATCTGGTCACCTATTTTTTCGTACATTCCATAAACATGTCTTTAGTATCAAGTTTAGATTAAAATTTTGTCTCCGGTTCCAACCAAAATCTCACAGCATTACCCTGCATTTCTTAAATTATGTTTTCTTTTCTTAACACCCATGGTCCCTATTGAGCATGGTAGTGTTATGTAATAATAATGCAATATGGTGAGAATGTGCAGGGTATAACTCTAAAAATGTGAGAATAGATGAAGTTGGGGAGGGGCAGGCATATGCCACTCTTCACATTGGAATTTGTTACAGTTTTCTTGGTGGAGGAAAGTCAAAAGCCATATGACAAAGGAAAAATGAGGCAATGAAATTAAATAGGGTTTGAACTTAGTCAATATGTGTTTTTACATCTTTACCCCTCTTCTTTACGGACCAATACGTTAAATGGGTTTAAAAATTTAAAAAAACAAATATAAGGTACCAAAAAAAGCATTTTGAAGTAGAGAACTAAAAAAATCATTTAGTCATTAGTAAGGTACCAAAAAAAGTATTTTGAAATGTAGAGGACTAAATAAATCATTTAGTCATTTGTAAGGTACCAAAAAAAGCATTTTGAAAAGTAAAGGACAAAAAAACATTCAGTCATTTCTTAGGTACCAAAATTAGGGTTTAGTCTACTTTTTATAGAGGGAAAAGTGCGTTTTAACCCTATTAAATTGAGAAAGTGCAGATTTAACCCTGTAAAATTTGAAAGTGCAAAACTAATCCTAAGTTTTTGTATAATTGTGCAGATATAGCCATTTTTTCAATTCTGGCATTAACTCAATGAAGTCAACGGTTCATCAAAGATGAAAAGATAAAATTACCCTTATACTCACAACTAAAAATATAATTGACAAGTATACCCCTGCATTTCTTCTTCTTCATCTTCAACCACACCCCTAGGCTACCGCCTGCACCCGCCACCACCACCTCCTCCGCCAAGAACCACCAGCTCCGACCAAAACCAACTCAACCCTTTTCGCCGCTATGCCTCCGCCCTGCTCCTACCTCTCATATGCCTCTGCTCTTCTCCTCCATCTCCTTCACGCGCCGACGTCGCCCTCCGAACAATTTTCCGTTGAATTTGAAATTATCCAAAGCCATGAAGTTTATAAAATAAGATCATTAATTAAATCCACCAAGGGTTTGGAGATAGGTGAAGATTTCTGCTGGTGAAGATTGGAAGAGATGGTTGGCGCTTCGTTTTTGTCCAATCGGGTCTTGTTAAATGGGTTTTGTTTTATCCTTTTTTTTATTTTTTATAAAAAATTTTAACATGGGAATAATCATATTTTCGTAAAATTCTGGCAAAATTGGCCATTGACATTCTAGTCAACGAAATCCAGGGTTATTTTTGCACTTTCAGATTTTACAAGGCCATTTGTGCACTTTTGTCCAAATCATAAGGTTAAAAATGCAATTTTCTCTTATATATATTATATGTTATCTAATACCTCTATCTCTATAACTAGGCAAAGTTTTGGAAAAGACTGTCTTTCCATATACTTATGGAAAGATGGAGTTTAATTAGAATAATAAAAAGGTAAAATGTTTTAATTGTAATATAGAAATTTACTGTGCAACATGTAGTAGTTATAAAGTTTATGCCCGATTATGCAACTCGGAAATTTATCTTAATTTATTCTAATTTGCAGTTCAAACCTTGATTTTTCCATGACTTATGGAAATACCGTCTTTCAAGAGACAAACTCTTATAACTAAGGACACTTTTGATTTTCTTTTAAATGTAACATAATTTTATAACTTCAATTAAATAATTATTGTTCATTATTAATAGAATTTCATATTCTTATCACTTATAACTTAACGTATTTCTATACAACAATCATTATTTTCTATATATTTTCATTTAAATATAAAATAAATAACTATTATAGAGCAACAAAGACCGAGTCAATTTTAAAAAAAATAAATATATTACAATATTAAAAAGTATTTAAATTTAATTTTGAATGCATCGTGTGTAATTATCATACACAATAAAAAAATATTATTACTTATTTAAATTATAAATTATATTATATCTTGAATTTTCATTCATAATTTTTGAATCGACGCATTTGTTATCTAGTAATTCTTATATTTTACATTAAATATGTTTCATTATATGTTTAACTTACGAGAACGTCTCAAATACGAGGATCCATCCTAACCAGCATATTATCCAAAATAAGCGCGGGATGGGGAGCCTGCTTGGTTTCCCTGCAAAACTGCTTGGTTTCTCACCGAAATTAGTGTTTATTTTATAGTCACATTTTTTCAGGAGAAATGTCATTACTCATCTCCTTGGTCTGAATATATATATATATATAGCAAGCGCGCTCCGTGATCCTTGCTGATCGATGAGACGTCAAATGCATGTTTTCTTATGGAATTTAACATCTCTTTTCTAATGCTTTTATTGGTGGCTAGTTAGGTTTGGATAGGTTTTGCACAATAGGGAGTTAGAAACATCATATATGGTTTTATCATGTAACTTCTCTATTTTGTAAGCCGATTATGAACTTAAAGGGATTTTACCCATTGTGAGTATCTAGATCACTTTTTGTGAGCTCAAAATGTAGATTACTCATGAGTGAAGGCCATTTGCAAGGATTGTAGTAGAAAGAAGGTCAATCGCAAGGTTGGTAGAAAAATGAACACCATGATCCTGAAATGGTAGAGGATTGAAGATTGTGGAAGATGGAAGCCAAAAGTCCGGAGGAAGAGCATGAAGGCACTAACCTTGAAGTATTGCATGGTTCATGTAAGCAACTCGTGCCCAAGGAAGCTCCAGGGCATGGGCCGTGCAGTTCAGCACAACCCATGCAATCAGAAGGAACAACAACTTCATGACAAAGGGTTGTGCAATTTAGCATGACCCGTACAAGAAAATTGGCGCGGGACTGAGCTCTGGGACACGGGTCATGAAGATCCGCAAGACCCGTGCAATCGGAGGCACCAAGGCAATCTTCTAGCTTACGGTCCGTGCATATACGCGTGAACCATACAAAATAGCAAGGACCGTGCTCAATCGGAAGCTAGGGTTTTGGAGTTGGATCTTTTTCCCGCTTCACTATAAAAGGTCTAATTTTTTTAAACAAAGGGGGGCGAATGATTTTGTAACCAATCTAGTTCACTCCCTCTCTTTATTCACATCACATTCCCATGGAACTTAATTCATTGAATGTCATCGGTTCGATGTTAGTAGCATAAATTTATAACTTGGGGTTATATGTAAGCATTCTTTTAATTTAGAGGAGTATGTCAGTAGTAAATATTGACTGCTCTATCTCCCCCCTCCCCGCAGCATGACGTTATCACCCTCAATCACCACCACTATATCCCACAGCTGAATTCACAAAACCACCCCATTGACAAGTTTAGACGTGGGCAACTAATAACAAAACATATATCCTTTACATGAGCCAACAAAGTAACAGGATCCCTCGAACATCAGCCAAAAAACCATAACAGGGGTACAACAATAGCCCACTAGCCTTGTTATCCTTCGTACCCACAGGCAGCAGAGACCTACAACCAAGTGCTGCTCCAACACTGTGTGGAGTATCACTAGTGGAAACCCCCTCGGGCTTTTGTTTCTAATAGGACCGGTGTTGTAAAGAAGCCTCGTTGGTCCCCTCCTCATTCCCTCTTAAAAACCATAGACTCCGAAGACACAATCTTCGAAAAAGTCATCCTTACACCAAAATAAAAAATAATAATCACAACAATCTCCAATTAAAAAACATAGTAAAACACAACAACATCAGAAACAACAACCTTTCTTTCCCATAGGACAGACTATTTGCACTGCATGTAGGTATAGTTCCCTCACAAGTGAACTCTTCTTAGTTAGCTCTCCTAACTTATCGAACCTCGATTCAAATAGAACAACAAGGTTCCATGGATGCACAATCTCACCTTCCTCATCCTTAACAAAAAAAACACTTGTCCTTTAAAGATCAAGAATTACTAGGGAAACCTTTCACGAGAAACAACTTAGACAAAGTAGGGTAATAGGTATAGTAAGCCCCACCTTTACCAATTCATAGAACTTGATAAAATCCCCAACCTTTGACTCCCACTATAACTTAGACACACCTCCTCAAAGCCAGTCATTAAGGTCACACACCTAGAATGAAGTTACATTAGAGCAACTTCATGATTAACTAAGATACGCCTACGAAATCCCCCACAGGCAAGGTTAAGCTATAAAAAAATGGTGTTCATAAACAGAAAAATAGCCAAGATGAGGGTTTAAGACCCTCTCAACTTCAACATGCAATTTAATTTCAATTTACTCAAAGAGGAATGGTATTTTATTAAAATTTCCAATGACTCTGTGTTCATACACATTCCTCAACACTTTGACTAGTTCCCTCCTCAACCACACCTTCCTCCTCGATATTCAATCTTTTATCATGTGCAACCTCACCGTCATCAGATCGAGTTACTAAGATGAGCATATCATACATATACAATATTAGGAATAAAGGAAAGGATTAAAGAGGCAATACCTTCGAAATCGGGGATTCAGGATGATTTCGCTTAAAATCTCAAGCAATGCAAAGCAATTTAATATACACCCAACTAATGACCTCGGTAACTTTTTATATTCATAAGAAAGCGTGCATGCCTTAAAAATGCACATTGAAATTAGTTTACTTAAGTCAGTTGAGAAGGGGGGGCTATCAATTGATAAATAAGCCCTGTAATGATTACTTAGCATGCGATTAGCTAGACGTATCAATTTTCCTCGATTTGTGGAATAATGTATCTCATTCCCCAATAGAAAGGAAATTAGTTGTAACAAACCATATGCATTTCACTCGTGAAGAAGCCACGTGCCACTTCGTGTTAGCTCGCCTTCCTCAAAATTAGTTATACTTTATACTTATTTTGAACAAGGCTCACAAATAGTACATACTCCCCAGTCCCTAGACTCCACGGCTTGGGGGGAGGGGGCTTATGGTATATACCTAGTTCCCACAACACAGGTTCGCAACGACCGACTCACTTTGAGCATGGAAGCGAGCCCTACCAGGATCTCCCACGAAAAATGAAAAACGCAAAAGCACCACTACCACAATGCACCTCATTAAGTCCATGATCAAGCATGATATGAGAAAATGGCGCAAGCCATGATGACACAATTCAGACACCTATAAGAAAAGAAGAGAAGTACAGACCCAAGGGATAACCTCAAAATACACTAAAACTACTATATTCTCTCAAGTCTGACTTGGGCATTGGAGTTTCTCCTCAGAGATTTCCCTGAGAAGTTCCCTGCATGTACCTGATGAGAGGAGTATGTTGGTTAGCCTTGAGGTTTATCTCTATCTGGAAGGAATCTAACAGCAGATAGGTGCAACGAGTTTCAAGGACGCTAGTGTGTGCATCAAATGCCGTCATATGGAGGCCTTAGATGAAAATGTACAAGGCTATCTGGTCCTCTTACCATCTAGTTATGAAATTTTCTACCCCAGCAGGTGTCACAATAGTGAGATGCGACTAACATGTAGCAAGGCAGTGTATTGCTATTGCAATAAAGCCCACAAGCCCCTGCAAACCTCAACCGAGGATGCATTTCGTTAACCATGGGCAGCCTACAGGAGACGTCTATCATGGATTTGACTTGGATAAAGACAATGAGCTACTACACTTAGATGAGGTTGATGATATAAAAGAGGTGAGAATCGGGAAAATGCTACCTGAACCAATCAAAATTAAGGCAATAGCTACATAAAAAAGTATAAGGGGCTAATTCACCTGGTCAATCCAGGACATGGGAGGGGTAGGCTCTTCTACCGCAACATATTGCCTAAACATAGACCAATCAGTAAAGCCCGCCCGACAAAAATAGTGGACCTTTACCCACGACAGGAAAGAGGCAATTGAAAACGAGGTTTGCACCCTCGTACAAGCAGGTATACTCCGAGAGGTAATATACCCAACATGGTTGGCCAACCCCGCCATGGTCAATAAAGCTGAAGCTGGATGAAGAATGTGCAGCGATTACACAAATCTCAACAAACATTTCCCGAAGGAATGCCACCCCTTAGCAAAGATCAATCACCTAGTTGAAGCAATCTCGGGATACAAGATCATGGATTTTCTATATGCATAAAAGAGATATCATTAGATCCTAAGAAACCCGTAATACATGAAAATACAGCCATCATAACAAGCTTCAGAGCATATTTCTACATCAAAATACCTTTTAGACTCAAGAACACAGGGCCACATACCAGTGAATAGTCGACAAAGCATTCTGCCACCAAGTTGGTCGTAACATCGAAATGTATATCGATGATATGGTCATTAAAAGTAAGACATTTATCACACTTCTCCAGGATCTAGAGAAGACACTCATCACCCTCCAAACAATTGAGATGAAGCTGAGTCCCTAGGAAGTGTACTATTTGGGTAGGCGCCAGAACAATTCTAGGATAAAAAGTGTCATCTAAAGGTATTGTAGCCAATCCAGAGAAGATACAAGTCATCCAAGCACTGCCACCGCCTTGCTCAATCAAAGAAGTTCAAGTTCTCAGTAAGTCGTTAGCAGAACTATACCATTTTTTTCTCAAAGCCAGCAGAATAGCACATGCCATTTTTTGATGTGTTAAGGAAAATGTCAAAATTCAGCTGGACCTCAAAGTGCGATAATGCATGCAAATAACTTTAAAATGACGTACAACGGCAGCCAATACTGTTAGCGCCAAAACCTAACGATACAATGTACTTGTACCTAGCTGTCTCGATGCATGCTATTAGCTCAGTCCTCATAGGTCAGGAATTAGATCACCAAATCCCAATCTACTATGTCAGCAGGAGCCTCAAAGGAGAGGAAAATAACTACTCACCCATGGAAATGTAAGCCTAGCAGTTATTCACTCCGCCAGAAGACTGTGGTCCTACTTCCTAGACCATAAAATCATGGTTTATATTGACAAGCCTATCAAACATATTCTTCACAAGCCCGAGGCATCAGGTTTCCAGATGAAGTGGGCCATGGCACTAGGAGAGCATGAAGTGCTATTCCATCCAAAAGCATCCATCAAAGGCCAAGTGCTGGTGGATCTTCTAGCGGATATGACAGAAAAGGTACACCCGACATAGATAATCAAGAGGGGGCAAATACGATGCGGTTATTATTGCATGTATCTCGTATAATTCATATTTGTATTGCTATTGTTGATTGAGTCTTGACTAGTTGCTGGAACCAATTAATAATAATTGTTATTATTGTCTGGTTTTCTAGTAACTGTACTTGTTGAAAATGAGAATAATATTTAAAATCAAATCAACTTGAGAATATTTGATCAATTTGTGAAACAGATATGTGTAAAATGTTAGATGAACTGTCTTTATCTCTTGCTTAAGTCCTTGTTTTTATTATTCTTGTTTAAAATAGTTTAAAATAAATAAAATTTCAAAATCCCTTATTTGTGTGTGTTTCAAAATTGGTGTGATTGCATGCTTACTTGTAAAATAAAATTTATTCTTTAGGGTTCGACCCTTACTTGCCAACTACATTATACTATATTATAAGTTTTAAAGGTTTTATAAATTTTATTGATGAGGCTGAAACACCTGTGCAAAAATATCTAAATCATTTTTCCTTTGTCAAAAATATCACCCTGTGTAATTTTTCCAACCCCATTCTCAGATGCATTCCACTGTTGTGGAATTCTTCGTAATTTTCATCAAATCGTAATTTCTCAATATACACAAATCCGCAGGCACAGATTACCTGCCACAATATGGATTTGACACCAAAATTTTGCATACATTTATGCTCCATTTTTATCCCCCTTTTCTTCCAAAGTGGCATCATTTTCATCCATTGACGCGATTTGAAACATTTTAACACTTTTTTAATGTCAAAACACTAACATTTTCTCTTAGATTCTTCGCTGTTGTTTAAGATGGGCCTTTTCTCGAATCTTTGGTCTACAACTTGCTAACTGATTGAGATAATTGCCCAACTTTTTCCTCAAGATTTTAAATACTTGATCTCGTCTCTTGCTCAAATTTCATCAAGCGCTGGGCAAGATAATTAACTATACCTTCAAGAGAGATGTTTGAGCTCAGATTTGGTACCTACGACCTTTGATTGAAAGGTGGTCTAGGTTGTGGTACTTACCTCCCCTAGTCATGCAAAGTCCAAAGTAAAGATAGCATCTCGATCCTAGCGAACCAAGTAAGCGGACAACTTGCTTAGTGTAGGAAGAGCCTCATAGAGTTCGAGACCAAAAAAATACTTCAGTCTAGCGAACCAGTTAAGCGAACATAATGGGAAGATGAATGTCACCCATGAAACCAAGACCAAGGAACAACGTGGCACGCGATCAACAAAGATCACGGTGATCACTAGCTATAAATGGATTATCTGAGTGACAAAACAAGCAATAGCATTTTTCTATATACTATTCATATATTATTCATTCACTAACTTAGGCATCAGAAAAAGATCCTAGGAACTTCCCAGGATCTTGTTCTGCAGGTGTCGTGAAGCTAGCATAGAATACTGGGCCGATCTCATATGTTATGGTGTTATGGAAGGAATTCCCCGCATCATGTTGTTATTGAAATGGGGTTGGTGAATATTCTGTTGGTTCCCATATCTCAAATTGGGATGATCTCCATTCATGATTGTAGGTGTTTGAGAACGAATCAAATATTTTGCCTTTGAGGTGGTCTAAAACATCTTATGACATTCACTTAATCACTAGTTTCTTGAAGTTTTGGATCAACACTAGTTAGAAAAATCACCACAAATCCCTAATGCCTTGGCTTATTGAGGAGCTACTTGTATCATGAGGTTCCTCACCATTTCTTGCAACTCAATCATATCAATTTGTGTAACATCTGTTGAATAAAATGCACTACTAACTCCACGAGAATCATACTTTATGTTGAATTACCGAAATTCTTCTGAAAGTTTTGACAAATATTCACACATTAACATGAATTGGTTGATCACGATTGAAAAAATCACTTTATCTAACAAATGTCCACATGTCAACATGAATTGGCTGATTATGCATATCTCAAGTTCATTCAAACCTATTGTTATTCATAATCCAATCAGATAAAATTCTTAGTTCAACCAGCCCCGATGATAACACTATTATAAAAAATTTGAAACCACCAAGACTAAATTAATAGCAACAATAAAAATATGAATTTAACAGGATATATGCAACACATAACTATAAGCATATGTTAGTATTAACATGCAATTAGTTATTTTTCATAAAACTTTAACAACAACTATACTCTCCTGTAAATTATGTTTGCTAATTCTGATAAAGAATTCCAACTAGGAATAACTAAATCCCGACAATCTGAATAATATCAAGGGATATATACAAATATAACCCTACCTTTTTGAGTAAGTGCCAATATAACACTTAGATATTTTTTACTACAAAAACAATCCTAACTAGTTGATGAAAGTGCTAATATAATCCTCCTGAGTATATTCTGGCATTGACTTGCCATTTCTGGCCACTGACCCTGGAAATGATTAAAATGCCCTTTGAACCAAATTTTAAAAAAATTAAAGGACTATTCTGCCCCGCTGTTGTTCTGCCGTTGTTCCACCACCTCCGACGTGGCTCCACTCCGCTCCTCCATCATCGTCGCTCCAAAATCTCCAAAATTTGTCACTCATAGTCCAAATTGTTGTCGGTGCACCTTTCAACTTCCGCCGCTCCATTCATTCCGGTGCAACTCCGTCGCCTCTCGTCGCTGCTCCATCATCATCACCAGACCGCTGTCGCGCCAGCATTAGTAACCAAACCCACCACCACTTGATCCCAACTCATTGGCTTTGATCTTAGCCAGCTGACCAAGCAACCTATCAAGCCCAGAACCTATCAAAAACTACAACATACTCGACGACACAGGCTGGATCCCCTACTTGGACCCATCATTGTTGTACAACTCGTAACTTCGCTCCCGCCGGTGGTATCACCATCTTCCGCGACGGCTTCTGCATGCCCTCGCAGAACAATAACTGGGTTGAAAAACAACCGATCATCGCAATTCCGACGACTCTGTCGGAACCTTAAGTTCACATTCTTTGCCCTCAGAGTCTGCGGGAACTCCAACGACGGTAACAGCGTGAACCCCCAACCCAGAACAATGTTGTTTTTCTATGACTACACCTTGAGATAATTTAAATTAAACAATATGTAAATTTAAAACTAATGAAAAATGTTAACTTTAGTATATTATTCGTCTTTTGTACATTAATTAAAAGTATATCTTCAAGAATATGCCAGAATAAGGAGAGAGTGAACAGCAAATTTGCATATTTAATTAAAAAAACAATATTAATAAGAATAATAATAATACTAAAAACTTCATTCATATTACAAGTGTCTAATGTAAGGGGTAAGCGATGCATCCAAAAAATTAACCCTTTGATGTGTCTAGGCAAGCTTGTATGATCAAGTAATGTAGTAGTCACATGATTCGAGTTGGCCATCTTGGCTAGTGCATCAGTTGTGCTGTTTGCCTCTCTAAAAGTGTGATCTATGGAACCGTGCACCTAATCCATTAGCCTCCATATATCCCTTAGCTCAGAAATATACTTCCAAGGGATTTTGATTTCTGTTCTCACCATTTTGACAAGGAGAAGAGAATCGCATTCCACTTGGAGATTTGAGCATTCGTATTGAGCAGCCAGTTGTAGACCATACACAAGTGCCTTGATCTCAGCCATCAGGCTTGTTCCTTGTCCCAGATATTTAGTGGTTGCAATATGCATCTCACGTTGAGCATTCCTGATAATGATACCAGCCCCTGATACACCAATTTTCAAAGACGAGCCATCTGAATTTAGTTTCATATGATTTGGGAGTTGCTAGCACACAGTGCATTTTATATTTCTTCCCTTGAACAATCTGTTTTGAGAGCATAATAAAGAGAAATTTCCTGCATTGATTAGAAAACTTGATTTCCAGTTTATACACCTAGAATATGTCCTGAAACTGATTAATAATTTTCAGCATGATATGGTCTGTGTTTGGTTTAGTTGAATCATACAAAAATTTATTTCTTGAGCACCATACAAACCAAACCACCGGACATGGCAATATTCTAATCATATGCAGAAAGTTCATATTTGAATGCTCAATGTTCCAGTAATAGAAGTATCTGACCCATAATGTATCAAAGTTAAGTCTTTGTAGGATGAAAAAATCATGAAACTTTTTCCATATATTTTGTATGACT
The DNA here is from genome assembly GCA_037428765.1 of Rubia yunnanensis. Lineage (NCBI taxonomy): Eukaryota > Viridiplantae > Streptophyta > Magnoliopsida > Gentianales > Rubiaceae > Rubia > Rubia yunnanensis. The sequence continues at coordinate 84,266,626 of CM075062.1, read as the reverse complement.
GTGCAAGAGTTAAAGGTTTGATGCGTGTTATCAGACTCACACTTACAGAACATACACTTTGTTGGAAGATGAAATGTAAAATTCTCCAATACATCAAGCATTGCCAAAATTTTATTCAGTAATTTCCAATTAAAAATACTGATTTTCCTCGGCAAAAACTTTGACAACAGATATTTGTAAGAGGTAATTACAGTTATTTTCTCTCTAATAAGATCATAAGCCAATTTGGTAGAAAATAAGTCATTCTCAGTAGGCTTCCAGATTAGAGCATCAGGGTAATCAGTATGATTAATCTGGGGATTTGTCAATTTTGAGATTACATATTGTGGTAGACCAGTATCAATACTTTCCAAGAAATCTCCCCGGTTAGAATAGAAATCACTGATGGAAGCTTCATCATTAGGTATTCTATCAGTTGATTCCCAAAGAGATGCTAAAGGACCTAGTTGTTCATTGCCAAATCAGAAACTTCATTGATTCTTTTCCAAGTTTTGGATGTCCTTAAATGTTCTGGTATTGACAACATTATTTGAGACCACAATGAATTTCCAAGTTGTAATTTCCACCATAGTTTGAGTAAAAAATTGGAAATCATGGTAAAAATATTTTTAAAATCTAAACCTTTCTCGGATTTTGGATAGCACATATTAATGTAAGATTTCCACACTTTCTTGTTGCCATTTTCATTATTGACGACTTTCTAGAAATATTTTGCAAAATTTACATGGAGTTGATCAATAATACCAATTGTAGACTTAAGGACAGTGATGTGGTGAAGAGGGATATCTGACAAAACATGTTTAATTAGTACCATTCTCCCAGCTTGATTTAGGAATTTGTTTTGCCAAGATTTAAGCTTTGAAGAAATAGATTCTAGAAGATTTTGAAAATATATATTATTGCTCATTCCTAGATAAATAGAGCATCCTAAATACTTGTAGGGAAAAGATCCCTCTGTCATTCCAGTTTCATTGTGAATGATGTTTTTTACTCTTGGAGTGGTAAATTCGAACAAGAGAAATGAGGATTTTTTCAAAGTTTATTTTCTAGCGCTTTCATAAGTTTTCAGGAAGCACATTAGGGTTTTAATACCACTTTTCAAGTACTTTAAGAAGATAGCAGTGTCATCTGTAAGTGACAGGTGTGTAACCTTGTGCATTGACTGAGGTAATTTGAAGTATTCCATATTTGCATATTGGATTAAGAAATTCAGATTTCTAGAAAATACCCACCCACTAGGATGAATATAGAGAAAATGGATCTCCCTGTTTTAAACCTCCCGAGGGCTGAAAAAACCATTTGGGGGTCCCATTCACCAGTACTGAGAAGTAAGAATCCTTAAAGTTTCTAATTATTAATTTAACAATTTTTTCCTTAAAACCCATTTTTAATAGGATACCTCTGAGAAATTTCCAAGAAACCGTATCAAATGCCTTCATATCTAATTTAAATATGATGTTATAACCTCAATTTTTGGATTTTGAAAAATTAGTGACTTCTTGCATTAATAAGACATTGTCAGCTAATTCCCTTCCTTGAACAAAAGATGATTGTTCGGGGGAAATGAGGGTTGGATTATAGGTTTAATCCTATGTGTAATAAGTTTGGAAATTTTTTTGTTCATGAAATTACACATGCTAATTGGTCTGATGTCCTTAAATGATGAAGAGACCTTTCTTGGGGATTAAAACAATCTGTTCTGAGGGGATTACTAATGGAATTTTGTTACCAGGCATGAAATCCTCAATTGTTGATAGCAGGTCCGTCTTAATTATGTTCCTAAATGTTTTTAAAATTTTCCATGAAATCCATCATGTCTAGGAGCTGAATCACTTTCCATGGAGGTGACTATATCTGATAGTTCTTACAAAGTAATTGGCTTTGTTAATTACATGTTCATATCACCAGATACCAAATGAGGGATATTTTCTGGAAGAACGGCTGAGTTGATACCAATTGGGTTAGTGTTTTCATCAATTAATCGGTTTGAAAAGAAGTGGACCGCCTCTTGTCCAATCTCCTTTGATCCTCTAACCAGTTACCACTTAAGTCCTTAATGGGGGCAAGTATCTATGATGTTTAGCGTTAACTGTATTGTGGAAAAATTGTATTGGCATCTCCCTCTTTAAGCCATTTGATTCTTAACTTTTGTTTCCATTAAGATTCTTGTTATGCTAAAGTAAGGGTTAATTCTGCTTTAGCCTTATTATAAGCAACCAAATTGGTGTCATTTTCTAGATTTTGTAAATCCAATTAGGTTTTTAAAAACACCCCTTCACAAGTTTTAAATTTGTTAAAAATATTCCCGAATGTGTTTTTATTCCAAGCTTTAAGTGACAGCTTGAGAATTTTCAATTTGAAGGAGAATCTATCCATTTCTTGAAGGTGAGTATTTATACCCCAAGCTTGGATTACCATATCAGCAAAGGTAGGATGATTGCTCAGTAGTTTAAAAACTTAAAAGATTTGTGACCAGTAGACAAACTGGTGGTTTTGATATGCAATATTAATGGAGAATGATCTGGTTGTTCCCTTGCTAAAACTGATGTGCATTGTATTTCATGCGTTAACCAATGCATTCGACACAATAATTGTCATGTTTTACTTGTTGGATTGCTAGTTTTAGTTAGGTTTACACGACAAAGGGTTTAGATGACCATGTTTGGTTTTCTTGTCTAAATCCTAAGTTTTGTAAACTTAATTGAAGCTAATGAACACGTTTTGTTCATAAGCACCTATATATTCATTTATTATCTCATTAGTTGGTTGCTTGTGGATATTTCATCATCATTGTACCTAGACGCAGCAGGCCGTGCCAGCACGAACCGTTCCTAGCCTACACGGACCGTGCCGATTTACACTGGCCGTGTCCGTTGCAGCTTCTAGGGTTTTTAACCTCATTTTGGGCCTATTTTAAGGTTCAATTCCCTACTACTATATATGTGGACCTATGTCTACCAGGGTTTAAGTTTATGCTCATTTTAGACTTCAAGAGTAGGATAGAGAATGAAATAAGCTCTTCATCCTCTCTAGAATCTTTTCTTTTCATCTCTTTTATTTTTGCTTTGCCCAAAGGCATTCAATCCAGTGAAATACTTAGGTTCAATAATTAGGGAGTAGTTTAATAGCTTGTGGATAATATTTGTATTCATGATTTGATTTATATTTTGTGAGATTCCTTATATCTACCTATTTCTATGTGTTTATGATATTATGTTGGCTTGTTCTTGAATTGTTTATGAATTGCATGAATGACACACTCCATTAGCCCACACTCTAGTCTACATTCATGTTGATGCACATATTGATACCCCCTCGGGGAATAGATACCTGGATGTGATATGGGTAGCGGGGTTCGGGTCCATGTGGGTGTGTCCATGTAGACCTTTTCCAACTTTTATCATTACGATGACAGCACGCTAGTCTTAGCTAGCGAGTTGGTCCGAAAGGTTACGGGTAGAGATATCATTTAGTAGCAAAACTAGGGTTTGGCAACCCTAGTGCCATCGATAAGGTGCCTATCTTCCTTTGTCTCTTTAGGCCTAGGAATATAGCATTGTGGTGTAGTGCCCGTGGCATAATCGTACGGGGGAGAAATAGATCTGCACAACGACAGGGCCGTTGTTGCACTCCCCTAATTACGGAGGCGGTGCCAACGGAAGATTGCAAGAGCACTCTACATGACAGGTATGGGGAAGTGCCGATCACACCACATGTTATGAACACTAGAATAGGTTGTTGATATCTTGTATGTGATGGAATCGAGGGTCAAAACATGTAATCAATCATGTTACGTAAATATTCCCCAAGTGTCTGTCTATATAGTTTTATTCTCTCGTGTGATTTCTTATGTTCATAGTTGTTAATTGAAACCCCAAAAACTCCGTTTTACAATATTAGCTATTCTTAGCACACTGACAGATTGATGAACCATAATTGTTTGTGCGTAGTTGGCTATTAGACACCTAGCATTTCAGTGGACAAACCCGGTCTTGCCACTTATTACCCAATTGGTAGCTTAGTAGTAAGTTTGGGAGAAAAATATAAATTTAACTTTGATCATCTCTTATTCAACCTTTTTGGTTTGTTTGACTTCTAACGCCTTCGCTTGGGTTAGCTACTTAACGACCCTGAGTGGAGGCTAGTAAAAAATGTTAATGTGTGAACACTAGTGGAAACCATGCCTATTAAAGGCGATTCCAGAAACCGCCTTCTATCGGGGTCTGAAATAGGTTCCAAATTCAAAACCTATTTCTGAGGTTCCAAAAAAAAAGCTGCCAGAAACCAACCAATTTGAGGCAGCGAAGCAAAGTCACGATGTGTAATGCAGTGATCAAAAACAAAAAAAATATACACAAATGGGCGACACGACGATTTGTAACAAAGCAATTAACAAATCCAATTAACAGATCTGTAACCTAACAAAGCAACCAACAGATCCGTCGAAGTTGAAACTCTAAACACAAAGGCAACCAAGGACCTTACCGGTGGAGGAAACGCAGCGGCAAAAACTATGAGGGAGAAGCAGCGGACTCCATTGGTGAACTGGGCGACATGGCAGACTCCGGTGGTGAGTTGGGCGATGCAGCAGACTCTGGTCAAATAAGGGAGAGACAACAAACTTTGGTGGTGAGAGCGAGGCAATAGAGGGTTCCAGTAGTAAGGTCTCTGGCGGGAGTGAAGGATGTCGGCGGTAGGGATAGGGACAGAAGCGGCCGGTGGTGAAATGAGGGAGAGGGGGGGACGAATGATGCCAGTGGTGCGAGCATGGTGAAGGCAATGGTAGAGGGTATCGTGAGGGAGATGGTGGAGGCTGATGGTGGGCGATGGTGTGGAGGGTGGTGTGAGTTGGAGAGGAAACGTAAGGGTGAGAGGCTGGATGGAGGAAAACCTAAAGAGGAGTGTATTGGAAAACAAATTAAGTATATGGAAACCAAAACTTAATATCTTATTTGTATTTATATGATGGGTCAAAATACCCAACCGAGGATGGTTCCAAACTCGGAACCACTTTTGGATCCTATTTAAAGGTGGTTCTATAATAGGAACCGCCTTTAATTGGATCCAAAACTAGTTCCGAGTTCGGAACCTCATTCAGATCTCAATTAAAGGTGGTTCTACGATAAAACCACCTTTAATTTATATACATCAAAGTCGGTTCCTCAAGAACTACCTTTGATCAATTAAGAACTGCCTTTAATAGGATCCAAAACTAGTTTCGAATTTGAAACCTCATTTGGATCTCAATCAAAGGCAGTTCCTCAAAAAATTGTTGGAACTGCCTTCTATTGGTGTCTTTATTAAAGGCTTTTCTACTAGTGGAAGAATGGACATCATTCATCCAACTGGTATTTGCAATACCTTTGTCTACTCTCTTCCACACTCTTCCCTTAGGCCTCATACCAGTCCAAGTGAATAAGCTTTAAGAGGTAGGGATAGAATTGAAATCACTAGTGTTTAAGAAAATATTGAATTCTGCTATCACATTTGGCTCAGGGATAAAAGGTCGGAGGTATTTTGACTGGTCTTCTATGACATTAAAGTTCCCGATGAGCATTATTGGAAGTTTCTTAAAGTTTAGAAGGTTCTCCCAGAGCTTTGCTTTGGATGTTTGTGAATGTTTTACATACACAAAGGCAATGTAGCATGGCTTGTTAAGGGAGGGATGATTGATTCTTGTTAAGATGTTTTGAGAATGAGTGTTTAAGTTGTCAATCTTAACACTTTCATCCCAGAATAACCAAATTTTACAACCATTAGCTGCCAAATGGTTTTTAAAACCAAATTTTAAGGCTATTTTAGCTATTTGATAATTATCAGGGATCAGTTTTGTCAGAGCCGTAAGAGATGTATGATTTCTGTGTTTTATATCTCTAACTCTAATCTGAGAGGGTTGGTTACCTATTCCCCTAACATTCCAACTACAAATGATTAAATCCATTAGAAACTATTGCTTTGAGAACATTGATGAACATGTAGTAAATACCGTTTTAGGGATAATCCTTTTTATTATATTTTCTGGAATTAGTTTTGGATTCATTGTGATCATATTCTTTGTTAGTGTATTTTAGAAGAATATTAAACCTATTCTGTGAGGCTACCATCCCAGATATAAAAGCTATCTTGTGAAGCATGAATATGGTGGATGTTCAGATTTTCTGGTTCAGAATTATATCCTAAAATGATGAAATCAACAGTTAGGTTGAGTTCATCCTTGATGATTGCTTTCATTTTGTGTTTTTTACCCGATGAGAGAAGAGGGGATACCATCACTGATTTCTATAGAATTCTCCTCCTGGTTATCTCTAACAACTATTTTATCGTTGAAGCATTGGTTAGAGATAGCCTTAGTGTTTAGAGAGGGAATTTCCATATGAATCAGTTCAGGGTTTGATTAATTATTTTTGGAGCCAGATTTCTGATTATTAATATTGGCTTCATTGGATCCAATGTTTTTATTGGGATCATTTTGCATCATTGAACCAGCATCATTTGGGGTCATAGAATGGGTCATTGGATCAGTAACTTTGCTTTTATCATTTTGGGGATTGGAGGAGAAGGCTATAAGTATCACAAATAAGGTCTTAGAATTTGAGTCTTCCTTTTCTTTACTTTGTAAAGTTTCATTTGGAAAAGCATATTGGACTTTAGGATCAGACACCACAGAAGATTCATTATTCTTACTTTGTGATTTCCAGTGTCTTTAGATACATCCGATTGAACTTTAGGATCAGCCATCATAGAAGACTCAGATATAATAATGACATTATTGGAGAGGGGTTTAGAGTGACCTGAGCCCCTGTCTGAGAGGCTATAACTTGAGAACTTGACTTCTTGGGTATCCAGAGTTCATGCACTATGGGGTTAGAAGGACATGAAGATATTTTTTTTCCATTGTATATACCCCTGATGAGGACGGGAGATCTATTTTACCTGATTTCCTTCCCCTGTCCATCATTCTCCTTTGGTCTCCAAGGGGTGCTAAAAGTCTGTACCTGTTCAGAATTACAAATAGAGTATATATGTCCAAGTTTCAAGAATTTTGAGCACTAATCAGTTATATCTTCATATTCAATATACTGCTAAAAGCTTATACCTCTAAAACCTAGCCATATCATGTTCTGTCTAGGCTTAGTAATGTCCAATGGACAAGACACTGTTGTTTTTTGGTTTGTATGACAGGAACATGGAAGCTACAAGCAATGACAAGCTCAAGGACAAGGACATGATAAATGAAGGAGCAGCTGCAACTTAATCAATAATTTCAAATGGTGTCATGGAAGAAGGCAAGATTGGATCAGGAGACACTAAGAAACAGCTCTCGAAATGCCAAGGTTTTACAGTGATGGATTTCCTTCTCTTAGCTGAGATTATAGTATTTTACTTCTGGAGAAGTAAAATGCGAGGGATTGATACGGAAGACCACCTCTTTTTGTCGACACTGGATTATGGAGGCAAAAAAGTGGAAGGCCGTATTAAATCTCGACTTGGGAATTTATGGCCGTTATTTTTACCAACACATGGGGAGACCATGTGGTCTTGTGGAGGTAAAAATAGCGGGATTGCTATTTGTGCCTTTTATTTAGCCTAATTTCCACTTGTCTACTAACTAGACTTACTCTCTTGCACTCATTGTAATATTTACTTATTTTAAAGGTTTGGGGAGCTTAATAAAATCCCCATCACCTAGGTGAGTTTTAATTTTTTTTTTAAATTATATGAAATGATATATTATTGGACTGGAAAAAAGAATAATAATAATCAAGTAAAACATAGTAATTTAACCGTTAATCAAATAGTTATACAATAAATTATATAGAAAATTCTATAGCCAATATGACACTATTGGAAAAAATATATAAAAAGTCTCGTAATGTTAAAATTACAACTTAAGTAATATATTGATAATTGTGTCTTTTCATTTCAGATTATGAAAAAGAAAATAATACTAGTAATAATAAAATTAAATAAATAATTATAATAAAATAAGATGAAAAAGAATATATATAAACAATAAATATGTAGGTTAATTACAAATATTAAATTTGAAAGAAATAAAATAAAACATAGGGACACGTGCCCTATATGTAATATGGAGAAGGAGAGGGGAAAAGCCTTCTCAGCATCTCATTTCCCAAAAGAAAGCCACGTATGTAACACATGTTTCTTCTTGGAAAGATGGACAAACCATGCATGCCTTTGTCTTCCTTAATAAGAAAGAAACCACTCAATCAAATTGAAAAGAGAAAGGAAAAAATACCTTGTTACATATATTCATACCACGAGGTTGTTTCTTCATATTCAAATTATGAAGAAATCAATCCCGTTTAAAAATAGGTTAAAAAATTAAGCTGTTCGGATAAGTTATAATGAAGTTGGTGCTAATTTCAAAAAATGTTTACGCTCCATTAAGGTGAGTGTTTTCATCACCCTAGCACAAATTGAATTAAAAATGGATTATTGCATGCTATATTATGCTTGTAAATTTAAATATGCCATTTGAAATATTAGATTATGCATAACATGTTTTGTTAATATTTTGATTGATCTTGTTAATTATTATGTTTTCATAATAAATAAGTGTGAAGTGTACTTTATCGCACGGTGCTTAATTATTGTGATATTACATGTGAATGACCGGCTTGTGCTTTATCTTACCATGTCAAACTTGGTTGCATGCTACTTGATTACTTGTCTGTGTTTTCTGGGGTCCCCGACGCCAATGATAGTTTAGTCGAAATTGGTGGGGAACGATATAGACCAGACCGTACGACTAGAATGACTATTCGCAGATTTTTTTGGTATACTAGCATAACCATTTGTTTACTAATACGAGCTTGTAATTGTACATGTTGAACGTGATTAACGAGTATGGATTTCTGGATCTGATAGCCTCCGGGCACCACTGAAGGGTTAATGCCCTGATGTTAGTCACAGTGGTCGTATAGGAACTTGACTGTGTCATGGCATAAACCACCCATATCCTTTTTACTATGTGTTAGGATTTATGTGGCTATTTATTTTGTGTAATCACTAAAACTCCAAATAGTAAATACTGGCGATGAAAGCTTACTAAGCAAGGAGCTTACCCTAGTCTAATGAACCCTAACTTGTGTAGTTGGGCAGATAGAGTGAGAGCTTGTTATACCGCCTTTACTTCATTTGGCATAGGATCCTGGATGGGATTTTGAATCTAGAAACAAATTTAGAATTTTTACATTTAAATGATGTAGAACACTTATTATAAGACTTTCATTGTAATTGCAAGTTAGGTTTTGAATTCTAAAATTGCTTATGCAGAATCTTTATTGCTCGTTACTTCATGTACATAATCTGATTAGTTGGATTCATAGTAACACGCTGAGGTTCGACCTAGCACTTGTAATGTACAAGTTGGTTGAAACCCTGGGGGTGTTATAGATGTGGTATCAGAGCTTTCCCAAATCAAGTAAAGGTTGAACCAAAACATACCTTAATAAAAGACTCCACTTACACCTAATAAATTATAAACACTACTTCAATATTGCTCTGAAATTAGCCCTAGACTGTCAAACTAACAATTATTGTTAGTCAAACAAATAAGTATAGGAAGTGGTTTTTGGGTAAGAACTTTAGGAACTTATTAAGAGAATGTGACATAAGAATAAAATCAGCGATCTATACCCCTTAGGAAGAACATTTAGATCTTTTTAATATAAATAATACTATCCAAGCTAGTTAAGGAAGAGGCATTGTATCAAAACTATTCCATTAAGGGATTATCGGATTATGGTATGAATTCATGAATTTTATCAAATAAACATAAATTAAATAAAGAAAATTACCTTTCTATTTGAATTGATAAACCTTTGAATAGCTTGGGGATGGCCAGCCCAGAGTTTAAATCAGGTTCTCAGTTTGAACTGAAAGGTGCCTAAATAATAATAATAAGATTTTAACCCCCAAAATCAAGACAATAAATTAATAATCCTAATAAGTGTTTTCATTACTATTAGATTAGGCCATTAAGTATAGTGAATCTAAATCCATACAAATCTTAGCCAATGTATCAACCAAGTGTCCTTCCCTAATTGGGTGGTGTACGCTTTGGGTTAGGAAGAAAGATAAGTTAATCACTGGAGTCCATAAACTAAAGAGTCGAGAGCTGATGATGAAGGATGCGATGTGGGAACACCACATGCGTGCTAATGAAGATGAGGCAAGAACCAACACAGTTATCGTAAAACACAATCAAATAAGGAATACAAAGACCCATGAATTAGAGTTACAAAAATAGCACTCTCAAAAATTATTTAGAAGTTGGCCGGGACTCAAGGTGGCATCTGAGTTCTGTACATGTAGATGATAGAAAATCTGAGGCAGCCAGTCGAGCAAGGTTGGAGTCACCGGGATAGGAGCTTTAGGGACAACTGATAAATTTTTTGAGTTACTTCATATTGACATTACGGACCGGGCCATTCATGGTTGTGAACGAGATGAAAAGTGTGACTCCAGTTAAGGATGTAGGGTTGGTTCATAATAGAAATAAAACTGACTACAGTAGTAGTATTACAACCTTTGAAAAAAGGTACCCGCAAATCTCGATTTTGCACCATGTGGTGATCATGAAAGTTAGGGGTAAGAACCTGGTGATAGATCATTGAGAAGTCAAGGTTCAACAGTGGACCAGATGACAAAGTAGCCGAAGATTAGACTGAAACGATGAGTCAATCCTCTTGGGACCAAGGCGAGTGAGTTTATATTCCCATTAATATGAATGTACCCTAACCTACAAATTTGTCCAAGTATTTTTAGTGGTTAGGAAGGTTAACCTCGAGTTCATAAAGAGAAGGATTGCTGGAAAGAGGCAAATAAATATCTATGAGGTAGGAGTTCCAAGCACAGGAAATCGGAGTGTCGAATGCTCTAGTCAAGGTGCTCATTTTAACCATGTGGTCACCTCATCGGTAATTAAACATGCTCTGAATGGTGGAGCTAGTGGAAGTGGTATGTAAATGCTCAGATTTACGCCATAGAGAACAATTTTGACCAAGGTCATTAAAGGAACCCTCTCTATCTTAGGTAAACAAGATAAGGTTTTGACAATCCTAGGGCCTCTCATCCAATTTCTAGTTATCTCTTTTTTTAATACAAGAAAGATAAGATAGAGACTTACCCTATAAATTAAAAGTTAGTACTCCACCAAGAATGCTAAAACTGTAAACATTCGTGTTACCAAAATATTTAATTTCCCCACTTTTAAAAAGGATACGAAGTTAGGCTCGGCATGGATTGACTTGCTAAAAAACATGTCCAGTTAAATTGTCATACGAAGGAAGTTAAACCATTATGGCTAAAGGAATCCAAAGATTTAAGTAGACGTAGGACGAAAGAGGTCATCCTCATTAATGGTTATTGGTGTAAAGGCCTGGAAGATGATAAAAGGGTAATTGGAATGTTGGCTTATATCACGAATATGCCAACGTATCAAGTAAGAGGGGAAGATATACATGTAGTTCGATAATCCCCTGAGGAAATCGTAACTTTGGAACTGAGTTTACCATTGAGCCGTCCCTGTTTCTTGCAATCCTCATCGCATGTCCCCACTAGGACTACATGAGTTGAATGTTCAACTCGAGGATTTGTTAGCTCGAAATTGTATCCAACCGATTACATCGCCTTAGGAAGCCCCAATGTTGTTTAGTAAGAAAAAAAAATGGACTCTGAGATTTTTTAACGATACCTAGGCCTAAATAATGTAAAAATAAATAGGTACACTCTCCCCCAACATCGAGGGGTTGTTCGATCAACTCCAAGAAGCAGTCATATTTTCTAAATTGGATCTAGGACAAGGGTACTACCAATTGGTGGTGAAAAAGATGACCTTCCGAAGAAAGCCTTTAACACTTGGTATGGTCGTTTCGAATTCCTAGTGATGCCGCTTGGGGTAACTAATGCTCCAGTCACATCCGTGTACCTTATGCATTAAGTATTTCAGCCGCACCTATATGAGGCTGTCGTCATTTTCCTTGATGACATCCCAATCTATTCAAAGTATCAGGAGCACGAGTTACCCATGAAAAATACATTACTTCTACTTAAGGAGCATAAGTTGTGAGCCAGTTTAGCAAGCGTGAGTCTAGGCTAAACCAAGTGAACTTTTTAGGACACATGATTAGTAAGAAGGGATATCAGTGGATCTCCATAAAGTTAGAACCATAATAAATTGGAAGGTGCCAACCAATGGCACGGAGATTCTGAGCCTTCTAGGATTAACATAATACTATAGGCACTTTGTTAGATATTTCTGTAAATTATCGTCTCCCTTGTTCTATCTAAACCAAGAGAGAGTCAAATATGAATGGAATGAAAAGAAGGGAGCTAATTTCCAAGAATTGAAGAAGCAATTGAAAATTTCCCAATCCTTGCGCTACATGAGGGAAAGAATGGATTTGGTAGATGACTTGAGGGTGTGTGATCGCTTATGCGTCTTAGAGATAGAAGTTCTACGAGAAAGGTTACTCCACACGTGACTCGAACTCATTGAAGTAATGTTCGCCTTACAAAAAGGTCGACATTATCTATATGGAGTCATATTTGAGATAATGTAAGATCACAAGGATCTGAAGTACTTGTTCTCTGAAAGAGACTTGACTATGCGCTAACATACGTGGATGGAGTTTTCTGGAGATTATAATTATGTGATTAATTATCCTTCCAACAAGGCAAAGGTAGTGGTAGATGCCTTAAGTAGAAAGACAAATTTGGCACATATCATGTTGAGAGAGATTGAGATGTTATCTCGGGTTGAAAGTTCAAACTATAAGGTTAAGCCTAACCTAGTCAAACTCCCCAACTTAAGGGTATAATTAATTTTACCCAGCGAGGTAAATTTGGCTCAAGGATCAGATGAGTTCTTAGTAAAGAGAGTGAAGCTCATTGTTGGAAGCATACCAGACTTTTAAGTTGACATAAACGGGGTTCTGAAATGTAGAGGTAGACTCCCCTTACCTCAATATTTGAATCTTTAACCAAGGGTGCTATAATGAGCCCACCTGTCAATGTATACGATACACCCAGGAGAAACCAAAATGTATAGGCACTTGAAATAGAAATATTGTTAGGATAACATGAAAAAGGACATTACAAAAATCGAGGCACGATGCTTAGTGAGCCAGCAAGGTGAAATAGAGCATTAGAAACCATCAGGGTTATAATTACAACCCTTAGAAGTCCCAGAGTAGAAGATTGATCACCTCACTATTATTTTTGTAACAGGATTACCACGGACATAGAAGAGTTTTGACGCGATTCAATTGATAGTCAATAGATTGACCAAATCAACTTATTTTTTTCTGATACACGTTAAGTGTTCTTTGGAAAAGTTGACGTAACTTTATACGAGGTGTCTGAAACTATTGTGTTAGACACCCTTGTTTTGAGAAGAAGGTGGAAGAAAATGATTCTCCCACTAACTAGTATACCTCATGTTACGGAATCCATGGAAATGTTCAAGATAATAGGGCAGCATCTTCAATCAACTTAAAGTCGACAGAAGAGTTTGCGAACCATCAAAGGAATGACTAGGAGTTTGAATTTGGTTACCGGATTACATATGGTCACCCGTCAAAAAAGGGTCTAGTTTGACATGGTAATAGGGGAAAACTAAGTCCTATGTACGTTGGTCCTATTGAGATTACTCATCCACACCAGTTCTGTATCGACTTGACTTGCCCATCCGACTAGGAAAAGTATGTGGTGGTTTCTATATATGATCCCTGAAAGAATACCACCCTTACCTTGAGCACATAGAAGCTCGTGAGAATCTAGCCTAAAATGAAAATAAAATTGATGCACAAGAAGACTCCAATGAAGATATTAGGTCGTAAGATTTAAAAGTCTAAATACTAGAGAGATCCTTATTTTTAGTGTTATGGAGAAACCTTCAAGTCGAGGAAGCCACTTGAGGGATGAATACCCTGGGCTGTTAACGGGAGAGATTGGAATTTTGGGGCCTTAGGGAGGGAGGGGGGGGGGGGGGGGAGAATGTGAACCCCTGACACAGAACGATGTTGTTTTTCTATGACTACACCTAGAGATAATTTTAAATTAAAGATACCAAAATTTCAAACTAATGTAAAATGTTAACTTTAGTATATTATTCGTGTTTAGTACATTAACTATATTTTCAAGAATACGCCAAAATAAGAAGAGAACGAGAAATAAAATTTGCTTATTTAATTTAAAAATAATATTAATAAAAATAATTATAATCAAGTAAGAAATAGTAATCTAACTGTTAATTAAATAATCATACGATAAATTATATAGAAAATTCTATAGCCAATATGACACTATCGGAAAAAATATATAAAAAGTCTCGTAATGTTGAAATTACAACGGAAAGTAATATATTGATAATTGTGTCTTCTCATTTCTAATTATGAAAAAGAAAACAATACTAGTATTAATAAAATTAAATAAATAAATGAAATAAAATAAAATGAGATGAAGAAATATAAATAATAAATATAACGGTTAATAATAAATATTAAACTAAAAAGAAATAAAATAAAATATAAGAATAGAACGGGGTGGACGGCCAACCCCACCCTAGGGACACGTGTCCCATATGTGATATGGAGAAGGAAACCTTCTCAGCATCTCAATTCCCCAAAGAAAGCCACGTATGTAACACGTGTTTCTCCTAGGGAAGACGGACAAAGCATGCATGCATTTGTCTTCCTTAATAAGAAGGAAACAACTCAATCAAATAGGGAAAAAAACAGAGAAAGGAAGGTAATCCCTTGCCTTACAGATATTCATACTGCGGGTTGGTTCCTTCAGATTCAAATTTTGAAGAAATCAATCCCGTTTAAAAATAGTTATGGAAATTAAGCTGTTCGGATAAGTTACAATGTAGTTGGTGCTAATTTCAAAAGATGTTTACGCTCTATTATGATGAGTTAAATGTTTTCATCGCTCTAGCACAAACTGAATTAAAAATGGATAATTGCATGCTACATTATGGTTGTTAATTTAAATATGCCATTTGAAATATTTCGAAGATTATGCACAAAAACTTTTGATAATATTTTGATTGTTCTTGTTAATTATTTTGTTTTCATAATAATTAAGTGCAGAGTGTACTTTATCGCACCGTGCTTAATTATTGTGATATTATATGTGAATGACTGGCTTGCACTTTATCTTGCCATGTCAAACTTGGCTGCGTGCTACTTGATTACTTGTCTGTGTTTACTGGGGTCCCCGACGCCGATGGTAGTTTGGTCAAAATTAGCGGGGAACGGTATAGACCGGACCGTATGTCTAGAACGACTACCCGCAGAGTTTTTGGTATGCTAGCCTAACCATCTATTTACTGATACGAAGTCATAACTGAACATATTGAATGTTGTTGACGAGTATGGAATTTTGGATCTAATAGCCTTTGGGCACTATTGAAGGGTTTATGCCCTGATGTCAGTCACAATGACTATATAGGAACTTAACTGCGTCTTGGCATAAACCACCAGTATCATTTTTACTATGTGTTAGGATTTATGTGGTTATTTTTTTGATGTGATCAGTAAAACTCCACTTGGTAAATACTGGCGATGAAACCTCACTAAGCAAGGAACTTACCTTAGTCTAATGAACCCCAACAGGTGCAGCAGAGCATATAGGGTGAGAGCTAGTCATGGCGCCTTTACTTCATTTGGGATAGGATCCTGGATGAGATTTTGAATCTAGAAACCAGTTTAGAATTTTTAGTTTTAATGATGTAAAACACTTATTACAAGACTTTCATTGTAATAATAAGTTAGGTTTTGAATTCTAAAATCGCTTCAGCACAATCTTTATTGCTCGTTATTGCATGTAAGTAATCCGATCAGTTGGATTCTTAGTAACACGTTCAGGTCCGACCTAGCACTTGCGAAATTTGCGATGAACAAGTTGGTCGAAACTCTAGGGTGTTACAGACAGCGGGCTGGAGCAATCCAGAACTTCGATGAATCCATTGTCGCAGCGGGGACACGTCACGTTATGCTCCTCCTAGACCCGGAAAAACCTCGTACAACGATAGCACCAAAACGAAAACGTAATCGGCGTGACAAACATCTTTGGCAACTAAATCTGATGGGAACATTCTTCTTTGACTCGTTGGTAGAAAAAGGGAAGAAAAAATAATGGCGTCAGTTTGATTTTGATTTTGTGAGTATGAGAAAGAAGCTAAAAGGGTTTTATATATGGTGGAGCGTGTGAAAATAGGTGGCGCCGGGCTAGGTATAATGGTAAATTCATATTTTTTTTTGTCTAAAGGGGTAAAATCAACTTTTCACCCAATTTCGGCCCAAATATGTCGGAATGGGTACGTTTGCACTTATACTAACTATCTAAGGTTATATTTGCACATTCAATTATAAAAATGTTATATTGGCACTTATGTGAATTAAGTAGGGTTATAAAATCACTTTTCTCTAATATCAATTAATCTACATGATCATACTAGATAAATTAAATATTATTAATGAAAGTAGGAACAATAGAATTAATATAACCAATACAAATTAAACGAGAGTTTAGAATCTCAAGACCAAATCAACCAGTGACTTCAATAGTCAAATGTAACAAAAGAAATTTAGTTTTTCGTGGTGTTTAAAGCAAAAACTAGATCTGAAATAAAAATGGAATCATGAATTTTAATGATTATGATGGTTATTATAAGTTGAGAAAGTCTCTCCCGTTAGATCGACTAACAGTTAGATCAATTATGAAAAATCCCGTTTCAATAACTTTTAGGATTAAATTATAATTATCTATACATTACGATACATTTAAAAAGTTTTTCAACGTTATAAGAATCTCTTTGCAATAAATAAAAACAAGCAACAAATTACCTCATTAGTTATATGAATTATATAATAACTCTGTCTAACAATCAGTCTGTTTAAAATAAGGCTTTGTGTTATAAGTTAGGCCTCAACTAAAGGCAAAGTCTTGGGAAAGATGGTCTTTCCATATGTTTATGGAAAGACGGAGTTTAATTCGAATAATAAAAGGTAAAAGGTTTTAGTTGAAACATTAAAATTTTAGTATGCAACATATAGTAGTTATAAAATTTATAACCCGATTCATACAACCCAAAAATTTTATCTTCATTTCTTCTAATTTACACTTTAAACCTTGGTCTTTCCAGATACGCACTTTCAACTAAATCTAAATATTCAAAAATAATAATAAAGGAATGTCTCTTATGAAATAATAAAAAGAGTGCGTCTCTTGAAAGACGGTCTTTCCATAAGTCATGGAAAGACCAATGTTTAAAGTGTAAATTAGAAGAAATGAAGATAAAATTTTCGGGTTGCATGAACCGGGTTATAAATTTTATAACTACTACATGTTGCATACTAAATTTTTAATGTTGCAACTAAGACCTTTTCCCTTTTATTATTCGAATTAAACTCCGTCTTTCCATAAGCCTATGGAAAGACCGTCTTTCCCAAGACTTTGCCTAATAAAAAAGCGCAATTAGAATTAAACTAGGAAACAAATTAATCTTCTAGTAGAGACAAATCTGAAGTCACGGCTATGCCATCCAACGGTTGAAAATTTACGATCTTGAAATCATTTTCATCGAAATATGCTGCGATCGCAGCCTTCCTTTTCGAAGTCACAAATTTGATTCCAATTTTCATCTTCATCTCTCCCGGCGATCGCAGCCTTCCTTTTTGCAGTCACGAATTTGATTCCAATTTTTATCTTCATCTCTCCCCCTCTTCAATTTTCTATAAATTCTCTTATTTCTTCAAAAATACTGCTCCCTCTGTCTCAGCCCTTTCTGCAGATAGAGAGAGAGAGCAGTTTTTTTTTCTATAAGAGAAAAAGTCTAATATGCCCTTCTTATCTGCCCTCTGAACACTGCTGCTTCCTGCAATCACCAGGCACCAGCCTCTGCAACCACTGGCCTATACCACAACCAAATCCCTCTCCTGGAAACCGAGAACTCAAACAACTATACTCAAAAACTCAAACTCGAACCCAAAACCTAAATGACGAAACCAGAAACTCAAACCCAGACTCAAACTCAAACTTAAACGACCCAGAAACTCAAACCCATAAACTCAAATTCAAGCTCAAAAGAAAATCCCAAACTCTTTTCTTCTTTCCAGAAATCGAAACCCAGAAAAAACCCAAAAACCCAAAAACCTAAACCCAGAAACTCAGACTTTTCTTCCCTTTGGGATAGGGGATTTGGGGGAAACGAAGAAAATGAAGGACAATATCGTTGTCTCTCCGCTGCCCCTAAAGTCCCTCAACCACATCTTGCTGGTGAGCAAGTCGATGGAAGAATCCATGCTTCTCGGCTTTCGGCTGGTCCGCCGCCCCGGATCCCACTCTCTATTTTTTTTTTGCAATTTGATGCTTGATTGTGTGGCGTAAGTTGTTCAGCTACGGAATCAGGGATTTGGGATTAGGGTTTAGGGGAGAGGGATGTGATGTAGAAGAACAAGAAGAAGAAGAAAAGGAGGAAAGAGGAGGGGAAATCAGAGCTAGTTTGGGGAGGAAAGGAGAAAGTATGGCCGAGCGTTTTGATAGGTCTTTGTGATTTTTTTTAATTTTTAAAGGGTAAGAGTGTCTTTTTAATTTGTTAAAACTTGCTTAAAATAGAAATTGTGCTGATTTGTTAGAGACATTCGTAAAAGAAAAATGTGCAGTATGGTACTAAGCGGAGGGAGTACAGTATTTGTCAATTCATAGAGTCCAAATATTAGAGCTGGATTGGGTCGTGAATAAGCATAAAAGAAGTTAAAAGTGAAAAAGTAGGATGAGATAGAAGCCTTGTGTCCTTCACTATTCTTCTTCGTCCATTAAAAATTCAAAATCCTTTCTTCCAATTAGGCAACACACAGAGAGCAACAAACAATGTGCTCCTAAAACCCAAAAGTCCGTTCACAGCCCAGATTTCAAAAATCTCTCCCACTCATCTCTCTTCCTTCACTCCACCTCCCTCCATGCTGCATTTGCCCTAATTCAACTCCAAACCCTAGCTTCCTCTCTCCTCTCCACCCATCGCATGCACTTCCCCTTCGTCGATCAACTCATAAAAGCCTTTTTGTTTTCGTAATATGATTTGAGGTTGCGGCGTTTGGCAATGGCGGATGATATGCTCGCACATTTCTCGTCCAATTCTTCGAACCAATCGGACCAGTCCACGAAATTCGCCAAGCTGGAGGCCCGCATGGTGGGCAAGGCATCCTCTCTTCCAGCCCCAGCCAGTATGACGCAGCCGCAGCCTTCATGGTCGGTTGCCTCCCAATTTTCGGGCCTCCACGAGAGCTTACCGAGTGATTCTGATGATGATGACGATGTAAGTAATTTTTAAAAAAAACTAAAATGATTATCCGCTCTTGTCTATATGGAATCTGTTGCTCGGCTTCATACTTGGATTATTATTAGTGCAGAGAAATTAGATTAGATTCGAAATGGCTGTGACTATAGGATATCAACAATTACTTGAAGAGAAATTATATGGGCTGCGTCTTTGTTGGTTTAGTTTTCTGTTATTATTTGGTTGTTCATCTGTGTTATATAGCTGACCTGTTGATTGTCGACTTAACATCTCCTTTATTTTTTGGGTTTAGCATAAAACCATTCTCTATTGAGGCCATTTACTTGTTGGTAGCTGGAGTACTCCATACTCTAGTGCAAAATATGCAAGAATCTGCATACATGGAAGGGAAGAATATCATGAGAGACTTCTGAAGAATAATATGAGTACAATTGTTTGTTAGAACACTGACAGTTATATATGTAAAGCTACATACTTGGTATATGCTACAAAGATAGTTCTATGTATCTCCAAGAGAAACACGGAACAGGGAAAAAGGCTATAACCTGTATACAATAGGTTATCAGTTCAATGTACTTTTGTAGTGAGACTTACATGATTAGTAAGGCATATGTAGTTTAATTTCACCCAGCATTTTTCCACAGAGCAAGTAATAATAGAGAGATTAGTAAAGGAAATAAATTATAGCATTATTGTTGGTGTTGAACACTGAAAAAAGAAGGAAAAAGAAAGCTAGCAACATAACAGAGGTTTAGGCTGTATGCGGATTACTAGCCCTTGATTTTGTTAAAAATTGTTTGTATGAAAAATGTTAAAAAGGTGCACTGGGAACTTAAAAGTTTATTATAATTGGAAGTGGGATGATAAATTCGAAATGAAATGGATACCATACACACGTTTTAGAGAAGACAGATTATAATGATAATGTATGTTGGATAACAAAAAAATAGATATATGTAAGGGAATTTAAATACATTTCTTGGTCTGATTAATTGTCAAGTGAGTAGATACTTGAGTAGACCAATCTCTGGCAGATGGAATTGTTGCAAAATGCAAGTTTTGAAGGTAGGAAAAAGCATCATAAACCACCAAAACTGGTAAGCTGATTAGTCTTGGTGGTGTTCTATTGGAGGCTTGCAAGCGTCTCTGAAAATTTGTGATTTTATGGATTAAAGATCTACTTCATGCAATATAAACTCTTAGAAAATGTCTTGTAAATGAAGAAAGATATACTGCAATGAAAGGGAAAAAAAATGCAAAATTCGTTCAAACTTCAAATGATATGAGTTTGCTAAATTAGTACCAGATTATGAAGCCATGGCAAAGAATATGGGAAATATGCTGGGAAAAGAGACTCGTAAGATGATTTTTCATGTTTGGAACGTCTACAATAGAATCTATTATCTATTCACATATATGAATATATTCTCTGAATGTGATAGAAATGAAGCAGGGGTAGTCCCAATAGATGGAAAAATATAAGAGCAAGATGCGGACTGATAGTATGGACTTGTTTGTGGAACATCCTTAGAGGCCCAAGTAAGGTAGAGAGATTGATGTATTAAGTTGTGTTGAAAGGGAAAGAGGAAGATCTCAGAAAATTAGTATGGAACTGTAGAGCAAAAGATAAAAAGATGCTTCTCGACCAAACACAATATGATCCACATTCCCGGCTAGGTTTTAAAAAGCGCGCTTAAAGCGCTGAGCGCAAGGTTGAGCGCTTGTATCACGAAGCGCTGAGCAGGACGAAAAGCGTGCGCTTTTTAGCGCTTTTGCCGAAGCGCAAAGCGCGCTTTTGGGCAAAAGTGCGTTTTTGGCCTTTTGGGCTGAAATGGGCTTCTACATTTTGTTTACTTTCTAATAATTATATATTTTGGGCTGAAATGAAGTAGCTTTTAGGGTTAACTAATTCTGTAATATCAACAAAACAGAGTTTAGAGATAGAGATGAGGTCTGTGGGGATACTTTTGGTGGAGATGATGATTTTTCTGATGACTAGAGTTTAGAGACTTAAATGATTTCATAACAATTTAAGAATCCTTCGTTCAATTTTTCTTACTACCTATAAAACTTTGAATTTGGAATTGTGTTGAAAGCTCTTTTGCCTTTTATAATTTTGTGATATTGTTCTATGTTCTATGTTGTGTCTTTAATGAAATAATCCTAGTTCATGTTTTGCGTGCGCTTTTATCCGAAAAGCGTGCGCCTGCGCTCAGCGCTTTGCGCTTCGGTATTTTTTACCGTTAGCGCTTCATTGCAATTTGCGCTTTTTTAAACCCAGATTCCCGGTCTCTCATAAAAGCTTGGTTGATAATGCTGTACTGAAGCAGGAGTAGCCCCAATAGATGGATAAGATAAGAGCAACATTCGGACAGACAGTATGGACTTGTTTGTGGAACAGCATTAGATGGCCAAGTACTAGAGAGATTGATGTATAAAGTCGTGTTAAAAGGGAAAGAGGAAGATTTCAGAAATTAGAATGGAACTGCAGAGTAAATATTAAAGAGATATGTCTCGACCAAACACAATATGATCCACATTGCTGGTCTCTCTTAAAAGCTTGGTTGATAATGCTGTAATGATGTACTATTTATAGAAGAATATGAACACTGGTTGGAACAGCCTACCTGTTTGTGATGTTTGCCCTGACAACGAGAACCACACCTTTCCTACCGTTTATGGTGGTTGGACTTACTTTACAGAAGTTATAATCCTATCTTTGCAATAAATGTGGAGATTGCTACAGATTCTTTATGTGAACTCAATCTTTGAACCTAAAACTGATAGATATATGCACATTGACTTAAGAAATGGCTATGACTTTTGCTGACATCAGTGTGACCTGTTTGATGACATTTATAGTTCATTGTGCAGCTTATTTTGGAAATGATTATTAATTATTTAATATCTTGGATAAAAGATAAAGAAAGACTAAATGAGAGAAGTTAGCTAGGATATCTTTTGATTGAGAAGTGAAACCAAAGTAAAAAAGAGTTGTCCCCAACCAGGGAATTTTATGCAGGAAAGACAAATTCAAAGTTCAGGATTTTTATGCTATTTTGTTATTATTCTAAAGAAAAAAAAAGTGGTAGGAATTTGCAAAGTATTTAACCTAGTCATGGAAGTCCTACCCACGGATCTTATTTTATATGTTAGAGAAAGCATGATAATGATAGAGATGATAATAATCTAGCTATATGAGTTGTTTCACTACAGCCACCCACTACTATGTGAAAATGCAGCAGTGATGGAAATGCATTTAGTTTCTAGGCTTTAGCTATATGTCATTTCTTCTATCTTGTGGAAATAATAAGAGAAGCATATTTGTCTTTTTTATTATTTTGGTCTCCTTCAATCTTATTATCAGAGTCTTCTCTGTAGATGTCCAAGTTCCTTGTGTAAGAATAAAAAGGGTGAAAAAACCTATTAAATGTTCTTTATTTATGTAGTTATACATAATCGGTATATATCTTTGTTGATGACTCTGGGAAGAGAATATGAAGTAGAGTTTGTGCTTGTAGCATTCTTTATGTTCTACTATTGTTCACTTATCTAATGAATTTCTGTCTGTCAGAATGGAGGGGAATATCTTATCCAAGCCAACACTCAAAAGCGGCGTAAAATCAATGAGACAAAGAGCGGACTGGCTTTCGAACATGTTGAGGTATGCAAGAGTAATATTAATCATGTTTTGCTCTTGCTTTATTCTTTTTCTAAAAGACCTCGCTAACTTTAAACCCCCTCCCTCACTCGATGAATAGAAAAGAAGAAGTGTCTTTTCAGTTAACGTGTTTCTTCTCTCCGATCTTCAATAGTTCAGTGTGTTTCTGCTAATTGACATTGAAATTATGTCTCAGTCCATGGCTGATACCAGACATAAGATTGTTGAAAGTGTGGACAACAACAAGGTGGCTTCAGATGCTAGTAGAAAAAAACAAAACCGTGGTAAGGGAAACTCTGGTTCGAGTAGAGGGCGGGGTACTCGAGGCAGTGATCACGCAAAAGTTCAAGCAGTTTCTGTGAATGGTCAGCTAGAAAATGTAAGTCTTCTCATGACTCTGTTGTTTTAACTTTCAACTTTGATTACACCAATTTTTCTGGTGCTGTACATTTTTGTGCGTGCTTGTTCAGTAGTTGGAATAGTTATAATAGTTCTGTAATAGGTGATTTTGTAGACTATGCATATGCATATTTGTGCTAATTGTCAAATTAAATAAAGTATGCCCTGAACATCTGAAATCTTATAGTATCTCATATAAGTGACAATCAGTGAAACTTCTTTTGGCTATTTGGTCATATTGTAACTTCATCTGACCTGGCAAAGCAGTCTTTTTCACTTTATTGACTTGTGTCTCTGGTAACATATTTTCGGCCAGCTTGCATATTTTTCTATATTTTTCAATCTGTGCATATTATTATTATCTTCTTGGGAGTGCAAAGTTGGAAAACCATGTTGTCTTCTCCCTTGGTTTCTTACTGATTTTTTCTACGTAGTTGTACTTTCTCTTTTCCATTTCAAGCTGCATACTTTGACATCAACAATTGACTTTAATAATGTTTAACCTTTAATATATTTTAAAGAGGATAACTAATACTTTTGAAAAGTTAATAGTTTGAAAATATATGTTGATGAATCCAACAAGGTATCACACAATAATATTTGTACTTGATACACTAATTCAATTCTATGGTCAAAATTTAGAAGTTTTGACTAAATGAATAGTTAAATTGTAGCTTGAAATGGAACGGAGGGAGTAGCTATTATGGATTCAATTTGAATATAATAAAGATATTATCTTGCTTTTGCTTTCTGTGCTGCAGTTTCTGAATGGCATCTTGGTCTTTATTTTATGTTTTCTCGGTACCCTTGGTACTCTTTTTAGATAAGACTTAGCTTATGTGCATTTATCTTAGCTTATACTATTGATTGTGTATCAACTATCAACATATTATGCTCGTGCATCCATATGCAATATCTTCAACGTCCAACTATCCCTTCAAAACACCAATGTAATAACCCAGATAATAATGTACCAAACCCATAACTTATGCGTCTCTATTTTATTGGTTTCTCTACGGTGTTGGTTGTTCTTGCAATTTCATTTTCTGTATTATATATATTCTTATGTTTTGGTAAGGCTCAATTATTTCTCAGGATGGGTGGCCGAAAGAGAAACTTCGATCGGATGATGTAGGTTTAGTGGAGGTATGAGTTCTTGCACAATCCCTCCCACCCTCCCCTCATTTCTTTCTTCTGCTGTTGGATAATTTAATTGCAATATCATTCTCTTTGGGGTTTCCCCCTTTTTTGTGATGCACGGGCAAGGCCCTTAAGTATTCTCTCGAAATTTGCTGCTATGCATAATTTAACACATTAATATATCCAGGAGGAGAACCTGATGCTACGTGAGAAAGTTGGGGCTTTGGAGGAAGCACTGAGGAAATCTCAACAATTAAATCAAGAGCTAATGAAGGTATCTATTGTCTTCAGCTAATTTTCGTCTGCATGTGATCGTAGTTTCTTTCGCTATGCAGTCTTTATATCTCTTTTAATGTTAAAAGGAGCTGAAGGATCTCAAGGACACTGAGCAACAAATGAAGCCCAAGGTGATTTGTAGACATCTATTTTCTTGATTTTGATTGTTAGCTTGGGAGGGTTGGTACTTATGAAGGTGAACCATGCTATACAGCAATTACCTAATTAATAATTTAAATGATATCTAAAATTGATTCTGGCATTTTTACTTAGTATCTGATAGGAAACTTAATTTATCAGTTCCAAGAGATTATATATGCAACATAAAAAAATGATATGAACAAATGGCTTTATTTATATATTTAATCATTTTCTCGCTTTGTAAGATACCAAATTGGACAATAATGTATTTTGGGGTTATATAGTAAAATTGGCAAATGAACGTAAACTTGTCGAAATGTCTCAGTTTCTGGAAATGGGTGCTCTTGGCAATTAGATACTTAAAGAGGAACCCCAGTTGTTGGTGACAAGTAACCAAATTTTGTTTCAAGCCTTTATCAGCTCTTCTGCTCCGCCTGTATCAATATTAACCATAAGAATTGATTTGTCATGAAACTTAAGTTGGAATTTGTGTATGGTGGTTTCTTTGGACATTGGAACTAGTAATAGTATGCCTTGGAAGAATGCATGAACAGTCATTAGTTTTATAGTGGATGACTGTTTTGCTGTTATGGTTGTTCTTGTAGTGGTAACCTTTTGTCTCCATATATCATTAAGCACAATGAAAGGTCATCCGCCTTTAAGTACATACCCCTACTTTAAGAACAAAATCAAAATGTTACTCTATATAATTAAATAAAGCAACAGCTATGATTTAACAAGAAAGAGGTCCAAGAAAGATGGAATTTCTACTTAATACAATCTGATCCAGTCCATGCTACTGATTCCCCGTCCCTTCAGTTTCTTCCTCTTGTGTGAGCTCTTCAAGTTCTTTCCCTCCATAAATGACAAAGGCCAGCCACCAGTCTATTATACTTCACTTTCATTTCTTTGCTGTTTCTCCTGGCCATGTTAAACAGAAAACATTTCAATCTACTCCACGTACCAGGGATTGAACCATTAAGAACCTGCAAAACTTCTTTAAAATAGTCAATCTAGAAAAATATGTTTGAAATTTTCATCTTGCTTCTCGCACAGTACACAAACTTGAACTTTTAATGTTGATAATTGTGGCTGACAATCGTCCTCCTTGCCACAACCCATATATTACAGAGATTGCCTTAAAAAATTCCAATA
The DNA here is from genome assembly GCA_037428765.1 of Rubia yunnanensis. NCBI lineage: Eukaryota > Viridiplantae > Streptophyta > Magnoliopsida > Gentianales > Rubiaceae > Rubia > Rubia yunnanensis. The sequence continues at coordinate 84,240,521 of CM075062.1, read as the reverse complement.
AGGCCTACTTATGTGGTATTACAATAATTCTTTAACCCTGCGTTCCTCTTTTATGCACCCTACTCTTTAAGAAAGGGTTTGGTCTTTGCTCAAGAATAACTAACAGGCATTAGTGAACAATGGTAGAAGTGATCTTAGTTTTATGGCCGTGCTTCTGTGCTTCATTCTTCTTGTATACACACACAATTTTATTCTTCAGTTCTTTGTGCTTTGCAGCACCATGTAGATGGTTCCAGTTCATGCAAATGATCTTGCTTTACCTCTTTGGATGCAGAGAATAAAGACATTATCTGATCTATTGATATCTGTTTCAAAAGCTGAGAGACAAGAAGCAAGGATGAGAGTACGCCAGGATTCTTTGAGACTCGGAAATGTGGGAGTAATCAGGTATCTTTCTTTTCCTTGGTTCGCACAGAGTAGTTAGCTCGGTGGGTTTAACTAAGGTGACATGGTTCTTCAATGGCCCATCTTTAATTGCTATTTTCTACTGGTGAAAAGTGAAATTTGTAAGAGATAGTTGTTCAAGTGTACGAGAATTGTATTGTCCTATAGTTTATTTTGGGAGCATAATTTGGATTGATCCCCTACCTTTCTGCTGCTATTCTAAACTAACAATGTAAGAATGTTGCAGCATAGTTTTGGCATCTATAGTGCTACATGTGAAGCTATTAATGTTTATGGCCTAACGAGTAAAGTAAGTTACTGATGCACAAAAATAAGACTTGATGGTTGGTTTGGTTGTTAAGAGAAAATTTTGCAGTATGCTCGGTAGAGTGGGGCAGTGATGGGGGATAGGTTTGGAGTTGAGTGTGCACATTGTGGAAGTAATACTTACTATTGCTTTAGTTGTTTTTCTCACTGGGAAAAGGCGGGGGATGTAATTTAGAGAATCTGTCTGGAAATTGCTATCAGTAATGTGGAACTCATTATATTTGTTTATTTTTATGCATTGCAGAGCTGGTACAATCATATCTGAGACATGGGAGGATGGGCCAGCATTAAAGGATATAAATATTCAACTTGTAAGACCCTCCTTTTTCACTTTGGAGTTGTGAAATTACTCTGTTTCTACTGTACTGAAATTGAGCTATCCAATTATAAACTGAAAATTTCTGAAATTCTGAATGAATCTAAACATGTGTTACCCTCTAAATGATTACATTGACCAACTACGTTTAAAACTTACTCTGAGCTTCTACACTCAATTCCCATTTTAGAGATGAATATGCTGACTTATGTTCTATCTGAGATGTTATAATTAGAATTGACAAACAAAATTTGTATGTTAGTATTTCTACTTATCAAAGTCTAGCTTTTTTTTGATAATTTTGGCTCTCCCTGGACTTGTTTGCTCTGAAGAAAATAGCATTATGTGATTATACCACTCATTTTTTGCTGCTATATTATAATTTATATCTGTTGGCTATGTTACCATGCTGCCATTTCTTATCGAATTTCCACTATTTTTACTGCTTGCAGTACACCGTTAATTGTCTTGGATTTATAGTTTTAATTTGCCCCTAAAAGCTTGTTGCATATAAAAGCTGTTTGATAGTACTTGATGCTGTGCTTTTATTTTTCATAGTCTAATCATTTTAGTTGTCTGGCAAGCACAACTGTTATTTTGAAAAAGTTGATTCTCCTTGGCCTTGTGATGCTCGAAGGCGTGAGATTATTTTAGTTGCACTTCTTCTCCTTGTACAATGCCTTTTTGGCTTTATATGCAACCTTGTGTTATAGCTGGATGACAGTTTAACTAATTTTTGATTGCTGAATCAAATTCTTGAGATATCCTTACCAATGCAACGATATTTGTAGAAAAACTTGCTGGAGATGAAAGAAGCTGTTGAAAGGCAGAGGAAATTGCTCAAAAAAAAGCAGCCAGGTAGAGTACGGTCATTAATATCCATGTATAAGATAATGTGTATATACATGACTGTCTTCATGATTATCACTGGTTGTGAGTCTCTATCTGATTGCTTTCACATCCTGGCAGCAGGGTTTTGCTGTAAGGTCCTTTTAAATATTCTGCAATGTAATAGACTTAAGGATGTTTTGATCAGTTCAGGCATGGTGGATCATTTATTTTAAAAGAAATTTGAAGTCTGCAACTCATATATGTTTTAGAAATAGCTCTCCTTGTACTCTGATCTTGCAGCAGTTTAACCACGTATTAGATTTTAGAGAAACCGTCAACATCCATCTTTGGTCTTCTGACCTGTTTGACAGTCATTGGATGAATTATCTTCAGGTGTTTTGACATGCTTCCTGGTACTTTTCCCCCTTGGATATGTTTTACATACACCCTCCGTCCTAGGTTGAACTGCACACTTTTTTGTCAACTTTCTCAAGCCACATTTGACCATGAATAACTAGAGCTACATATATTAACGGCGTATAAAAATTTTAAATTTGGAAACTACATGTTTCAGTGAATCGAACAATATCTCTCATGATGGTATTGTTACCTATAAACTAGTTGAAATTTATGGTCAAACTTGTTTTGAGAAAAGGTGACAAAAAAATGTGCAGCTTAACCTGGGATGGAGTAGTATTGAGTTCTTGTGGTTGGTGAATGGTTTTCAAGCCAAAAACTAGCGGGCCATTGCTTGTTTGAACCTATTGCTTCCCTCACAATCTGGAATTTCAACTAATATTCTTCTTGCTTTTCAAGATGCTTCTGTAGTTTGATAAATTGCTTCACCACCATCACTGATCGTTTACCATTAATGGCAGATAAGGGGGATGGAACTGATTCAGAGACAGGAGTTCAGGAAGATGACTCTCTCATCCAGGATGAAATTTATAAATCTCGCTTAGCTTGCATCAAACGTGTATGTTTCCTTATTCTTGGGGCATTGCCCCCCCATACCCCTCGCACCAACCCACAAAATAGCATGGTTCTAAAATTTAATCTACTTTCAGGAGGAAGAAACAACCATGCGTGAAAGAGATCGCTATGAGTTGGACAAAGCAAGACTTATTCGTGAAATGAAACGCATAAGAGACGAGGATGGCTCTAGGTTCAATAATTTTCAAATTTTGAACCACCGATATGCACTCTTAAACCTTCTTGGCAAGGGTGGATTCAGTGAGGTTTATAAGGTAGAATATTGGAGATTTTTTTTTTCTTTCGCTCTGTAAAGAGCATCTGTTTGTTTAATCCATCAATAAACCAAGATTGAGCTTGCTTGATTTATAAAAATCAACTAGCTATTCTAGCTATTTGTGTTATGAATATTAAAAAAAATCTGCTTTCAGGCATTTGACTTGGTGGATCACAGATATGTTGCTTGTAAGCTTCATGGTCTGAATGCTCAGTGGAGTGAAGAGAAGAAGCAGAGTTATGTACGCCATGCAATCAGGGAGTACAACATCCACAAAAGCTTGGTACACAATCACATTGTACGTCTTTGGGACATTTTTGAGATTGACCAGAATACGTTCTGCACCATCTTGGAGTTCTGTAGTGGTATGTTAATTTAATTACTGGTCTTCGATTGATATATTCTTATTACAAGCCCTGGACATGAGAAGAAATTGAAGATGATTTATGTCTTACTGAAATTGAGTGAGTATTTATGTTATCAAAATAATTTGAAATGTGCAGGCAAGGATCTTGATGCAGTACTTAAAGCAACACCTGTTTTGCAAGAAAGAGAAGCAAGAATCATTATTGTTCAGATATTTCGTGGTCTTGTTTACTTGAACAAAAGAGCACAAAAGATAATCCATTATGATCTGAAGCCTGGAAATGTTCTGTTTGATGAATTTGGCATTGCTAAAGTTACTGATTTTGGCCTTAGCAAGATAGTGGAGGATGATGTTGGATCCCAGGGAATGGAGCTTACTTCCCAGGGAGCAGGAACATATTGGTGAGTGGTGCATTATTTGTGTCTTCGACTGCCAAATTTATGGCATTTTTGGTATTTTCTATAAAAGGAGATATTTTGTGTCTTAGTTATGCCAGGCTTATACACTGGAATGCTTCTATTCAGCTTCTTTCAAGTTTCACATATTTCTTTTTCCCTACCTTTTCTGTATGCTTTGGGGGTTTTTGGGGTGTCCTTGTTCCAGATGTATATCATATTTTTGACTTGAAGGTTAAGCTTCTATATGTTTCAGGAACTGTCTGTTGTTACTTTCTACGCTTCTCTTTCTTTTAGGATCTTTGATTGTATTTTCCCTATTTCAACTGCACATGTTACCCTTTTAAATGTGAACCACTGGTAAATACAAGTTCACTTATCATTCACTTATTCCTTGTAGTTTACTACTTTTGACAGTAAAAAAGAGCTTGATTGCATCTGGTATCCATTATTGCTCATTGTTACTGATGTCATGAAGTGTACCGAATTCCTGTCTGTGTATTAGTGGAAGATTGCTGTGTCATGCTTCGATCATATACTTTTTTCCTTTAATTCTTGGTTCCTATTAAGCACTTCGAGGTACTATCTCTAATTGGACTTGCTAATCAATCCAGTTCCGGTGTATTAATAGTCCTAACTTCATTACTGTTGTATCGTCTTTTTTAATGATCTAAACTGTTGGTCATAGTGATAACACGACTGCTGGTTTTTAAAGATCCCATTTGACTGGAACCTTTTTCGCCATAATTGAAGGTTGGTTAGAATGGGTTAAAATTTGGTGGCCATCTGATAATTGTCACTAATAGAAGTCTGTCATGGATTCAACAGTTTAATTTTGTTTCTGTGTTTACTATTATCTAGTTTTAACTTTTAATTTTGTTCTAATTTTCTGTCAAATTACAGGTACCTGCCTCCTGAGTGCTTTGAGCTTAATAAGACTCCTCTGATATCTTCGAAGGTTAACTCTGGCTTCTTTTGAGCTTTGTTAGAGTTTTTCTTCAAAAAGGGAATTTTAACTTATCTCTTAAAAACATAATGTCCAGATACTTCATCTTTTGAAATCAATGAAATCCCTAAAAAATTCTCACACCATCTTAAAATACTCTATTGCTTTCATCATTTGCTTCCTGATAGAAGAATTCCCTCCTAAAAAGCTTTCATTTTCATAAAAGAAATTACCAACCAGGGTAATAATTCCAAATTGAGCCATCTTTGAGTATATAATCGGGTCAAAGGGGTATGGTGGGCTGATAAGCTATCATTTGTATTTTCTCATCCATTCTTGCATTATAGTAGTATTATCTTGCCAATTGTGTCTTAACGATATCCTTGTAGTTAATTTTATTGTCTCATTCTGTGTTGTGTTTTATCGGAGGGACCAGGTAGATGTTTGGTCTGCTGGAGTTCTTTTATACCAAATGCTGTTTGGTAGAAAGCCATTTGGCCATGACCAGTCCCAGGAACGGATTTTACGTGAAGATACCATTATTAAAGCCCGCAGGGTGGAATTCCCTTCTAAACCTGCTACCTCGAATGAGGCAAAGGCAAGTTCTCTAGTTATTAAATCTATGAACTTGTTTGCTAACCTCTTGATTGATATCAGCCTCCAACCCGGGTATTATTCATTGTATTACCTTCAGTTTACTGGTAATGTTGTGCTTATTATCATTGCCCAAAAGAATGACCTTTTTGAACGTTATTTGGAGTTACATTATGCATATCATTTGTGACAAAAATGTTAAAATTCACATGTAAATCATCTAAAGAAAAATATTACTCATATAACCTTACTCGGTATGCTTATCTGCTGATCCTCTTTTCATTGATTTCTTTCCAGGACTTTATTCGACGCTGTTTGACATACAATCAGGCTGATAGGCCAGATGTATTATCTATTGCTCAAGATCCATATTTGATTTATACGAAGAAGTGACCAGGATAAATAGTCACACTTATATTAATACTTAATCAGATAGCTTTCCCTTAGTTGAAGGGTGAGTTCATTAACCCCCAGATTTCAGTGGGAATTTTGTATAGCCATTGAGGTTTGTAATTTTTTTAACCTTTTATTTTTAGTTTATGTGCTCTCGCATCCTGCCCTTTTAAGGTTATACTTGAAGACCTTTCATCAACAGTCTTCCTCACAAGAATAAGTATTAATGATAATCTTGCTCACAAGAATAAGTATTAATGATAATCTTACTCTGCCTTTTTAATTATTAATGATTACTGTAATTTTATGTAAATTATGATAATCTTGCTCAGTGCTTAAATCTTACAAGAATAATCTTGTGATAAAGCAAACGAATATCTGATAAAAATAATTTATCAAACGACCATTTATTTATATTTTTTTTGCACAAGAATATCTAATCGGAAAGAGAAACAAAAATGTTTTTTTAGCACCGAGCAAGATTGTCACAAGTATTTAAACTCTTATTATGCTTTATCTTAAAAGAAACATTTTTAAATTCTAAAGTTCACAAGAATATCTTTACGTTTTCTGAATCTTTTATCCATAGCTATCCTACTTTCATCAGGCTATGTTGATCTTTTAAATTCTTCAGTATTCCTCGTGCAATGAAAAATGCTTTAGAATGGGTTGAAGTAGAAAAATACTTTAGAATGGGTTGAAGTAGAAAAATGCTTTAGAATGGGTTGAAGTAGAAAAATGATGTTGAACAAGATGGGTACAATACAGTGAACGGGTGAAAAACTGCAACTGAAAACCCAACCTTCCTCGGTGCAAAAAAAGAGTGTTCTTGAACCGAATAAAACATGAGAAAGTCTGAGATCGTCTTACCTTGTTGCATGATGAGATGAGGGTTTTAGTTGCAATTTAAAAGGAATTAACTTAAAATTTGTGGGTCTTTGATCAAATTAGAACTGGGTTACAAGGCATATATGCAGGTCATTCGCACATGAACCACGCGCAGGAGCAACCCATGTGCACATTAAAAAGACTCAAAACCTCTACAATGAGAGTTTTAATTCCCATCTTTGGAATGATACAGTGTACGTGGCAAATGAGGGACTTCTTCTATCCAGCCCATCAAAAGACACAAGACCCATGCCACATGACATATGGGTACCAAAAATTAAATGCTACTAATTTTTGGTACTCACATTTTGTCCATTTATTTCTCATTTCATTCTTTTTTTTTAAATGCACCCTAAGGTGGGGGATATTTATTAGGTTCCCCAAACCTATGTAGAACCAAAAGATGTACAAAGATGTTCAGGATATTACATCGATAAGGCAACCTCGTTGCCTTCAAAAGAATAAACTAATAGTAGTGGACTGGTGGATGAAATCTGAAGGAAGTAAAGCTTGCTGGGTCGAGGTCCAGAGGGGTCCCGTGCTCGAGGGGTCCATAGTTGTCGAGTGCCTTAGTTCTCGAGGGGTGGTGTGCTCGTGTTCGAGGGCTCCATAGTTCGAGGGCTTCAAAATTCGAGGCTCCATGGTGTCGAGGACTCCATGGGTCGAGGTCTTTCGCTCGAGTGCTCAATGCTCTAGTCTCGAGTGCTCGATGCTCCAGTCTCGAGTGCTCGAGTGCTCGATGCTCCAAGGTCGAGTGGTCAATGCTCCAGGCTCGGGTGCTCGATGCGCCAGACTTTAGCAGTGCTCGATGCTCCATTTTCGAATGGTCGATGTTCCAGTCTCGAGTGCTCGATGCTCCATTGTCGAGTGCTCGATGCTCCATTGTCGAGTGCTCGAAGTTCTAGTCTCGAATGCTCGATGCTCCATTCTCGAGTGCTCGATGTTGGAGTCTCGAGTGCTCGATGCTCCAATCTCGGGTGGTCCATGCTCCATGCTCAATGCTCCAGGTTCCAAGCATGAGTGCTCGATGTTCCAGTCTTGAGTGCTCCATGCTCCATGCTCCAGGTTCCAAGCATGAGTGCTCGATGCTCCAGGTTCCAAGCATGAGTGCTCGATGCTCTAGTCTCGATTGCTCGATGCTCTAGTCTCGATTGCTCGATGCTCTAGTCTCGAGTACTCGATGCTCCAGTCTCGAGTGCTCGGTGCTCCAGGCTCGAGTGCTCGAAGCTCCAGGCTCGAGTGCTCGATGCTCCAGGCCCGAGTACTCGATGCTCCAGGCCCAAGTACTCGATGCTCCAGGCTCAAGCAAGAAAATAGTCTATGTACAATGCCGTGATTCAAACTGATATCCTTCGAGGTGTCCAGTTCTCGAGTGCTGTGTAGCTCAAGGGCTCCAATACACAAAGCCACCAAAGCTTGATTGCTCGAGGGTGCAAGGGCTCGAGGGCTCCCTGTTCGAGTGTTCGTCGCTCCAGGCTCGGGGAAGAAGTAGTCTATGCTCAATGGTGTGTCCCTGCACAAAATGAAAGGAAAAACTCGGCAGTATCTATTATTTAGCAGCATGCTTCTGTGTTCGGATGTAAGGGAAATCATTTTTAGTTCGATAAGACCTCTGATGAAAGCTGGAATGTTAGAGATGCTAATGTCATGTTGAGAAGGGTGGGTCGGTTTATGCTTTAAGATTGCATCAACAACTACATTACATTCCCTATATACATGTCTTAAAGTAGCTTGGTTAAGCTCAGTGTGAGTTTGGAAAGCTAAGACATATAGAGACCATTTGGCATATCTGGGATTGTTTATCATGTTCACTGCACTCATGGCATCTGATTCCACTATATAAGAACATCCGGGGTCCAAACTGGGGAAGCATCTAGCTGCTGCCTGGATGGCCTTCATTTCAGCCTCTAAAGGCATACTAGCAATGATAGTGAAAGATTGTATTAGGCACGATTGTATTAGGCACGATTGTATTAGGCACGATTTCTCATTTCATTCCTTTATTAACTTCACAATTCCTTTCTCCAACAAAATCATTCAACTAAAATTTTATTATTTCATTAATTTATTTTTGAGAATGTATCATGTGTATTAATTAACGGTTAGACTAATTATAAAAATATTATTTTAATATTCAAATTTTAATATTTAAATGTGAATATAAAATAAAATTCAGTGTCCAGAAATAAGATCCCATAAAAGTTCAATGTCCCGAAATTAAAATAAAATAAAACTATTTAGATTACAATGATAATAGCGATATTATCAACTAAAGGATAGTGAATAAATTTTTTACTTAAAAAGTACAACTGTTCTATATATATTTTCTATATAAATAGGGTCTTACACTACAATTGATTCATAGTTCACTCTAAAGTCTAAAGTAATTTTCACAACTTCAAATTAATAGATATAATATTTTTATATTAAAAATAATAATAAAAAATTTATTTAGGCAATCGAGATTTTATTTCTATTTTAATAACTAATCTACAAATATATAAATAGTTGTTATCCATCTTCCAGGATAATCATCCAAACAATAATTGCCAAATTTCAATTTTTCTAGACAAAAAATTATTAAGATGTTTAAAGTACAAACAAAAAAAGAGTCTAACCAAATTATAAACTAAAAAAGAAGTCGAATATAATTAAGGGAAAGTCTCAGGAAAGACGGCCTTTCCATAAGCTTAGTGCTCAGGGGCATTTGACTTAAATGTTGTAATTTTTTTATAAAATTTAAATATTGCATTTTATAAGTTAAAACAAGTAATAATATGTATTTGAAGGTGAAAATATATAAATATATGATATAAAAAAATATTTTCAAAAATTTTAAATTTTGTATGTAATTTAAGAAATGCAATGTATAAGATAAGAAATAAGTGGCATATCCATAAGTTTATGGAAACCCACTCTATAATTAATTACATACACAAAGGTTATAAGAAGTGGATACTACTTGTGAATTATTATTTATAGTGGATGAGGCATTAACAGTAATAATTAGCATAACTCAAATATATACATATAATTAAATTGCTTACATATATAAATGTAATTAATGTCATTTTTTAATATAAATAATTTTCTAAACTTTAAATTACTAGATATAATATTTTTATATAAATGTATATATATTTTTTGAATGCAATTATATTAATACAAAATAAAAATATTATTTAAGCAATTTAATTAAAATTTTTTTATAACTAATTAACAAATATAAACAGTGAGTTGAAAATAATTGGAAAACAGTGGGATCAGTGAAAGATGATGTGGAATGAACTGTATGACGTTGATGTGACTGAATGATTGTGGAATTTGAGCCTATTGAGAAAAGAGAGAGTACAAAAGTCCCAAAATGAAACTTTTGCATTTCATATGCTCTCATGAGATTGGGTTTGAGTTTGAATTTGGGTTTGGGCTTGGGTTGAAGTCTCATCCCCTTTCTCATATTGGGAAGATGAATGAATGGTGGGGGAAATGGGCCTAATCTCTCTATTTCTTTTCCTCTCTCTCTCTCTATTTTTATTTTTTACAAATTAGAAATATGTTTCCCTTCTTCTTCTTCTCTATCTTGAAAAGACGAAATATACTACTTATGTGTGGTGTCACATTACTTTAATGATTGTTCCTACACAAATCTTGACATACTTTGGAAAATGCTTTGGTCTGAGAACCCCCATTTTTTATACCATTTTTGATAAACAAAGCTATCATTGGTCCTCAACCGGTATGACCAAAATCCACACTGCCCTAATACATACCACTCCAGTCTTAATCTGTTAGTAGTTGTGGAAATCCAGAAACAAATGGTTCTTTGACAGCATTAAGCCCCAATCTGAACATATTATCCAGCAAGTTAGAAATGAAATATTTCTGACCTTTATAACGAAACCTATTTTTAGTGCTAAGGTTGAAGATCTAGAATGGTATAACACTGAACTAATCCCCAAACCTATACCTCCACCCAAACTCTTAATCAGACAGGTCATATGGATATGACCTACAGATAGACATCCTAAAGTTAATGTAGATGCTTCCTGGAAAGGTCCCCTAATTAATTGTGGTTGGGCTCCTATGATTAGAGACTCAAGAGGTAGACTAATCAAGGCTTTTATTCAATCTGGCAAAGCTACCTTTAGTTTTCATTCTAAATGCTTGACACTACTTTTTGGCTGGAGATGTGCCCTTAGAATAGGTCTAACAAATTTTACCCTAAAATTGACTGTGCTAATGCTATGGAATGCTTAAGAGAACTTGAAAAAACCCCTTGGAAGATCTTCTATAACATATTTCTCATCAAAGAATTTTCGTAACCACAATAACTCACACGTTGAGGGAACGAAATAGGTAGTTGATTATTTAGAAACAGGCTCAAAATACCTCATCTCTTTGCACTTATTTGGCCTTTGATGATTGGGATGTAAAAGTTAACGGCTTGCTTAAACATGACAAACTTAGTTGTCCTGTGATTAGAATAGATTGAATGCCAATTTAGAATGGATGCTACTGAAAAGTTATCCCTTTGTAGGTACATCACATGATGATATGAATCTCCTTGCGAAGTCTCACGATTGCGGAATTAATATCTTTGATCTAGTGAAGGGATCTCGCAAACCCTCACTATCTCGCACGAAATTCAGGTGTCTAGCCCTCAGGGTACGCCTAACTTCGACTTGCTCTCTAACTAGCCCCCATAATCGGATTACAAGGCTTATTGATACTTAACTAGCCATTGGGATTAAGCAACAATGGAAGAAGCTCGCAAGCAACAAGAGTATGAACTCAAATGTTTATATTTCTAAATGATGATAGTGATGTTAAATTCATCCATAAGGCCTCCCTATTTATAGGGTAGATTTCGACCATAAACCCTAATCACAACTAGAAACTAAATTGACTTATGATAGCTTTAAGAAGTTAAAATCATGTCTAAGTAAAATACCTAAAATAAATGGTAATCTAAGGTAATCTGGTCGAATTCTTCAAGAAGTAACCTTTAAGAATATTACCTTATCTAATCTTACCAAATCTAATTCTAATATGAATAAAAATGAATATACTAAACCCTAATGGACTGCATTTTCAAAATTCAGTTTTTCAAAGCCCACATGGCCGAGCTATCAGTCCAATAAACCCAAAATGAAATAATTTTACAATATTTTACAGTGATCACACTACCTCATTAAAAAACTCAGTGGGAAAAAGAGTATAATGTTATCATCCTAAAAACTCTAATTTAATAAATGAATTTAGAAACCTTGATTTGTATCATTCCCTCCGAGGTCAAAAATTTTCGTCCTCGAAATGTGAACGATCTTCAAAAATAAATGGACATAAACGTCCCACGCCATCCCTGCAAAATTCAGCTAATAAATGGTGACTAGATGCTGACTAGGCAGTGACGGGAATGCTGATGTGGCTCTAAACTCGCGTGATAAGCTGCAGGCGAGAAAATGAAATATCTTGCGACAAATTCAAAAAATCACGATAATTTGTGTGGCTCACGAGATGAAGAGTTGAACTAGGTGTCTCACGCGTGTGACAGACACGCCTCAAATGTCTTGCGTGTTGGTTTCACGCGCTCTGCTGTGAGTTTGCATGTGAAGACCACTTAAAGGAATTATGCCTTGTATAGCTCGCAACTGTTAGATGCATGAGTACACTCAATCACATAATCGGGACCTTCAATATGAGCACCCTCCTAGACCTCAAAAGGAAGAGGACATCAATACCTCGTGATAACTCTACAGTCTGCGCCACCCTAGTCGATACAAACTAAAAATACTCAATTATCGGGGTAAGCTAGGGTTTCCCTCATTAGGATTTTAATAACATCAACGCGATAAGTCTGATGCTTCTAACATGAAATTCCTCACACGATAAGCCAATTAAGATTATTGTCTTTTACCATCTTGACACTCACGAGGAAGATCTATCGCACATATCCTCTCGGTACTCATAAGACTACTATAACGCCAATATTCTGACACTTTCAAACTAGCATTTAAAGCCTAGCACGATATTATGCAAGCAATAAACAAGTGTGCATCGTAACATATTTCATAGTATAAATCAAAATTAGACATTAAACAATAAATTAAGCACGATATTTATAACATTGAAAAATATAATGAATCTAAAGAGTCTCACAAATCATGCTAACAAATATTCCCCAAGAAATAAACTAGTCTACTAATATTAGATCCATGACAATCATTGTAATAGATGCCATGAATCAAAGTAGTAAATGAAGAGAGAAGAGAAAGTACTTTAAAGAGAATTCTCCTAGCCTCTCTTCCTACCTAACACACCAAATGAAACTAACTAAGTCTACTTATTAAACCCTAGGAGGCTGAATGCCACACATACAGGGTAGAATAAATGGGCATAAAAAGCCCAAGTTGTAAGCCATAGTGCTAGTGTGGCACGTGTCGTGCAATATTGTACGACACGGCCATCACAGCTCATGTAGTATTGCACGAGAGGTCGACTGTGAGGTCGTTCTGTTGAAACTAATTGGGCAGGCTGTGCAGTTTTGCACGGTCTTTCATCTGGGACTTGTATTACTCGGCTTTCGAGTGCACATGATGTGCACATTTTCACGTCCCATCAGTCGGGTCTTGTTCTTCATCGGTTCTTCATGTACGTACCGTGCATATTTGCACAGCCCGTCGTCTAGGACCTTCTTGTGGCACCGACTGATGGGCGTGCCATTTACATGGCCCATACACTTCTTCGACGCTTTCAAACTTGGCTTCTTTTATTTGACGCTTCTATCATTTACCACGTTTTGACTCGCGACCTTCAGTCCTCTACAAATTTTGCAATTAGCCTTCACTCATCTACTCCGAAGTGCTTATAAGCAATCTACAAATAAGCTCACAAAACAAAATCTAGACACTCGTATGCTACAAAATGAAGGATTTAGATAAGAAAATCAAAAATGATCATCTAAACCCCTTATAATGTAAAACCTATCTAAACCTAGTAATCTACCAATAAATACATAACAAAAGAGATGTTAAATGCCTCACAAAATACATGCAGTTGACGTCTCATCTATAGTCGAGCTGCCTCGATTTTCTTCCCCTGTTGTATCTTCCCATCCTTCGGATTCTAAAGCAGGTACTCACAGAAATGTTTCCTTTCCTCGTTGGTTAAGTTCTTCTCCCTCATTTCTTCCCGATGCCTAAGATGAAGGAAAGATCCAACAATGAGAGAAATCAGTCCCTCATGAGGATTTGGTAGGGTTCGATGACTGTTGGAATTGAACTTGAAGGTTTGAAATAAATCAAGCCAAAATTTGTTGTTAGGTTTTTTTTTTCTTTTCCGGAAACTTACAAGGAGTTGGGGAAGATGATGATGGCAGGGAATGTTTTTATAAAGGGGTAAAGATTAGGGTTAGAAACAGTGGCGGAACCATGAGGAAATGTTAGGGGGGGCTGAAAAGAGGCAAAATATTTTTGCTGGAGGCGGTGATGGAAGGCGGAAGGCGGCACGGCAGGCGGTGGTGCCAGTGGTGGGTCTGATGCGTTTTGCTGGAGCTTGGAGGAAGAAGAGTATATTAGGTTTAATGAATATTTGGGCTAATTGGGTTTCAGCCCAATTGGCCTCAATTTTTTTCCCTCCAGCTTAACAAAACGACATCGTTTCACTTAAGCCAAAACGACGTCGTTTTGTTTAGTTAGAAAAGAAAAAAAAAGTAAAACAAAATTGGTCATCTTCCTCGTTCAGCCTTTGCAACGGCAAAGCTGAAAGGCATCCGGCCGTCGGTGGCTCAAGGGGGGGGGGGAATCAGGTGGCTTCCGGTGGCTCTAGGCCTAAATTCCTAGTCGCCGGATCCTAGGGATGACGCTAGCATCCCCTCGCCTCCCCTAGTTGCGCCGCTGGTTAGAAGAGTTTGTATAAATTTGTAAGGGAATGTAAACGTTTGATTTTTTTCTCACTGTTCACAAGAAAAGTGTGAACAGTACACTATTTCAAAGTTTTCAGTTCTTATTTCATACAAAATTTTGATGTTTCCCTGTTTTTTTTTCAGAACAAAACCCAGCCCGTCACACATGGGTCTGGTTAATTAAGGAGGCTAACGAAGCCCAATAAATAAAGGAAAAAAATAAAATAAAAACAGCAAACCCATTGCCACGTCCCTCACGTGGGATTATAAACATCACCCACTAAAAATACTCCCTCTCCCACTCGCTGTAAATCTAGTTGGGACAAAAGGAGTACAAGTTAATAATTATTCCTATTCAAGTGCATTAAAATAAGAAAAAATATTGGAAAAATTGTCTGTTTATAAATTTATGAAAATATGTGATTTAATTAAAATAATAAAATGTAATGAGTTTTAGTTGAATTATTAAAATTTCACTATGCAACATTCAATAGTTATAAAATTTATAATCCGATTCATGCAACCCAAAAAAATCATCTTCATTTTTTTTAATTTACACTTTAAACCTTGTTAAGGAATTGGAATTAGATTTGTATTCTTACCATAATTATAGATGTAATTGTATTCTATTACCTTTTCCTATCTTGTATAGGTATCATGTACTACTATATAATGTATCATGAATTCATGAATAAAACACACATGATTACCCTTATTTTCTTCATGGCATCAAAGCCTACAATCCTAAAACCTTAAAATCCCGTCCTAAATTTTCCGCCGTCGTCAGTGTGTGACTCTCACGCGCCGCCGATCCGGACTACCTTTCTTTAAAAAAATATCTCCTTCAGCTCGCCGACGGCCCTGCTCACCACCACGCCACCGCCGCTGTTCTTCTTCCGCCGCCGGTTCGGCTCCCGCTCCGCCGGCCTGCACTGCTCCTGCTCCCGTCTTCCAATTCGTCCGCCGACGACGTCTTTCGAATCAATCCGGCTAGTTCCTGCTCCGATTCACCACTCCGGCCTTTGATTCGTCTGGTCTACTCATCACTCCGGCCTGCTAGTTCTACTCTGTTCTCTACTACGGCCGGGTTCCGTCAGCTTCGACCGGGCAGAGGGAGACGTGCAGACAACGTGAGACGCGCGTGAGATTCACGCGCTCGACCTTCCAGAAGTGCGGGAGTCCACGCGCGGGTGCACCAAACGCTCACCTTTGCCTTCACAGCGCGTGATTTGCACGCGCCACACAGGAGGCACGCGTGTTGCCTTATTTTTTTGGCTTTGGTTCAGCATTTTTTCTCCCTTCTCTTACTTTAACTATACTTGTCATTTTTATGGCTCTTTTCGCTGGCGTAGTGACGTCGCCGCAAGGGTTTGCGGTGGCCGCCTCCTCTGGCTTACCTACATGATCTGATTTTGGTTCTGCTCTGTCTGACGACCAATGGAGTACGACCGTACATTTATTTAATCAGTTTGATTCGTTATTTGACCATGGGTAAGGTAAGTCTACTTTACCTTGGATTCTTGATTCGGGAGCCTCATATCACATGACTGGTGACAAAGGTTCTCTTACTGATATTACTACTGCTACCAATACTGTGAATGTCATACTGCCTGATGGATCTGTGTCGTCTACTACACAATATGGTTCTATTTGTTTCGGTGATGTCACCCTTACTTATGTGCTCTACATACCTACTTTGCGATGCAATTTATTATCATGCTCTAGATTGTTATCTGCCTTAAAATGTCTAGCTTTGATTACTGAAAATTATTGCATTTTACAGAAAATCAGTACGGGGATTGTGATTGGCGTGGGTGAACAAAAAGGGGGAGGGGGGTTTATTGGCTTCGTCTGTTGGATACTTGCATTCGTCCTCATATCCTGCAATCTATTCCGACAGTTGCTTCGGTTTCTTCATCTGATTTGTGGCATCAGTGTTTTGGTCATCCATCATCTACGATGTTGTCTTCTATTTCTACTTTTGATTTTAGCACCAATAATACTACTATACCTTGCTCTGTATGTTATAGAGCAAAACAGACTAGACATAGTTTTTCATTAAATTCTAAAAATGCTATCGCATTATTTGAATTAGTACATTGTGATGTTTGGGAACCTTATCGAACTCCATCCTCTAGTGGTGAATTTTATTTTTTGACGATAGTCGATGATTATTCCCGAGCTGTTTGGGTTTATTTATTAGTCGCTAAGTCTGAGGTAGCCTCTAGATTTTTAGAATTTAGTGCCTTAGTGAAGAACCAGTGTGGCCGAACCATAAAACGTGTTCGGGCTGATAATGGGACTGAATTTCTGCCTCTGCGATCTCATTTTGCTGCATCTGGGATCATCTTTGAGACATCTATGGTTGACACACCACAACAGAATGGCCGGGTTGAAAGAAAGCATCGACATTTACTCAATGTGGTGCGTGCTTTACGGTTCCAAGCTAGTATTTCTATTGAGTTTTGGGGAGAATGTGTTCTTACTGCTGCTTACTTAATTAACCGAACACCGACACAACTTCTCAATGGTCGTACTCCCTTTGAGTTGCTCTATGGGCAAGCTCCAAATTATTCATCATTAAGGGTTTTTGGATGCTTGTGTTTTGCTGCTCATGTTCCCAGATACCGTGACAAGTTTGTACCACGAATCGGCGGTGTCTGTTCCTTGGTTATCCTGCCGGAAAGAAAGGTTGTCGCCTTTTTGACTTGGAATCCCGAGTGATCTTTAACAGTCGGGATGTTAATTTCTTTGAAGACCAGTCCCGTACTCTGCAACTCTGACATCTGCTTTATCCGATAACCTGGCGGCGCCACCACACAACCGCTGGATTCCTCCTCCTTCTCGCCGGAGCTGCATGGAATTTTGGTTCCGCCTTCCGCTGCCGATCCACCGCCGTTGGCCTTCCGCCGTCCATCGGTGGCCATCTGCTGCAGTCTGCTGTCTCACCGGCCACTCACCGCCGGCCAGTCAACACAGGTCAACACCGGCCAGTCAAAGCTGGCAAACGCCGGCCAGTCAACACCGATCAATGCCAGCCGATCATCGTCGGCATCCACCGGCCATTAGCTACTGCCCGACACCGGTACCTCCATGCCGGCCGCTGTCGGCCTACCTTCGCCGTCCGCTGCTGGTCATTCTCCACCAGTTGTTGACGATGCTACATCCTCAGTCTCTACTTTAACAGCTTCTCTTGTACCGGATAGTTCCGCTACTGAATTGCCACCTACAAGACAGAGTGTTCGATCTTGTCGTCCTCCATCGTACTTGGCAGATTACGACTGTGATGATTATGCTTGTGCTCTTACTACTGAAGAACCCCCCCTTTCGATTACGTTCCCTCATGCTTCGTCACTTTCCTCAGGTGTTCTCTATTCTCTTACTGATTATGTAAATTGTGATACTTTTTCTAGTATGCATTCTAGATTTTTGGGTGCTGTAACTTCTAGTGCAAATCCCACTACTTACTCTGAGGCTTCCCGTCATTCTCATTGGCGAGATGCTATGGTTGAGGAACTTACTACCCTGGAGCAAAATCAGACATGGATTTTGTCTCCTTTGCCTGCGCATAAGAAGGCTATCGGATGCAAATGAGTTTACTGGACAAAGTTTCGTTTAGATGGTACTATTGAACGTCACAAGGCGTGTCTAGTGGTTCTTGGAAATCACCAGGTAGAAGGAATTGATTACACTGAGACTTTTGCTCCGGTTGTGAAGATGAGTTTTGTTCGATTGTTCCTGTCTGTTGCTGTTATACGTGGTTGGGAACTGCATCAGATGAATGTTCATAATGCCTTCCTGCATGGTGATTTACATGAAGAGGTGTTCATGAGTCCTTCGCCTGGCTATGCAGTCCCGCCTGGTCAGGTTTGTCGCCTTCAGAAATCTCTTTATGGTCTTCGCCATGCTCCTTGGAATTGGTTTGCTAAACTGGCTCAGGCTTTACGGACATTTGGTTTTGTTCAAAGTAAGGCAGATTACTCTTTATTTGTCTTTTCCCGTGGATCAAAGTCTTTACATGTTCTGGTTTATGTGGACGATTTGGTCATTGCTGGTAGTTCTTCTTCGCTCATCTCTGAGTTCAAGAAATACTTGGGTTCTTATTTTCACATGAAGGACCTTGGTTTGCTTAAGTATTTTTTGGGCATAGAGATTGCTAGAAGACCAGAGGGGATGTTTCTCTCGCAAAGGAAATATGCTTTGGACATCCTATCTGATACAGGTTTATCTGCTTCTAAACCAATTGATTTTTCGATGGAGCAACAACATGATTTGGCACGTGTTAAAGGTCCAGCCTACCATGACCCGGAGCAGTATCGCCGTTTGGTTGGGCGTCTGATATATCTGACTATTACTCATCCTGAACTTAGTTATTCAGTTCATACTCTTGTGCAATTCATGAAGTCTCCTTGTGTCCCTCACTGGCAAGCTGCGGTTCGTGTGTTGCACTGCCTGAAGAGTCATCCTGGTCAAGGTTTATTTCTTTCTTCCCGTAGTACTTAACAATTGACTGCTTATTGTGATTCGGATTGGTCCGCCTGCCCAATTACTAAGCGTTCTCTATCTGTTTATTTTGTTATGATTGGTGATTCCCTGGTTTCCTGGAAGACTAAGAAGCAACCTACTGTTTTCAGTCTTCTGCTGAAGCAGAGTATCATGCTATGGAAGTTACCTGCTGTGAGTTGTTATGGCTTAGGTCCTTACTGAAGGACTTAGGGGTTTCACACTCTTTTCCTATGAAATTGTTTTGTGATAGTCAATATGCTCTCCACATAGCGGCCAACCCGGGTTTTCATGAACGCACGAAGCACATTGAAGTTGATTGTCATTTTGTCCGAGATCTTGTACAATCTGGCGCTATTGTTACTCAACATATCCGTACGATAGACCAACCTGCGGATTTGTTCACTAAAGCTCTCGGATGTAACCTGTTCCATTCTTTACTTGGCAAGTTGGGCATTTCCGATCCTCATGCTCCAACTTGAGGAGGAGTGTTAAGGAATTGGAATTGGATTTGTATTCTTACCATAATTATATATGTAATTGTATTCTATTACATTTTCCTAGCTTGTATAGATGTCCTGTACTACTATATAATGTATCATGAATTCTTGAATAAAACACACATGATTACCCTTATTTTCTTCATGGTATCAGAGCTTACTTATGGAAAGACGGTAGAGACGGAATCTTAAAAAAATTTAAAAATTACACAAAAAAACAATTTGGTGAATATGGTAGATAAAACATGCAACATATAAAAACAGATACAAAAAATTTCAAAATCCATAATCCACAATTAATCATAGGGGTGAACAACCATAATCTTTCTATTTACACTCTGTTAAACATTTCACCTTTTTAGTTTTCCAAAATTCTTCATCACACATGTCAGTAAATGAGAGTGCAAACAACATCCAATTAGAAATAATATTAGAACATTAGAAAATAGAACTAATTTTATCATTACAATTTATTAAACATTTGATACCACACAAAATGATTAGGTAAAATTATGGTAGGTAAGATTAATATATTATCATAATTTAAAGTAAAATTAAAATATAAATAAATATATAATTAAAATCAAAACATGTAGTAGAAAGTTACAGCTAAAAACATTTCATAAAACTAATTATAAAGAAATAAACAAAGAGTAATAAAGCGTGTTCTCCTAGATGGTGACGTCTGACTAACTTTAATGAATGTGGTGTAATTTTTTTTAATTCTATTTACACCGGCTATAAAATTATAATTTATCTCTTGAAAGATAGTCTTTTCATAAGTCGTGAAAAAATCAAGGTGTAAATTACAAATTAGAAGAAATGAATATAAAATTTTTGGGTTACATTAATCGGGTCATAAAACATATAATTACGGTATGTTGCATAATAAAATTTAATATTGCAACTAATACATTTTACCTTTTTATTATTCTAATTAAACTCCGACTTTTTATAAACTTATAAAAAGATGGTATTCCAAGACTTTGCCATAAAATTAACACACCTATTAAAAGTGGTTAAAATAGCAATGGGTGATTCTATTTGCATTACTCTTATTGTTATTTACACCACCTTTAATTGTTGTGTAAATTTTATAAGTGATGTAAATAGAATAAATTGCTATTTATAACATGTGCAGTGGAAACTTTTTGTGGTTTCTCACTGCAAATAAACCACAAATCCCCACAATGGTTTTTTTTTTTTGGTTTCTAATGAAAGAAACTGGAGGGCAGGCTCCAAACAAAGCAATCGCTCCAAAATTTGACTCTCACCCCACCTGCGGGCCTGCTATCAACCATGTCCATTCTTGTCTCCCATGGGGACATGTGTCAACATTTGATTAGATAAGCGTCCCCTACTTTTAGAGGTGGACATCGGTTCGATTTATTCGATTTTCAGTCTATTCAATTTGGATTATTCAATTTTTTTCTAAAAAGTTAAAAATCGAATCCAACCCAAATAATTTAAATAACCAAAATTATCCGAACCGAATTTAAAATTTAGATTCGATTTAAAACCGATTTCAACCAAATAAACCGATTTAATTAAAATCTTTATCAAATTAAATTCAATTCAATCAGTAATTTTACCCACAACAATTATGGGCCAAGCCAAAAAATTCATGAACATGTCAAAATTTTAACTTTAAATTAACAAATTACGGCCCAATACTTCAAAGCCAAGTTATTTGTTAATTACGGCCCAATAGCATGAAATGCTCTGCCTTAAAGAAATGGTGGAGGGATACCCTAGTATTTATAGGTGATTCTAATGCTAAGTCTCCTACATATTTCGATGTGGGACTAATATAGTAAGGCTAAGTCAAGCCTTGCTGCCGCCTGCCTTGCTTGACTTCTTCACCTTCTTTAGGCTTAGTCCATTACATTCGATGATGATCTTCAACTTCTGGAAAATGAAGAACAATAACCAAAGCCATTCATTCCAACAAATTGGAATATTTCTGCCTTTTCTGCTCACTTTCTTCCTCATCTCGAGTTCTACATCCGCAGCAGATTCAACCTAAGACAGCTTCGCAAAATGCCTCTTAAGAGTTAATGTATTATATTTTAGTTCAAATATAAAATCTAAATTATCATAAATTTTATCTCTTACATCTTTATGTTTATATAAAAATTATATTTTATACATTCTAGATTGTGTAATACATTAAATTATTTTTCTACTATTATCATCCCGCCCCTCCTTAAAATCAGTTATGGTTCTGCCACTGTCTGCGGTTAGATAAGGATTGTACCAGCCTAGTTGCTTTAGGTTCTCAACGAGTAAATTTAAACGTTAGTTTTGACTTTGAACTGACATATTTTCTTCTTCTGTTTAAGTGAATATGGGAAGTGGAGACTGGAGATTATGAATCAGATTGACACAGGCTCATTTTCATGCTACCAGAAGCATAACCATTACACAACGATCCACATCCTCACTTGTTTATGCTTCTCGGTTGGATAATCACCGTCTTCATCTCTTCACCAATAAATCTCTTCTGAGTCCATTGTAGTTTGTTAATTTTTGAGAGCAGAGGAATATGTCCATTGTTTGAGGAATGCTTTAGTATAATGAAAGTTTACCGTTGAAGAATCAATTATTCATGCACCTTATCACTATGATTACTAAGAGCACTGTAGTTTAGATATGGATATTTATTGATTATAGTTAATGCTTTCCATTTACGTTCATGCCAATAAGAATTTATAAGAATATATATACTTGTTTTTAAAATTTATAAGAAATTTAAACGAACTAATTTATTAAACTTGTTTATAATGAATATGGATTATAAAACACTTAAATATCAGTCTTTTGTCTATTTGATCCATTTAATGTTAAGATGTTTGGGTAATTTTTTTAAATTTATAGATTAGTCCTCCCACTTATATTTACTTATAAATTTAGTTTTGTAGTTTTAAAATTTATTTATTATTATATATATTTAATTAATTACAATTCGGTATTCGGTTCGGGTTTCGGTTTGAGTTTTAATATCCAAAACCAAACCAAAAACCGTATTCAGAAATTGGTTTATTCAATTCGGATATCCAAAAACCGTATATTAAATTCGGTTCGGGTTATTCGAATTCGGATAATTCGATTTTTGGTTCAGTTTTCAGTTTTTTTGCCCACCCCTACCTACTTCCCCCATCGCCCATTTTCTTTAATTTTCATGCCTAAATTTTTAAAATATTTTTTGATATTTTTTCCTTAGATTTTTAATGTGTTTTTTAATTTAAAATTTAATAAAAAGAAATTAATTTTAAAAATCAAAATCAAAATTTATTATTGAATTTCACATTTGAATTTACTTTGGGTTGTCAAATTTATTTTAATTAAATATTGAAGGTAAAATTAATAAGTATGATAAAAAAAATTAAGTGGGGCCCGTGCTTTAATTTTTTAGTGGTTTCAACCACTGTGGGGTGTAAAAATGGGGTGGTTTCCTTGTGGTTGTTTTTGATGTGGTATAAGAGAGAGATTGAATATTTAATGGAAGGAAACCACAAGAGTGATTTCATAGCGGTTTCACCACTGCATATGGCCTTACACTACCTCCATTAAAGTTGGTCAAATGTTAATATCTAGGTGAACACATTTTTATTACTTTTTGTTTAGATTATTTGTTTGATCTTTTATTTAGTTTTACAGAATGTGCTTAACTTTAATAAATAATTTTTTGTTTTCATTTCAAATTATGATAAATATAATATACTTGTCTATTACTCCCCCGTCTCATCAGTTTTTGCCACTCTACTTTTTCAAAGTCAAATTTAGTAAACTTTGACCATTAATATAAGTTAATATATACTCCTATTTGATAAAAATATCATGTGAAATATTGTTAGATTTATCTTAAAATATACTTTCTAAATATCATTTTTTTTATAAAGAATTGGTATATGTAGATAGAGATACGGACGGTCAAAGATGATTATTGAAGATTGTGACAAAGTAAAGTGACCAAAAGTAATGGAACGGAGGAAGTATCATATTTAATAATTTTGTGTAGTATCCAATGCTTAATAAAGTTTAATAATAAAATTAATTCTAAATTTATTATTCTAATATTAATTTTATTTTATTAACACGTGTATATATATAGAACCACACGAACAACAAAACAAGTCCATCATATATAGGGTGTAGTCTCCTCTCTTATAATATTTTTCCAATTTCAGTATAGACGTCCAAATTTCTGATTCAAAGTTTGTCAAAATTAACAATTCACATGAATAAATGAAGGATGATCTGTTCATGAGAAGTTAAGCTGACGTTCCACTATAATTTGATGGTTATGATTTTTGTAAAGGTTGTATGCTTTATTTAAAGATGATGTTTGAAAGTGGATAATGCCTTGATGAGGTAGGGAAATTTATGCAAAAGTTTTAAGAAAGGTGGCCCGCCCATAAATTTATGGACATGACTCCCAATTGTTTACTTTAAATATTATAATTTTTTATAAAGTTTAAATATTGTATTTTAAAAGGTAAAATAAGTAATAATGTGAATTTGAATATGTATTTAGTATGTAATTTAACCAATGCAGTGTGTAAACTAAAAATACATGACCCGTTCATAAGTTTATGGCCATGCCACCTGTTAGGAGACCTACTCAAAATGAAATACTCCCTCCGTCGTAGTTTAAATTGCACATCAATCACTATCACGCTGTTCAAGTAACATGTTTGATCGTTAATATGTTTAACTACTCCCCGTTCATCTTTGTTTGGCACACTTTTTCAGTCAACCTTCTCAAGCCATGTTTGATTATAAATTCCACATAGTATAGAAGTAGTAATATTATCGTGTGAGGTACTGTTAAAATCTTCGAAACATGTACTTTTTAAATATCAAAATTTTACATGGTATTAATATACGTAACAAAAGTTATCTGTGGTGAAACATGCCTTAAGAAAATTGGCTGAAAAGTGTGCCAAACTAAGATGAACATAGGGAGTACGTATATTAACAACAAATAAAAAGTTGATATTTAGAAACTACATGTGACGATACGTTCAAATATATTACCTCTTCTGTCCCATTTCAAGCTGCACACTTTGACTTTTAGCAGTTGACTTAAAAAATATTTGATCCTTAATATCTTTTATTAAGGACAATTAAAATAAATGAGGATTGATGTTTTGAAAATACATGTTATGATCATCTAACATGGTATCATACAACACAAAGTCTTGTTTAGGCAGCCTAAACTTTAGGCCAGAGATTATTGTGCAATTAAAAACATTTTCATTTGGGATGGAGAGTTTTAAAAAATATGCTACAAAATTTAGGAACCTTCTGTGAAATTATCAAAATACTATATATATCACACAAAAAATCAGAATTTTCATTTTTCATTTTTTCTCGCAGATCGGAAACCGCCACCGGCCAACTATTTTTGCCAGTTTTTTGCTGGATTTACACCGGAACTGGAAATCTCCGATCTCCGCCGCTCTTCTCTGTCCATCGGCCTGGTTCTTCTTCCGACGATCTGCTTCCTCCGGCGATCTGGTTCTTCTTCCAGCGATCTGGTTCTTCTTTGTCGGTAATCCGATGCGACTTCGCTGTGCATATCTCCATCACTGGACTGAAACCCTAGCTCCACGGCAGCAACGACGCCTCTGAAATTTAACTTAACCCTAGCTTTGTCGGAAAGGCAAACACGACAAGATGACAAGGTGAGGCAAGCAAAGCGACGGTGAGGCAACGCCGATGCGAGTATGCGACGATGAGCGGTTGCTGTGTCGGACGCATGAGATCCACACTCTTTGTGGATAAGAAGGCGCATGTAGTCACACGCGAGACCAACGGACGGCGGATGGACATCGATGGCGACGATGGACGGACGGTGGCTGAGTTTTGGCGTTTGGGAGATGAGGTTTAATTTTGTGTTTTTTTGACACTTTGCTGAGGTTTAATATTTACTTGACTGAGCTTATTGTCTGCAAAGAATGTTTGGTCCAGTGGTTAGTGCTCTTGTTGTTAAGGTTAGAGATCTGGGGTTCGAATCTCACCATGACTTTATTTTGAAGAATTTATGTTCTTGATGTACATTTGAAGTTTTATATTATTTGACTGAGTGCATGTTTAATAATAGTCTTTGTTGTGGTGGTTATTGCTCTAGCCTTTGAGGTTATAGACACGGGTTCAAATCCCAAGGTTCTCTTTTTCGAAGAATTTTTATTCTTGAGGCACTGTAGTTTTTTGTTGATTTTTGTAGCTTTTTTTCTCTTATGTTGACGTTTTTCATTATTCGAGTGAGGTTTAATTGAAATGAGTTGATGTTTTGTAGTTTTTTTGGGTGATATGGATTGAAATTAGTTTTTTTTAATAATTTTCTCATGCTGATATTTTTCATTTTTTGGCCGAGGTTTCAGTAATAAGAGTTGATGTTTGTAGTGTCTTTTTTCTTATGTTGATATTTTTCATTTTTCGGATGGGGTTTAGGTGTTAGGAGTTGATGTTTGTAGTTTTTGGGTGATATAGGTTGATATTTGTGATTAATTTTTAAAAATAAATGTTGATTTTTATGATTTTTAGAGTAACTAATTTATACTCTTGAGGTACCGTAACTTTTTTGTTGATGTTTTGGTTTTTTTTCTCTCATGTTGATGTTTTTTCATTTTTCGGGTGAGTTTTAGTTGATATGAGTCGATGTTTTGTAGTTTTTTTGGGGTTATATGAGTTGATGTTTTTAGTTTTTTCTCCCATGTTGATGTTTTTCATTTTCTAGATGAGTTTTAGGTAATAGGGGTTGATGTTTGTAGCTATTTTGGTAATGTGGTTGATGTTTTATAGTGTTTTCCCCTTATGTTGGCGTTTTACATTTTAGGGTGGGGTTTAGATGATAAGAATTGATGTTTTTAGCTTTTGGGTGATATGGGTTGATTTTTTTTTTTAAATTGATAATTTAAGCTTTTTTGATGTTTTTATAATTTCAATTAATTTTTTGTTCGTTGTAGTCGATGATTTTTCAATTTTTTGTTTATTTTTATTTGATATATTTTTTGCTGTAATTTTTTTGTTGATATTTTATGATTTTCGTTGATGTTCTGCTATTTTTTGCTGACATTTATAATTTTCAGTTCGTTGATCATATTGATTTTTTCCATTTAAAATTTTTTTTTTGATTTTTTTGCAGATTGCAGATGGCGGGAAAATGATGGGGAAAAATTGCACAAAAAAGCCCTTGGAAGAATATTAGCAATATGTCTCTGTAAAATAATTAGAGATAGGTCCCAATAAATTTTTTAGAGATAAGTCCCTGAAGCTAGAATATTGTTAGAATTGCCTAATAGGCCCCCTGCCTAAAGTTTAGAGTGCCTCACAGGAGACCATCTCATCATACAATAGTGTTTATACTTATATACTAATTCAATTTTAGGTCAAAGCTAGAAAGTTTTGACTAAATGAAGAGTTAAATTGCAACTTGAAAGTTTTATATGTTGGATTGCTAGTCTTAGTTGAGTTTACGTGACACGGGGTTTAGACGGCCATGTTTGGTTTTCTTATCTAAATCCCGTGTTTTGTAGAATTAATTGGTACTAATGGATTTCTTGCATCCACAGGCTCTTAGATCTTTCTATGTGATCATCTTTAGTAGGTCGCTCGTGGACACTTTTCGTTACATTCTATGTGATGGCCGTTCCCAAGGGCAGTAAAAGATATTAAAAGCGGTTCGCAAGGACGGTAGTAGAGATTGAAGGCCATTCACTCTAGAATGGTTGTAAAGGAAGGCCACAGACATCAAGTCGTGGTAGAAGGAGTTTGGAGCCAAAGATAGGTGGTATTAGAATTTGAGGTGGCTAATGAAGAAACGAAGAATCGTGGTTTGGGAGAGTTATCCTAACTTATGGGAATGATCCAAGAAGATTAAACCTTCAAGGTTGGTTTCATTGGATTTGTATTCTCGAGAACCATAAAATCGACTACAAAACTCTCAAAATGGACTCACAATTCACCTGTAACGAAGGAAAGAAGTTTAACCGGCTAAAGTACAAACGGGTCAGCGCGGACCACTCATAGCTGGCACCAACGACCCGTACCAGATGACGTGGTCAGTGCCAAGGCCCTGGCGTGGACCACGCCAAACACGACAGGCCACACACATGACCTCCAAGTTTCACTCAAAATCAGCTAAGTATGGGTGCAGACCGTCCCATTTTTAACGGTTTGCGCCGTTCCAAGTGCAAAATGTCAAGACCAGCTAGTTGGATGTGAAGAATCAAGTGGTCTGTGCAAAAATACTGAGAAAAAAGAGGTTTTTGATGATGGTCTGTGCCAAACGCCACGTCCCGCAGATCAGAAGTGCAAAAACGATGACTCTGATGGCAGTCCGCGCCAAACAACGCAGACCGCATGGACATGGCCTGCATGGGATGACATGACCCGCGCCAATGGAGATGCATTGACTGCGTCAGAGCTAAAAATTGCACCAATGGAGCAAGCACAGACAACGCTAGATCTAGCGGCCAGGCGGCGGCTGAACTAGGGTTTACATGATTTTGGCCTATTTTGGGCCTATTTAGGTCCAATCCCCTACTACTTAAATATAAGCCTTAGTCTACTAGGGTTTAAGATCTTAATTAGTTTTAGATCATATTTTCATTCTACTCTTGTGTATTGGGAGAGAGTATTTTAGAGAGAGAAACACTTTCTCCTCTTTCTTTCTTTCTTTTTATTTTTTCTTTAATCCTAGGATGTGGAATTCAAATCTTTGTTTGAATTCCATGTCTAGGGAGTGGTTTCTATAGCTCGGAGATAATTGTATTCATGTATTGATTAATGTTTTGTGAGATTCTTAGTTCATTATAATATTTCTGCTCATGATATTATTGTGACTTGTTCTTGAATGTTAGAATTGCATGAACAGTACACTCTATATGAGCACACACTCTAGTCTATATTCATGTTGGTGTAAATATTGATGCCCCCCAGGGAAGAGAAACCTCAGATGTGTAATGGGTAATATAGTACGGGTCCGCATGAGTGTGTGCATGAGGGATACCAAGTATTGTGGCAGTTGCATTCCAGCACACCAGTCTTAGCTGATTACGTAAAGTATTCCGATGGGTTGCGGGTAGAGATAATGAAAATTAGTGAGCCAAATTTGTAAGAGGTCACTGTGTCACAGATAAGGGGCCTACTTCCCTTTGACTCATTTATAGGCCTAGGGAGTAGAGCATTCGTGGTGAAAGCATAGGATGTAATCGCACGGGGGAGAAACAGACCTACAAAAAAGGTCGGACCTTGTTTTACTTCCCTAATTACAAAGGCAGTGTTGATAAAGGGCTGCGGGTGCACCCAACGTGACAGGTATGAGGAGATGTATGCCCGACCACACCATGCGTTATGAGCACTATATTAGGTTTTTCTAAATCTCACATGTGAATGAATTGAGGATCGAAGCATTAAATCAACCATGTTATGCAAGTATTCCTCAAGTTTTTAGCTATATAGATTACTTGCTTTTTTACTTTCATGTTTTGTAAATATTAATTGAAAAGCCAAACCCCTCCATGTGTACTATACCAGCTATTCCTATCGACTTGTGCAGATTGAAAATCCAGACGAGGTTATGTTTAATTGATTCTTAGGTCCTAGCATCTCTGTGGATATACCCACTGCTTACTGCTAACTACCCTTTCAGAAGCATAGTAGGGAGTTGGATGCAGAACTATAAATCTTTATCTTTGATTTGTTCCCTGCTTGGGTTAATCTAGCTACGGTTTTTAACGACCCCAAGTGGAGGTGGGTTAAGAAGGCCACTCAAAAGAATGGTAGTAGACATTAAAAGGCCATATGCAAGGATGACAGAAGACTAAAGGCCACGAGCCAAAATGTGGAATAAAATAGAAGGGTCGGAGAAGGAAGAAAAAGAAGCGAAGGAATTCAGATCCGATATTTATATAGATTTTTAGGGATGATCTAAGAAGAATCATCATCTAAAAGTGGTACCATTGGATTTATCTTCTTGAGCACTATAAAATCAACTACAAGAACTCTCAAAACAGATCAGTAGTTTATCTGTAGTGGTGAATTTTTTTTCCAGAAGGAGAAGGACTGGCTGGCCTCATCCAAAACCTCCAGCACGGACCATGCCAGTGTGTCACAGGTCACCCTCTGAGGGGGTTAACCATGCGGCCTATCCATGCTAGAGTGTCATGACTACCGCCTGATTCCCATGTGCATCACACTCAGCTTGGTTGCTCTCAGCACACCAAGCCATTAGAGGGACGTGGTCACGTATGCAGTGAAAATACACACACGAGTTTAGATTAGGAGCATGAATTTACACAAATAAGCCAACAATGCAATACAAGGCCCAACAACTGGGAGCGAATGCTCGTTTTCAATGTATTGCAAAATGGTAACCGGATGTGGGTAGCTCAGTACTCCACATATATGCTTTACAAACGTTATCACGAGTACCGAGTACATAGACAAAAGAAGGTCAAAGGAAACAAGACATGTAGGCCTGGACCGCAAGTAAAGAAACTAAGATACAATACTAGCTAAGCTATTACAAGCAAAAAGAGAAGACTTCTAGGACAAGGAGCTTGGGACATGTCTTCTCGGGCCATAACTAAACACTTAGTGTACTGGCCTGGCGGCCGACTGGGAGCTGCGTGCACAAACGTTGGGCACGAACGGCTTAGGCATTGTGCATAGCACATCATGGGCATGGAGGGGGACATCATGTGCCATGATCAGTTAGGCGGTCGGCACTGGATGACCCAGAAGTGTGTGCGGTAGGGCCGAGGGAGACCGGTTCGCAGGCACACGTTGAGTGTCATGGGACCACAATACTGTTGTGTCATGCATGTAGACATGTGGTTGTATTGAGGTTGGTTGATAAGCCCCACCCAGTAACATTATCCCCCACTCAATTTGGCGAACGTTCCCGGAGCCATCAATACTTCAAGGTGCTTTGCTACCCACATTTTTCTCGTACACTTTTGCCTTAAGTGCTGATGTACTCTGGTTTAGTCGTGGTCCTCGGCTTCTCTTCAGTTTTGGTTTTAGTTGTCTTGATTTTATTGCACCCACTCCTTGATCGAGGACTGAAGGAATGTCCAACTCTGGATGTTGTTCGGTACGCATCATCATCCGTTCACATTTCTGCTTCCTGCCTTGTGGAACAACAAGGGGTTGCTGATGTGAATGATGACTCGTCTTTCCCCATCGAGGTTTAAAAGATTTAGCTTGCTTGAAAGACTCAAAATGGGAAGTTTGATGGGGTGCACCAGTCGACAGATATATCTTTGGAATCCAGATTTTCTTGGTAACCGAAGAACGCTTCCTACCCCCTTGCTCAAAAAATCTTCGTCCCTTACAGCTGGGGAGCGCCCCACAACAAGCTTAGTCTTCAGACTTACTTCACAAAGATCCTCGGGTCCATCGGGGAAACCCATTGCTGGTGAAGACCCTTTTGACCCTTCATTTATGTTCTCCCCACCGGGATCCGCTGAACCGCGGTTCTCATCTTGTCTTATGTACATGATGATCTGCAAAGCCAAGAGTGTATCCCGGGTGATCTCTTCACAGTCACTTTAACTGTGCATTGATTGGTGTCTCAGACGTAAAGGCAGTTGCCATATGGGTATACGACAATCCATTCATCTCTCAGAAAATCCATGCCGAGGACTAAACTGAAGTCATCCATTTTAACGACATTGAATTCCACTGTGGCTTTCATAGTGCTAACCTAGACCGAGCATAGCCTCACAACACCTAGTACCAGTTGAGCTATACTGTTAATAACCTTCATTCTACCACAGCTTTCCCCAATGTGAGCTTCAATCTTGATGCCTCTGATTCGGAGACATACACATGGCTAGATCTCGTATCGATCATCGCTCAGATGAGTTTTCCATTCACGCGCAAGTCCATATGCATCAATGCTCCATTCGTCTATCACACTGGTTTCACACGAACAATAAGGTTTGTCAAGCTTTGGTGCGGCCTTCCCTGCTTTGCTTGACCAATTCGTGGCTCTCTTTGATCGCACTGCAGTAACTACCTAGTCAATCTTAGGCTCTGTTGACAGATTCAACCGCCATGGCTCTATTGATCCCACCATGGAATTGCACCGCAGATTCAATGCTCCCATGGAACATGGTTCTTCCTTTTTGGGCCCAAACTTCTCAGTTGAATGCTCCTTAACTACCTCGCTCAGTGCCTCCCTGATTTGTCTCGAGTTCTCGAGCAACATAGCAGTGATCCTCTACTCTGTTGGACAATCAACAAGGGCATGATTACCTTTGCACGTTCCACACAAGTCACGACTTCCCGATTTTCCCATCCCACCTTGGTTTGGATCCAACTGAACTAGCCGCACTTGCACTGGGGCTTCCCTCATTCCTTTCGACACCAGAATTGGGCATGTAGCTACCTCAGCCACTCGAACTTGGTCTAAAGTTACCCCCACCTTGGGAGAACTTGCACCCGCACTATTACCCACCTTGGAAACAATATAACCGTTCACCTCCCTATCAACTATTTGCGATGCTCCACCATTACAGTCCTCAGACTTTTGACGAAAGCAACCTCTGAGTTATAGTCAATGCAACGAGCTCTCCTTAGTTCGAGTCTAGCCCGCAACTTTAATCCCTGGTTGAAGTTATAGAGTTTGAACTCATTCGGATGGTCAGGCAAGTCGAGCATACAAGCCTGGAAAGCTGACACGTACCCCATAATAGTGCCGGTCTGCACCAAGGTTCTTAGTCTCAAAAATGCATGTTCCTTCACGTTGGTGGGTATTAATTGTTACCTCATCTCGAGCTTCAATTCATCCCATATGTTGATGGCTAGGCGTCCTACCTTTATCTATGTGTCTTGGGATTTCCACCACACCATAGCAGAGCCCTCCAGGTACATCGTGGCAATAGTGACTTGCTTAGCTTCTGAATCCATCCTGGCCACCTTAAAGTATTGATCCAACTCATACAAGAAATTATCAAGCTCTCTCGCATCACATGCCCCATCATATTTCTTAGGTTCACTTTGTGTTTGTGCAAAACATGAGCACCACCGCCACTGCCCCCACCTTGGGACAAGTTGGCAACAGCTTGCATGAGAATGCACACGTCTCTGCCAAGCTGCTTGATGATGCCTCTCAACTCAGCAATGTTCGACTCAAAAGATGTCAAAGCTTCCCTCAGCTCGGCGATCTTTTCATCCTGACGTGCAACCTTCGCATTGGCCACCTCGATGTCTCTAGTGATAATGGAAACATCCATTTCTATCTGATCCACTCGGTCAGCTCGGCTCCCGGACCCTAGTGCCTCACCAAAGAGAACTCTCTCAATGTTCTCTAACCAATCTATCTTCTTCAACATAGTGATGGACTTTCACTATGCGCTCAAGGAATGCTTGAGCTCTGATACCAACTGTCATGGGTCACCCTCTGAGGGGGTTAACCATGCGGCCTAGCCGTGCTAGAGTGTTACGACTACCGCCTGATTTCCACGTGTGTCACACTCAGCTTGGTTTTTTTTCAGTACACAAAGCCTTTAGAGGGACGTGGTTGAGTATGCAGCAGAAATACACACAAAAGTTTAGATTAGGAGCATGGCTTCACACACACAATCCAACAATGCAATACAAGGCCCAACAACTCAGGAGCGAATGCTCATTTTCAATATATTTCAAAATGGTAACCAGATGTGGGTTGCTCAGTACTCCACATATATGATGTACAAACGTTACCACGAGTACCAGGTACATAGACAAAAGAAGGTCAAAGGAAACAAGGCACGTAGGTCTGGACCTTAAGTAAAGAAACTAAGCTACACTACTATCTAAGCTATTACAAGCAAAAAGAGAAGACTTTTGGGACAATGAGCTTGAGACATGTCTTCTCGGGCTGTGACTCAACACTTAGTGTGCTGGACTGGCGGGCGACCGGGTGCTACACGCACGCGCGTTGGGCACGAACGGCTCAGGCGTTGGGCACGAACGGCTCAGGCATTGTGCACAGCGCATCGCGGGCGCAGAGGGGGAAATCACGGGCTGTGAGCGGTTAGGCGGTCGGCACTGGATGACCTAGATATGTGTGTGGCACGGACGAGGGAGACCAGTTCGCAAGCACAGGACCACAACACCATTGTGGCATGCATGCGGGTATGGGGTTGCATTGAGGTTGGGTGATAAGTCACACCCCGTAACACAGCGGCACAAGACGTGCTAGGAGGCATCAACATGAACCATTCAACCTAACACGAGCCATTTCAGTCTGCTAGAGCTGTTTCGGTCGTGCCATAATCCCTTAGCACGAGCCGTTTGGTGCAAAACGTCACGTGATGCCCCAATTCTTTGTGAGGCTAAGTTTGTACACGGACCATGCCGTTTTACACGGTCCATGTTTTTTCAACTCAAAAAATGCAATGATCGGCCAGTGGGGTACGAATAACAACATGGCCTACGCCGTTCAATTGATCGAGAAATGCATCCAGCCAATGGTCTGCGCCAAACGACACTGGGTATACAATTCAGAAGTTCAAAATGGAGCACTAGCTGATGGCCCGTGCCAGGATGTGTGGCTTGTGTTAGCATGCGGCTAATTGGTTGGCACGACCTGTGCCAGGACACATAACCTGTGTCAGCATGAGGCTAACCGGCTGGATGACTCACACTAGGACTCACGGTGTGTGTCAGCGCGAGGCTAACTAGCTGGCACGTCCCGTGCCATTTTGCATAGCCCGTGTTCATTGTGGTTGCTAGGATTTTTGTTTTGCCCATTTTGGGCCTTTTTCAAGGCCTAACTCCCTACTTATATATATAGGAGCCTTTATTCTTTTGGGAAAGTCTTAGGAAATGCGGCCTTTCCATAAGCTTATGGACAGTCCTTAGGGGCATATGCCTTAAACGCTGTAATTTTTAATAAAATTTAAATATTGCATTTTATAAGTTAAAACAAGTAATAATATGTATTTGAATGTGAAAATAAAAAAATATATGATATAAAAAAATATTTTCAAAAATTTTAAATTTTTATGTAATTTAAGAAATGCAGTGTATAAGGTAAGAAATAAGTGGCCTGTCTATAAGCTTATGGACATGCCGCCTGTCAGGAGACCTACTCTATTTTTTTAGGGTGAAATAACCAGGCATAATGTAGATTTTTCTCTCTCTTAGTTTGTAGAAGGAAGATGATAGTTCTCTATCTCTCTCTAAAGTACTTCTTCTCTTTTCCTTCTCTTTTCTTTTCTATTCTTCATCTTATTATCTTAGATCTATAGCATTTAACTCAATATTTTCCATGGATCTATTTCTTAGGGAATAATTAATTTGCTTAAGGTAGTATTTGTATTCATGAATTGATTTTGGCTTTTTGAGATATATAGATTCTCATATCTTTATGTCCTATGAATATTTGTTCTTGATTTATGCTTTCCACTTTTGTGAGAATGATACTATGCCATTATTATGATGCATCCATACATGTATGGTAGTGTATATCGTGCTATGCTTCATTGCTATCTTGGGAGTGTTGATTATGGAGTAGGTTCAAGAACACTGGGGAGATGAGTGCATTCATGTTACCCCGAGAGAGTATCTTGGTTTTTGTTAAACCATAATTCTAATTGGCTACTTGTGTGACAAACCACATATTGGGCGATCGATTTGGCAAATCCCGACGAGAGAAAACCATTGGCTTACCTCGATAGATCAACATGATTATTTGTAACAACTAGAGTTGTGTCAACTCTAGAGTCATCACAAGGTATCATTTCATTAGCCTCTCTAGGCCTAGGGATTGAGATCCATAGTGGAGTGTCAGAGATGTAATGCCCTTACTTTCATATCTAATGGTTGAGACCTACGCAAGGCATTGCCCTTTTAGGCAGTCTTTGTTCCTCTAAGTGGGGGCACGTTAGCATTGGGAGTGAGATGATGGGGATGGTCTACGTAGTCCTAGGATTAGAGCGCATCCCTAATTATGGAGACAGTGAGATATGCATGTATTGGTGGTAAGTACCTCACGTGACAGACAAAGGAAAATACCTGGCTATCTCCACACTATGTGATGTAGGCATAAGATAGGTTAATATGTTTGTCGAAGGTAATGGTAAATAAAAAGAAACCATGAGAGTCGATGGGAGTGGGAAACATTGTCCCACTTCCTATATACATGAAACCTAGTAAGACTACCCCTGATGTAGATGTTTCAACCAGGTGGCCAAAAGATGCTAACCCCGTCGTGGTGACCGGGGCTTGTGAAAATTATCGTTGAAAACATAGGGCATGAGAACAAACTCAGTAGTTCCCCAAATCCCTGAAATCATAGGTGGCATGAGAACAAACTCACTAGCCCCCTCGCTCCATACAACATCCATGCAACCGGTAGTGTGAACCGGCTTTGTTCGCCGTGGTTTGCTCCCCACCGGTGTCTTCTAAACCGAGAGTGGTCTCGGCCTTTAAATGAAGTAGTATGTCCTCTCCTCCGGGAAGAGCTGGCATGCCACTTCTACCATGTACACCTCTAAGATGAAGATAGAGAGGTGCTATTGGCCTTCGATAACGGTCTCTGGATGCGGGCCGAGGTTTTTCTTTGGGGTTGGGAGCAGAATGACCGTGGTCTGTTGTGCTCCCAGTTGTTCCCCGCGGATAGACCTCCTAGTGATAAGAGACCAGGCATGACTTCTACCGCGCATGCCTCGCGTAACGGTTTTGTAACCGTCATTTCCATTTTAGGCAAATGGACAGCCTGATGCCATTTTACACTTTTCAGTGTAG
Source organism: Rubia yunnanensis (assembly GCA_037428765.1). Lineage (NCBI taxonomy): Eukaryota > Viridiplantae > Streptophyta > Magnoliopsida > Gentianales > Rubiaceae > Rubia > Rubia yunnanensis. Next base: position 84,204,173 of record CM075062.1, on the reverse strand, counting down.
CGCAGGCAAATAGCGCAACCATTAAATCCAAGTGATACCTGGAAAGGAGTTAATTAATTTGTGTACGTAGAATTAATTTACCCCCTACCCAACCTGCATGGCCATACAACTACCATATGAAATCCTTTTGGCCAGATGAAGGAAAGCTGCTTTTTTAGGCACTCCTCGAGCGACCCCTCGGGGACAAAACGAGGTGAATCCCTCTCGAGGGTAAACGAACCATCCCTCGAGGGCTTCTAGCACTTAAAAAGCTTTAAACATCGAATGACCCCCTCGAGAGGGTAAACGAACCATCCCTCGAGCACTTGAATTCCTCCAACACTCGAATGCCTTGTCGAGCACTCAAACACTTCCAGCTCTCGAATGTCCCTGTCGAGCACTCGAATACCTCAGTCCATCTATTCTTGGACCTCCCTTCGGTTCTCGGTCCACTAGCATTTGGACATCTTGAATCCTCGAATGGTCCTTCGAGCACTCAAACTCCTGTTTCACTCGAATGCCCCCCTTGAGTACTCGATTCTTGCACTCGAATGTCCCCCCTCGAGGGTACTCCAAAAAACCCCACTCGAGGACAATCTGCACACGAATATCTTCAATCCTCGAATGGCCCCCTAGAGCCCTCGAACTCTTCCCTCACTCTAAATGTCCCCTTCGAGCACTTGAACATTTCTAGCTCTTGAATGCCCCTGTCGAGCACTCGACTGCCTTCAGCACTCGAATACCTCAGTCCATCTATCCTCGAACCAGCCTTTAGCACTAGAATGCCCTTTCGAGCACTCAAACTCCCACTTCCCTCGAATGCCCCCTTCCAGTGCTCGAGGACAAACTCGAGGACAAATGAAGCGAATTCCTCGAACTATCCCTCGAGGGCAAACATACTCCCCCTCTAATGGCCCCCAGCACACGAACACTCCAACACTCGAATGCCCCCCTGGAGCACTCGAACACTTCTAGCTCTCGAATGCCCCCATCGAGCACTCGAATGCATTCAACACTCGAAAGCCTTCAGCACTCGAATACCTCAGACCTTCTATCCTCGAACCCCCAACCCTCGAAGCATCCTTCAACCCTCGAAGCATCTTTCAACCCTCGAAGCATCCTTCAACCCTTGAACCATCCTACCCCTAGAACTATCCTAACCCTTAAGGCACCATTCGAACCATCTTTCAACCCTCTAACCACTCACCCCTCGAACCACGTATCCCTCGAGCCACCCTTCAATCCTCGGACCACCCACCCCGAGCAACCTTTATTATATATATATATATATTTACTTCTCCACAAGGAGGTTGTCCATAAGTTCCCAGTCCTGTAAAAGATAGGATGGGATGGCGCCTCCGTGCCACTTCTGCAAAAAGATGAAGTGGTGTAGACTGGTTCTACCATATAGACCTATATTGATTTGGGTGTTGTTGGCCTTCCAAAATGATCTCTGAGCAGTTGAGAGGTCCACCGTATGACCCTCGACTCCACTGTATAGGTGTCTGGCCTTGTACTTACCTGCAAAGAAATGTTTACCTCCCGGGTGAGCCTCCGAAGTTTGCCAATGTGCTTTCCTGCAAGAAACTTTTGAGAATGTATTCGATGAGAAAGAATGCAACATTTGCCACATTTGTGCAGGCTTTTATTGAAGGCTCCTTGTTTAGAATAGCAGCTCATGTGGGAATAGTCTGTTGAGGATGAGGTAGCAGTTTTTTTGTACATGCTTGAATGCCCTTGCCGAATCCGGTCGAAGTCCTTGCTTGAGAACTTTATTCCTTTCACTCCATATGTAATACACCGTAGTTGTTAATGCTAGCGGTCCCATTGTTCTTTTCAATTTTGATCCTCGTACCTGTCTTCTGATCCATTTGTCCGAGGCATCAATGGAATTTGTGGCTCTTCTCAATCCAATCCGGAATCACACCCTATCCTAAACAGTTATGACAGAGTCACATTGGAAGAACAAGTGTTCATGCGTCTCTTCCTCCAAACGACATAGGGAGCAGATATGATCTGTGGGTACATCTTAGCCTCCGTGGTACCTGTCTTTGGTTTGCAATCGACCAAGTGAAGCAATCCAGGTAATGAACGAGAACCAGGGGGGGTATGGATCCACACCAAATTGATTAGTAGAATCTGGCCTTTGGGAGGGTAGGTATATCATATAAGTGAGGATAGGTAAACCTGTGTAGCTGATCATTAGCCATCGCCGTAAATTTACCAGATCCTGTCCAAACTGCCAGCATGTCCCTGAGCAAGTCGCTTGAGCCACCGGATATGATGACTAGTTTATCCCGGAGTTCACACAAATTCATGAATTAGAGTGAAAACTTCTCTGAGATTCTGCCACATGGGGCCCTTGGGTGTACAAGCCATATACTTCTCGTGCTCAGGAATTGTGAATGAACCATCAGACCCAGAGCAATTCCTTTTTTGAGTGTATATCCCATAGTTGCTGTGCAATGACGACCATATTCCATATTTTGAAGTCCCGAATTCCCAGACCCCCATTACTTCTCGGAGTGCAAAGCCTCTTCCAGGATACCTTTTCTGTTTCTTTTCTCCCCACAGGAAATGTTTGTATTTTTGTTCAAGTGATTTCATGACATTACACTGTATGATGAAGTGCTGTATCCAGAAACCAATAATGCCCTAGAGCACGGACTTTATGAGTTCCAGCTTTCCCGCATATGATAAAGTATGCCCTTTGAATTTTGCAATTTCATTGTCAACGCTGTCGAGGAGCGTATGAAACTGAGAGACCTTCAATTTACTGGAGTCCAGTGGGATGCCCAAGTACCTGACCGGAAAGGTAGCCCACGGTATACCTGTGAAGCTTAAGTCATCTTTAATACCCACCCCGAAGAATTACGACTTTCGGCGTTGATGGCCAAGTAGGAGGTCTGTTGGTAATTATTGAGTACAGACATAAGGGTATGAACAGAGTTCCAATCCGCCTTCGAAAAGAGCATCAAGTCATCAGTAAAAGCTAGGTGGGTGAGTTTTAGATTTTCACATCTGGGGTGATATGAGAACGGAGTGGATTTTGTCTTCATTTTCAGCAGCCTCGAGAGGTATTCTATGCAAATGACAAAGAGTAGGGGGGAGAGCGGGTCACCCTGATGAACTCCCCTTTTTCTTTTGAAGAAGTCACATAATTTTCCATTTATCGCAATGGAGAAAGTCGATGTTGTTACGCAGTCCATTATTATGTCAACCAATACATGCGAGAAGCCCAACCCAGTTAGTACCTCTTGTAAGAAATCCCAGGAAACCATGTCGAATGCCTTTGCTAGGTCCACCATGATCATACAGCGGGGAGATGATCTTGAATTACCGTATCCTCTTACCAACTCTTGGGCCAACATGACATTATCTGATAGGTTCCGTCCTTTCACAAATGATGCTTGGCAGGGGTTAATAAGGCCGGGGAGGAAAGGTTTGATTCTGTTGGTGATGATTTTGGAGATGACTTTATAAATGGTGTTGCAGCAAGAGATGGGTCTAAAGTCGGCCACCCTTAGATTATCTTCTTTCCTGGGTATGAGTGCGATGGCTGTATGGTTGAGTCTTTTCACTAGTTCTCCGTTCCGTAAGAATTTCAAGACTGATTCCGTGACATCTTGACCCACAATCTCCCAATGACTCTTGAAGGAGGCCGCTGTGAAACCATCGGGGCCTGGTGCTTTGTCATCAGACATGGAGAAGAGGGCAAACTTTATTTCATGTCTTTCTATATCTTGGCTCAGTGTTGCTCTCTCCATATCATTGAGTACGGGCCTGACCGAATTATATCTATATCTATCGATGTTCGTGAAACTTCTGTACCGAATAAGCCCTTGTAAAATTCAGCGAGTAGTGTCCCTTTTCTTTCACTGGATGTGACTATCCTATCTTCAGCGTCTAGGATTGCCGGAATTCTGCCCCCTTTTCTGTTGGCCACCAAATCGTGAAAAAATCTTGTTCCCTTATCTGCCATAGTGAAGAAGTTAATTCTTCCTTTTTGGGAAAGGAATTTCGACTCCGCCGTATAGAAGAGCAGTGCGTTGTGCTTTAAGATAGTCAGCTGATGTACCAGTTCGGGTGAGGCGTTTGCCCCTGTTAGATTCTTCAATGCATCCACATACTCCTTGTCAGCTCTTTTTTCCTTTTCTAAAATGTGGTTGAAGTTTTTTTCCCCGAGTTCCTTGAGAGTTCTCTTCAATCTTTGTAACGTATTGTTTGACTCCTTGTACCTATGGTGACCAGTGATCATGTACCACCTGTTTGCACTTCAGATGCGCGTTCCACATGTTTTGGAACCTGAAGGGCATGTTTATCTTTTCTATATCTTGCGCCAAGGATGTTACAAATGGTAGGTAGTCAGAGAGTGCTGACCTAGGAAGAAAGGTGGTGCGGCATGAGTCTCCCTCCCATTTGTGATTGAGCATAATGCGGTCCAGTTTACGCCTAATTGTGTAATCTGCATTGTGCCACGTGAAGTGATCTCAAAGTGATGGAGCATCTCTGAGACCACAGGCGGTGCAAGCTTCTTAAAATTTGCTCATTTGGTAGACCCCGGGGGATGTGCTTCCCATGTGATCATTGACACTGAGGATGGCATTAAAATCACCAAGTACTATCCATGGTGAGTCTTGCGCCATATCTCTTTAATTCTGCCCAAAGGGGCAATCTGTGTAATCTTCCTTCACTATTACCATACGTGTAAGTACATAGAAATTGTACATTCAATGACAGGCTGCGTACTTTTAGGTGGATCAGCTGTGACATTCTACCTGTTATCTCAACGAAAAACTTTTAGGGGTCCCAAACTATAAGAATTCTAGAGTTGGGTGCCAAGTCAAAATTGTGGGTGTATCTCCATCCTTTGAGACTCTTCATAAAGATGTTCAACATTCGTTCACTTGCCTTTGTTTCCAGAATACCCAACCGAACGATATTGTTTTCAGAGATGATGTTCTTCACCGATCTCCTTTTTTCCGGGGCATCGAGGCCCCTTATGTTAAGGCAGGCCGCATTCATTGGGAACCTAAGGTCCCTTTAGGCCTTGGACCGCCGCCTTTGCTGCCATCAGTTGACGATGAGCTCTTTGCTGCATCAGCCACTCTTTGATAAGTCTTCTTCAATGGGTTGAGCAGTATGGAAGAAGATCTAGTTCTGTAACTACCTCTGATCAGCTTTCTTCCCCCCGTGATTTGTGCTTTTGGTGTAGGAGACCGTCCTGCTCGTGGGGGATTGGTCCGTCTTGCCTCCAGATGGAGCATATTCTCCGGTATGTTTCCTACACCTTTCATTGGTCTTTTTGCATCTCCAAAAGCGGTTGGTCTATCCGGGCTGGTTTCTCCACTGAACCCCTTTTTGTTAAAAACTTGAGAGCTTGACTGTGTAGGAGCATCTCTCACCTTGTCCTGATCCATATCCATGTCCTTCCCCGTGTCATCATCTTTCTCCTTTTCTGGGTTTAGTTATTGTCCCGTGCTGCTTGATACCATATTGTCTAAGTTATTACCCGAAGCTTTTTCCCCATGGGTACCAGAAATCACGGCATTAGGAATGTTGCAGCCCTCTTCCTCTGCCTGTGCTAAGTGAATGCATTTCTCGCAATTTGCACTTTTATTCCTTTTAGCCCTACGCTCCTGAATGGCCTTGTCCCTGGCCTAAAAGAATTCATCACAGACTCAAAAAATGTGGGTATTTTCTCCGCAGTTAGGGCACCATGGTTTGCAGTTGTCGTAAATAATCTGTTGCAAGTTAGTAGCTCCATCAGGCATGCGGAATGTGACTGCTTCTTTGAGCTTTTTTGAGGTGTCAATAAGGAAAAGAATCCTGGCATAGTATCCCAGAAGGTCTCTTGTTGCGTTGTCCATGAGAATGGGGTCTCCTAATGTGGAAGCTATTTTCTCCAGGGACTTTTTGTGCCAGCAAGACTTGGGTAAGTGGTTCATGCGTATCCAAATTGGTTTTTTGCCATGATTTGCATGTCGTACTTCCCAAACTCTGGCAGAGGGACAATAAATATCTTTTTACCATGTAGGTAATGATCCGGACTGTGTAGCACTTTGTCCCTATCTTCTGCTGTCTTGAATTCGAATTTGAGGTAACCATTGGTCATTGTTTGTACCCAGCACTGGACACCCCATTTTGCCATGAGCAAGCTCCTTATCGCATGTATACCAGGGAAAGATCCTGGGAATACACCAAGAAAGCCATAGAACAGCCAAATTTTTTCCTTAATAATTTCATCCTCGGAGAGAGCGAAATCCACATCCTGTTCTACAGTAATATCTACTTTGTCCATGATGATTTCTACATCGTTCCATGACATTTTTCTCTCTAGTAGCGGATTAAACCATTCTCTAGGCTTGAAGCTCGTGTCTGATTTTTGAGCTTGTCCCTGAGGAATATCGGATTTGGTGGCAGAGGAGGAGGCAGCTTTGGGATCCATATTGATCCATTATCAGGGAGAATAAGATAAGACAAGAGAAGGTTAGGTAAACAATCCTTCTAGCGTATCAGATGCACAAGAGAAGACTAACGTATCTCCCCACACAAGAGTCTACTCCGAATAGATAATACACACAGTTCTAATACCTATCTCAGCAATAGGGGATAAGTATAGTTGCAGCAAAAAATTGTACACAATCTACACAATACACAAATAGATACACACGAGGATAGAGATAAGTCCTCACACAGAATGTACAAATGTACAAGCAGAATACCAATCTTCCCAGAGAGTACAAATCCGCACAGAGTTAGAGCTTCGCACAATATGTTCGGGTAATTAAATTCAAGAACAAAAGTTTCAGTAGAACCTGTTTGTGGTTGAATTTAATTTTTTCCGCAAATCTGCCTCGATGTTGGTGGAGGCTTAGACTTCCAACAATGTTGAGCCTGTAGAATACCGTGAGTCTAAATCCACAGCTACCCAGATCCTTGTTGGTGTTTAGATGGTCTGAATCAACTACTCTTAGCAAATCGAATTGTCACTTTTGAAAACCCTTGCTTCGCGGGTGGGAAGCATCAGAAATCCGCAACCTGAAGATGATTATGCTCGGAATCCCATGGAGATTCTGGATAATCAAATATAGGCCAAAGATTAACTGAATAATCGGATGAAAATGCTCTCGTTGTTCTTGGGAGAAGGCTGCGCCTTTTTCGCCCAGCTTTTTGCGCCTTAGGTTAATATGTTTGTATGTGAATGAATCGAGGATAAGTGTCATTTATCAATCATTTTATGCAAATACCCCCAAGTGCTAGTCTATGTAGTTTAATCTCGTGTGATCTCATATGCGTGTAGTTGTTAGTTGAAAAACCCCCAAAAAATTGCTTTACAATATTTAGCTATTTCTGACACACAGATGAATTGACAACCCGGATGTGGCTATGTTAGTTAACTTTTGGGCATCTAGCATTTCTGTGGACAAACCTGGTCTTGCCACTATCTACCCTATAGGTAGCTTAGTATTAGGAATGGGAACCGAATATAAAATTTAAATTTGATCCTTTTCACTTTGGAATGACTTCGCTTGGGTTAGCTACTCATCGTTATAGCGACCCCAAGTGGAAGCGGGTCACCCAAGTACTCCTAGAAGGTGGTTTTGGTGGTGGTTTTTGGTGGTGTTTTTATGGTTTTGGGTAAGAGTTTGAGGGCATGGTTGAGGAATTTGTTTTTATTTTTTTATTAAAATAAAAAACACAAGCCTAATTTAAAAGCTCGGGTTGTCTCCTGAGAAGCTCCGTATGTTTAAGGTCATTGGCACGACCCGAATGTTATCCATATAGTGAAGGTTTGAATCCCTCCACCATGACCTTCCAAAAGTATAGAGGTGGGGAGGAGGGTAGAAATCCTTTCAGGAATGAATTTTGTGGAGGTGGAGTTTGTCATAAAGGAGATGGATGGTTTGAGAGCTTGGCATAATTATTTGGCTCCCCTATTGTCTCCTCTGAGAATTTCAAAAATGGTGTAGTTGGTTCAATTGGTGGAGGTGGGGATGATGATGGAAAGAATAATGAATATAGGACAATCACCCCTTGCTCAACATCTTTGTCTTCAACAACAAACTCCTTATCTCCTTGGACATCATCTTCAACTTCCTTCACCACCTCGACCATCAAGGTAGAAGGATTTTCACTTGGATTCGGGCTCACCTCCAGTTGTGATGGAAGCTTGCTGGAATCTCTAGCTTCCAAACGGCTCACGAAAGATGCAAATTGGCTAATTCGGGTCTCCAAGTTTTAAAATATTGGGGAAGTCCGAGCCTCCATATCTCAGACCACATTCGATATTGCTTGCATGAGTTCCTCATTTGAGCTTGAACCTCCTCCTTGAGCATGGTTTTGGGACATGGCATAAGGTGATGAATGCCAATCATATTGCTCATAGTGTTTGTTTTTTTGTGCATTCCCATACCACAAATTTGGATTACCACCCCACTACAGATTGTAAGAATCATAGTAAGGATACCATCCTTGAGCTCCTTAACCTTGGAAACCACTAACTCGACCTCTTTATAGCACTCCTCATGATGCACTTGGTTTAAAAAACAAAGGGTTCTATTCTCCTCGTAGTGCTTCTCTCTCGACCAATAGAAAGACTTGGTAGGATGGCTGGAATGATAAATCCTACAAAACCTTACTTGTTGAGCCTCTCTTCTCATCACGAGTTCCCTCAAGGTGAGATCTTCAATTTTCTTTTCTATTTTTTTGTTTAAAAAAATTGGAATCGTAGTGCATGTATTCTTGATAAAAGTACACAAAGAACTCAAGCAATATATACTCCAAACAAAAGGAAACAAAAATGAAGAAGCACAAAGAATTTGGGGTCATAGTGCAAAGTTTCTTGGTTATTGCAATGAGTGCATACAATAAACCAAGAACAAAGGTAATACGTTATACTGAAAAACAAAAAACACAAAACAAGCACAAACTATGAACAAACAAGAGCACACTAAGAAAAACACAAAACATAAAACACAAAACACAAAACACAAATAACTATGCTAACACTCAATACAATATTCCTTTTCCCCGGCAGCGATGCCAAAATTCGGGAGGCCATTGTTGTGCCTATCAAAGATAGAATATATAAAGCCTTAATGCGGCTAACTACTAGAGAGTACCCAGTGGCATGTCGAGGTCGTCCACAGAGAAAAGGGATTTAATAAAGTATTAAAAGTAGCTAAAAGGCACACAAAGATGCCACTCTAAGTGTGTGGTAACAAAGTGGCGGGTTTTAATTTGGAAAAATACTACAATTATTTTTATCAACTAAAATAGCAAGAAACTAGCATAGTAGAGGTAAATACGATTATAACGAGTCTTGGACGCCATTGGTTTATATTTATAGTTATCCTTTGATCATTGATTAATTACCCTATCATGCATCGACCATATATTGTGGAGAACTTGTCAACACCTTTCGAGTAAAAATATTTCTCACCTCTCCTCGATTATAGCTAGAATGGGCGATCGCTGCCACATAATAGCCCTTACCCTTGGGTCACTCTAGATGATCGGCATCATAGAATGCTCTAAGGATAGCAATAAACATGGCGACCCAGTAAAACTAACTGGTGTATACCTAGCCAATGGACCGTATAAGATTAGACTTTAGGCTAAGCCCAGAACTAAGCGCTACACTAATCTTAGATGCGAATTGGAAAAAGTGGAATCATGTTGGAATATACTTAGCCACGAACTGAGAAAGGCAAAGACCACAATCAAGCTTCAGCCACAATGATAGGCATGAACCATCTTTATTGGAACCTTGACATAACCCACAATCATGAATCATAATAAAGAGGAGCCTAGATTGTGACATGCTATAAATAAAAAAAAATGCCAGTTAATGTAAGTGAAACTATACAGAGAAATCCTAATTCTCAAAAGGAAATGACTGACTTGAGGTCGGACTATTTTCCCCGGAATCACTTTCGGGATCTCTTTTGCAGGAGCATTTATGGTGAATGATGGGTACTTTGGTAAATTGGGAATACCACAACATTTGGCGCCGTTTATAGGGACGATAATTGTTTTGATCCTTCATTCCCCGCAAAGTAGACAATGGTATTCACCAGTAGTGAAAGAAGCCAAAAACCATCATACACAAGAGCAAACGTCCGGGCGTAGCAAGAGCGTTCATCCCAACAAAGATCAAGAATATGTCCCTAGCAAAGAACAAGAGCATAGTAAATAAAACACAAAAGATGATGAGGAAGAAGCAGATTCTCCAAACACAAATCAAGAAAAAGAAAGGAGAGCGTTCACATCATTTCTAGAAATGAACAGAGAACAGTTGTATAGTCAATTCTTAGCCACTCTCAAGCTGAAGTCCCCAAAAATAAGTAAAATATTGAGTCAAAATAATGAACATTTTAAATATGAGGATAAATTAAGAGATATATTGGCAGACTACGATGCATACAAGTCACCACTAGTACCGCATTTGTGACTTAAAGATGCCAAAGGACTTCAAGTTGCCATTGCAGGTCAAAAATTTATAATGGGACTACTTACCCGAATGAGTTCCTACATTCCTATCGTAACAACAAGAGATTCGCGATGTGGAGATTGAGTCGGTATGTAAGGCTTTCCCCATCTTTTTATCAGGAATAGTGATTACATGGTACGAGAACTTTCCAAACAAAATCATTAAGTCTTGGGCATGGTTGTTGGATTTGTTCTTAGGTGCTTCTACTAGAAGAAAAAAATCACCAAGACAATAGAAGACCTAAACAACATAGCTCAGCAAAGTGACGAAAGTCTAGTAGAATATCACAGTAGGTTCATCACGGAAAGTTTACAGGTTCGTGATTTATCGTTCTGATCTTCCCTAGGTGTGTTCACAGGAGGCATGCAATTAGGATAATTCTACAAAGAACGCACAAAGAACATGCCAAAAAACTTAAGAGAGTTACAAAAAATAATAGAGGAGTATGTGCAAACCGAAGAGGAAAATAACTGCAAAATAGAGCGGGAGCGAGGCAAAAAAGGAGTACTGGAAGAATCACAAAGAATTTTTGTGAAGAAGAGAAAAGAAATCCTCTCTTTCAAAGGAAGAGAAGTGGGAATGTAAAACACCCTTCCCCAAGAAAGACCGCTAACGAAGTCAGGAAAAGAAATATGGTAAGCGAAAAGATAGCTATTTCACAAACCAGCACCGATGATAGCACCTCAAGACAAAAGATCAAGATAGTACTATTGTTCCTTCCATAAAGATCACGACTATGATGTTCAATATTTCAGTTATCTGAGAAGGGAAATAGAGGAGAACTTGAGGAATGGCTATTTGAGCCAGTAAAAGAAAGAATATGGAGGAAATCTATACAACAAAGCTAATATGATAGGTAGCTCCATGGCCAAGAACAAGGCCATTGTGAACACTCAGAACAAGAATCAAAAGATAACAGCAGTGGTGGATTACGAAGAAAACATAGCAAATGAGGCTCCAGAGAGAATAGTTTAATCGATACATGGGTCAATCGAGTCTTTGTCAAATAATTCTTGGAAAGCCAAGGCCATGTATTCACCACCACAAGGGCTTGTACAAAAGAGATTGCATGTGAATGAAACAATCACATTTAGTGAAGAGGATGCAGTTCCTAATGCTTCACCTAACAATGATTCAATGGTTATTATCTCTAGGATTGAAAATGCAACGGTCCATAGAGTGTTTGTAGATGATAGGAGTGCAATGGAAATTCTTTTTGTGGATTGCTTTGACAGATTGGGATTCAAGAGGACTGGCTTAAAAAATTCCACATCCTCACTTGTAAGATTCAGTGGACGAGCAGAGACACCATTGGGCAACATACAACTGCTTGTAACAATCGGTGAAAATGATAGAAACTGTACTATCATTTGTGACTTTGTTGTCATGGATGCACTGAGTTCATTTAATGCTATCATCGGCAAACCTTGTATGAATAGAGAAAAGGCGATATGATCTCCAAACCATTTGGCTATTAAGTTCCCAACCCCAACAGGAATTGCAACGGTGGGGGGAAACCAACAAACAGCCAGACAATGCATGGTTATCGCAATGAGAGCATGGAAGAATGTGAGGCAAATAAAGATGGCTAGCTTTATCACAGATGGTGGCTCACTCAACCAATTGGATCCTCCAATAGATCTAGGGAAAGATACTGAAGTTATCATTTTGGATGATGAAGACACCTCCAAGTGTGTTAAAATAGGAAAGCATCTTCTAGACTTAATGAAAGAGAAGGTGATACAAATCCCGCGAGGTCACAAAGATACATTCGCATGGAGTGTACAAGATATGAGAGGAGTCGGCGTAGGAATTGCAACTTATTTGTTGAATATCAGTGATTCGGTCAAACCAGTCAAGCAAAATCTACGAATCTTTGCTAGTGATAGAATGAAAGCGATTGAAGAAGAAGTAACAACGTTATTACATGCTGGTATCATAAAGGAGGTGATTTACCCAAAATGGCTAGCAAACCCAATGGTGGTAAAGAAGGTAACTCCGAGTGGAGAATGAGTATGGACTTCACTGATATAAAAAAAGCATATCCAAAGGATTGTTATCCCTTGCCTAAAATGGATCATCAGTTAGTTGAATCGATTTCTGGGAATAATGTCCAAGCTTTCTTGGTTGCGTATAAGGGATATCACCAGAAGACGCTATAAAAGGCATTCATAAAAAGCTTTGGAATATTTTTTTAATGTGAAGATGTCTTTAGGCCTAAAAAAATAGGGGCAACATATCCGTGAGTGGTTGACAATGCATTTTGCAATCATATAGGAAAAAATGTAGAAGCATATGTCAATGACATGCTCATAAAAAGCAAAAGGATATGCAACTGATGAATCTTCGAACCCGATCCAAAAGCTTAGCCCCAAACCGTTAGCTATCGATCTATCACCTTTTTTTTCATACCTCCTAAAACATAATTAGGGTTTCCTCTCTTCTCATTCTCCTTCGTCCTCATTCAAAAGCCCATTCGCGGTACCTTAGCGGTATGCTCTTGGTTCTCCCTAGGCATTGGGCTAGAAGCCCTATAACCCTTTGGTCTAGTTCTCCATCAAAGTCCCCAAAAATGACAAGTGACATATTATCAAAGTATCATGCTATCGAGCATCCTAATCGAGCCTGTCCTTTATTTGTCAATATATCATCCCCTCAATCCTTCCCCAAATCTCTCTCTCCCTCTAATTTTCGAAGTCGAAGTGGGTCTATGGGATGTTCCTCAGAGAGGATCCTCTCAGAGGAAATTGAATCTAGCCCTGCGCGCAGCACTTCGAATTCCTGTAGGGTTCCGGCCAACTCAAACAACTCAGTGCGAGTTCTTCAAAAATTGGGTTTATGGAATCTTGTGGTAGGTATGGAGCAGGGGGCCATATCACCTTCCATGAGGGGGACTAGGGGCGGCGGTCTAGGCAACCAATCGAACCCCCATTCCGAGGTACTCCTTAGAGTTAACAAGGCAAGGAGAATCATCTATACCCGTTAAGAAGGAAGTTTATTGTTCAACAACATCATTCGCCCGACCCATCGAGCGAGGAGGGCTCTGATTTAGAATATACCATTCCTAGTGAATTAGGGAAGATAATAGATGAGATTCCCCTTTATCAATGAGTTCCCTTAGATGTTAAGCTTAGGGTTTAAAAGAAGGATGAATCCCCTTTGACCCTACCTGTAGGAAGGTCGATCACCTATAGCCATCATATTCATTTCAGTCTATGTTTTCCTTTCCCTCCCCTCTTGGTTGATTTGATGGAAGAATTTGAGGTTAACTTGGTTCAACTTCATCCGAACGTGATCTTCATAAAAATGGCTTTTATGGTTCGATGAAAGGAAGTTGGGGTTGTCCCTAATTATGAGCTATTTCAAGCGTTGTACATATTACGCTATAATTGGGGCATTCGAGGGACATTTACTTTTTCTAACAATACCGATGATGTGTGGTTTATTATTCCCCTCTCCAATGATAATGGGTGGCAATGAAAAGAATTCACATTTGACAGTTTCGAGGCTTATCAAATCCCACAATGGAACTCCAAAGTGATTATCGAGGTCGGAAGCAGAGCGGACATTCAATCCTTGATCATATGCATGAGGATGTGGCTCTTTTGTGGGGGCCCAATGCTTTAGTTGCCAAACTCTATCACTTGAGGTGAAGGGAGCTAAGGTATTTGTTTGGCCAGTGTGGTTGTACAAAGAGATTTATGCTTCGAACCGTCAGGATTCTAACCCTATCATACCTCGAAGAAATTATTTACAACTGAGAAGCTCCAAGCTATCGATCCCAAGGATCCTGTCAAGCCTGGAAAGAATCCGCAACTATCTGGCTCGTCAAAGAGTAAAGGTGGGCCCTCCTCAACCACTCAAGACAAATCTAACGAGGATACGCCTGTCGAGAAAACTAGTGTAGTTCACAACGATGTATGAATTATTTTCTCTGTTGTATTTATTTAAACAAAGAAATAAATTTGGTTTTGGAACTTATTTACATCGTTCATTCTTCAATGTAGTGCTTGTTCCAACAAAAAAAACTGAAGATAACTAGACAAGAGTTTGTCGGAGTCAGAGCCGCTTTATCGGAGGCTTGCAATGAACTAAACTAGTTTACCCAAGACTTATCTTCCATGAATAGGGAATTTCAGTCCTGGCATGACCACAACAATCCCTCAATCCAGAAGCTTCTTGAAGAGGCAAAGAAGAATCCTCCCGGTAAGACTGTTGTAGCCCTTGCTGCCGTTGTAGAGTCCTGCAACCCCAACGAGATGCTGCATCAGGAAGTTCTTCACGAAATGTTAAAAGAGTATCTTACCCTGGCACATTGTCTTACCAATGCTAGGTTGTATCGTGCCTTGGGTAGGGGGAAAGATATTGGTCATTACCAGGAAGAGGTCACAAAGTACAAGACTCAAGCCAACGAGCTGGTCGTAGAAATTCTACTCTTGAAACAGAGATATCCAAACTTCAAAAGACTATCGAGGGCCATGCTCAATTTTGTGATGAACTGGAAACTCAGAATTCCCAGCTTTAGAATCAAGTGTCCGAGAAAAGCTTCACAATCTCGGCGTTCTCTGACAGTCTTAAAGCATATGGTTTGTCACACGGACATCTCGACCTAGGTTTTATTGATGACATTCCTAGATTTCTCTATGAGATTGAGATGTCTATGACAAGGTAGAGCTTAGATAGGGATCCCGATCACATCACAGTATTTGATGTCGTCTATAACTGGCTCGTATGTGTTTGTCCTAACATTCGTCAAGTTCACAAGAATTCCGCTGGCCTTTCAAAGAAGAAGTGTATGAGTGTTCAGGCTAGAAATCCCTTCGCTGCTGTTAGTACTCAAACCAAGAAATTGCTATCGAACGAACTGATTGTTAAAGCTAAGAAGTCACTTATAAGCGAACCGGCCATTGCTGATGCTTGCCTGCCTTCGAAGGGGAAAGATGTTAAGGGACTAGTCATAGGTGTTAGAACTTGGTCCAAGAAATGTGGCGCTCATCCTACTCAGTGGTAAACTATGGAACTATTGAAAGTCCCGTTCGGATTTAAGATAGAGAGGCTTCACATTCCGAGGACTTAATTCTACGCGGAGGTGTGTCCCTCAAGCTCCCCAGGCCACTGAAGGCAAAACCGATCATCTGTTTGAGACGGCAATGGGTATAAAACCCAAAATAATTGATTGGACTGATTAGTTTCTACATCCAACAAGTCTATAACATTGATCAATGTCTTTTCAAACTTGGTTGAATAAGAATTGGATTTTTTCTTTTATTATTATTAATATTATTTTAACGTGACTTGGTTATATCAATGCACGAATAGTATCAAAGTTGGCCTCATCTGCCCAAGCAAATATATGTGACTTCGTCTTATCGACGTAAAGAGATTATCGAACTTGGCCTTATCGGCACAAGTGAATGTATCGTACTTGGTTTTATTGACGCAAGGAGATTATTAAAATTGGCCTTATTAGCACAAGTCAACGTATTCAACTTGGTCTTATCAGCACAAGGATATTATGAAACTTGGCCTTATCAGCACAAGTGAATGTATTCAACTTGGTCCTATCGACGCAAGGAGATAATCAAACTTGGCCTTATCGGCTTAAGTGAATGTATTTGACTTGGTCTTTTTGACGAAAGGATATTGTCGAACTTGGCCTTATCAACACAAGTGAATGTATTTGACTTGGTCTCATTCATACAAGAATATTGTCGAACTTGGCCTTATCGGCACAAGCGAATATATTCAACTTGATCTTATCGACGCAAGGAAGTTATGGAACTTGGCTTTATCGGCACAAGTGAATGTATTCGACTGGGTCTTTTTGATGCAAGGATATTATCGAACTTGGCCTTATCAACATAAGTGAATGTATTGGACTTGGTTTTATTGACGCAAGGATATTGGAGAACTTGGCCTTATTGGCACAAGAAAATGTATTCGACTTGGTCTTATCAACGCAAGGAGGTTATCAAACTTGGCCTTATCGGCACAAGTGAATGTAGTAAGTACTAGGATAGAGGCAATTTCATTCAACGAACCCTTGTCGGGATCGTACAAAATTATGTTATAACTTCAAGGCTTACATCTCAAAATGGATGGTAATGACGAAGGTTAGAAATGTTCCACCTTCGAGGCACCCGTGTTCCATCTAACTCCTCTAGAACAAAACTTCCTCCTGGGTGTGCTTCCAGTAATCGATATGGACCTTCCCAATTAGGGGCTAGCTTCCTCTCTGGTAGTCTCTTACTCATCTCGTTACTTCTCATCATTAAGTCCCCTTCATTATGTTGCACCTTCCTTACTCTCCGATCATGATATCGCTTGAATTGATCCTTCACCTTAGTTTCTCTACTGGATGCTAATATCCTTGCCACCTCCGCCAAGTCCAAATTCAGGTGCCGATTATCACCGTTGTTCTCTCCATCGCTTGACATTACCCTCGGGCTGGGTAAACTGATTTCTATGGGGATCATAGCTTCAGTTCCATAGACTAGACTGTATGGTGTCTCGTTGGTAGCTTTTGATGGGGTCATTCGATAAGACTACAAAATACTTGGGAGTTCGTTCACCTAATTACTTGCCAACCCTTCGAGCCTTTTCTTGATTCCATTAATGAGGGTACAATTAGTAACCTCGACTTGGCCATTAGCTTGCGGGTGGTAGACTACTGTTAACTTTAACTGGATCTTGAACCTCTCACACCAGCTTATGAAAGGATCATTTATGAATTGCATACCGTTATCAAACACAATGACCCTCGGTATCCCAAATTGACAAATGATATTCTTCCAACAAAAAGAGACCACTGACTTTCCTTTTATGTTTGCTAGTGGCTCAACTTCAACCCACTTAGTGAAATAGTCAACGACCACCAACAAGTACTTAAGCTTACCTGGTGCCTCTGGGACTGGCCCCACCAAGTCAATCCCCCACTTGTCGGACGACCAAGTCACTTGTACATTGATCATCTCTATTTGGGGCACATGGATCATAGGCGCATGTACCTAGCACTGGTAGTAAGCTTGGAATAATTGATTGGCATCTTCAAACATAGTCAGCCAATAGAATCCTGCCATGATTATCATCATAGCCAGCGAACGAGCTCCCTGATGGCTGTCACACATTCCTTCATGATTTTCCCTAATCAATTAATTTGCATCACAAGGTGCAGCACATCAAAGAAATTTACCGCTACGATACAAGTGGCCATCCTGTATTACATACCTTGGTGCCATTAGGCGAATATTTCTGGCTTGGGCAGGTTCAATGGGAAGGAAACCCTCTTGTAGATACTTGATATTGGGAGTCATCCAAGTGTCTGCTTCATCAATTACCATCACATTTGGCTCTTCGATGTTTTGTTGGTTAGGATCTTCGAACATGATTTTCTTCTGGGATAGCCCCCCTAAGTCTAAAGAGGCTAGTTTGCTGAGAGCATCTGCCTTTTGGTTTTTCTCTCAATGTATCTGTGTCAGGGATTTATCAACATGGGATTTATCACCTCCGAGTACTGTTGCAAGTTGGGCTCCATGGCTTCATACTCTCCTTTGACCTGTTAAACCCCGATCTGTGAGTCACTGAATACATCCACTCCACTTTCATCTCCTTAGCCAAACGAAGCCCCATGATCAAGGCTTCATATTCAGCTTCGTTGTTTGTGGCCTGAAATTTGAAGTGCAATGCATATGGGTAATCCTTGCCATCGGGGCTAGTGAGCAGCACCTCAGCCCCACTACCACCTGTATGTGGAGACCCATCAACGAACATCTTCCATGACTCCTCCTTCTCCGTGCCTTCTTCCACCTCAATATTTTTCTGTCATCTTAACGATAAAATTAGCGAGAACCTGGCCCTTAATCGCAGTCCTGGGTATAAATTGGATGTCGTGCTTTCCAAATTCCACAACCCATTTCATCATTCTTCCTGAAGGCTCGGGTTTGAGGAGGACCTGCCTGATGGGGAAGCTCGTTAAGACCACTATGGTATAACCCTAAAAATAGGGATGCAACCTTCGAGCAGCGTGGACCGGCGCTAAAATTAACCTCCCAAGAGAAGTGTACCTCATCTTGGGACCCTCCAAAGCCTGACTAACAAAATATATGGGGTGTTGCTGCCTCTCTTTCTCCTTGATCAAGACCGCACTAACTGCTAGGGTCGAGGCTGAGATATAAAGGTAAAGTACCTCTCCCGGGTTAGGTTTTACCAGCGCTGGCAAGACTTAAAGGTGCTCTTTTAAAGCTATGAACATTTTTTCACAATCCTCCGTCCATGCGAACCTCTTGGATCCCTACAATACATCGAAGAAAGGGGGATACTTTTCAGCCCTCTTTGATAGGATACGACTTAGAGCTGCTAGGCAGCTCGTTAACCTCTGGACTTCTTTCACCAACTTCAGGATTTTCATGTTCATCAAGTTTCCACATTCTCGGGGTTCACATCAACCCCCCTTTCGGATACCATGAAACCCATAAACTTGCCAGCCCCCACTTCGATAACACACTTGGCATGATTCCGTTTTAAATTGGCCCTCCACAACTCAATGAATATCTCCCTTAGATCCTCCAAGAACTTATCATAACTTCTGCTCTTTACCCCTATATCATCCACATATACTTCCAAGTTCCTTCAAATCTAATTTCTGAACAACTTATCACAAACCTTTGGTAGGCTACCCCATCATTCTTCAAACTGAACGACATCTTTTTATAGCAAAAAGTGCCCGTCTCCATTATGAATGAACTCTTCTCCTTGTCTTCTTTTGCCATTAGTATCTGGTGATAGCCTTTGTGTGCATAAAAAAGGCTAGAATCTTGTATCCGGCTATTGCTTCCATGAGCCAGTCTTTCGAAGGGAGGGGATAACTATCCTTGGGACAACACTTTTTCAAGTTAGTGAAATCAATACATATGTTCCAAGTCCCATCATGTTTTGGAACCATCACTGGGTTAGCGAGCTATTCCGGATAAAACACCTACTCGATAACATCAGTTTCGAGGAGTTTCTTCACTTCCACTCATTTTCCCTTAGCCCTTTCAGGCGCGAACATTCTCTTCTCTGCTTGATGGGCTTTATCGAAGGGTCGATATTTAGTTTATGGATGGCTAATTCAGCAGGCACCCCCCATCAAGTTCGTAGTATTCCAGGAGAACACATTCTAGTATTCATCAAGTAGGGTCTGTAACCGGCATCCTACCCCTTCTGGCATCATTTTACCCACCACGATAACACCCCAACCTTGGACTGGGATCTTTACCGTATCAGATGGTCCTTCCTCTCTATGTATCGATGCCACATCCCTTCTTGCTTCTTTCACTGCCGCTAATTTACAGCCTTTTACTACAACTTGATCTCCTTGAGTGCAAGCTACCCCTTTGTTTTTTGGGAACTTCAACATTAGGTGGTATGACGACCACACTGCTCAAGCTTGACATATCCAAGGCCTCCCCAGTATTACATTATATGGGGAATATACATCGATGGCTGCAAAGTTACAGTATATCGTTACCCCTTTGTCCCTATCCGCTACCTTGATCGACAAAGTGACTTTGCCAAGGGGGATGATAGTTGTCCCCATAAATCCCGATAAGGAGCACAGTGACCTTTCAAATTTCCTCGACTGATGTCTAGCAGGTCAAAGATATTTACGAGCATGATCTCAATCTCACTTCCACCATCGACAAAAATCCTTTTAACCAACAAAGTTCCGATCACTGCTGAAATTATTATCGGATCTGCGTGAGGGGTCTGATTAGGGATTACATCAACTTTTGAAAATGTTATCGTCTCATCGGGTCAAGATATTTTTTGAGATGGCTCACTTGTGGGTACACTTCTTGACTCGGCCTTCATTATAGTGTTTGAGGACCCACCTCCCATAACTCCATTAATGACATTCACCGCTCTACAAAAGACCAAGTCCTCATTCTGGTTGGAGTTTCTCACATGTGGGTTTTGATAGGGCTCATGTCGGTGTTCTTGTCGAACTGGCTAGGCACGCTCGAGTGTTTCTCCTGAACGGTTGTCGATCTCCACGTTCATTCCTATGCCTCAACGGCCTATCTCGGGAGGGGGGGGGGGGGGTGTGTCGGACGAAAACCTTTCTCTCTGAGGAGCCCCTCCCTTTCACACCTATTAATCTTCATTCTGAGGTGACTACAATCGTTCGTATAGTGATCAAAGTCCCTATGGTGATCAAAAAATTTGTTGGTGTCCCTTCTTGTTGCTACATCCGCATTCGACTTGTTTAATAGCGATGGCGCTCGAAACACCCCCCTATGAATACTCCAGATCCCTGCTGACAAACGCCACATTGGTGCATACTTGTCAAATCTCCCCCTCGAAGGTTCCACTTGCCTTTTTCCTCGGTCACCAGGCTTCATCTGCTTAGCCATCATTCCTTCCCTTTTATTTCTGGTTGCCTCCTCCACCTTCGAGTGTTGCTCCACTATCTCTTGGAGCTGTTGAAGGGTTTCGGGGATTTTGCTATCAGCTTCTCATACAAATCCAAGTCTTTCATTCTTATCAAATACCCCTAAATCACCTCATTCTCTATCCCTGCTACCACTCCTAAGCTCTCATCCACATATATGTGATAGAATGCCGTTGTTGACTCCCCTTATCTTTGCTTCGTTTGGTACAGCTCTGTCAGCGTCTTCGTAAACTTCTTCTTCAGGCAATACGGACTTAACAAAGCTCGGCTGAAGTCTCGATAAGACTCCAATGATCCTCTAGGTAATTTTTGGATCCACCCATGTGTCTTTCCTCGGAGGTAGCTGCCCATGAGCTTACAAGTTATCTTCTCATCAAAATATCTCGAGCTTATCAAATTTAGGAAGGTCTGAATGAACTCGCGAGGGTCAAAGTCCCCTCCATACGTTAGAAGCCTCTCAGGTGTCTTTGTGTCCCCTGGCCAACAACATCAGGTTATCTTTTCATCAAAATGGGACATTGCAGACGGTTCCATTGGCCCTATTAACCTGTCCAGCTCTTTTCCAAGCGTATCCCCTGTATCTCTATCCAATATCTCCCTATTCCGGTTCTGATGTTGATGATCTCCCAGTGGAAAAACGTATGTTGGCATTGTTATCTTCCCCGGGTAAGGCCCCGTTCCAGCATACCCGGGGCAACCTATCGAAGTGACCCTCTTATTGTAATAATCATACCCACCATGAATGGTTATGACTAGGTTCCTCCTATCCTTGAAGATTGCAAATGGCGGCCTTGAATATTTCTTAAGCATCCTTTTTGGGAATGAAGGCTGTGATCGGGGTAGGGTAGCTTCCTGATGCTCAAAATAAGGGGCTCTCATCATCTGGCTTGCCAAGGGCAGAGCTCTCACCTGATCCTAAGTTATCGAGGGTGCCCATGTTCCCAATGAACTTGGAGCTACCACTGGGGGAACAACCTGGTATCCTGCTGGTATTAGTACCTGCGAGATCTGCAATCCCGCTTGCTGGCTCATCACAATCTTTCGATTCTCCTTCATCATCCTTTCGTACGGTTCTATATGAGAATCTCCAGAGCATTACGTAAAATGGCCATTGCTACCTCTTGATACCATTAAGTAAGGTTCAGTCACTGGGATATCCACCTTGGGCTTGATAGTTGCCTCCAAATATTTAGGAGCCATACCAACCGCATGTGGGCTTTCGATCAGAGTCACCAGACTAGGTTTCACTGATGCCTCCATTGGATCTATCCCCACATCTTGCGCTTCCGAATGCAGCCATTTGTGTTCTACACGCAGACTCTACTTCTTCTCCAGCATCCACTCCTTTCTTCCTCAGCTGCTCACTCCTCCGAAGAGTCACCGTAGAGATGGACATAAACCAACGGATCTGGATCTAACTTCTAATAGGGTCTCACTGGGCGTGCTAACTTGATGAATCTTAGAACCCGATCCAAAAGCTCAGCCCTAATCTGTCAGCTGTCGACCTGTCACCTCATTTTTATACCTCCTAAAACCAAATTAGTGATATGAAGCCCCTTGCGAAGAATTTGGATTGTAGAATTAAAATCTTTGACCAAACAAGGGAACTCGCAAACCCTTCAATGTTGTACACGGGGTACACTCAATTTTGTCTCGCTCTCTAACTAGCCCTCAAGATTAGATTACAAGGTTTATTGATACTTAACTAACCCCCGGGGTTAAGCAACAATGGAACAGCTCGCAAGCAAAGATTATGAACTCAAAAGGTTGTATTTTGATTGATAAAAGTGGTGTCAAATTTGTCAATAAGGCCTACCTATTTATAGGGTTGCAATCTTGCCCCAAACCCTAATCACAAATGGAAACTGAATCGACTTATGGCAGCTTTAAGAAGCTAAAATAATATCTAACTAAAATACCTAAAATAAATGGTAATCTAAGGTAATCTGGTTGAATTCTTTAAGAAGCAACCTAGAAGAATATTACCATATCTAATCTTACAAAATCTAATTCTAATTAGAATAAAACTAAATATACTAAACCCTAATGGACTATATTTTCGAAATCAGGTCTTCAAAACCCACATCGCTGAACTCTCAGTCCATAAACCCAAATGAAATAATTTTACAATATTTTACAGTGATCACACTACCTCATTAAAAAACTCAGTGGAAAAAAGGAGTATAGTGTTCTTCATGATGTCTTTAGTTCATCGACAATCTTGAATAATAAATCCAAGATGTCAATGGTGACTCCTTCAATTCTTCATCATAAAGTTGATCTATCAAATCATTTGAAGCACATTAAAGCATTTGATATTCGTATCATTCCCTCCAGGATCAAAAATTTTCATCCTCAAAACGGGAAGCATATAACCTATAAAGACAATCTTGAATTCCTGTAACAACTTAACAAACCGTGAAAACATATCTATAGGAATATCTTCTTTGGAATAGTAACTTTCATTAAAGAACATTATAAGAACAAATAATGATTAGTCAAAGATTGATTCACATCTCTCATTGAAGCATAAAATGATTTACCAGAGTCAGTAGATATTTCATGCCTTATCATATAAATAAAAAGTAAAGGACTAAGAAATGAAGACGACTATATGCAACTTTTCATAATCATTTTGCAACTTACATGTCTTACCTACCTTAGGATTGGCCTGGAACTTGTCTATGGCGACATTCACTGTCATTTTGGTGGAATTTACACTATTTTGGTCGAAATTACTTACTTCCTGTGAGGGAGTAATTTTGGAAACATCCGTGGAATACGATTTAAAAATATCTTATATTTTAGGCCTTTCTCACCTCTGTCAACAATGATGATTTCATCATCTATTTGTTCTTCTTCGGTGTCATACTGTGCAGATATATCATCATCTTCCTCCACCTCTATTATTGTTATAATTCATTCATGGGGATAGTTATTGTGAACATGTCCTCATTTATTACGATGAAAACATGTAGGAGTGTTAGAAGAAACTGTATCTGACAAAGTAGAAATTGATTTACCTATATCTTGGCTAAGAGACTGATTGGTTGAAATCATTCTTCAATCAATGGGTTTAAATGGTGGATTTGAGTAGGTTTTGGTCGAATTAGGGTTTTCTCTGCCACCCATGTTCGAATTGCTACCACCCCTGGGCTTATGAAATCAGAGACTTGCCTTTGACTACCATATCCGAAATTAGAGCTTTCTCTAGGCCTTAATGTTGATTCAACCAACTTGGCTTTGAATAATAAATATCGTATGGAAACATAATGCTAGCGCTTAACCAGAACTTGGAGATTTTCTCTTAGACCTTCAATAAACCAATTCTTTATAAAAGCATCATTTTCTCTCATGCCAACTCTTCTCATTGATGATTCAAGATCTTGCTAGTATTCATCTACATTGTGGTTACCTTGCTTCATAGTGCTGGGATTTGAATGTTGCTCCATCAAATATGTTCGTGGAACATGATGTAATTGAAGCTTGGTCCTCAATCTCTCCCTGGCGGAGATAAGTTTCTTTCTGGCAAGATATCTTGATTCTTTCAAATTCCCCCACCACTCTGTGGCATAAAGGGTGAAAGAATACTCTGCGACCTTGATCTTCTCTTTCTCACAGTAGTTTTTAAGATCAAATAGGTTCTCGATCTGTCTCTCCCAATCCAAGTACTTCACAGGATTGTGTCGACCATCAAATATAGGAATATCATACTTCAAACCTTTGATGTCACAAGAAGATTCAACTTGTCTTGTCGAACAAGGTGTCGTTGAATTTGATAACTCATCTACCTTCCTCGAAAATATCTAAACCTCGCTCATTATGACATTTTTGACATTCATGGAATTCATTTTAGGTTTATTGTTGGGATTGCCAACAAATGGAGGGACGAATGGATCGTCCGCCATCCCTGCTAAGAAGAAACAAACCGTTAGTAATAAATGTACTCCCTTCCCCTTTGTTTAGTAAGGTCACTCACCAAGTTTATAACACTCAAAACTCACAAGGAAAATGCTAGTGCAAGGGCAATTGATCAATTCATCGCAATTCAAAGCAAACTATGGAGATGAGTACTGCAGAATTATTTCAAAATTTAAAAATATATAAAGTCAAAAGTGGGCTCTATGATCTATAATTCCAAATTCTACAAATAATAAGGAACAAAACGCAATTTGAATGGCATGAATCGGAGCTGTATTGAATCAATTATGATCAAAACAAGATTGTTTTATATAGGCGACAAATAGGTTCCGAAAATTCAAGAAACACAAATCCAAATCTCTTGTGGTAAAGGATTTTAATGACTTAGTTATCCCCCAATTCAAAAATTCAGATCAAAACCCCTCTCTCAATTAGCTTTTATTTCCTTTTTCTCTTCTGATTATGATTTTGACTTTTCGTTTCCTTTTTCAAACCGAATTTCCTTTTTATTTCTTTTTTTGTTCAGCCACAATTCATTTTTTCCCCTTTTTTTTGTACTATAAAAATCACAACCAGAATCTTATTCCCCAAGAAAAATTTCCGGTCACAATTACCAATAAATTTTGGAAATTGCAAATTTGCCCCCAAACTTTTGAAAATTTCAAATCTCCCTCAAATTTCAAATTTCAAATATCAAATCCTAAATTCCGATTTTGAAAGGCAAAAATCTGCTACCTTTTGTTTTTTATTTTTAAAAAGTTTTGGAACTAAAATTGCCTATACAAAACTTGGAATAAGAAAACTACAATAACTTCCTCTTGATTCAAATGAACTTCGAGGTATTCAAGATCATAAGGATAAAAAATACGACACTATATATATGGAAAATGACACAAGACTCTTCTTTTTTGTGTTTTTTTTAATAAGGTGCAATCAAGAATCAAAGAACAATTCAAGATCACGGAATCAAAGAACAAAAAGAAAACAAATAGGATTATGAGCATGCAATAATTTACAAAAGAGTTGACGAAAATATCACAAGCACATAAACTGTTTAAGCTACCTAAAAACTATGAAACTAACTGGGAGGTGAAGGTGGATAATACTTGTTAGCGCTCAGACCCTTCGACGTCCTCCTGACTCGATTGATGAATGTGAAGGCGGATAATACTAAAGAAGTATTCTAACTCTTGGACCCTTCGACGTTCTTTGACTCTAGATTCAATCCCCCTGGTAAGAAAGATCAAACAAACACATTTAAAACATGACATGG
Organism: Rubia yunnanensis; assembly: GCA_037428765.1. Taxonomy (NCBI): domain Eukaryota; kingdom Viridiplantae; phylum Streptophyta; class Magnoliopsida; order Gentianales; family Rubiaceae; genus Rubia; species Rubia yunnanensis. Next base: position 84,178,073 of record CM075062.1, on the reverse strand, counting down.
AAAAGTCTATAAATTTAAAAAATCAAAAATAAGTTCTACAAAAACTCGGAACTCCTTTTTTTTGTTTTTTTTGCCTCAGTAGGTCTTTCGCTTTGCTCTGATACCAACTGACATGAATCCCCTTGCAAAAAATCTGGATTGCGAATTAAGATCTTTGACAAAACAAGGGAACTCACAAACCCTTCAATGCCACACAAAATTCAAGTTCTAGCCCTTGGGGTACACTCAATTTTGACTCGCTCTCTAACTAGCCCTTATGATTAGATTACAAGGTTTATTGATACTTAACTAGCCGTCGGGGGTTAAGAAACAATTGAATAGCTCTCAAGCAAAGAGTATGAACTCAAAAGGTTTTATTTTGATTGATAAAAGTGGTTCAAATTAGTCCATAAGGCCTACCTATTTATAGGGTTGCAATCTTTCCCCAAACCCTAATCACAAATGGAAACTGAATCGACTTATGACAGCTTTAAGAAGCTAAAACCATATCTAACTAAAATACTTAAAATAAATGGTAATCTAAGGTAATCTGGTTGAATTCTTCAAGAATCAACCTTGAAGAATATTACTATATCTAATCTTACCAAATTTAATTCTATTAGAATAAAACTGAATATATTAAACCCTAATGGACTGTATTTTTGAAATTCAGCTCTTCAAAGCCCACATCACTGAACTCTCAGTCCATAAACCCAAAATGAAATAATTTTACAGTATTTTACAGTGATCACACTACTCCAATTAAAAATTAAATGGAAAAAAGAGTATAGTGTTCTTCATGATGTCTTTAGTTCGTCGACAATCTTGAATAATGAATCCAAGATGTCAATGGTGACTCCTTCAATTCTTCATCATAAATTTGATCCATCAAAGCATTTGATATTCGTATCAATTAGGGTTGCTCCTCTTCTTATTTTCCTACGTCCTTGTTCTGAAGCCCATTAATGCCCTTAGCACAGTACCTTAACAGACTGCTCTTGGTTCTCCATAGGCATTGGGCTGGATGCCCTATAACCCTTTGGTCTAGTTCTCCATCAGCAACTTTGTGGAGGAATTGAAGGAGACCTTAGATACACTTAGTGAGATTGGAATGAAGCTTAATCCCAAAAAATGCATAATCGGGGTAGGTGCAGGAAAATTATTGGGATACAAGATACGTATCCTCCAGAGGAATTGAAGCTAATCCAGAGAAAATACAAGCAATAGTTGACCTCCCCCACCACGAACAGTTATGGAAGTGCAAATATTGATGGGATCGCTAGCATCACATAGTAGGTTTGTTTCAAAGGCGGATGAGGAACACTTCCCACTCTTTGAAGTCCTTAAAAAGGTTAACGAGTTTAGCTAGGTGAGGAAAGTCAAAGAGCATATGAGTTCTTGAGGTAGCAGCTTCAGGCACTGCCAACATTGAAATCACCAATTCCTGGAGAAACACTGTATTTATACTTGGAGGTTTCAATAAATGTGGTAAGCTCTATTTTGGTGCGACAAGAAGGCCAGAAGCAAGTACCAATGTTCTACATCAGTAGAATACTACAGAATGTGGAAGAGCATATTTGCCAATTGAAAGATAAAGCGAAGCAAACGGATATTACAGGAAGCTTAGGGACATTGTCCATTCTTCAACACGAACATGAAGCTTAAGAAAATAGATATATGCTCCAATAGATTCAAGATCTAATAAAGTATGGATGATGTCTTTACCAAGGGACTCGAGGCTATAACCATCAGGAACAAACTTATTACACGGATAATTCCCAAAAGAGGATGAAGACGATGACGGAGTGGAAGCATGCCATCCAACACATAAGGGGATAGAATTTAAATCCGAAATCCCAACGCTAGACAAACAATCACCAAAAAATAGCTCAACATATTCCAGGGATATAAAACTAGTAGCCTCAATTAGCTTATTAGGACATTGAGAACCTAAATACACATAGGGATGACAATGAGGCGGGGCGGGTACAGATTATGGTACCTCCATACCTATGGCCACCTAAAATTTTCATACCCGTACCTGCCCCATCACCCATGGTGGGTACGCCATTAAATTCCACCCCCGCCCCATCGGGTATAATCTAAAATTCACCCCACCCCATCACCCACTTGGGTCTACATATCAACTACAAATCCATTTTACTCACCCTATTTATATCTCTGGAAAACATCTAAATTTTACTTTAAAATTAAAAATTTTACTTTAAAATTAATAATTTTAATATCAAAAGTTAATTAATATTTACATAAAAATACTATAAGTAAAACATGTGCATTGTGTATAAATAATAGTTTATTATATAATAAATTAGTGTGTACATAGTAGGTATAGTGGGGTGGGGTGGAGGTGGGACGGATGTGAACTAATACCATGTCCGACCCACTACCCATGGCAGGTACCAATTTTCATACCCATATTTTCCCCACCCCCATGAAAACTACATCTATACCCGCCCCATCGGGGCAGATGCGGGGAGGACCTCCACCAAAACCCGCCCCACTGCCATCCCTAAATACATAGATCTAAGATGACGCCCAAAACTATCGCTAGACCTAGACAAGGCCCGAAGATTTAAAAATTTATTGTCGATGAAAATATCAAAACCCTTCATACGAAAAAATACGAGACAAAAGTACAAAATCATGATAGAAAAAATAAATTCTAGAAGAAAAAAGTACACAATGCTTACACAACAATGCCATTACATATTAGAGAATTTTGAAAGTCGCTCACTAACAAGCTGAAGACTTTCACCAACCATATACATAAATACACAAATGAATAGGATAGGCATTCATTAAGATAAGAGAGTATCGAAATATATATAAAAAATACATCACTTCCAACTTCTGCGAACTTACCACAGAAAAGGTTTTAGGAAGAAAAAGTTTAGAGAGAGTAACAGGAATAGTCCCCTCCGCTAGTAAATTGTTGTTTCATGGCGAAGCCCTAGAACGAGGCTGAACACCATGCCCTTTCTTTCCAGAGGGCAGCAAGACAGCGGAGGACCCATCAGTTTGCTCCCTCTTCTTTTTCTTTCCTTTAGAGTCACCGGTAGTGCGGTTACCACCCAAATCTTTGCTCTCAGTTGCTTTACCCTTAGCGGATACCAACTGAGAGTTTGTGTTACTATTAATATCCATATCAGTAGCAGTACCATTATTGGAGTGGAGAAGAGTTTCATCTTTCTCCTCTTCACCATTAGAAGAAAGTGACCTATCAGGAGAAACCTCCAGCTAGATCCATGTCTACAAATGAGTGACTAACACAAATCAGACGAATACACAAAAAGAGCAAAAAACAAGTTCCGGCATGGTGAAACAATAACAAATAAAACACCTTCGGTATCAGAATCACCATGGCGGAGATGTTGTGTATGTTCGCGAATCAGCATTAGAAGCCAAATCTCACAAATTCATACTAGAAATGCTTACCAATTTCTCCCAAGCGTATATTTAGCCTACATTATGAAAACCCGTAACAAAGAACATAAATCTACAACGAAACATGGAAGAAATTGAAAGAGAAATGAAAAGACTAGGGTTTGGAGGTTCCAAGTTAGGCTCACTTCAAATGGGGAAGAAGGGGGCTATTTATAGTCTAAGTGGTCAAGAATTGGCCAAAAAAGTCAAAAGTGTAGCAGATGTGCGCGGGCCATGCACAAAACGCGTGGGCTGTGAAAATTGCTATTCGAGGACTGTTTACCCCTTAGTTTTTGGCGCACATGCACGTGGCTAGATGTGTGGGCCACGCGCTCGGTTGATCGGCTCTTTTCTTCAACTTGTATGTGCTGCTAAGGGTGAATCGCTGATCCGATTTGGGAAATCTTGTAGTTGATTTTATAGTGCTTGAGAAGACAAATCCAATGGTACCACCCTCGGAGGCTGGTTCTTCTCGGATTGTTCCCAGTACTTGATTCAAACTTGTGGATCAAAATTCATCCGCTTATTTGTCTTCCTTCTTTGAACCTTCTATCTCTTACCATGTTTTGACTCGTAACCTTCAGTCTTCTATCATCCTTGCGAATGACCTTCACTAAACTACTCCGTAGTTTTTACAAGAAATCTACAAATTAAGCTCACAAAAATTTATCTAGACGCTCATAAGGACCAAAAATTAATTCGACTTAAATATGTTACAAAATGAAGGATTCAGACACGAAAATAAAAAATGGTTATCTAAACCCCTTATAATGTAAACCTACCTAAATCTAGCAATCTTCCAACAAAAAGATAACAAAAGAGACGTTAAATGCTTCAAAAAATACATGCATTTGACGTCTCATCAAATCTCCCACACTTAAACATTTACTCGCCCTCGAGTAAACAAGATCAAGCAAAGACCTAAGCGTAAACTAGCATGCAAAGGTTTTCCCAAAATACCCAAAATTTTATTCCTAGACTACCCTAGCCCTTAAGATATAAGAATTTTTCACACTCTCACATCCTAAAGCCTAAGATAATCTAAACAATCATTATACCAATAAAAGGTGAGGTACAAAATACAAATGTAAAACTAGCTTACTCTACCAAAGAAGCTACCGAATAGAAAAACTAAGAGAAGCATAAACTGTTTCATTTTCTCTCATTTTTCCTAGGAGCCCCCTCAGGTTTCATCCTAACTTCTCACTTTCTTTTTTTTTTTTAATTTTTCAATGCTCATCCTCACCTTTTTACACACCATTTGGCCTGTCATTTTTTATAGGTCACCCTTATGGTTTTTTGACCTATTTGGGCCCTCCAATTTTACCTAAGTTACCCTCTCGAGTTTTTAATTTAGCAAAATTTTTTTCCAAACTGAACAAATCAAAGTAGAGCCTATGCACATTACAATACAATACAATGAGATATTTTTCTCTCCCCCATACATGGAACACACATTGTCCTCAATGTGAACAAAAAGATAGAAAAAATAAAGATAGAAAAAAAAACTCACAACTAGGACCTTGAAGGTCCATCCCGGAGGTGGCAAATCTCACTTCTCAATGAATGTTCTATCCTCCATGTTCCTGAGCTCCACCCAGTATGCAATTTAGACCCATACACTCACAACTATGCAAGTCCTGATCAACACCCACAAAAAGCAACTAATAGTACTCCTAGAAAGTGGTTTTGGTGGTGCATTGTGGTGGTTTTTCTGAGGTTTTGGGTAAGAGTTTGAGGATATGGTTGAGGTATATTTAATTTTTTTTAATAAAATAATAAAACTCTAGCCTAACTTAAAAGCCCGGGTTACCTCCTGAGAAGCTCCGTATATTTAAGATCGTCGGCACGACCCTAATGTTATCCATATGGTAAAGGTTTGAGTCCCTCCATCACGACCTTCCAAAAATAGAGATTTGGGGGTAGAAATCCTTTAAGGAAATCATTTTGTAGAGGTGGAGTTTTTCTTAAAGGAGATGGGTGGTTTGAGAGCTTGGCATAATCATTTGGCTCCCCTATTGTCTCCTCGAGAACTCCAAAAATGGTGGAGTTGATTCAATTGGTGGAGGTGGGGATGATATGGAAAGAATAATAAATGTAGGATAATCACCCCTCGCTCAACATCTTTGTCTTCAACAACAAACTCCTCATCCCCTTGGACCTTATCTTCAACTTCCTTCACCACCTCGACCATCAAGGTAGAATAATTTTCACTTGGGTCCGGGTTCACATCCGGTAATGATGGAAGCTTTCCTGAATCTCTAGCTTCCAAACGGCTCACTGAAGATGTAACGTGGCTAATTTGGGTCTCCAAGTTTTTGAATCAGTGTCTATATCTTGGACCATATTTGATATTGCTTTCATGAGTTCGTCATTTGCACATGAACCATGCACAGGAGCAACCCACGTGTGCATAGAAGCAACCCATGCATGCATAGGATGCTACAAGATCTAGCTTATGGGATTGGATTAGGGTTGAAGCACATCCCCTTTCTTCCATTGGAAAGATGAATGAATGGTGGGGATATGGGGCCAGTGTCTCACTCACTCTCTCTCATTTTAAAAAAATAGAAATATGTTTCCCTTCTTCGCATTCTTCTCTATCTTGAAAAGATGAAATATACTGCTAATGTGTGGTATCACATTACTTTAATGATTGTTCAATCTCTACACAAGCCTTGACATACTTTTGAAAATGCCTTGGTCCGAGAACCCCCATTTTTATACCATTTTTATACTCCCTCCATCCCACTTCATCTTGCTTATTTACTTTTCACGGTCTTCAATGAGAAAGTTTGACCATAAATATCTCTAGTTACCTATAATAATACTGCATAAAATATTGATATTTAGAAAATAGATGTTATGACGAATCTAACAATATCTCACATGGTATTTTTATTGTATATGGATTAATTTATATTTATGGTCAAAATTTACAAAGTTTTACTCCCAATAAGCAATTAAGTAAAATGAAGTAGGACAGAGGGAGTAGATTAAGCTATCATTAGTCCTCAACTGGTAGGATCAAAATCCACACTACCCTAATACATACCACCTCAGTCTTAATCTGTTGGCAGTTGTGGAAATCCAGAGACAAATTGTTTTTTGACAACATTAAGCCACAATCTGAAGATATTATCCAACAAGTTTGAGATGAAATATTTCTGACCTTTCTAACCTATTTTTAGTGTTAAGGCTGAAGATTTGGAATGGTATAACACTGGACTAATTCCTAAACCCATACCTGCACCCAACCCCTTAGTCAGACTGGTTATATTGGTATGACCTACAGATGGATATGCTAAAGTTAATGTAGATGCTTCGTGAAAAGGTCCCCTCATTAACTATGGTTGGGATTCTATGATTAGAGACTCAAGAGGTAGAATAATAAAGGCTTTTATTCAATCTAGCAAAGCTACCTTTAGTCTTCATTCTGAAAACCCATCACTATTCTTTGGTTGGAGATGTGCCCATTGAATAGGCTTACAAATTTTACCCCAAAACTGACTGTGGTAATGCTATGGAATGCTTAAGAGAACCTGAAAAAAGCCCTTGGCAGATCTTCTATAACATATCTCCCATCAAAGAAAGATTTTATGAACCACAATAACTCACACATTGAGGCAATGAAACCAGTAGCTGATCATTTAGCTAAACAGGCCCAAACTACTTCATCTCTTTGCACTTATTTTTCCTTTGATGATTTGGATGTAAAAGTTAAGGGCTTGCTTAAACAAGATATTAGTTGCCAAATTAGAACGGATGTTACTCAAAAGTTATCCCTTTGTAGGTACGCCACATGATGCAAATTCTGAAAGCTGGGAGCATCTTCCAGCAAGCTATGCCAACTGAGAAAATGTATCATCATATTGAAAAGTTGGTGTACTCAAAAGTCAGTATTCCCCAGACTTAGGAAGCCTCGAAAGTGACAAGAACATCAAAAAGACCCTATAGATTTTGAAAGTAGAAGGGCACACAAGCTCCAACTCATTCATGAAGCACAAATTCTAGGATTGGAAGAACTTTGTTGATACAATTTTCATATTCTTGTATTATCTACCACAGATTTTTGTGAAAATATTGGGGGTCCGGCCGTTCGTTAAACATTGAAAAAAGGGGCAGAGGTGTTACAAACGGAAACACCACCAACCTTTTCCTAAGAATCCACACCTCTCTAGGCAATTATTTGCTCTTTTCTCTTGTAATCTAGTGAATCAAGTTACTCTACTTGTAAACGTTTCTTTTCATATTATAGCCTAGGGAGCCAAATACACCCCCCCACTAATGTGGGTTTACATTTTTTTAAAAGAAAAGGTACTCCACTACCAGTACAATGCATTCACTAATTTTTGGGGTAAAATTCTTAGCTTTCATTCATTGAAAAAATGTTGTACAGAGTTTTGGATGTGCTCCCACTTAGAGATAGACCCTATGGAGTTTTTAGCATTCTGTCGTCTAGCCAGAATGGTTCTGAGTACCTATAGCTTGCATCTAGGTTAAGTATGTCATCAATGATAATGTCAATGTCTGATAGATCTTCATTATGGTTCTTGACTACTTTTATGACAACCTGTGCATTGCCTTGAGTGTGCCTGACTTGGATACCCTTTCGTAAGGCTGTAAACATGTTCGCTCTTAGAGACACAACTTTTGTGTGTTTCACTACGTGCACAATTGGAATTTGCTGTGATTCTCCATATATCCAATTTCCAGTTGAAAAACATATGTACCATCCAAGACATGTTCTGTTCGAAGATATAGCTACATCAAAGTGAAGGGTATTTCCATATGTTGGCGATTGACTGTCTTGATTCCTGAATTCTTGATTTAGTGTTGCTCCACTCAATGTTGCTTCCAAACCAGATTTCAGCTTTGTGTCATAGATGATACATTGTTGCGGTTGAAGTTCATAACTTTTCCCATGAAGAAGCTTATTTTTGTGATGCCATAGTTGAGGCAACAAAAGCACAACAATTGCCATATTATGTGGGTCCAGTTCCATTATCAAGTCTTGGACCCATAAGCTTGCACTTTGTTGTTGGAAATGGAAGATATTTTCGTTCACATATGTTTAGAATAATTATTATAATGAATATATTGTTCTACCACTGGGCCCATAGCTCAATGGTACAACAATACATTCACTATAATAACACTCACAATATAGGAAAATAAATTTTTGAAAGAAATAAAATATTTTGATTAAAACTAATTATTTAAGATAATTAACAATTATTCTAAACACATGAACTAATATAGATAAGTATATATTTGTTAGCTGTAAGTTCTATTATTATCTTACAGAAAATAAAAGTCTAAACTAAATCCTTAAAATAATTAACTAATATTATATACATATGAACTAGTATAGATATATACTTGTTAGTAGTAAATTCTATTATTGTCTTACAGAAACTAAAATTCTAAACTAAAACTTTAGAACAATTTACAAATATTCTAAATGCTACGAGCTAATTGCGCATTTGATAGATGTAAGTTCTATCATTACCGAGCTCTTTCACACTTTTTCCTCTCTCTAGTACGTGCGATTACACCTTACTATGTGTGAAATTCCTGTTCACTTTATCGGCCAGATCTGGTGAGCTCAAGGAGCGGCGCCTTCATGGGCAAGTCACGTAAGAAGAGAGTGACACGGGAAATAGTAGCGAAGGCGGGAGAGGAGGAGCAGAAGGGTAAACAGAAGGGAAAGGATGTGATTGAACCGAACAATGGTGTTAGGGGATCAAATCTTGAAAAAAGGGACAGGGGTAATCGTGAAAAATGTGGAGAATGCAGTAATGTGATGGAAGATTGGGAGACAAGTCAGAACAACAAAGGCAAAAATCCAGCTACGGAGAAAATCTCTGAAACAGTAAGGAAAAAACTATCCTGGGGTGGTAAGGTTAGAACAAGATGAATTGGAGCTCTTTGTTTGCACAGCCAGAGGTTCGACAGTATCGACTGTGAACATAGAAGGGCATGAAATGGGAGAAATCACAGCGGAGGATGTAGAAATGAGTGCTAAGCAATGGGAAACTTGGATCATATGCAAAATCCTTGGAAGCAATCCCCCATTCAAGGTGCTGGAAGGTTTTCTGAAACTACTATGGGGATCAAACCCGGTGAAAGTGTGGCAGATGCAAAGAGGTATGTTCTTGGCTAAACTATCAACTGTTACTTACAAAAATGAGCTGGTAGATAGTGGTCTTCTAATGTTTGATGGTAAACCCCTAGTTATCAAAGCTTGGTCTAAAGACTATGACTTTGAGGAACCTGGCCGTATACTAGTATGGATTACATTGTCTGATTTACCTTTAGTCTATTGGGAGCCTAGGATAATCAGTAAGATAATAAGTCCGTTGGGGAAACGTATTTGTCTGGACAGGGCAACAACAGAGAAGGATAGGCTGGCCTTTGATAGGGTGAAGGTGGAGGTAGAAATAGTTAAATCTATGCCTGAAAAGATTAACTATATAAATGAGAGGAAGGTAATTGAACATTAGAAACTAATTTATGAATGGGCTCCTATAAAATATGGATATTGTGAAATGTATGGACATAGGGAGAAACAGTGTAGGAGGAAAACAGACTCGGTGAAACAGCCAGTTAATCAGAAACAAATATATGTGCCTGTGAGGATAAAGAATTATGGAATGGGTCAGGAAACTGGGAAACATGAGAAATTGAAGGAGCATAATGAGGTACTGGAGAGATCAATGAGGAATGAGGAGAGGAGACAGGAATGGGGAACTGGTTATCAAAAAGGGGTGGATGTAAGGTCACAGGGCTAAAGGGACTTAGAGTACCATAAGGATAAGCCCCCAGATGAATCATAATTTAACAGTGTGGAATGTGAGAGGTATTAATAAAGGTGAAAGCACAAAGTGATTAGGGGATTTTGTCTCAGGAATCAAACTGGACTTTTGGCCATGCTTGAAACAAAAATACAAAAGAGAAGGAAATGGAGGTGTGGAAAATAATAGGATTAGGATGGAAACTGTTAACAAATGGAGATGTGATCAAAGGAGGAAGAATATGGTTGGCTTGGAGGGAGGATCTATATGAAATGACTGTGACTGATGTTGGAACACAGTGGATGGATGTAAAGTGTGAGATAAAGGAGGTGAAGGGGACATTATTCTTTACAATGATCTATAGATATAATACCATAGAACAACGAGAAGTGATGTGGAAGTGCCTACAGAAGCATGGGAAAAGAGATAAACCTTGGTTGATATGTGGAGATTTTAACTCTCCACTTGACTTTGATGACATAATAGGGGAAATCAAGTGGAGGAGAAGGAGCTAACTGATTTCCAAGAAGCTGTTAGGCTAAATCAGTTAGCCTATTGGAACTTCAAAAAATTAAAACTGTGGGGGGAAAAGTTTACCTGGTCAAACAGAAGGGCTGGTAAGGATAGAGTGATGAGCAAACTGGATAAGGGTTTGGTAAATGATCATTGGCTAAAGCATATGGCAGAAGGGGTATGTGAAGCCAAGAATGAAATAATGTCTGATCACCTTCCTCTATTAATCAGAGTAAATAGGAAAGCCAAATGGAGGAAGAGACCTTTTAGATATTTTAATATGTGGTCAAAGGCTGAAATTTTTCATAGAATGGTACAAGGTGTATGGGAACAGGCAAAAGTTTCCAGTATGAAAGAATTGGGAACAGATTGAGGATCCTTGAGAGACCACTGAGTAAGCTGAACAGAAGGGAATTCAGTAACATTGGTGAACAATCTGAACTTTCTGTAGAAGAATTGAGATCTGCATAAGAAAATTTAAATAGAGAGCTAGCTTCACAAAAACTGCATGAACTAGAATTGTAGGCAAGGCTGGAAACCTGAAAAGTGCATAATACAATTTTTTTGAAGCAAAAGTCAAAGTTGAGGTGGATGGACGATGAAGACAGGCCAACAAGACTGTTCTACTCCTCAATCAGAAGCAGGCAATACTAGAACAACATTGTGGCACTCAGAAAAAGGGGAGACACTGATACTGGATCATGAGGGTTAGAATTTGAGCTGATAGCTCATTTTCAGAAGCAGCTGGGAGTTGTATCTGAGGTATCAAGACTAGACAATGAGTGATGAAATATGGTAGAGTATTAAGCATTGATCAGCAGATGAAGATGATAAAACCTATAGCCAGAGAGGAGATTGTTAAGGCCATAAGAAGTATTTAATCAGGGAAAAGCCCAGGGCTAGATGGATATTTCAGTAAGTTCTTTAAGGACTACTGGTCATATATTAGGGAAGATGTTATAAATGCAGTGACAAACTTCTTCCAGGGAGAGGAAATTCTAGACATTTTTAAAACGTGTTCCTAACACTGATACCAAAACATAGCCAAGCTCAGAAACCAGCAGATTACAGGCCAATAGCCTATTGTTCAGTTATTTACAAAACCGTAACAAAAGTGCTGAGTAACAGATTGAATGATGTGCTCCCAGACATAATCAGTTGTAATCATAGTGCTTTTGTAAGGGATAGGTCTATTCCTCACAATATGATTCTAGCCCAGGAGTTGCTTCATAGGTATGCAGTGGAGAAAATGAAGTCCAGCTGTGTAGCACAGATAGACATCTCAAAGGCATTTGACAACTTAAGTTAACAGTTCCTGATAAATTGGTTGAGAGTGTTGAAGTTCCCAGGGAAAATGGTGAAGTGGATAACAGCAAGTACAATGGAGTTTGATATTTGCTTAAATGTTAATGGACAGTATTTCACAGCTAAAAGAGGAGTTAAGCAGGGAGATCCCATCTCTCCCTAGCCTTTTGTAATCGGTATGGAGTATCTGACCAGAAGTATGATCAAGAACTTCAGAGCTGGGAAAATAGACTTTCATCAAAGGTGTAAAAAAGTTGAAGTTCACACTTTGCTTTTTGCAGATGATCTCCTGTTGTTTTGTGCTCCAAACAGGAAATCATTAGAAGGAGTGGAAAACACTTTGATGAAGTTTAAAGAGGATACTGGTCTGGCCATTAACGAGGAAAAATCAAGAATTTTTTTCTCAAAGATGACAGAAGGTGAAAAAATAATGTTGGCTGGGATTCTGAAAATACAGCAGGGAACTATGCCCATGAAGTACTTAGGACTACCTTTATCAACAGTAAAGTGGGGGAAAAACAATGTGAAGAATTGTTGAGCAAGGTCAGGGGGAAGATAAAAAGACAGGAGTCTAAAAGTCTATCCTATGCTGGAAAATTACAACTGATCAATGGTGTTCTGTTAAGTATATCAGGGTACTGGGCTGCAGTGATGAAGCTACCAGGAGAAATACATGAAAAGATGGTGCAGATTTTTTCTAGTTTTCTGTGAGGTAGAGATGAGGGACAAAGAGGTTTTACAGCTGCAGCTTGGACTTCATTGTGCAGAAGCAGGAAAAAATGAGGAATGGGATTAAGGGATTCCTCACCTTGGAACAGGACAGCCCTAAGCAAACATATATGGGATCTTACTCAGAAGAAAGACACCTTATGGATAAAATGGGTACAAGAGTATTATTTAAAGGGGACTGGAATTGAAAGCTGTAAGTATTCTGAGACACATAGCTGGCCTTGGAGAGTGCTACTGAAGCTTAGAGATGAAATTTATCCTCAGATACTGAAATGTGTAAATCAGAAAGGAATGTTGAAAGTAGCAGATGTTTATGATATGATAATGGGATGGAAGGAGACTAGATTCAAATGCTCAGTGATTTGGCATAAAGGGATTCTGTCTAAGAAAAAAAATTCTCCAGTTGGTTTTGAATGGTAAACTGGCAACTACTAACAGGTTGCAGGAGCTTGGAGTGCTAGATGGAACAAATGCATGTGCATTGTGTGGCAAGGTACAAGAAACTTTACAGCATCTGATGGTGGAATGTGAATATCACTGGAGATATTGCAAGCAATAGGTTTGAAGCAGGTCAGGACAATGAGATTACTGAAGAAAAAGCTCCAAATGCTGGCCATATTCAAAAATAGGAAGGAAATAATGCTAATGGTGACTGCTATGTACTATGTTTGGCAAGAGAGGAACAACATAGTATTTATGAAGCTGGAAATGAAGGCAATAGTGGTGGCATACTAGGTGAGAACAGAAGTAGAGAGAAGATGGAAAACAAATGGAAGCACAGGTTGGACAGGCAGCAAATCACATTAAAAGCTGGCCCAAGCTGGATAATTAGCAAGCGGTCTGGAACTAATCAAGGATGTTTATCAATCGAGATTGGAGTGCTGGATTTGAATAGGATATGGAATGTATTGAAAATCAATTTTGAAGGAATAGTTTTTGTAGTAGATGAGAGAGATAGTCTAAACTTTGTATTTGTTTTGATCTTCATGCTAATGCAAAAAACTTACATAAAAAAGGAGCTCTATCATTACCTTGCAGGAATTTTTTTTAACAAAGTCTTTAAAATGATTAACATACATTTCAAAAAATATAAACTAATATGTGTGTGTTGTCTAATTGTAAGTCTTGCAAAAAGAATTGAACAAAGTTTGTGAAACGATTAACAAACATCCTAAAACATTAACTCATGGTATTTTTTCCAGTTGTAAGTCTTTTATTTTCTTGCAAAAAATGAAGGCTAAACAAACTTTCTAAAACGATTAACAAATATTCTAAACACAATTTCTTCCTCAACTACAATTTCTTCTTCTTCAAGGGTTACATTGGCTTTCTTCACCAGGAGATAATCCACTTGCACAACTTCTTCTTCACCCTCTTTAACTTCCTTTCCACTTCATAACTTGATTGCGCTTACATTCCTTGGATTAATCTTGGGTAAGGAAGGTAGTTTGCCAAAATCTCTTGCTTCTAATTGGCTAACCAAGGGGGCCAACTGCCCAACTTGAACCTCAAGCTTCTTGATGCTTGAAAATGCCCTCATGCCTAACTCTTCAATGTTCCACCTAGTCATTTCCATGAAAATCTCATTGCTCTTGGTGACTTGAGCATTGACAACCATCAACTCCTCACTCCGACTTAAAGATCCCCATGTGCTTGATCGAAGATCCTTTATGTCTCGGGTAAGGTTGTGGAGAACCTCCCAATTGTACTCTTGGTATTCCCTATAAGCATTCCTTTCTCTTGTTGGTCTTCTCTTTGATAGAATTTTGGGTGATAATGATATCGGGGGTTGAAATAATTGGCATAGGGGTCTTGGTTTCAGTTGTCACCTCATTGGTTCTGTGGGAACCCATGTTGTTGCCCCCATATATTACCTATTCCCTCCTTTATACCCCAAAAATTTCACCTCTTTGAACTTCTCCATGACTTGAGGACACATGTCTGTCAGGTGGTCTAAGGTACATACTCCACAAACACGCACTTGTTGGACCCCCTTTCATAAATTCCTTCATCATGGAAGCAAGAGCATGGACTAGATTTTGGGAAATGAGTCTGCTCCTCACTAGTCATTGTCCTTGACCGAGTTCCAAATTGCCCTATCCCGTTAGCCATCTCCTCAAAGAGTGCCATAGCATCATTCGGGCTCTTGTTGGTGATCAATCCATTGCATTCCAAATTTACCATCCTCATGTCGTCGCACGACCCCTCAAAGAAATAGTATAACAAATATACATCCTTGAACGGATGATATGGGTAACCTGCAAGAAATATCTTGAAACGCTCTCAATACTCGTACAAGAAAATGGGAGATGTTGGAGAGTTGTTTCTTAAGTCTGGCAGATTTAGAGGTAGGGAAAAACTTCTCAAGAAACCTTTGCTTCATATCCATCCAAGACGTGATGCACCCCAGCGGTAGATAAGACAAATAATCCTTTGCCACATCTCGGAGTGGGAACGCAATGGACCTAAGGTTGTAATCTTTTCCGGACACGTCCGGAGGCTTTATGTTAGTGCGCACAGGAAAAAACTCCAAAAACTCATGTTTGGATCTTCACCGGCAATAACGTGGAATGTGGGAAAGCATTGAATCATGCCCGACTTGAGCTCACAAGTAACGTTGGCAGGAAGTGGCGGAAAGATAATGTATAGGTGTTGATTCTCCAATTTTGTAGCCATCAACTCCCTAAGCGTCCAATTATCTTCGGTCATTGAGATATCTTTTTCACTCTAAGTTGGTTCCCATGGGACCTCCCCATTCACCCTTTTCTTCCTTCTCTTTTGTTTATCCGTATTTTGAGGTAAGAAATATAAGGTTCCTAGGTTCATGCTACGAGTGTGTACCATAAACAAGGAAAGATACAGTGCTCGTCCTTAACCAAACACTAACAAGCGAGATTAGAATACTTCAAGAAAAGATAACAAGTGCTCAACACAAAAACTAACTACACAAAACAAAAACAAAAATACAAGCTACTCTACCGACTAACTATGCTAGTTAACAAATAGACAAATCTAATATACCCGACAGTGGCACCAAAATTTGACTGGCACCAAAATTTGACTGGCACCAAAATTTGACTGGCACCAAAATTTGACTGGCACCCATGGGGTCGTTTAAAACCCACAAGCGCAGTGAGTCAAAGATAAGAATTTATATATTGGTCATGGCCTTACTCCTAACTATGATAAACGTATATAATGGCAAGTCCAGAGTTGTCCACAGAGATATTAGAGCCTAAAGGTTAGCTAAGCACAATCCACTCTTGGGCATCACCCCAATTGTGTGCCAGGAATAGATAGTAGTAACAAGAATGGTGGGGGGGTTTGTTTTTGGATTTCTAAAACTACAAGCATACAAAAAATTGATATAACATATGAAATAACTAATCTTTGGGGTTATTTGCATCACATGATCGACGTATAGATTTGATCCTAGACTCTAATTCATATAAGTAGTTATCAACCTATTTTCATATTATACCACATAGTGTGGAGATGTTAATTTACCGGGAACTTCCAATGTTTGTCACACACCTCCTTAATAAGTCACCTCCTCCGTAACTTGCTATGCGTTCGCTTCTCTACTGACCACCCCCATAACTCACTATAGGTGCTAACAGGTCAAAGCTTGAAGGAACTATGCCTATGTTAGGTGCGGGAGTAAACCCAATCACAGAACTGGGACCTTCACTATGAGCACCCATCCTAGACCCCAAAAGGAAGAGGAAATCAGTACCTCGTGGTAACTCTAGAGTCTGCACCACCCTATTCGCTACAAACTAAAAATGCTCAATTATCGGAATAAGTCAGGGTTTCCCTCGTATGGATTTTAATAACATCAGCGTGATAGGTCTGATGATCCTAACATGAAATTCCTCACACGTCAAGCCAATTAATATTATTTTCTATTACCATCTTGGTACTCACAAGGCGGATCTATCACACACATCCTCTTGGTACTCACAAGAATACCATAATGCCAATAATCCAACATTTCCAAACTAGCATTTAAAGTTTAGCATGATATCATGCAAAAAATAAATCAAGTGTGCATCTTAACGTATTTCATACCATAAATCACAATAAGAAATTAAACTATAAATTAAGCACAATATTTATAACATAGAAAAATAGGATGAATCTAAAGAGTCTCACAAATCATGTCAAGTCATACTTACAAATATTCCCCAAGAAATAAATTAGTCTACTAACATTAGTTCCATGAAAATCATTGGAATAAATGCCATGAATTTAAGTAGCAACTAAATAGAGAAGAGAAACAACTTTAGAGAGAATTCTCCTAGCCTTCATTCCTACCTAACACACTAAATCAAACTAAGTTTACTTATTAAACCCTAGGAGGCTGTAGGCCACATATATAGGGTAGGATAAATGGGCCTAAAAAACCCCAAATTGTAAACCCTAGTGCCAGTGTGGCACAAGCCGTTCAGTATTACACGAAACGTCGACTGCGGGGTCATTCCATTGAAACTGATTGGATGGGTCGCGCAGTTTTGCACAGTCTTTCATCTGGGACTCGTATTACCAAGCTTCTGAGAGCACAATACGTGCACATTTGCACATCCCATTGGTTGGGTCTTATTCTTCACCAGTTCTTTGTTTAAGGTTGTGCAGATTTACACAGCTTGTCGTCTGGGACCTTTTTGTGGCACAGACTGATGGCCTGTGCCATGCTATTTACGCGGCCCGTGCACTTCTTCGACGCTTCCGAACTTGACTTCTTTTGTTTGATCCTTCTACCTACTACCACATTTTGACTGGTGACTTTCAGTATTCTACAATTTTTTTCAATTGTCTTTTCATTCATCCACTCTGAAATGCTTATGAGCAATCTACAAATAAGATCACAAAACAATATCTAGACACTCATAAGGATAAAAATCGATAAAAGTCCATTAGGCTCGTTTTAGGCTCAAAATTAAGGATTTAGATAAGAAAATAAAATGGTCATCTAAACCCCTTATAATGTAAAACCTATCTAAACCTAGCAATCTACCCACAAATACATAACAAAAGAGATATTAAATGCCTCAATAAATACATACATTTGACATCTCATCAATAGTTGAGCTGCCTCGATTTGCTTCCCTTGCTGCATTTTCCCATCCTTCGTATTCTGAAGCAAGTACTTACACAATTGTTGTCTTTCCTCATTGGTTAAGTTCTTCTCCCTCATATCTTCCTGATGCTAATGATGAAGGGAAGATCCAACAATGAGAGCAATCTGTCCCCTCTATGGGGACTTGGCAAGGCTCGATGTTGGTTGGAATCAAACCTAAGGGCTCGAAATAAATCAAACCAAAATTTTTTGTTGGTTTTTTTGTTTTTTCAGAAACTAATAAGGAGTTGGGGAAGAGGATGATGGCAGGGAATGTTTAATGAGTTGTGGATGAATTTTTCTGGTTTAATGTTTATATAGATGTGTAAAGATTAGGGTTACAAGGATTTGTGTAAATTCGTAAGGAATGTAAACATTTGGTTTTTTTACTCTTTTAAAATAGAACGTGAACAGTACACATATTCAAAATTTTCAATTCTTATTTTCTGCCAATTTTTTTTTAATGTTTTCCTCCCTTTTCTCAAAACTAAACCTGCCACATAACAAGTGGGTCTGGACTATTAAGGAGGCTAATGAAGCCATAAAAATAAAGGGAAAAAAAGCTTACCCCACTACCACGTCCCCCACGTGGGAATAAAAATAGAAAAAAATGTTTTATAACCCTACATAGTTGACATAAGGGCCAATATAACCTTTCAATATTTGAAAGTGTCAATATAACCCAATCTAGTTAGTGAAAGTGTCAATATAACCCTACAAACATTAGAAATGTGCTGATATAACCCTGCAAACATTAGAAATGTGCTGATATAACCTACAAACATTAAAAATGTGCTGATATAGCCCTACAAACATTAGGAATGTGCTGATATAACCCAATAAGATTGCATAATGTGCTGATATAACCCTACTTGTTCCGGCGGCAGTCCAGTGAACTATGAGGGTAAAATTTTCCACCTAATTTCAGAGTTATCCCAAAGAGTATTTTGGTCAATTTACTTAGAGTCAACGCCAAAAAATTGAGGTTAATGCCGAAAATGGGGTCTGAGGGTTATATTGACACTTTCATTAACTAGTTAGGGTTATATTTGCACTAAAAATTATCATAAGGTTATATTCACACTTACTCAAGTACATAGGGTTATATTAGCAGTTATCCCATAAAAATATCACCCATAATACCCCCTCTCCCTCTTGCTGCAAATCCAGTTGGGACAGAGGGAGTACAAGTTAATAACTATATTCAAGTGCATTTTTTTTAAATGAAAGCACCCTAAGGTGGGGGCATATATATTGGCGCCCCAAGCCATGAAGAGTAGCCATATCAAGTGGCTGGAGTTTGTACAAAAGGCAACAGCATTGCCGCAAAATCAGTAAGACTATATAGGGTTGTGGATATATCCATGAGTTGCGATTCCAAAGTAAACGAATCTCCACACCCCGTGTTAATTCGCACTTTGGCCAGGCAACTCAGTGGATATAACCAACATATACAGGTAGAAATGTAACGATATATACAGGAACCAACACATAAGTAGATTACAAGCAAAGGCATGTAAGTAATTCCAAGGACAGGATCGGGCCTTCCCAACCATGAGCATGGCCAAATGAAGGGGTAAGGTGGTAGTATATGTTGAAAAGATAGGAGAGCAGATGATCTGTATAAGTCATGGACCAGCAGAAGTGCAGTATCGCCGTATGTGTGTTGAAAACCTGATTGTCAATACCTGCATAACCAACAATTTCCATCAGCAGTATCAAGTCCAAATATGGCCACGTTTGTAGGTTCTAATATAAGGAAAATGTTCCGAATCCAAGGAAATGAGACCTTTGATATAGACCGTCAAATTATTCAGGTTAAGTGCCTGGTTATTAGCTGTATGAAAGTTGGCAATTGCATTTGCTACGGAGTTACATTCTCTGTAGACATGATTAAGCTCTGCTCCGTTTAGAAGGCTTTTAATCTTATATGCCAAATTAAAAAGGTCCCAGTTTGCTGAGTAAGGATCCTGAATCATCTTGGTGGCTAGAAGAGAATCAGATTCGAATATCACAGGAAAATCTCGATTCTGAAAAGATTGACATGCAGTGAGAATGGCTAATAATTCAGCCTATATAGGAGATGTTGCTTCTATTGTAGCTGAGTGAATGAACAGAGGTGAGCCGGAGCTATCTCTCGCAATAATCCCCACAGAAGCAGTGTGTGGGAGCCAAGAAGCGTCCATATTTATTTTTATGGAATTAGTAACAGGCTTTTCCCAGCAGACATGCCTGATAATTGGTTTCGGTGGTGGCCTAAGAAGAGGAACTAGGTGTCTAAGTGAGTTAGGGAAGCCAGAAGAAGAATTCAAGTCCACAGGAAAGGAATAGAAGGAAAGGTTAATGAGGTCGTGAATCTCTCTGCCGATGCGTTCAGCCGAGAAAGGAACCTGATCATAGAGATACCTGGTTCTAGCTTTCCATAGACACCAGTAAATAAGCGAAGGAAGTAGTTTACATATCATTTGGAAACCTTTAGGTAAATCTGAGCAGTTCCACATAGAAAAAAATCTCTGAGCAATAGATTGTTCTTCAGGCAGATTAAAATTAATTAGAGATGTCAGATTGTTCTAAATCAATTTTGCAAGTGTACATGAAATGAAAAAGTGATCAATTGAATCTGAATGACAGCACACAGGGCCTTTAGAAGCCAGACTATACCCACAGTTTATCAGCACATCATCGAAAGGGAGGAAAGCATGAAGCAATTTCCATGTAAAAATCGATATTTTTTTCTGCAACATTACATTCCAAACATTTTTGGTAGCTGGGAAATTACCTGGTGAGTTTGTGATAGTTCGATATGCAGACTTGAACGAGAAATTACCCGAGGTATCCGGTTTCCATATGAGTCTGTCTTCTCTATTCTCTACCACTTCAGCATCCTGTAAGAAAACTGCAGCATCATTTTCCAGATAAGGAGATATCATAGGTAAAATATCTAATTTGTTATTGATGAAATCAGATATGGAGTACCACTGAAAAGTATCATAGATGTTGTTTGGGATCCTGTTAATCAGTGGACCATTAGGGCACCAAGTGGCTGTCCAAAAATTACTTGTCCCTTTACCATGGATAATCATGGTGTTATCTTCGGCTAAGGAATTTACAGAGCAGATCTGTTTCCAAGTAACAGAAGTTCTGTGTGAGGGTGGTAATGACCATAAGAGTTTAGACCACAGTGTGATTCCTAGCTGACAATTCCACCAAAGCTTGAGGGAGCATGCATCTACTATACCTTTAATGGATCTAAAACCTAAGCCGTTGAGGGATTTTGGTTTGGCCAAATCTAACCATTTTTCCACACCTTATTCCTTTTCCCATCAGTTTCCCCCCAAAAAAACCGAGCCAGCTTTCTCTCAAAGGATTTTATAATGGTTAATCATTAAATAAATGTGCATTAAAATAAGTAAAGAAACCACATAAAAAATCATTTTGCTAAATATCCATAGTCAATCATTAAATAAATGTGCAACATATAAAAATTGATACACATAATTTCACAATCCACATTTAACCATAAAGTAGGTGTAAATAACCATAATATTTCTATTTACATCACCTATATATCCACTAAACATTTCACCTTTTTACTTTTCCAAAATTCTTTTCATCCACATTCTAGTTAAGGAGGGTGCCAACAACACCCATAGAGTGGTGCAAATAGAATCACCCGTTTTAATCTAAAACATCTGAATTATCTGAACTTGTACAATATAACTTTTTTTACAGTAAGTGAGTACATCTATCACCCATTAGTTCAGTTCAGTTCTGAACTGATTAAAAATCTACTTGTACCTAACTTTTCAAAATTTGTCGAAATTAATTGTTCACATAATTAAATGAAGGATAATTTGTTCATGAGAGGTTGGTTAATGTTTCACTATAATTTAATGGTTAGACAATGTACAATGGTAACAACCATAAAAGTTGTCTCTTTCCATTAAATATAATATAACTCGCAATCTCTCTCTTCCACCTCACTAAAAGCAAACCACTAAAAAACCACTATACTTTCATCTTTACAATGGTAGATACAACTAAGAAACCACTTCTTAGAGCCCACTTGATTTTCTCTATCATACTTATTAATTTTACCTTTAATTTTTAATAAATAAATTTTCCAACCCATAATAGATTGAAATGTGAAATTTAATAATATATTTTAAAATTATATTTTTCATTTTTTTAATAAAAATTATTAAATATTTTGTGAATTAAAATTAAATAATAAGAAAAAATGATTATAAAAATTCAAAATAAAAAAACATTACATTTGAAAGACAATTATTTCGACTAAAAAATTACAATAAATTCTTAAATACTAAAATATTGATCTAACCTGATCAATTATTACAAATCAAAAAATTAGATTATTAATCTAGTCTGACCAATTATTACAAACACAAAATAAATTACAAATAATAAAAACTAGTGCCCCAATTATTAATGGATTACAAAAAAAATGGATTACAAACTATTTTTATAAAAACGTATTCCAAATATTATAAAAAAATAATTACAATTATTAATAAAAATGGATTACAAATTAATACAAAAAATGGTTAAGCATGAAATTAGAAGGGAAAAAAAAAGCTTAAAGTAACACGTGTCCTGCAAGGGGATAACAAAACAAAGTTGCACACATGGGAGGGTCCGCACATGGAGAGGATGAAGCAAATGGGGCAGTTTCTTTGTTTGGCAACCGGACCCTGGTTTCTTTTAATATAAACCACAAAAAAACCCACATTGTATTTGTAAAGGTTGTATACTTTATTTAAAGATGATGTTTGAAAGTGGATAATGCCTTGATGGGATTAGGGAAAAAATGAAATAGGTCAATAACTTTTCCTTTTAAAGAATTTCATTTAACTACATAACACTACACTTGATACAAACAAAAAGTAACAAAAAAAACCCACATTGTATAAACCACAAAAAAACCCACATTGTATTTGTAAAGGTTGTATACTTTATTTAAAGATGATGTTTGAAAGTGGATAATGCCTTGATGGGATTAGGGAAAAAATGAAATAGGTCAATAACTTTTCCTTTTAAAGAATTTCATTTAACTACAGAACACTACACTTGATACAAACAAAAAGTAACAAAAATATTTTCACCTAGATACTAACATTTGATTGACTTTAATTAAGGCGATGTACATAACAACTTATTCTATTTACACCACCGATAAATCTAACACACCTATTAAAGGTGGTGTAAATAGCAATGGGCGATTCTATTTACACTATTTAGAGCAAGTCCAATAGCTTATCTAAACATTTCTCTAGAATAGGGGATGAAACTAAATATTCCCTATACTTTTTGGGACTCAACTCCAACAGATTCCCTATTGCATAATCTAACATTTATTACACTATAGTTACTTTTACATTTAAAGCTAAGAGTTCAATTTTAATCACTTCAAAATATATTATAGACATTAAGTTAGTTCTCAAAAACAATCAATATAACAAATTTGAAACTAAAATTTTAATGTTAATTAAAAACTAATTTTCTTTTCGTATTTTTTTTATATATTCATCCAGTTGGAAATAAAAGGTAGTAACAACATCCAAAAAATCAAAAAAATTAAAAATTATAAACCAAAAAGATTAATTCCAATATTCTAAACAAGTCATTATTGACAAAACCCTACAAACAATATTATAAATAAGCATCCCACATTAGATTGAGATTGTAGTAGTTTTCCCAAAAAACAATTGTTGAAAGTCGAATGTAATTTTTAGTAGGAATGGAAGAATGGGGGAAATATGAGACTTAAAGTTTTAACAGAAAAATGAATATTATGTTATGATTTGGTGCATTCAATTGGAATTGCATTAAATTTTTGTTCCCTATAGTATTTTTTTCTTTCTACAAATATAGGGAAGCAAATCCCATCCTCATCAAAATATCTATTTTAGGGAATGAGATGGGTAAACTGTTGGAGTTGGAAAACCATGTAAAATCCCTTTAATCAATGAAAATCTCTATTGTAGGGAAGCTGTTGGACTTGCTCTTACTCCATCTTTGATAGGTGTGTTAGCTTTATGGGAGGTGTAAATAAAATTAGTTGATATTTACACCACCCCAATTATATAGTTAATCAAACGTTAATATATAGGTGAATTTTTTTTATTACTCTTTTTTGATGATTTATTTGGTTACTAAGTTTTATGAAATGTGTTTAAGTTTAACTTTATATTAGACGTTGTGATTTCATTATTTCTTTCTTTACATTTTTACTTCATTTTTTGATGATATAATAATCTTGGCCATGATTTATATAGTAATTTTGTGCAATATCTAATGTATAATAAATTATAATGATAAAATATTTATATTTAATTTTTAAAATATAAAATTAACATCAAAATAAAATATTTAAAAAATTCATTTCGTTTCATGAGTACCATTATAGCGTACATGTAAGTATTAATCCAATTCACCCATAGAGTAATCAATGCACGTGCACAATCATATTTTGAAATATATTACTTAGTAATTAAATCACTCATTAATATTTAGCCAAAAATTTAGTTAAAGTAAGCAATAAATTACACAAAAAAACAATTTTCTAAATTCATAGTCAATCACTATATAAACGCGCAACATATAAAAGTTGATACACAAAATTTCACAATCAACATTTAACCATATATTGGTGTAAACAGTCACAATCTTTCTATTTACACCATCTATATATTTATTTAACATTTCACCTTTTTACTTTTTCAAGATCTTTTTAACCCACATTCCGTAAAAGGAGGGTGTAAATAACAAATTAGGGTAGTGCAAACAAAATCACCCATTGTAATTTAAAACACCGATGTGAATTTGTACAATATATATTTTTTACAGCATAGATCCATCTCGCATTAGTTCTGTTATGAACTAATTAGCAATCTACTTGTATCTAACTATTCAAAATTTGTCAAAATTAATAGTTCACATGAATAAATGATATCTGTAATTGTAAATACAATTTTTTTAAAAAAATGATATTTTGAAAATGTATTTTATTACGAATTTGACAAGATCACAAATGAAATATCCTGAATTATTTATTAATTCAATTTTGAAGTTAAAATTAAGCAATTTTGATGGCAAAGTCTTGGGAAAGACGGTCTTTCCATAGGCTTATGGAAAGACGGGGTTTGATTAGAATAATAAAAGGTAAAAGGTCTTAGTTGCAATATTAAAGTTTTAGTATGAAACATGTAGTAGTTATAAAATTTATAACCCGGTTCATGCAACCCAAAAATTTTATCTTAATTTCTTCTAATTTACACTTTAAACCTTGATCTTTTCATAACTTATGGAAAGACCGTCTTTCAAGAGACGGACTCTAAAGTGAATAATTAAATTGCATATTGAGTTGAGACGGTAGAAAATAAGACACTTGTAACAGTTTTTGATGACCCGATTTAACAGTTTCGTTAGCCGGAAGGGCATCTTTGAAAAACATGAAGGTTATGCTTGGCTTATTTTTATAGTATAAAAGTTGAAGGACGGAATTGAGAAGTTGAGGGGTATTTTGGGACCTTCCCCTTTCCAGTACCCATGAGGCGAGGGGTGGAGTATATAGATGCTAATAATTTGAAACCAAGAAAAAACGTGGGAAAAACAAGCAAGCCCCAATGAGCGTGTGTGAGGGTGGGAAAGAAGAGATTTTGGCGATTCAGCTGAGGCATCCAAACAATTAAATGGGTTCCAGATTGCATATCGCCCCAAAAGGAAGTTCTCAGTGTGAGTTTTTGGACTGGCGTGTGCCCCTGATGCATGCATCAACACCTGCCTCAACCATCCAAACATTTAAACGCCCGGATTTCAGATTTTATGAATCCCCAAAAGGGAATTCTCATAGGTAAAACCCCGCCCTCGTTTTATTTCTCCTCATTAGCATCCAATTCTCAACCAAACTGCGAATTTCTGTGTCTAACTGGTTCTGTGAATGGAGGCTCTCGTTAACTTCTTGTCTATTTAACCAGGTGGCTTAGCTTTCATGTTTTTGATGTCCTGTACATGTTTCATTTCTGTTTTCAGTAACCATGTTGAATCGCGATAATAAAACTCACTAGGGCAAGATTTTAATAGGAAATTAAACTCATAGCTGCATTCTCGGAATCTCTTGAAGAATTTTTTGGGTGAAAAGGGGTCCCTTTTTCATACACAGTTTCGGTCGTACCCTTGGTGCAGGATTCGAGGTCCCAAGAGGACTGTTGACAATCTCTGCTACTCCATCTGAAGGTCGCACAATTCTTGAGGTGGCTCCGTTCACGGATTCTTTATCCTGTTTCCGTTGAGATGTACTAAATCTGATTTACAGATTCTAGGTTTTAGCTGCAGAGAATGTTTTAGCAGCATTCCAAGGTTCCAAGCAGACGGTGTTGGCAACCTCTAGAACTCCACCCGAATCTCGGACATTTCTTGAGGTAAGCTCTAGGGAAATCCCTGAATGGAAGATTTGATTTATATCATGACACCGTGATTTTATGGTATGTTTCATCTGTGTTTCAGGAAAGATGGACAGTGGGAAAGGCATTGCATTTGCTCTTATTCCAGTAGCAGAGCTCCCAACTGTGCTAATTGAAATGGGGGCGAAGCTCAAGGACCCTCCGGAGGATCTGAACGAAAAACTTACCCTCTTGGATGTAAGTTTCTTCTTATAGTTTAAACCAATTGGCTTTCTAGGGTAGTTGTGCTGTGCAAAAGTTGCCAGCCTGTGGTTTGTAAGGCCTAGCAGAATAGACTTCCCCAGTTGGACTCTTCCTGCATAGGAAAGGAGTCTTGAATTATGCCTGCCATCTTTCTTACTATCAGTTCACGTGCTGGTTTGTTTTTCCTATCAGTTCATCTTCCATTTGGTTTTGTTTTGCCACTTTCACATCTGTCAAAGTGGATATGAGATGTCTGACAATTTTTTCTATGTCCTAAACTTCTTTGATTTGTATACCCTAAGTAAATGGAGTAACATTAACTTTTTGAGTTTGTGGTACCTTTTTTATTACAGATGCTTTAAATTAATAGTTGCTGATTTTGGAGTTTTAATTTTCATGATTATAGAAAAGGTTTGGCTGAATTGATTTTTCTGATTCCTGTTACTGTCTGAAGAGATGATGTTTTGTATGCTTCTGATATTTACGTCAAGGAATGTTGGTTTCCCTGACCTCTTTGAGAATTGCTTAAAACCAAGACCACATTAGTTTCTAGGGCAGAATTCAAGGCAGTGCATACAACAGTCTTTTCCTTTGACACTTTTTTATTGATTTAACAGTGTTTGTTTACTCATCTGTGGCTCTTCAATTTTCTTATGAATGGTTTTCTGTTTGCGTATCAAGGCATTAATAGAGTAAGTTTAATTTTGAAGGCACTGATTCTGTTTGGTTCCAGTTGCTTGATATTAGTGATGGATAATTTGATTAAGTCCGGATCAGTAGACACCAAATGTAGATATTTTTCTAGGTAAAATCTGGTAACTCGAGTCACATTTCTGTTTCTGTTGTGAATGAGTGTCTAACTTTATGATTACTATATTATTAGATTTCTTCTTTCTGACTTGTAATCCCGCGTTTATTTTTGTTCGGCTGTAATCTGGCTGATCTTTGGTTTTTCCTCGTTTCTTAGAGTGTTGAAGACCTTTTCTCTGTGCTGGGACAAAAGCCTTCTTTTCCAGTCCTCTATTCCCTCTCGCTTGCCAAGGAGGGGTTAATCACGGAAAAATTGTTTGGAAACTCTAATGTTGATGTCAAAGTTTCATCTTTGGCGTGCTTACACGAGCTGATACGAATAACAGCTCCAGAAGCACCCTTTGAAGATGGCATAATGAAGGTTAGCAGAATGAGCGATGTGTATTTACAATCTGCATGTGTTATCCCACGCATGTTAAAATGTTTGATTTTTCTAGTCTGAATGGAGTACACTGTACAGGAAATCTATGAGGAAACTATCAAGTCATTTGAGCACTTGTCCTCAAGTACTGGTCGATGCTTTGAAAAGGCTACAAGGATTTTAGGCTATGCTGTGAAAGAACCGTCAGTTTTTTATTTGTTGGAGCTGTGCTGTGAACCCTTAGTGGTTCAGATGTTCCAGTTATTCCTCTGTGACATTAGGTAAGTCTGGAGTGTTTTATTCAGTTGCTCAAAGAGGCTAACGACATTAACTGAACTACTTTTGCGCTTGTTTTGCTTTACTAGTATGATGGAGATATAATTATGACCTGTATTAATTAGATAATGTCGACTGAATTTTAAATTCGGAAGATGGTTTATTGTTCTTGTTCGGGAACTTCAATCATTACATATCCTAGACTGCTTATTTAAATTATATAAGTAACAGATTTGATGAACTCGTGAAATCTAATTAGGTTGTCACTAACTGGCTGAGTAGCACTTATATTTTGAAGAGTACAAGATATGGCATCTATGGAAACATGACATAATTATTCACACTGCTTTAATTTTACAATGTCATTAGTGGTAAGTTTATCTGTTTATACATATCCCATCATTCACTCTGCAGTGTCCTCATCGCTGTATTATTTGTACTGCCAGCGTTTGACTTCATTTTCGTACACCTGAGTTTCAGCCTTTATTTCATACCTTATATCCAAATGAATATAGTGCCTTAGATGTCGTGCTTGCATTAAATGTGTGGTGTACTTTGCTTTAGATCATCATTCCCACCCTACATTTTCTGATAGATCTGTGTGATTGGATTTTTTAATCAGGTCGGACTATCCAAATGATGTAGTTTCAAACATGGAAAATCTGATGACTACGCTGATTAGGGGAGCTGACAGATTATCATTAGCTGTTCTGAGGCCACTGCTAATGAGCATCGAGAAAGAAAATCAGGTAGTCTACCTTCCTATACATCTCTCAACTTTTATGTTCCTTCTCATTCTATGTTCGGATGATCGACTTGTGCTGTCTGCCTCAGGACATATCCACACCTTCCAGCAGTTTAGCAAGGAAGGTGCTGGAGGAGTGTTCCGCTCAAGTTAAATCATACCTGAATCGTATGGTTGAAGAACTGAAGGAAGACCTTGAAGTTGCTGAAAATGCAGTGTCTTCCTTATGGCCTCAGACACCTGCTGAGGACGAGGTAATGTGACATTTCCCTCACAGCCTAAGTCAGCCCTTGCTTCTTGTTTCTATATTTGACTTCCTTCCTTGTCTCTTAATAATGGAAAAAAGATTGACTTCTATGTTGAAATAATCAGGTGCTCCCGCTAGACAATGACAGGGCTGAGCAGATTGAGCCTGGAGAGAAAGTCCGCAAAAGAAAAAGGGGGCTACCGCTAGACTATGACTGGGCTGAGCAGGGAGTCCGTAAAAGAAAGAGGGGGCTACCTAAAAAGTTTGCTGAAGATTATCTACTGTATGAAATGAATAGAGGCGAAAGCTCTTCCAAAGTTTCTAAGAGGAGGAAGAAGAAAGAGCTCGTAAAGAACCAGGACGACATTTCGCATGGTTCTGAAAATCCGAATGTATGAAACAACTGATGTAAATTATATTGGTCACTTTTTGCTGTTCCAAGGATGTCTTGACATACTATGAAATTATTGTTACTAAAAAAGCTGTTCTGTTTTACCAGGTTCATCAATTCTTAGGCAACCCATAAGTTTATCTGATTTCTGGTGTCATACTAATTTCTTTTTCCCCAAATTCAGAGGCTCGAGAAATCTACAAAGGGCGAGGAGTGTCAGGAAGAGTTGCTTGGCTCGAGGATAAAGGTCTGGTGGACTGAAGACCAAGAGTAAGTAACTTAATACTTATGTCTATGATACCTCTAGTTGTCAGAGTTGATTGTATCTACAACTTCTACCTACTTCATTTTTTCTGTAAATTATGATTTGTGCACTGATAGTTTGACGCATTTTGTGCAGGTATTACGAGGGTATTGTCAGAGCCTACGATCCTGCCCGGAAGAAGCACAAGGTGAGGTGATTATATTGGCAGGATGTTTTATTGATGTATAAGGCTTGTTTCAGATTTTCATTTCAGCTCCCTCTTATGTTCCCTTGCATCCGCCCACATCATAACGATTTTAATTCTTTATCCAGTCCGAGTCTTCGAGATATCTATCTTAGATCACAATGCCGTCTGGTTTCATGTGTGTTTTAGGTGGAATATTTGGATGGGTTCGTAGAAAAAATAAGACTTGCAGACAAGAAGTGGTTTGTTGTGGATGATACTTCCTCTGCTAGTCAACAAGTGAGTTTAAATTCTTATTTATTTCAACTGTTGAGTGGTGTGCCTTCTGGTTTTACTGTAATTTCTCCTTCCTTATATCTCCCTGATGGATTTTTCCGTCCGTGCTTTCGGATAGGTTCAAGAGGCAAACCCGGCCGTGCCTGCTGGCCAGTAAGTACTTTGTTTACTTGTTGCATGTGCTTGCCCTCATAACCAAATCTGCATGATTACATAGAATTTATATCACAATACGGTAGTATTGTCTGTGCCGTTTAAATGTGCTTCACAGTTCTTTAACCTAAATTTGCATTCTTATTTAGGGTGGAGAATGGACGAGGAGGCATTGAGGGAGAGAACAAGAAAACACAAGAGATTGCCAAGCCTTCTCCAACTGAGAAAGATTCCGAGGAAAATGAGCTTGCATGATGAGATTGAAAAGAACCAAGGCAGTACTATCCATAGAATAGTGGTATCATTTATGAACTAGGTTCATTTGCAAGAAAACTCTCGGATCAGTCTGTGTAATTACAATTATGTCTGTTGGCTCGGGGCAAAATAGCAGTATGTGGGAGGTTTTGACCATGAGTTTTCCTTTTCTATAGAGTTTAATATAACATCTTTTGGAGATAAAAAATTATGGCTCGCTACAATCCGGGTTACCTGTTTTTTGTTTGTGTTACTATGTTCATGTATACGCTCATTTCAAAGGTAATGTTTCACAGGGGAAAGGTGGTGCATTTAAGCATGAAATGATATTATGATACACACACATATATAAATATTTTTCCCTTAAAACTTTGTTTGCAAGATAACATTACGCGTGACGAACATTTTCATTCAATTTATCGTTTCCAGCAAGTGAGCAATGTGCACTGGCCCAACCCTATCTTGAGGTGAGACTAGAGACTAGATGGAAAATAGGAAAAAGGCAAACTAAATTTGCGGGCAAATTTTTTAAAAGGGCTTGGGGTCAGTTGTGAAATGTGCAAAAAATATCAGGGATTAACCAACAATTATGCAAAAAATAACCCAAAAAACCCTTTCCTAGTTGAAAGCGTGCTACAAACACCCTTCCCCAAACATGCCTTCACCAAGGCGCTTCAACAACATACGACTAAACATCACTTCCTTAAACAAAATCATTCACAAATACTAGATCCCCCAACAGTTGTTCATCATCAACAATCAACCCCCACAATTTTGAAGAAAAACATCGATTAACATCAACAAAGCATCAATCAAGTAAGTTACAAATACTATTAGGTATTAATCTAACATCAATCACCCCAAATATGTGAATCAAATCAATTTCAAAAAATGCAGATTTAAAACTCGAATCATGACCAAAGAATGTGATTACCATATCGACAATCAATTAGTAATCATACGGGCGACGCAGCAACATAGTCAAGAGCAACAAACTGAAACGATCTCAACGATGAACAAATTGTATGTGGTTTCACAAGGGCAGTTGTTGATCTTCAGTAGTAATTGAATTGGAGCTTTCAATTTGTTCATTTAAAATCGAACAGAACATCAACCTTTTTTTTTGAAAATTATGATTTGTACGAGTGATTTTCCATACATGTTGAAAGTTTCATAAAAAATACTTGAGCTTTCACATACTTGAATTCAGGTTATAAACTTGTATTGTGAAGTTTTAAACATTGTAGTTGAGCCTCTTTCACATTAGGAAATGAATATATGTAGCTGAGAATTTGATTAATAGAAGATGATGTTCACGAAATTTGGCATGATGTTTTTAATGTATAGCATGATGGTAAAAATTGACTGAGCACGATCAAGATTACAATATGCAGCAAACATGATATAATGTTACTTCTGTCATGTTTACTGTTACAAATATATGATATGATGTTTTAAACATACAACATTATGATGGAATTTAACAGAGCATGTTCAGCATTACATGTTGCAACATCATTATGTGATATTGCAAAAAGAAGATTTGATGAGCCTATACATTACACAAATAATATGTTTTTAAATTGCAGTTCAAAAAATACAACAGGTGATGTTGCTCCTATACTGTTGGATGTTATAAAATTATGGCATGATGTTTCAATAGAATCATAAGTCACTATATTCCTGAGTAGTAGCATGCTCAAATTTCATTGTGTTTTTGTTTTGTTTCAGATATAGGTTTACCGAACTTATTGGAGAGGGATCAAACAGAATCCATTCAAGGAGTACATGCAACTACATGGGAAGAGCTTGAAACATTATACCACGAACATGCAACTTCACTTGGATTTTCTACGCAAGTACTACAATTTAGTGTTAATGTGTGAAGATGACATAGAAACTCGAAGAATCCTTAAAGAAGGACTAAATAGAGACTCCATTACAATCAATCAAACAATGGTAATGGATACGCAAGAACATTCAGCAATAAACAGTGCAAGAGAATTATCAACAAAGGTAGCTCCTGAACTCGACCAGCCAAAAATAAAAATCAAAAGAATAAGTGCTAGAGTTAAAGGTATGTTTGAAAGGAAGAAGCCGTGAGAAAGGAATTTGGTTCCAAGGCACCAAATGCTCAGTTGATCTAAAACTAGCTTGTTGGAAGTTGATCATTATTTACTATCATATTGTGATGTTACACTATTATTACTCTATGATGATTCAATTTTTTGTTTGATGTTTTACAAAAATAAACTGATGAGGATGTTGATTTAAACAGGATTTCATATGATCCACTGCACTTGTATATCCCACTATTATTGCATTTGAATTAACTTCTTTCACATTTCCCCTCTATCAACTGATGTTATTATGTTTTTACATGATAATTTATAGATGTAAGATGATTCGGATCACTTTATGTATATTATCGATGAACAAGTAATTTTAATAATTTTTTATACAAAACATAAAATATCAAACATTGATAACTCAAAATCAAATGAATTCAAAGAACCGTCACTGGTTTTAATTTAAAAGTGACAACCTATAATTTTAATTTTTGCTTCAGCATGTGAAAATGTTAATCGACATAACTATCAAACCATTAAACACCATTCATCATAAAAGGGTTCAAATGCCTTGACAAATCTCTAACATAAAACTTAAAATTCCAAATCAACCTAAAAAATCAATAACTATCCAGTGCCTCAGTACTAACAAATCAACCAATATAACTGAAACATCAATGTCAAACAATTCATGTCAACCAATCAAATTCTATTTTTTCCCTGGCTTGTTTCCCTTCACCGTTGGTTTTTTCACAGGTTTGCCTTCTACTGCTGGTTTTGAAGTGGATGACTCTCCTACTCTATCAACGCCAAGTTCAAAGGTCAGCTCTTGTCCTCCGTTCAAGGGAACGACTTTAGGAGCATGATTCTTCATAGAATTTTTTTTATTATCTCATCAATGTTATCGTAAAACTCGAGCTTGGAAAAGTATTCATGTGAACTTATTAGAGGAGCATGCCCAATCGCTTCAAAATCATCTGCAACACCTTTGCTTAACTCGGACATCAAGGCCTTAGTGACAATGTCATTGTTCCTCTTGAACCTATAAAAAGCTTGACCAACAAGCTAGAAACAAAAAGCAAAAATTGGGAAAAGCTAACAACAAAATTGGTCATTATTAAGTAAAGAGCGAATAAATTCGATGACCCCTTAACTATCACGATCGCCCACCTTCAGCCCATCATCTTTTTCTGAACACTTTTGACCCTTCAACTTACAAAACAAATGAATCGTGGTCACTCTGTTAGGTCAAACCGGTAACCTAAATTTTCAATGTTAATTTTAAGGGCAAAAATGACATTTCCCATTTTTTATTTTCCCATTTCCTTTTTTCTTATTTCCTTTTTTCCTTTTTTCCTTTTTCTTTACTTTCTT
The DNA here is from genome assembly GCA_037428765.1 of Rubia yunnanensis. Classification (NCBI taxonomy): domain Eukaryota; kingdom Viridiplantae; phylum Streptophyta; class Magnoliopsida; order Gentianales; family Rubiaceae; genus Rubia; species Rubia yunnanensis. The sequence goes on along the minus strand of CM075062.1, from coordinate 84,144,115 downwards.
CCTTTTTTTCTTCCCTTCCCCTCCCCCCTCTTTTCCGCCTCACGCCGCCCCCTTTGAAGTACACAAATGTATGTCATCCGCCGCCAACCTATATCTACCATCACCGCCGTCTCAACCCAAAACACAACCAAGAAATATACCACTCTATCCCAATCCAAACACTCTGTCCATCCAACGCCACCGCCCCTCACTCTCCCACCAGTCCCTAAACAGCTACCGTCGTTATCCCAATCCCAACCAAACGACACTCATTTTGCCCTCCCGACAAATATTAACTACCTGGATTCCCTTAGCGTCAACTCGCTTTAATGCCTCACGGCCCACCCTCTGATTCTCTCGGTCAAGTTCTTCCAGATTAAGTTCACCGTCAAATTTCTCTGCCACTTTGTCAACTTCAGGATGCAAGTTCTTCGTCGTGCCTTCTACGTGTGCCCACATATCTTCTCCACGGTGTTGCACGCCAAGATCCGACCCACTGTTGCCTTCCTTCTCCATGAGGCATGCGTGCGTTTGTGACCTTCGCCTAGTCATCAATCATTTCCCGTGGCTTCTCACCCGAAGCACGCACCGCGAGCTCTGCCCCACGCTCTACTTCCTACAAGGCACGACCGAGATTGAAGATGTAAGAAAATGCGCCACCCTTTTATCCTCATGCGTGGAGATCAATTTCATTCCCCGCCTGGACTATTTTCTTAAGCTTGGGATTCTGAGAAGATAGGCGGTGATGCTTTTTTAACAGTTCCCATCGCTGTTCAGTTACAGCGTGGGGCACAATCTTTAGCCCAAGTTTAATTACTTCTTGGTGGAAATGAGGAGGGATTTGACAGAGCTGGTGGATTTCCCCCATTATTGTGTATTTGTATTTGTGAAAGAAGGGAGGGGAATGGCAGGGGTGGAGGGTGGCGGGCGGCAGGAGGGAGGGTAGGGGAAGGGGAAAGGAAAAGGAAAATAAGAAAAAGGAAAAAGGAAAAAGGAAAAAAGAAAAAGGAAAAAAGAAAAGGAAAAAAAAGGAAAAGGAAAGAAAAATGGAAAATGCCCCCTTTGGCCTTAAAATTAACCTAGAAAACCTAGGCTGATGGTTTGACTTGACAGAAAGGCCACAATTTATCATGTTTGTAAGTTAAGGAGCCAAAATTGTTAAAAATAAAGGTGGGCGCTCGTGATAGTTAAGGGGGGCCATCGAAGTCATTTTCTCTTAATTAAAACATAAAACATCACACACATTAATAAAAATGTCAATATCTAAAAGTAAAACATCACAACAACCCATATAACTTCACTGGCATCTACATTATGAAATATCACATTAAGTATTTAAAACATCAATCTCAAAAATCAAAAACACCAACAACACACACTAAAATATCAAAACAACAAAATTGCATATCAGTTGCATACTTAAACATGAAAACACCACAAGTATCAAACAATAAAATTAAAACATCACATTAACACAAATAACAATACTTAAAGCTTAAAAAGGATAAAAAAACAAAACCAGAAACATCAACATCAACAGTATCTAAAATACCATAGCTGAAAAAGAATGAAACTTACGGATCCTCCTTCCTTCTTGATTGTGGCATCAGTGGGCAAGTTTCTTAGACATCTAAGAATCAGCAACCACAGCATAAAAACTAAACAAATCATAATAAATTCCTAAGAAATCACACACCATCAAAACAAAAACAAAATCAACACAAAAACTGAACAATAATACTCAAATAACATCAAACAAAACTAGTGAAACACAAAACATCAAAAATACCAATGCAAATGACAATACTTAAAGCTTAAACATGAAACATCAAAAATATAATCAGAAACAACAACAATATCTATAATATTATAGCTAAAAAAGAATAAAAGTTACAGATCCCCCTTCCTTCTTGATTGCAGCATCAGTGGGCAAGTCTTCTTAGACATTTAAGAAACAACAACACAAAATTTAACACAAATCATAATAAATCCCTAAGATATCATAGACAATCAAAACAAAAACAAAATCAACACAAATACGAACAATAATACTCAAATAACATCATATAAAACCAGTGAAACATTAAATCCCTTAGAACTATCACCAGGCACAAAAAAATAGAATAATCTCCAATTATTAACATAGTGAACAATAAAAACCCTAAAACGTCAAATCGAAGGCACAATAAACCATGATTCAACTACATATTCAACAAAAACTACAAAATAAGCACAATAATACTCTAGTAAAACCTACACGAACCATAACAAATCACATGCATAAAAACTTAAACAGAATTGAGAAAACAACAAAATACACATACAAATCCATAAGGAAGACATTACCTCTAAGATAAACACAAAAGGAAAGTCGTATTGTGTTATATTGCCGGAAAACAAAGCTAAACCACAAAAATGTTGAAATATGGACCCAAAATTCCAAGCGTTCTCTGTGAACGAATGCGCGCAAGAAATGATTAAGAAAAATGGAGAGGGTGTGTGGCTCAATTGAAGGAAATGAGTTATTATGTGTGATTGAGATTTGGAGATTGAAGAAATGGGAGAGTAGTTACAACAAACGAAACACTTTTTTCCAGGGTAAGGTTAGGAAGGAAGATGAAACTTTGTTATTTATACCTGGACTTAAATATAAATTGACAAAATTACACACCCAACCCCTGAACTTTTTAAACTTCAATTTGAAACCCCATGCTGAATTCTTTGCAATTTAATCATTGGTCTCGCTGTGAGACGGTCTTATACAAGACATTGTCTTGTTTCAAACCCCCAATTTAATAATGATATAGGGGCCTCATTTTGGGGAGAAAATTACGGAATATATATGTAGAAAAAAATAAACTTTATAAAGAAAGTCTCTAGTTAGACCGGCTAACAGTTAAACCAATCGTGCACCTGGAACTTTCTCTCTCTAAAAATCTCCCCCTTTTCTCTTAATTATCAATAATGGTTATATTCACCTGAACCCTAGTCGGTTCCTCTACCATGGAAAATCCTCACCCCCCCAAGAGGAAAAAAATCCTTCATTAACGCTCTCAAATCAAAATCCCCCCACTCACTTCATCACTGCTAAACAATCCTGAGATAATTTCCAAAACCAAACATCTTGGTGACACCGATGTGCTATACTCCGATGAAGATATTATCAAACTCTCAACTGACTACTCCAATGCATTGACTGGTAAATTCCTCAAAGGGCGCCAAATGATAGAGCAAATCAGTTTGTCTTTCAAAACAAGTTTCTTAGGGAGGCACCAATTGGGATCTTTGGACTATGAACAATATTGATTCGTTTTAAGCTAATTGATTATTTCCAACGGTGCTGGATTAAAGGGTCTTGGAGTTTCCAGGGAGCAACGATGAAAATTATCAGATGGACTCTGAATTTCTTCCCTAATTCTGAATCATCAATAGTGCAAATTTGGGTAACTATTTGTGACACTCCCTCTATTATTACAATACTGGTTCAATTGATTCAATAGGGAATAACTTAGGTTCTTTTACTAAGGCTATAGAAGCCCTTATCAGACCATCGACCATAAAGATTTGTATTGAGATAGACCTTCTCAAACCACTAAAACCACCATTTTCCTAGGTTCTCTCACAAACAACAAGAAATATCATGTAGAATGTGTGATCTACATGAATATTGTAACTTCTGCTTTAAACTAGGTCATGTTCAGCCTAAATGTAGGAGATTAAATCCACCAACTAACCCAAATTAGAAATCCATTGGTAAGAAGTGTAATGATCCCCCATCATACTAGAAATTTCAGATTCCCCTAATAATCAGTCTATCCTGGCAAACAGTTCCAATATGGTGTGCCCAATTTTCTATACGCTCGCATATGCCCAGAGTAAGAGGTCATCGTTTTACTGAGTTTTATATTTCACCCCTTTTTTCTCATAAAAAATATATTGGCTTATCAAGCCGAGCCGCTTCAAAATAGTCATCATGTATGAATATCTTCTCTGATGCTCGTTTGCTTCATTCTTTCTGTTCCTACAAACTCCTTTCATCCCGTTCACCGTCCTTTCTTCTCAGATCCCCATTTACTCCGGTGAGTGATTAATTTTAGTTCTCTAAATTAGGTTTATTGGATTCCCTGATGTAATTAATTGATTGTAATATGTTTTCTCCGCAATTTCTTTAGCCTTAGTGTGGTTGGATTTTGTTTACAACGATTTGATTGTGTCTTGTGGTAATTATCCATATGTTAAAGATTGAGGTATGTGTTTTGTTGATATTGGAAAAATAATTCAAAGTGACTACCCATGAAAAACAATTCTAATGTTGAACTGATAAATGATATTTTGTAGGTAATTTGTATGAACTATTGTTGGTGTTTCATTTGCATTGTTGTTTGTTTCGAGATGAAACATTTTGTTCACACACCAGGATGAGAGAAACATGACTGCCCGAGTGTAGCACTACTTCTTGTGTTCATATATAGGTACATGAGAATCGTAGGCCGAATTTCAGGTTTTAGCTTTTGATCAGTTTTCTTTTGTCCTTTTTCTTGTCAATTATTGGTGATGTTTCATTTATTTTTGCTTTCTGATGATGGATATATCTTTAACTGGATGTTTTATGGTTAGGAGTTCTCCGGGTCGTTTGTGAGAAATCATTCCTCCATTGTTTTATGGTTAGCAGAGTAGCATAATGGAAATATGCTGCTAAAATGGAAATGGATGTAGTCCTAAATCTTTAAAATTAGGATATTGGAGACTAGATTAGTTTCTCTTAGTTTCAATAAGTCACGCATCTTGAACACATCCGCATTATCCAACAGATTAGAGTGCATTTTTTTATTAGAGTGTTTTTGTCTCCTAGAACACAAGCAGTACTGCTACACTCGGGCATTCGTTACAATTCCTCGAGCTCTGCTCGAGTTCCATCAAACCTATATAATCTTGGCTCGAGTTCAAACTCGAGTGAAATTATTTTGTTTAAGCTTGAGTTTGATCTCGAACATGAGCTCGAAATCGAGCCATAGTATTGTGCAATGACTTGTCTTTTGTTAATCTAACTTCTTTTTAATTTTATTTATTTTATGGTTATAGCTTGTATTATTATGTTGGATTAACTTCACGTCAACAATTAAGCTTTGATGAAGGTTCCATGGATGAAAGTGAAAGAAATGAGTAAACAGATGTACAAAATTTATGCAACAATGACAATTCAAGGGGTGGTTTATCATTGTTACGTGAAGAGCTTGTTCTGAAAATAAGTATGGAGTTTGAGACAGACGCAGATGCGTGCAAGTTTTATTTAGCATATGCAAGAAAATTGGGGTTCAGAGTAAGAAAAATTACCTTCCACAATGACAAATCGGGAAAGTTAAGAGATAGAATATTTTGTTGCAATGCTGAAGGACGGAGGGGAAAGAATAAAAATATCAGAACGACATCAACACGTGCGGAAACAAGATTTAATTGTGAAGCTAAAATGAAAATTAGCATTCAAATGGGTGGAAAACTGTTTGTGATTAAGTTTGTGAAGGGTCACAACCACGATCTTACTAGTCCAGTCAAAACTCATTTATACAGGTCTCACCAAAAGATAAGTTCAGTTGCAGCTATGCAAATTGAGATGTCAAGTGGTGTAGGAATTCGATCGAAGGCATCTTATGATCTCGTGGCTAAGGATTTTAGTGGGCGAGATAATTTAGGTTTTATTCCAGACGACTATAGAAATTACTTGCGTTATTAAAGAACAAGAGATGCAAAAGTTCAGGACACGGGATGAGTTATGGAATAAAATGAAATTTGAGGATCTTAATTTTTTTTATGCAATTCAAGTTGATGAAAATGATTTAATGACCAATATTTTCTGGGCGGATGCAAAGATGATAGTTGATTACACCAATTTTGGTGATGTTCCTTTTGCCACAACTTACAGGAAAAATAATGAAGGTCATCTGATTGCAATTTTTGTTGGTGTTAATAATCACAAACAAACATTTGTATTTAGTGTTGCAATTCTATATGATGAGATGTCTCTTACTTTTGAGTGGTTATTTGATACTTTTGCTTGAGCAATGGGGGATAAAAGGCCTAAAACTATTTTTTACTGATCAAGATGCAGCTATTGCAAAAGCTTTATCATTGAGAAGGCCTGAAACAAATCATTGCTTGTGTATTTGGCACATTTATCAAAATGCAGCCATACATTTGAGCAGCATTTTCTCCGAGTTTAAATATTTTTCTAAGGATTTTAGTTCATGCATATATGATTTTGACAAAGAGGAGGAATTTTTCAATGCTTGGAATGAGATGTTGAAAAATATAGCCTAGAAGATAATGAATGGTTGAGACTTGAGATAAGGGGAAAATGGGCTCTGGTATATGGATGACAAGTGTTTTGTGCAGATATGACGACAACTCAAAGAAGTGAGAGCATGAATAGTATTGTAAAGATATACGTCACATATCAGCATAAATTTTGGAATTTTTTAATCATTTTGAAAGACTACTTGAAGATCGCAGATAGGAGGAGTTAAAGGCCGATTTCAAGATGAAAACTAGTGTTCCTTCACTACTTTTTTCATCAGATATTCTAAAACATGTAGCATGTATTTATACTCCTTAGGCGTTTTAGTGCTTTCGAAATGAGTGCTATAAGTCTCATAGTTCTAGTATCATTACCCTTGAGGAGATTGGATCAACTACAAAGTATGGAATTACTCTGTACAAGAAAAACTTTCATCACACGGTAAAGTATGATTTATCATCCAAGCAAGTCGAGTGTAGTTGTAAAAAAATTGAGTTTGCTGGAATCTTTTGTTCTCATGTGTTGAAAGCTTTTTCACTGTCAAATGTTATGGAGATTCCAAGCCAGTACATATTGAAAATATGGACAGATGAATCAAAACATGGATTTTCGAGTGAAATAAATGCAACAAACTTTGAGAATCTTGGTCCAAAAATATGTCAACAAATACAATACAAGAAACTATGTGGACTTTTTTATTCAGTTGGTTACGAAAGCAGCAGAGAGTGAAGACACTAGCAATATTGTAAAAGATGGTGTTTTGAAAATGCTAGCAGATATGGATGTCATATCAAAGGGTAATAGATCTAGAGGACATGATGCAAGTGACAAATCAGCGGTTGAGAAGATGGTTCAACAGTCAGCTATTAACTGTGTTGTAGCTGGAGGTCATGACAATAATAATGTTAGGATGAAAGGGATCAAAATGAAGAAGAAACTTGTTTCAGGTAATAGATTGGAGAGTGGATTGGAGAAAGCTTTAAAACGAAGAGAAAGTCATAAAAAAAAGAGCAAAAGTCAAAAGAAGTCACATTTGATGCCCCAACATTACCATTGCTTCATAACTCATATCAAGAATGAAGTTAGTTTGAGCAAGTCACTGCTCTGGTTGATCATTTGCATATGATTGAATTCCATCAACCCTATAATTTTACTCAAAGCAATTATCCTGTACGTTATAATTATTTAGTTAAAATATTTGATCTTTTTCTTTGCTTGTATGATATCAAAGTTACTCATTTCTTTTTAATTATCTAAATTTAGGTTGTATCGGCCAATTTTAGTGAACGATGTTTCGTTGAACGTACTCCAACTGTGATGGGCTTAAGAGATTCCAATATATGGTACCTTGGTTTTTCTATTCTGATATGATTGCTTATTTTAAAATTAGGTTTAATTAATGATATAATTTTTTTTATTATCATAGGGACAAGTTTTGGATGAAAAGATGGTGAATGAGTCACAAGAAAGTACTACTTTCAACTTTCCAATGAACACGCATGCGATTAAAGAGAAGTGTCGTTGTCTAATTCCATGCCTAGGCGGCATAGTTTGTAAGTTTAAAAGTAGAGAACTATAAGTGTTGGTTTCATGAACGTTCATACACATGATATTTATGTTTTCATGACAAGGTTTTCTGAACTGGATGTTTCAGTTTGCATTCTTTGAATTGTTGGTTTCATGCTTGATCAATGTTAGCAAACAATTTTTCATAGTATAGTTCAATGTTAGCAAACAATTTTTCATAGTATAGTTCAATGTTACAAATCATTTTTTCTAAGCATACATTATATCTGTTTTTGCATTACGATGAATTATATAACTGGATAATGCACATATCGAATACATATAATATGCATTTATAGAGTACACAACCATAATGGAGACTTAGATCGAAACTGCATTCAGGTCAAAAATTTATGTGGCTCACGGATGCAACAGAAATTACAGTACGATTTTATTTTCTATCCTAGCTAGCTACACCATTTTGAAGAAATTTATAATACACCACGTGATTGTTGCTCTTCAGATTTCAATTTGCAACTCCTCTAACTGGGCTTGATACATAAGTTCAATTGAAACAACCAAATGACAAACTTGTGGAAATGTAGAGACATTCTTTCATCAGCTACATCCACTTTTGCACAGTATGTCAGGAAAACAATTGAAGCAATCTGTAAAGACTTTCCAAAGCTAACATGAAACCAACATTTACACTCAGCGTAGAGCCCATACATCAGGTTGATTGAAGCACATTCATGATTTCCTCGATGCTACAAGATTTATTTTTTCTCCCGAGGCTACCACAATTGCTTTTGATCATTAAATGGCAGCAAAAAAATACCATCTCGAAAGTCGATGTTTGGTATAGAGGTGTGCTTAAGGCATCAAAAACATCAAACTCATTGGTGAAATTTAACAGAACTGTGGAGACACTAGGTTCCACTGTCTCTCTTGTTTCCCGTTCACATCTGCCATTACTTAAAGAGAATGATATATCGGCATCAAAGATACAATGATGAAAGTAATTGGAAGCTCAACACTGCTTGGAAAAAAGAAATATACTATCTAAACAATCTACAACTCCACCTGCAACGGGCTGCCATTCTCGCATCTCCTACACCTTTCGCAAAACATATTTCTGAAAGAATTCAAGTTGTGAATTATTAAAGCAGTGAGGATTAATATTATTAAAGCCAGATACATAATCAAAAGCTATGTAGAATAGCAATAGGCTAGGCCCGTCAAACGGGTTGGGTCACCCGTTGGATAACCGTTACCCATATACTAATTTCACTTATTGGATAAGACTTATTGGATAATGACTCATTGGATTAATGGATATAATTGGGTTGTAGCTATTGGGTTTAGTTGGGTTGGATAATTGGTTATCCGTTGGATAATTTTGGGTGGGTCGAGTTGGGTTGGATAACGGGTGACCCGTGGATAATTTCATATCATAAGATAACAAAATTTTCACAAATTTGATTACGAATAATTTAATTTTTCCCTAACACATATAATCAACTTAGAAACGATCAAATTCTCGATTCATCATATTTGTCGATTTCGGTTCATATTTTAATCAATTTTAATTTAAACCAATTAAAATTTGATAAATGATCTTGACGAAAGAAGTAGAAGTAGCATTTAAGAAACTTTTACTAAATTTGAAAAATCTCGAAATATGAAGATTTTTAAAAATATTTTCTTTTATTGAACATAAGAAATAATAAATGAAATTCCCACATTTGGCCACTCCAATAAATATTTCTTTTTTTTGTAGTTATGTACACGATTCAGCCTACATTAAAGAATAATTACGGTTAATCGTAATTTTTCACTCCAAGTAAAATGTTACGTGGCTTAGCAATTTAAAGTTTAAATGGTTGAAAACACCAATTATCCATTGAGTATATAATGAATTGTCCATTGAGTATATACTGAATTATCCACTGGGTATATACTAATTATCCATTGGGTCTATACTAATTATCCATTGGGTCTATACTAATTATCCATTGGGTCGAACTAAATGACCAATTGGGTATATGTCATTTATTTGGGTGAAACGTGAATTACCCATCAATTTCGCGTTCTTTCTCAGTTCTCAGTTCTCACTTTCCAGACTACGTTTTGTTTCATCAGTCCGCGTTTTGTTCATCAATCAGTCTGCATTTTGTTCATCAATCGATCTGCGTTTTGTTCATATTCGAGTTCATAATATTATATTATGTAATATAATATTATGTACATTATATTATATTATATTTAATAAAAATAAAAAATATATAATATGTTGGCTTTGTAAACTCGACGAAACTAATGAACAATATTACTTGGGATCGAGCTCGAGCTTAAATACTGTACGAACTCGAATATTGTACGAACTCAAATACTGTACGAGATTGAGCTCGAATACTGTATGAGATTGAGCTCGAATACTGTACAAACTCGAATACTGTACGAGATTGAACTCGAATACTGTACGAACTCGAATACTGTACGAGATTGAGCTTGAATACTGTATAAACTTGAATACTGTACGAGATTGAGCTCGAATACTGTATGAACTCGAATACTGTACGAGATTGAGCTCGAATACTGTACGAACTCGAATACTGTACGAGATTAAGCTCGAATACTGTATGAACTCGAATACTGTACGAGATTGAGCTCGAATACTGTACGAACTCGAATACTGTACGAGATTGAACTCGAATACTGTATGAGATTGAGTACGAATTTTGTACGAACTCGAATACTGTACGAGATTGAGTTCGAATACTGTACGAGATCGAATACTGTACAAACTTGAATATTGTACGAGATTGAACTTGAATAATTTGTGAATTATAATTTGTATAATTTGTGAATTATAGTGAATATTTATGTTAAATATTACACATGATTTAATTGGGTAATTTTGGATATTTATTGGGTATTTGTTACGTTCTTATTGAATTAACATAATATGGGACCCATGAAGATCAAAATTTTCCGTTAACACAATTATTTTCATCCCGCTCAATCCCAAAAAGTAATGAGCATTTAATACCTGATCCCATTGGATAATGACAACTTGTAACCCAAATCGATAGAAAATGTTTAATGATAACTTATTGGGTTAATTATATAATGATTTATTGGATAATGACTTATTGGATAATATATTTTAGGCCATATAAATATCTCATGGGTTATCCATTTAATGACCCAACCCATTTATTACCTAACCCATTATGACCCATTTAATAAACGGGTTAATTGAAAAATGACCTATTGAATAATGATCTATTGAATTTAAATAACGAGTTTATCCAATTAACCCATTTGACGGGCCTAGAATAGGCATACCCGTAATGACAACAGAGCAATACTCTATGAAACAATGCCACGCCATTTCCAAATCCGCATCAACAAAAATTCTGCTCAATTAAGTACATTAATCCTGCAAAAGCGGCAAGTGACGTAACTTCCAATGATTCTCCCACGACAAAATATACTTGTATAGGGGTCACAAAAATAGATAAGAACAGTCAAATAAGGTCTAATTCTCAGCACATCATTTGAAATTTAAGAACAGCTCCCAGATACCATTTTATTTCCACCCTTCACTGCAGATTTACAGAAAAACGAAAGACAACTGCACCGACTGAACGAACCGCCCACCTCAGCTTATATAGGAAAGGCAGACAAGAATACATGGTGTGTTGAATGATGTAAGGCCTTCTGTTCCTAAGTTTCTTCACATTTCTCTTTGAACCCTAAATAACTACGAACAGCGCCGTCGACAGCACCGGAGCTGCATTGTGCTAGAACCTCTCCACCGTTGTCAATGCAGAGGAGGGAGAGAAATCTTCACCGTAGAACAAATTACTGTCATTTCCCCCTTCATCTCCTGTCAGAACGCTAGGAATTGCAAAGAAACCATATTACAATCACTGAATTACTTCAGAGAATCCAATAAACCTAATTCAGAGAACTAAAATCAATTACTCCCCGGATAAAAGCGTGCTTGAGAAGAGGATGATAATAAAGGGAGGACGGGAAACAGAAAAGGGAGAGGAATGATGGTGATCGGAGAAGGAGGGGAAAAACTCAGTAAAACAACGTCGTTTTACTCTGGGCGTATGGAAAGTTGGGCAGCGCCTGGCAAATGGAGCAATTTTAGGAAAAATGTTGCTGATCTTACTCACGGTAAACATCAACAAGAAGCTGCTTACCAACCCTGGGGCTTACTTACCTGGATCCCCAACCCTTAGAAATACTTTAATCACTCAGAGGAAGTGTCAAATCTGGTTAACATTTTTTCACATGAACTAATAAAAATTGACCTTCACCCAAAGAAAATGGCATCTAAATATGCTAAAGATGACACGAATATCACCATAGATAAAGATTGCTATCCTCCTAACTGTATTGTTTGATCAAATACTATCAGCAAAGATAGGAACAAATGAGAACATGTTCTCTCCCCTCATGGCTACAGAGAATAATGAAGAAGACCATGAATCTGTCTAAATATACAGGTGATGAAATCCCACTGGGAAATAATCCTGCACAATTTCACAAAGGCCAGGTTTCACCTAAACTTATAACTCTGATCATCACTAAAAAGAAAAGGGATAAGTACCAATATTACTCTATCTACTTGAGTAAGTGCCAATATAACCTTATGATAATTTTTAGTGCAAATATAACCCTAACTAGTTAATGAAAGTGCCAATATAACCCATAGACCCCATTTCCAGCATTGACGTCAATTTTCCTACGCTGACTTAAGTAAATTGATCAAAATACCCTTTGGGCTAACTCTAAAATTAGGTGGGCAATTTTATCCTCATAGTTCACTGGACCGCCGTCGGACCGCCACCGGAACATGTAGGGTTATATCAGCACATTATGAAATCTTTTTGGGTTATATCAGCACATTCATAATGTTTGTAGGGTTATATCAGCACAATTCTAATGTTTGTAGGGTTATATCAGTACATTCTTAAAACTTATAGGGTTATATCAGCACATATTATAAATATTAAGTGTGTGGTACTCGGTTGGCCTTAACGGACGACCACATCATCATATACACCATTATAACATCATAACAATATCTTATACAACATAAAATTTGACATGACACCATCATTAATATTAAACACCATTATCACATATCATAGCCTCATTTCAAAACTTATCAACATTAAAAACCCTAAGTCAGAGAACACAACAAAATAACAATCACACACAACACTAAAGGTCATCCAATCATCAATCCACACTAAACACAACAAAATAACAAAATATCATTAAAATCCCAATATTCTATAGTATGTGCTGATATGACCCTACATTTTTTTACTAATGTGCTGATATAACACTATAAATTTTAGAAATGTGCTGATCTAACCCAACCAATTTTCATAATGTGCATATATAGCCCTACCTAATCCGGCGGCGGCAGTCCGGCGGCGGAGTATTGATGAGTCTAAGGGTAATAACGTCATCTCATATTTTTTAGTATTTTAAATTTTTTTCAGAAGGGCAAACATGTAATTTTATAAAATTCTAGCTACAGGTTGTCAGAGAGGGTTATATTGGCACTTTCACTAACTAGATAGGTGACGGGCGGGCGGTCGTCGCGCCCGCCGTGCAAAAGATAATTTATAAGCCCTAAATGCTTACTTTCTACAACTAGGTAGATAGCGGCAAATCGGGGTCGTCCAATGAGAAGAGGGATCTTCCTAAGCGTCTAAGCACACAAATGGTTGATACTAGGCTAGGAGTAACTATATATACACACACATAAAAGCAAGTAAAGGGGGGGGGGGTTGGTTGGTTGGTTGTTCCTAAGTTACGAAAATAAAAAGACAAGATAACTAGCAACGTCAAGTGACTATGCTAATCATCAAACAAAACTAAGAAAAGGGGTTTTAAACTACAAAGATAAAAAGCCTTGGGGGCAAGGGATATCCACTTCCAAATCATACGTAGGTCATTGAATCATTCACTCATTCCATCATATAGCATACATGACTCAACATTCACATACCCATCTAGCAAGGATCACAACACATACATCACAAGGAGTTCTAGTTCATGCTCATACATCTTCATGCAAAGGAGCTACGGAATTCGTCACGTTCCTAACACCTAAACAATTCAAACATACAAGCACTCCCTATGCTCAAACAACTCATGGCACACACGAAGTGAAACACACCATCAAGAGTACATACATGCTAAATAACAAATGCTTCAAGAAAGAGTAAAAGCCATCTATTTGCTACTTCAACTACTTGTCGTGGAGACTAAACTCCTATCCTTCTTAGTTCGTAGTTTGCGAGAGTGAGTTCGACATCTCTCGTCAAACCTCACCAATGACTCCCGAGTCGCGACCACGACTCAAGGTGTCATTGGTGGCATTTAGCACGAAGGACCAACAAGCTTGGCAATGCCTATGACCACTACACCGTGACTAAGCATTAAACCAATTCATGCAATTACACGAGATTGGATGAACGTGCAACGCACATTCATCCAGGAGCATATAACTCTCTCGCTTGCTACACAAACGAACATGACGAAGAGTTCAACATCAATCACATTCGTCTAGCACATCATCAACACATCAATATCATTTAGAAGCTCTAACTCATGCTTTGGATTCCTAATTAAAAGAGGGAAAGAGTAGCTAATTCCTTCCAACCCTAACAAGCAATCAATCAAGCAATTTGTATCCTCAAGCTACCAATAACATCAATAGCATCAACAATCATCATTCAAGCACAATAAGAGCACAATAGCAAAAACACCAAATAGATAGATATAAATGATCCTTACTACATAGAAATGGAAGCTTCAATCCTTGCTCCCAAGTACAAAAACTACTCTAGAACAAGAAAACACATAGAAACTAAGAAAACAAGAGAGAAAAAGCTAGGGTTTTGGCCCAAAACAGGGGCCAAAAGCTGTGGAATGAAGGGGGTGAAGAGGTATTTATAGGGGGAAGAAAAAGGGAGAAAAATGCTGCTGCAGGGCTGACTGGATGCTGTCGTCGCGACTCGCGACCAACTTGGTCGCGACTCGCGACCAAATCAGTAACTCAGCCTTGCTGTTTTGTTTTGCTTCCTCCGGGTGAACCGTTGATCCGTTTCGGGAGTTCTTGTAGTCGATTTTATAGTGCTCGAGAAGAGGAATCCAATGGTGCCACTCTTGAAGGCTGATTCTTCTCGGAAAATTCTGAGAACCCCGGATCATCTTTCACCCGTTGCTTTGCTCTCCTTTCTTCACCTCTTCACTTCTTCATATCTTCAAAAAGCTCAAATGTAAAGGTCTTCAAATCTTCAAATCTTCAAAGATAAATCTTCAAAGTCTTCAAATCTTCAAAGTCTTCAAACAAATCACCTTGTCACACAAAATCATCTAAAAAGTGATAAAAACGTCAAAGCCGCCTTTATCCCTCCTTAGATGATTTCAAGGCAAAATGCCACATGTAGAGCACAAAATTGCACAAAACCTAATCCTAAAAAGCCTAAAATAACCATCTAAAATGGACACATCAAACCTCCCCACACTTAAACCTTACTCGCCCTCGAGTAAGAAAAGATTCAAGCATACGGAGGAAATGGCATATCCACATCCTAAAACCCCTAAAATAACCACACAAAATAGACATATCAAACCTCCCCACACTTAAACCTTACTCGCCCTCGAGTAAGAAAAGAACCAAGCACACGGAGTAAATGATATATCCAAAACCTAAACTAATCCCCTAATCAAAGCCTCACAAAAACTCTCAATATCAAAAATCCCAAAATAAAAGCTCACATGAGAATTTTTTTCACACACACATCCCCAATCCTAAATCTAACCAAACCTACCACTTATCAATTCACTACCCATAAAAATATTTCACAGCCCAGAATTGATATTCCCATAATCCAATGACACAAAATGAAGCTAAAACCATAGAGGAAGTTTTAAACACATGCTTCGCCGAATGCCAATATATCAACCAAAAACGAAGTAGAAAGAGATAAGGAATTTCATAACCACACTTTGTTTCCTAACCCACTAAGCTACCCAATCCCAAGAGGTCTATAGATATTGAGCTACCCGATCCATCCATGTGACAACCGCAACCTTATGACTCCAACGCCGGCAAGTGAGTGAAATCATAGCATTTTTCAATTTCTCTCATTTTGCCTAGGAGCTCTTTCGAGTTTTCATCCTAGCCACACATCATGTTTCTTTAGCTCACATCTCACCTTTTTCCGCACATTTTAGCCTCTCATTTTTGCCTAGGCCGCCCTTTAAGGGTTTTCGACCTATCCGGGCCCCCAATGTTGCCTAAGTTGCCCTCTCGGGTTTTCAACTTAGCGGGTTTTCTTTTTTCTTTTTTTTTCTTTTTCCATTTTTTTCCTTTTTTTTTTCTATTTTTTTTCTTTTTCTCAGGTTTTTCCAATGAAAAGTAGCAAAAAGTATTCCAAAACAATCTAGCATGCATATGAGTCCTCTAACCCCTCCCCATACTTAAAACATTACATTGCCCTCAATGTAAACACGTAAGGCAAGAACAATAAAAATCAAGGTAAGGGAGTTAGAGTGACACCCATTTCTCCGCAAATTCGCCGGTGATATGGCGATATCCAAGTACTTGGATGGTCCCGAGATAGGTTTCGGAACCGGAAGGGTAAGCAAAGATGCCGTAGAAGAACTCACCCCTCGAGAAAAGCATTGTCTCCATGGCGCCGTTTGATCAAGACTACACCACGAAGAACACATTAAACTCACAAGTACATAAGGATATGTAATACTAGGTTTAGCATCAAGAGTTAATAACCATAGTATTTTCAAAGAATAACCAAATCACACCCAACTAACACTATAAGAATAATCATGAAAAATATCCAACATATATTGACATGAATACAAGCATCATTATAGGATATGCACTTACGATTACAATGATGTAGTCGGCATACTACAATCAACAAATGTACTATAAAGATGCAAGAATGTTCATATGTCAACATATGTAGGATGGTGAAGGAATGAGTGGGTATGTGGTGGTTCTTGGGAGTGTTGGGTGGAGAAGAAGGTAAGATCATGCAATGTTTAAAATCATTTGGAAACTTGGAAGCTTGGAAATTTGAAATCCGGGCTCAAAAAATTTTCAGCAGTTACTGAGCACGTCGCGACTCGCGACGAGGTTCGTCGCGATTCGCGACGAGCCTCGCGACTCGCGGAAAGTTGAGTCCGAGAGCTCAAAATTTTCTGAGCTCGCCGCGACTCGCGACGAAGTGTGTCGCGACTCGCGACGAGCCTCGCGAAGTCATCGCGACTCGCGGAAAGGTGAGTCCGGGAGCTCAAAATTTTCTGAGCTCGCCGCGACTCGCGACGAAGTGTGTCGCGACTCGCGACGAGCCTCGCGAAGTCATCGCGACTCGCGGAAAGTTGGCGCTGGGAGTGAATTTTGCTCCCCTGTTCGTCGCGACTCGCGACGAAGCCCATCGCGACTCGCGACGGCAGGGTATCCCAGGCTTAAAATTTTTTCTTTTGCTTACCAACTGTCCAAGCTTTCTTCCCTCGTTCATTGATCTCGTTCCTTCATCTCCTTCATTGCAATGCACTTCACTTTGCTACAAAATCACAGAAAAACAAGCCATAAAAAGAACAAAACAAAACAACAACAAAAACAAACTAAGAAACAAAAACTAAAAGAAATGCCGAATTTATTTAACGTCGTCGGCACGACGAAGCTCCGTATTTTTAAGGTCGTCGGCACGACCCTAATGTTATCCGTATGGTGAAGGCTTGAACCCCTTCACCATGAGCTTCCAAAATAAGAGAGGTGGGGGCACAAAACTTTCAAGAGGAAAGTCTTGTGGAGGTGGAGATGGTTCAAAGGGAATTAAGTGGTTAGGGAGCTTGGGATAGTCTTTTGGCTCCTCTCTCGTTTCCCTCAAAACTTCCGAAAATATTAGAGTTGGTTCACTAGGTGGGAGAAGGGGTGACGATGCTAATGGATGTAGCACTATCACCTCTTCCTCCATTTTTCTATCCTCTACAACCAACTCCTCATCCCTTTCAAACTCAAAATCATTTTTATTGGTGACCTCACTCACCGAATCATCGAGTTCAAGTTGGGATGGTGTATTTTCAGAATCACGAGCCAATACCTCTAATATGTTCCTCACATGCCCCTCAATGGCCTCAACACTAGAGGAGAGCTGGGTATCCGGCTCCTCATTAGTGAAGGAGTTCAAGTTTGCTATGGTATTTAAGACATCCTCACGTGTCAAACTTGAACTTCCTTGTTGGGCTTGGTTTTGGGGTATGGTATAGGGTGGTGATGGCCAACTAGGTTGCTCGTAATATTGGTTTTCCGGCTCATTCTCATACCACAAATCCGGACTACCACTCCATTCCGGATTGTAAGAGTCGTGGTATGGATAGCATTCATGAGTTTCTTGCCCTTGAAAACCAACATCTCCTACCTCTTGGTAGCACTCTTCATAGTACCCATGGTTTTGGAAACCATGGGTTCTTTCTCGGTCATAGTGCTCTTCCCACAACAAATGGCAAGATTCGGTAGGATGGTCGAAATGACACATCCTACAAAACCTTGCTTGTTGAGCCTCTCTTCTCATCATGAGTTCCCTCAAGGTGAGACGCTCCATTAAAATTTTTTTTAAATTTTTTTATTTTTCAAAAGTTCGGAATCAGAGTGCAAGGATTCTCGATAAAATAAATTACCAAGAATTCAAGCAATACCTACTCCGAACAAAAACAACCACCAAGTAGTGGAAAATAAAAACAACTAGCCAATACACAACCAAATACACCTAAATACTTAAGAATAAACGCCTCTTCCTCGGCAACGGCGCCATTTTGACGGGCGGGCGGTCGTCGCGCCCGCCGTGCAAAAGATAATTTATAAGCCCTAAATGCTTACTTTCTACAACTAGGTAGATAGCGGCAAATCGGGGCCGTCCAATGAGAAGAGGGATCTTCCTAAGCGTCTAAGCACACAAATGGTTGATACTAGGCTAGGAGTAACTATATATACACACACATAAAAGCAAGTAAAGGGGAGGGGGTTGGTTGGTTGGTTGTTCCTAAGTTACGAAAATAAAAAGACAAGATAACTAGCAACGTCAAGTGACTATGCTAATCATCAAACAAAACTAAGAAAAGGGGTTTTAAACTACAAAGATAAAAAGCCTTGGGGGCAAGGGATATCCACTTCCAAATCATACGTAGGTCATTGAATCATTCACTCATTCCATCATATAGCATACATGACTCAACATTCACATACCCATCTAGCAAGGATCACAACACATACATCACAAGGAGTTCTAAGTTCATGCTCATACATCTTCATGCAAAGGAGCTACGGAATTCGTCACGTTCCTAACACCTAAACAATTCAAACATACAAGCACTCCCTATGCTCAAACAACTCATGGCACACACGAAGTGAAACACACCATCAAGAGTACATACATGCTAAATAACAAATGCTTCAAGAAAGAGTAAAAGCCATCTATTTGCTACTTCAACTACTTGTCGTGGAGACTAAACTCCTATCCTTCTTAGTTCGTAGTTTGCGAGAGTGAGTTCGACATCTCTCGTCAAACCTCACCAATGACTCCCGAGTCGCGACCACGACTCAAGGTGTCATTGGTGGCATTTAGCACGAAGGACCAACAAGCTTGGCAATGCCTATGACCACTACACCGTGACTAAGCATTAAACCAATTCATGCAATTACACGAGATTGGATGAACGTGCAACGCACATTCATCCAGGAGCATATAACTCTCTCGCTTGCTACACAAACGAACATGACGAAGAGTTCAACATCAATCACATTCGTCTAGCACATCATCAACACATCAATATCATTTAGAAGCTCTAACTCATGCTTTGGATTCCTAATTAAAAGAGGGAAAGAGTAGCTAATTCCTTCCAACCCTAACAAGCAATCAATCAAGCAATTTGTATCCTCAAGCTACCAATAACATCAATAGCATCAACAATCATCATTCAAGCACAATAAGAGCACAATAGCAAAAACACCAAATAGATAGATATAAATGATCCTTACTACATAGAAATGGAAGCTTCAATCCTTGCTCCCAAGTACAAAAACTACTCTAGAACAAGAAAACACATAGAAACTAAGAAAACAAGAGAGAAAAAGCTAGGGTTTTGGCCCAAAACAGGGGCCAAAAGCTGTGGAATGAAGGGGGTGAAGAGGTATTTATAGGGGGAAGAAAAAGGGAGAAAAATGCTGCTGCAGGGCTGACTGGATGCTGTCGTCGCGACTCGCGACCAAATCAGTAACTCAGCCTTGCTGTTTTGTTTTGCTTCCTCCGGGTGAACCGTTGATCCGTTTCGGGAGTTCTTGTAGTCGATTTTATAGTTCTCGAGAAGAGGAATCCAATGGTGCCACTCTTGAAGGCTGATTCTTCTCGGAAAATTCTGAGAACCCCGGATCATCTTTCACCCGTTGCTTTGCTCTCCTTTCTTCACCTCTTCACTTCTTCATATCTTCAAAAAGCTCAAATGTAAAGGTCTTCAAATCTTCAAAGATAAATCTTCAAAGTCTTCAAATCTTCAAAGTCTTCAAACAAATCACCTTGTCACACAAAATCATCTAAAAAGTGATAAAAACGTCAAAGCCGCCTTTATCCCTCCTTAGATGATTTCAAGGCAAAATGCCACATGTAGAGCACAAAATTGCACAAAACCTAATCCTAAAAATCCTAAAATAACCATCTAAAATGGACACATCAATAGGGTTATATTGGCACTTTCGAATATTGAAATGTTATATTGACACATCTATCAACTAGGTAGGGTTATGAAAGCATTTTTTTTCAAAATAAAAATAAAGTCGGGACACTAGATAAACCTAAGAAAAAGCGCTTCTTCACACAATTTAACAAGGT
The DNA here is from genome assembly GCA_037428765.1 of Rubia yunnanensis. Lineage (NCBI taxonomy): Eukaryota > Viridiplantae > Streptophyta > Magnoliopsida > Gentianales > Rubiaceae > Rubia > Rubia yunnanensis. Next base: position 84,123,379 of record CM075062.1, on the reverse strand, counting down.
GATGTTAAGATCATCTACAAAAGCTCAAAAAATGCTGAGTTATGATAGGTAAGGCCTCTAGTATGAAAATCCTCTCTCGGAATATCAGGGGTATAGAAACTTCCCTCACTAGGTTAACTAGTTTAACTAAAACACGTAGATTTGAGATGATATGCATAATTGAAATAATGCATTTAAACGCACAATGCTCTTCACATATTAAAAAATGGTATTTTGATAATTGTATGTATGCACCTCATGGCAAAATCTAGTTATTTTGGAAGAACAGTTTACAGGTGCACCTTAAATTTGACCATGAACAATTCTTATTTGTCAATATACATAGTCCATAGTTAAATATAGCAATGGAAGTTGTTTTTTATCTATGGGCTAAGAACTTGACTTGGTAGGGCGGCTTTATGGTCTGATTTTATGGACATGAATAGTGATATAACCATATTTGTAGGAGATTTTAATGTGATCAGGTCTTTAGCTGAATACATGGGTCCTGCAACCCCTAATAATGCTACTAGTATTAGGGATTTTGATGAATTTATCATTGATAAAGAATTGCAAGAGGTTACAACTGTAGGGAATTAATTTATATGGACAAACTCTAGACTTAGGAACCTAACCTCTAAAAGATTAGACAGAGGTTCCTTACCATGGTTATCTGCTTTTCTTTCTTCCTCAATCCAAATCCTGAATAAAGAATCATCTTACCACTGCCCCTTATTTCTGAAAATAGAGGATAATTTCAATCAGCTAATTCACAATAATTGGAACAAACGTCAATTTCAGACAGGTATGTTAGGTTTTTACCTAAAAAATTTTAGACTGAAAAAAGAATTAAAAATCTCGAACAGGGAAGTATTTGGTAACATTGAACCTAATGTGCAAAAAGCAGGGGGAAACTAAAAGTTAGTTGAGATTAAACATGACCAGAATTGCACGTTAACTTCCCTGGTTAGTTTAAAGAAAGTTAAAGCTTAATTGATAAAAGCCCTAAATGTTCAGGAAATATTGGAAACAAAAAGCCAAGGTAGCTTGGCTACAAAAAGGGGATGATAATAGTAAGTTTTCTCACAACATAGTTAAAGAAAAAAATTGGTAGGTTACAGATCACCAAAATAATGAATAACCTGGGAGTTTGGAGAGATAGAAATGATGAAAATAAAAATGAGCCAGTTCAGTTTTATACTAAACTCCTCATCGATTCATCACTACCTTCATCAGGTCAGTACTTGCCCCATTTTCTAAGTCAAATCCCATGCCTTATCCCCTCATAAGATAATATTAACATCCTTAAACATGTCTCTATTGATGAACTGAAAATTGTGGTATTCAGTATGAATAAAAAGAGCAGTCCATGTGCTGATGGCTTTACTGCAAAAAATTATCAAATCACAGGACATCATATCTCAAGACCTGATGCTAATAGCTAATGATTTTCTCTCAGCTAGCCAGATTCCTAATGGAATTGCTAGTACCTAGATAACAATAATCCCAAAAAGCAAACCCTGTCCTCTTTTAATGACTACATACCTATATCTCTATCTAATGCCACAAAATAAGGGTTTTTCAAAAATCTTAAATGACAGGTTAAAGCTATTGATGGAAAAATTAGTATCCCCTCATCAGTCAGCTTTTATGAAAGGTGTGGATATAGGTGATAATGTGATATTGGTGAATGAAATGACCACATTTTTAGAGTCTAAACTGAGAACCCCTAATTGGATGATTAAAACTGATCTTGCTAAGGCCTATGATAGGGTGAGCTGGTCATTTCTTTACAGCGTCCAATTTAGGTTTGCATTTCATGGCATATTTACATATAATAATGAAAAAACATTGCCCAAATACTCCTAGAAGGTGGTTTTGGTTGTGGATTGTGGTGATGTTTTTGTGGTTTTAGGTAAGAGTTTAAGGATATGGTTGAGAATTTTTTTAATTTTTTGAAATAAAATTAAAAACACTAGCCTAATTTAAAAGTTTGGGTTGCCTCCCGAGAAGCTCCATATATTTAAGGTCATCGACACGACCCTCATGTTATCCATATGGTGCAGGCTTGAGTCCCTCCACCATGAGCTTCCAAGAGTAGAGAGGTGGGGGTAGAAATCCTTTAAGGAAATGATTTTGTGGAGGTGGAGTTTGCCTTAAAGGAGATGGATGGTTTGAGAGGTTAGCATAATCATTTGGCTCCCTTATTGGCTCCTCCAATAATTCCAAATATGGTGGATTTGATTCAATTGGTGGAGGTGGGGGTGATGATGGTAAGAACTAGCAATTGAATCATGTAGCGTATACACATCAAATCACAAGGGTAAGCCACACAAATAATCTTGAATCTATGGTCCTTAGAAATGCTCAGATGTACCCTACCATACCATATGCTAAAAATTTAAATACTCAACTTTTCAACTGATCCAAACTTCTTCCTGCAAAATCCACGATGGCTGCACCATTTCTCCCGCTTTCGGCGAACTGCAAACCATAACATGGCAGCAAACTGAAAGCTCAATTCAATTATCTCAACAAAAATAAAAAGGATTGCATATTTACAAGAAAAAAAGAATCATTTTGTTCAAGTACACCAATAGAGTCAGCAACACTACTTTTTAACCTTCAATTTGGTTATTGCATTAGGCGCTAAATTAGCACCGGTTGAAAAACTGGTTCTAACAAAAAAAACTGGTGCTAAATTTGCACCTGTTGAAAAATCGATGCTAACAAAAAAAATCGTGCTATCACGGTACATATTAGCACCGGTTTTAAAAATGGTACTAAAAGTAGGGATTTAGCACCATTGTTTTTCCAACCGGTGATACCGTTTCATCGGTTTCTTAGGCACCGGTTTTTTTTACTAAAAACCTAGTGCTAGAACAAAAAGAAACGGTGCTAGAGGGGGGTCTCTGTGTTAGTGCTTAATCCCGAGGGCTAGTTAAGTATCAATAAACCTTGTAATCTAATTCTAAGGGCTAGTTAGAGAGCAAGTCAAAATTAGGCGTACCCCGAGGGCTAGACACCTGAATTTCGTGCGGCACCGTAAGGGTTTGCGAGTTTCCTTATTTTTTCAAAGATCTTAATTCTGCAATCCATCTTCTTCGTAAGGGGATTCGTATCAGTTGGTATCAGAGCAAAGCAAAAGAATTGGTGGCCGAAAATTTTCATCAGGGGTTTGGGGTTTTGCTCTTTATTTTCAAAATTTTTAAGGTTTATAAACTCTTTCATGTCGTATTTTAATTGTGTTTGTTTCATCTTTCTTAGTAGGAGGATTGATTCTAGAGTTGAAGGATGTCGAAGGGTCCGAGAGTTAGAATACTTCGGTATTACTATCTGCCTTCATATTCATCAATCGAGTCAGGAGGACGTCGAAGGGTCTAAGCATTAACAAGTATTATCCGCCTTCACCTCCCTGCCAGTTTTGTATATTTTAGGTAGCTTATACAATTTATGTGCTTGTGATATTTTTCGTCCACTCTTCTAAAAATTATTGCATGCTCATAATCTTATTTGTTTTCTTTATCGTTCTTTCATTCCGTGATCTTGAATTGTTCTTTGATTCTTGATTACACCTTATTAAAAAAAAGAGTCATTTGTGTAATTTTCCACTTATATAGAGTCATATTCTTGATCCTTACGATCTTGAATACCTTGAAGTTTATTTGAACTGAGAGGAAGTTGTCGCAGTTTTCTTATTCCAAGTTTTATATAGGCTAAATTTGTTCCAATTTTTTTTTAAAAAAAAACATAAAACAGAAGATTTTGGATTTTAAAATCAGAATTTAGGATTTTGAAATTGAAAATTTGGGGCTGGTTTGCAATTTTTGAAAGTTTGGATAATGTATTGCAATTTTCAAAAATTTGGGAATTGTACACGGTTTTGAATTTCTTGAGGAATAAGATTCTGATTGTGAGTGTTATATAGTGTGGAAAAATCAAATTGTGGCTAAAAAAGAAAGAAGAAAAAAGGAAATCCGATTTGAAAAGGGAAAAGAAAAGTCAAAATCCTAATCGGAAGAGGAAAAAGAAATAAAAGCCAATTGAGAGAGGGGTTTTGATCTAAATTTTCAACAACTGGGGGACAAGTAAGTTATTAAAATCCTTTACCATACGGGATTTGGATTTGAGTTCCTAATTCGAATTGATTTCAGAAAAGTTACTTGAATTTTCAGAACCCATTTGTCGCCTATATGAAGCATTCTTATTTTGATCCTAACTTCTTCATTATAGCTTCAATTTGTGCCATTCAAATTTAGTTTTGTTCCTTATTCTCTTTATAATTTGGAATTCTAGATCGTAGAGCCTAATGTTTAGTTTATATATTTTTAAATTTCAAAAATATTTATGTAGTACTCATCTCTATATTTTGCTGCAGTGAATTGATCAATTTCCCTTACATTAGCCTTCGTCTTATGAGTTGTGAGTGTTATATACTTGGTGAGTGACCTTAATAAAGAAAGGGAAGGGGGGAACATTTATTACTAAACAGTTGTTTCTTCTTAGCAGGGATGGCGGACGATCTGTTCGTCTCGCCATTTGTTGCCAGACCCAATAATCGACCTATAATGAATGTCATGAATTCTTCAATGAATGATTTTCAGAGAATTTCCAGGAAGTTAGATGAGTTTGAAAATCCTACGCCACCTCGTTCTGCAAGACATGTTGAATCTGCGAGTGATATCAGAGGGTTGGAGTATAATATTCCTAGATTTGATGGTCGATCAGAGATGGGGCTGGAGGCGATGCTGATCAGCGGTGGTCGGTCTAATTTCTAAATTTTTTTCTTTTTCTTTTTCTTTTTTATGGTTCAAAGGAACTCTTGCATTGCTCTGATATTAACTGAATCGAGAGGCAGATTGAGAACCTATTTGATCTTAACAAACACCATGAGAAAGCAAAGATCAAGGTCACAGAGTATTCTTTCACCAATTATGCCATAGAATGGGGGGAAATTTGAAAGAATCAAGATGTCTTGTTGGAAAGAAACATATCTCTACCTAGGAGAGATTGAGGACCAAGCTTCAATTATATCATGTTTCACGAAATTTATTTGATGGAGCAACATTCATATCTCAGCAATATTAAGCAAGGAAACCGTAATGTAGATAAATACTGCAAGATCTTGAATTAGCTATTAGAAGAGCTGACATGAGTTATGTGCCCATTTTATACTGTTATATTAGGACTTTTAGGATTCACTTTTGTACACTTTTGTGCTCTAAATGTGACATTTTGACTTGAAGTTCTCTAAGGAGGGTTAAAAGCGACTTTTACGCTTTTATTACTTTTCTAGAGAATTTTGTGTGACAAGGTAATTTGTTTGAAGACTTTGAAGAATAGCTTTGAATATTTGAAGATTTGAAGACTTGTATTTGAGCTTTTGAAGATTTGAAGAATTGAAGAAGTGAAGAGAATAGGAGGATATGAAACAAAAAGGAGAAATAAGAAATGGTGCTGGAAGTGGAGCCCGTCGCGACTCGCGACGGACGAATGGCTAGAAACTATTCTTGCTTTTTGTACTAACCTTATCATCTCCTCTTCAACAACACGAATTACCTCTTCTTCCTGCATTTTTGTGGGTTCAAACCCTAGTTTTTCTTTCTTTCTTTTCTTAGTTTTTGTAGGTTAATCATATCTTTTCATTATCTAGCTTAGTTTTATCTTTGGAGCAAAGGATTGAAGCTTCCATTTTATGTAGTAAGAACCATATATATATATATATATATATATATATATATATATATCTATTTGGTGCTTTTGCTATTGTGCATTTATTGAGCTTTGAATGTGAATTGTTAATGTCATTGATGTTGTTGGAAGCTTGAGCATATGAATTGCTTGTATGATTACTTAGGGTTGGGAGAAAGTAGCTAATTCTCCCCTCTTTTAATGTGGAATCCAAGAGCATGAGTTAGAGCTTCTTAAATGATGTTGGTGTGTTGATAATTGCTAGATGAATGTGATGTTGTCGAACTCGTTGTCATGTTTGTTTTAGGTAGCAAATAAGAGAAGTCTATGAATGACGATTGTTCTTGTCTAATCTTGTGTAAATGCACGAATTGATTAAATGCTTAGACATGGTATAGTGTTTATAAGTGTTGCCAAACTTGTTGATTCTTCGTGCTAAATGATATCAATGGGATACTCTTAGTACTAAGGGAGTCATTGGTGAGGTTTGACAAGAGATGTCAAATTCACTCTTGTAAACTACTATCTAAGAAGGATGGAAGATTTATCTTCACAACAAGTAGTCGAAGTAGTGAATAGATTGTTTTGATCATTCTTGAAGCCTTTGTTATTTAGCATTCATGTGTTCTTAATGCTATGTGTTACTTCATTTATGCCACATATTGTTTGAGAATAGGATGTGTTTTCATGATTTAAGTGTTAGGAGGTTAGGAAAGTGATGAATTCCTTAGCTCCTTTACATGAAAATCTAAGAACATGAACTTAGAAATTCTTGTGCATAATGTGTGGTGATTCTTGCTAGATAAGTATGTTAATGTGGTAGGTAACAAATGTGATAGGATGAGTGAATGGTTCAATGATCTACATTAGGTTTAGAAGTGGCTATCGATTGCCCCCAAGGCTTTATCTTTTGTAGTTTTAAACCCCTTTTTCTTAGTTTTGTTTGATGATTTAGCAAAGTTTCTTGACTTTGCTAGTTGTCTTGTCTTTTAACTTTCATAACTTAGGACCACCAAACAACCAAACCCCCAAATTTACTTGCTTTTATATGTGTATATACATCTACTTCTAGCATAATAGCAACCTTTTGTGTCTAAACGCTTGAGAAAATCCCCCTTCTTCATGGACGGCCCCGACTTGCCGCTATCTGTTGTAGATAGTAGCATTTAGGGCTTATAAATATTAACTTTGAGAGGCACGACGACAGCCTCCCAATGAGAGAAGATGATGCCTATATAGAGAATCGATATATTGATGGTTTAAGAGAAAATATGCAAATTTTGGTTAAGCTCTAGTATTATGTTTCCATACAAGATTTATTGTTCAAGGCTAGGTTTTTTGAGTCGACATTAAGACCCATAGGAAGCTCTAATTTTGTCTACAATAGTTAAAGGCAAGTCTATGATTTTAGAAGTCCAAATTCGACTATGGGTGGTAGAAATTCGAACATGGGTGGCCAAGGAAACCCTAATTCGATCAAAACCTACTGAAATCTACCATTTAAACCTACCGATCGAAGAATGATTGCAACCAATCAATCTCCTAGACAAAATACAGGTAAATTAATTTCTACTTCATCAAATATAGTTTCTTCTAACAATCCTACATATTTCCAATGTAATGAACAAGGACATGTTCACAATAATTGTCCCCATGAATGAATTATAACAACAATGGAGGAGGAAGAACATGATGATAGCTTTCATGGTATAACATTGAAGAAGAACAAATAGATGATGAAATCATCATTGTTGACAGAGGTGAGCAAGGTCCTGAAACCCAAGAAGGTTTTGAGACGTATTCCACAGAAGTTGCCAAAATTACTCCCCCATAAGGAACAAGTAATTTCAACCAAAATAGTGTCATTTTTGCCAAAAACACTGTAAATTTCACCATACACACGTTTTAGGTCGACCCTAAGGAAGGTAAAATAGGTAAGTTACAAAATGATTCCGATAATTCGCATAAAGTATTGTCTTCACATCTTGGTCATTTACCTTCTATTTATATGACGAGGCATTAACTATCTATTGGCTCTAGTAAATCGTTTTATACTTCAATAAGAGATATCGATCTAGCTTTGACTAATCATTCTTTTTTTCTTATAATGTCCTTTAAAGAAAGTTACTATGCCAAAGAAGATATTCCTGTAGATATGCTTTCACGGTTTGTTAAGTTGTTATAGGAATTCAAGGATGTCTTTATAGGTTATATGCTTCCCATTTTTAGAAAAAAAAATTTATCCGGGAGGGAATGATACAAATATCAAATGCTTTGATGGTGTTTTAAATGATTTGATGGATCAACTTTATGATGAAGAATTGAAGAAGGAGTCATCATCGACATCTTGGATTTATTGTTCAAGACTGTCGAAGAACTGAAGATATCATGAAGAACACTATACTTTTTTTCCCACAGAGTTTGTAATGAGGTTGTGTGATCACTGTAAAATATTATAAAATTATTTAATTTTGGATTTATGGATTGACAGTTCGGCCATGTGGGCTTGGAAGAGTTAATTTTGAAATTACAGTCCATTAGTGTTTAGTATATTCAATTTTATTCTGATTAGAATTAGATTTGGTAATATTAGATAAGGAAATATTCTTCAAGGTTAATTCTTGAAGAATTCGGCCAGATTATCATTTATTATAGATATTTTAGTTAAATATGGGTTTAGCTTCATAAAGCTGCCATAAGTCGATTTAGTTTCCAGTTGTGATTAGGGTTTATGCCGAAATATACCCTATAAATAGGGGGCTTGTCCAACGAATTTAACACACTTCTATCAATCAAATATACAACCTTTTGAGTTCATACTTTTTGCTTGCGAGCTATTCCATTGTTGCTTAACCCTGAGGGCTAGTTAAGTATCAATAAACCTTGTAATCTGATTCCGAGAGCTAGTTAGAGAGCAAGTCAAAATTAGGCGTACCCCGAGGGCTAGACACCTGAATTTTGTACGACGCAGTAAGGGTTTGCGAGTTCCCTTGTATTGTCAAACATCTAGAAACATACTTTAAGAATTTGAGTGTGTGCAATTTTACTGTTTGTGTGTGCGACACTGTGTGCGATTTTGTGTGAGACTGGAAATTTTGATGCAACACCACTTCTTACTTCTATTTTTTCACCTTACCAGCCTGATAACGGTTACAAGCGGTGGAATTGGCCGCCGGCCATAGCTTTGCCACTGCCAAACCTCCAAACAGAAACCCCCCCCCCCCCCCGCCACTAGTAAGAGCTTCCTCCAAGCTCTGAACGCTAAACCCTCTCCGCTCTTCACCTCTTTACCCGACACGCCTAATCTTCACCCTATCACAGAATACAAGGGAAAAATTTCTTTCATTCTCCCACCGGAGGAGGGCGAGTTACTGGCGTCTCACTACCAGAATGATTTGGTCGGGAAGTTCAACAGAGGAAAGCCATCAATGGATACTCTTCAAGCCACTTTTAAGTCCATAGGTTTCAAATCAAAGTTCCAATTGGGATCTCTGGATTACCGCCACGTGCTTATCAGATTTCAGGAGAGTGAAGACTATCAGAGATGCTGGATGAAGGGACAGTGGATGATTCAAGGCTCAATAATGAAAGTACAAAAATGGTCACCTGACTTCTCCCCTGTAGCTGAATCATCTGTTGTTCCAGCCTGGGTAACAATCCATAAACTCCCTATTCATTTCTATAATACATCCGCAATCATTGGTATGAGCAGTCAGATTGGTAGGTTCCTTAAATGGACGCAGCAACTAGTGCACTGACTAGGCCATCTGCAATCAAAGTGTGTGTTGAGGTTGACCTTATGTCTTAGTTGCCATCTACTATAGTGGTTGGAATAGGTAGCAAAGTAGCTGAGTACCCTATTGAGTATGACAAAATGCCTTCATATTGTACTCAGTGTAGGATAATTGGTCATAGTAATGCTATGTGTAATTTCTTGCACCCAGAGCTAAGGAAAAAGCACCTTCCGATCCCCAGAATAAATGGAAAAAAGGAAAACAAAGACACAAATCAGGTGGAACCCTTTCAAGCCTTAGATCCCTATCCTACACTGGTCTTAGATGTGGCAGAGTCACCGGGTCTATCAGCTTCCCAGAAATAAGTAGGGTGTCTGTTACAACAAAGTAAGACATGTCTTCATCTGAAAAATAGTATGGTACAAGCCTTCCCTGATATTAATAAGAAAAGAAACGGTTCCTTTTATTCTCTGGATAACATCTCTAAGCCTATTACAACTACAATTTGGAGAAAGAAAAAACACCCGATTGAGTCAGTACCCATCCAGGAATCCCAGACAATAGAAAAAACTATCAAGATTTCAAATGCCTTTCAGTCCTTAGAAGCTTTAAATGAGGGAGATGATTATGAGGAAGCAGCAGAAATATTCCATGAAACACTGGAATCTCAAGAAACAAATGACAAGATCACAGACGAAACAGAACTTCCTACCTCAGAAGAAATCAGCCCCCATGACAGACTCACAAAGCTCCCCATTACTTTAGTAACAAATACACATGTCACTCCTGTTGCTTGCATCAACCATCATCCACTGTTCATTACAGATGCTGGGCGGACTCAGGGGCCAAATCTTCAACCCCAGCCAGTTCCTACAGTGGTAAACAAGGGAGCTCAATCCACAACTGATCAGAACACAAAATTATTTCAAAGCGCACAGTCAAAGGTTAGCACACACAAACCAATACCTAATTCATGTTTAGATAAACTTGATAAGAATCAGGATAAGCAATCAAAGAATAGTAAAGACACTGCTGTTAAAACAAGAAAGCTTAGATCCTCACAGAAAGCAACCACCACCTGTTTTAAATGATTAAATACAACATAATAGGAAACATGTTAGTTTGGAATGTTAGAGGCTACGGAACATCCTTGGTTAGATTAAAATCTCTTATGCTGTCTCACAAGATTGCTATTCTCTGTTTGATAGAGCCTTGGCATGAAAAAAAGAAAATAAACACTCTGATGCATGACCTAGGATTCAAAAATGGTCTCCCTGCTGAAAATGCTAAAATCTGGATCTTATGGAATCATGCTTTTAATGTAGTCAGCTTAAAAGAGTCAAATCAATTTCTTCAGGCTAGAATTACTGAAATTTACTCATCAGTCAGTTGGAACTGCTATTTTATATATGCTAGTGTAAATAGACAATCGAGGGAAGCTCTTTGGAATGATCTAAAAAACCCCCCTCCAGAACCTTCTATATACATTGGAGACTTTAATATTGTGGTCTCAGTATCTGAGTATAAAGGAAGGAAATCTCCCCCCACAAGAAGCATGAAAGATTTTAATGCCTTCATAAATAATCTAAACTTGCATGACATTCCCACTGTAGGAAATTCTTTTACATGGAGTAATAACAGATTCAGGAATAAATGTAAGGATGTTCTGTTCCAGAGATTAGACAGGGGCATAAGCAATTTGGATTGGTTGGAACTCTTTCCAAACAGCTCAATTCAGGTACTAAATAGATTGACCTCTGACCACTCTCCATTATTGCTGTCCATTCAATCTTCTGAAGAAATGGTTCCTAGGCCTTTAAGATACCAAGAAATGTGGACAAATAGACAAGACTTCCACAATTTAGTGGAAAAAACTGGAATTTACCGTCCACCTCTAGAGGAATGTACAGATTAGTGCATAAGCTTAAGAGACTTAAGATTGACATTAAATTTTGGAACATAAATACTTTTGGAAATGTCAATCAAAACCTGGTCGAAGCTGAAGCAAAAGTCAGTGATCTAGAAATAAAATTTCAACAGTCCCAAACAGAGTTTGACTTAGCTGATCTCAATAAGCACAAATCCTTACTTCTCAGATCCCAGACAGAAAAAAACATTTTCTTAAAACAGAAGGCAAGATTAAATTGGCTTAAACAGGGGGATGCAAATACCAGTTATTTTCACCACACCATCAGGGAAAGGAGAGCTAGATCTAAAATCAGTAAAATCAAAGATGGAAATGGGACCTGGATTACTGACCCACAGCTGATTAAAGATGAAGGAGTTATATTTTTTAAGGAACTTCTTAATGAGGAGACTCCTCAAAAAACTGGAACTTATCTGAAAAATGTTTTAGGGGAAATTCCCTCTCTGATTACGGAACAACAAAATCAACTCCTGCTTGAATCTTTCAATATACATGAATTGGAATTTGCTGTCTTTGACTTAAATAAAGCAGGTGCTCCGGGATCTGATGGTTTCTCTGGTCATTTCTTCACATTTTTCTGGGAAACTATTAAAGATGACCTTCTGGAGTCAGCAAATGATTTTATAAGTGGAGGCATAGTTCCTAAGGCCATCACAATCACATGGCTCACTTTAATTCCCAAAAAAACAATTCCAATTTCTTTCTCAGATTTCAGACCTATTAGTTTATCTAATTTTGTCAATAAAGTCTTCTCAAAAAATGCTTATGGAAAGGATTAAACCTCTAATGCACAACCTAATCTCTCCAGAGCAAAGTGCATTCATTAAAGGAAGGGAAATCACTGATAATATCCTCCTAATGCAAGAGATAACCAGGATGTTGTCCAGAAAATCAAAAGTTCCTAACTTAATAGTTAAACTAGATATGCAAAAGGCTTTTGATAGAGTCTCATGGCCATTCCTGAATTCCATTCTTCTTCATTTTGGCTTTCACGGGAAATTTGTCAAACTCATTATGCACAACATATCTGCTGCAAATTTTTCTGTTTTAATCAATGGAGCTACTGCAGGTTTTTTTGCAGCATCTAGGGGCATTAAACAAGGCGATCCTCTTTCACCATTTCTCTATAATTTGCTTTCTGAAGCTTTTTCCAGAGGATTAAAGAAACTTTTTAGCACAGTGTACCTTCAAAATTTTTCTCTGCCTCAGACTTGTGCTCCGGTCTCACATTTAATGTATGCTGATGACACAACAGTTTTCTTGAATACTAACCCTAGAGACATGAAGAGGTTCAAAAAGTTCCTGATTGCTTATGAACAAACCTCAGGACAACAGGTCAATTTCTCAAAATTGGATTTTTATGTATCCCACAGAACCACCCTTTCTACTGTTAACTCTGTTAAAAGGATTCTGGGGATGGAAAAAGGATCTTTCCCATTTAAATATCTGGGATTTCCTATATTTTCTGGTAGAAATCTGCAGGTACACTACCAACCACTACTGGAAAGAATGGATAAATCAACCCATAATTAGAAGAACAGATGGCTCTCTACTGCAGGTAAAATTATTCTGATAAATCACTGTTTTCTCTCAATTCCAACTCATATTTTTGCTATTTTGAGTCCTCCAAAAATATTTTTTTTAAAATGGAGAAAATGACCTCTAGTTTGTTTTGGGGGTATTCGGATAATCGGGAAAAGAAAAAATGGAGGTCTTGGAAAAAGATGAGTGTACCTGTCGAAGAAAATGGGATAGGTTTTAGGGATTTAAAGGCAACTGTTGATGCTTTTTCATGTAAATTGTGGTGGAAACTGCAGCTCAACTCCACGCAATGGACCCCTCTCTTATGGTCACTCCCAAAGTCTTACAAAACCTCTCATACGTGGTCCAGAATATGTGATATTACAGATAAAGCTAATAGCAACTCCAGAGTAATACATGGAATCGGTGACTGCTCATTTTGGAACGCTAACTGGACTGGAGAAGGAGTTTTATTTTATAAATGGCCTCAAGGAAGAGACATCCCCTTTGTGGACATCTCACTTAGGTCATTTATTAACAACAAAGCATCCATCCTTCCTCAACTGGAGCCATTTTTGGCGACCAATCTGTGTTCTATTTTGCAGGAAGCTAAATTGGAATATATACATGAGGATAGGCTCATCTGGATGCTAGCTACAAATGGAATTTTCTCCATCAAGTCAACATACAAAATTCTCAGACAGAGAAAGTCGAAGATCCTCCATTTTCAAAAGGTATGGTCCCCCTTCATTCCCAAAAAAATGTCAGTTCTTCTATGGAGAGCCCTGAATGGATTACTTCCTTTTGACAACATTTTAAGAAGGTTAGGTTTCTATTTAGCATCTAAATGCCCTCTGTGTCAGAATCACAATGACTCTTTAGATCACTTTTTCAACTCTTGCACCTCATCTACTGCTGTATGTAATTGTGTAACTAATTTTTTAAAGATCCAACACAACTCTTTTCCAACCTTGAAGAGTAGAGTTGAATTCTATCTCTCTTTTAAGGCAGAATCCAGCATTCAGTCTAATATCACCATTGCTGCTCTTCTTGTAACAATCTGGATTCTATGGATTAGAAGGAATACAATCTTGTTTGATAATGATTCCTTCTCCCAAGAAGCTTGTATCCATGAAATAAAAGGCATGATCTATCAAATTTTCTCAGTGAATCATTTGATAGGTAATCTAGACAAGAACAGATATTGGACACAGGCTAACATTATTCCTCATATTCAACAAAAGAAAAGGAAATCTTTTACAACAGTGAAATGGCAGAAACCCCTTAGCGGTTACAAGATAAATATAGATGCAACATGGATTACAGGGGGTTTTTCTGCTCTAGCTGTAATAGTTAGGAATTGTGAGGGGAAAGTGGTTAAAATAAGGGTAAAATATTTTCATTCCCCGTCATCTTTACAGGCAGAATTGATAGCCATCCAAAGTGGATATGAGTTATGTTCAGAATTGCATTTAAATGGATGTGGGTGGAATCAGACTGTTTAGTGGCAGTACAAGGTATTCAAAACCCAAATACCTCACCCTGGAGGACTTTCTCTATTTGCCAATCTCTGAATTTAAAACATCATATACACCCAATCCAACACACTCCTAGAGAGGCTAACAATGCAGCGGATTTCCTTGCCAAATTTTCTTTAAATAATAACTTAAATGGGGACCTAGAACTGAATTTATCCCCTCCTTTTCTTAAGGGACTCATTTATCTAGATAGACGTGGAATCCCTGGGATTAGAGAAGTTACCTGATAATATGCTGCATATGACCTTCTCATAGGATAGATACTGCTGATGTGTTTGTGCAATTTGTCAGGTTCTCATGTACTCCACATGGGGTGGAGTTTCATCCATTTGGAATCGCAACTATCATATCGAGGGGACTTCCGAGTGTTCGAGGGGATTCTCGTGGCTAGATGGGACTTTCGAGTGCTCGAGGGAACTCTCGTGTATTTGAGGAAACTACCGTGTGCTCGAGGTGACTCTCGTGTGCTCGAAGGGACAATCGCATGCACGAGGGAATACAGACTGCTCAATGGGATTTTCGACTGCTCGAAGGGAATTCCGATCGAGTGCTCGAGGGAACAATTGTGTGCTCGAGGAGGCTCTCGAGTGCTCAAGGTGGCATTCGAGTGCTCGAGGTGGCATTCGAGTACTCGAGGTGGCATTCGTGTGCTCGAGGGGACTATCTCACGCTCGAAGGAACAATCTTACACACGAGGGGACTACAAACTGCTCGATGGGATCAACGACTGATCGACGGGATCATCGACGACTGCTCGATGGGATTTTTGACCTCTCGAAGGGACCCCCGTGTTCTCGAGGTGACTCCCGTGTGCTGGAGGTGACTTTCATCTCACGCACGAGGGGACAATCTCACGCAAGAGGGGACTACAAACTGCTCGACGGGATTTTTGACTGCTAGACTGGATCATCGACTGCTCGAAGGGATCTTCGATTGCTCGAAGGGATCTTCGATGGCTTGAAGGGATCTGCGACTACTCGAAGGGACCTCCGTGTTCTCGACATGCATACTAGCACATTTCTTTTGACAGTTTTCACCCATGGATCTCACCGACGGGTAGTTGCTTGGACAAAGTAATGGAATAACACTTGATGTGGAGTTTCTTTACTTTGGAATTGCAACTACCTCCTCTACTTTCTGCACATACATAGACTCATAGATAGTAGTAACTGATCTTTTGGAGGCAATGTTGCCTTTTGTAAAAACTTACTTCATCATTCTGGTTCGCTCATCTTGGCTTGGGATACCAATATATTAACCCTCACCCTCGGGTGCTTTCACAGAAAAAAAGTCAAATATCTTAATTCTGCAATCCAGCTTCTTCGCAAGGGGATTCATATCATCGCTCAGTTTACATCTTTTGTTGTTTGCTTGCTCCATTAGTATAAATTTCTACACCATTTATTGGAGTTTTCTTGGGCTTTATGGCATATTTGTTGTGAGTTTCTTGTAACATTATTCTCATCTCATACCATTCATAAACTCCCCCAATGACATCTGGCTCATAAAATTATTGACCTATAGGGTTTCTAAAACAAAGTGATCATGGTACTCTGTGATAATTTCTCCACTTTGTTACGCGATGTTCGTAAGGTCCACAAATGTCTTGGTGAACTTCTTCTTTTGATGGATTCTTCCTATGAACATATCTGCTAATTGAGCCCTGGTCCGGATGCTCCGCTTGGACAGGCTATCGTACCAAACTATTGCAATCCTTGCCAGGAAGATAGGAAAGGCTTTGCACACTAGTTGGAAGGGTGCGTCGCGAAACCTCATCCTAGTTCTGTAAGAGTGTAGGAATTCCTTGGATTTGTCGATATGTCATATGCCTTTAGCTAGGTGGGCATTTTGAAGCCTTTTGGCATTTTTTAATTTTACAGATCTTCCAGTTGCACGGAGTGCTCTGTTTCATCTCAACATTATATGTCCTTGCTTCCACCTGGTTTATAGGTTGTTCTCCCTGCCACTTTTTTCCATCCTCTGATCCTTTTCAGGTTCCTAGGTAGTCTTGTGGTTATTTTTAAGTCCATTGGTAGTGCTAACAAACTGCATTTAGAGTTACTCTTTGTTAGCATCAATAAAATCTGCGAAGACTATCTTTTCCTTATCTACCTAAAGAAATTGCACTTCCTTATCATCTCTAAATTCCCAAACCTCTTTGATTGAGATGGGTCCTAGCCAACTTAGCGTGTTTGTCAGTGGTGGTGGGTTTGTCAATTGCGGTAGGTTTGCTAATGGTGTTAATGGATAGACCTGTCATGTTCTTCGGTTGGTTTGCCTGCCTCATGGCCCTTGAAACCATCACTTAAAAGGAAAAATGAAGACTATTTTCACACAGATAGTGCCACGTTAATGCAGTTATTCCCTCCAGGCAATGGCAGCAGTTCCAGTTCGTGAGTAGCCAAAGATGCTTTGATCCTGCAATGAATCTCCCGGATTGGATCCAAGGTAAGAACTCTTATACTTAATTTTGTATTTAGCACCTGCACATAATCTTTTTAATTGTTGTTATTACCTCCTTTTATAGCCTTCTACACCCTGTATTATTGGGGTGCCACCTGATATGCTCGTTGTATTGAGCGTGGCTATATAACTCTTATAAGTGCATATGTCATGGGCCACATTCTTTCAATTATGGGCTGAGTGGTGGTAGTTTGTATGATAGTGACCATATATCTCTCAGGTGGATAACATCTTTTACATGTAGCTGTCTTATTAGTCGATGTTCTCTCCTTATCTACACAAACAATTCGTTGACCTTGCTAAGTTTCCTTATGTGTGGGCGGAGTATAATGTTTAGGCTATACATATACCACTAAGCTTTTGCTGCTCCCCACCATAATAATAACACTTGAGATAGAGTTCAAGTATATTTGGTTGCATTAAGTTGTATTAAGATTTTTGGTGGTGGGACCAACCCATTTTTCTTCTTTAACTATTTTAGAAGTATGAATGGATTGATCCGAACAATCAAAAATATTTTATCAAGGAAAATACATACAACCACAGACATTTAATAAGGGAACAAATAGACAAAAGAGCATTTTTAACCCTATGTTTTGGTCGAAAGTGCATAAATGACCTTGTAAAAATCTGAAAGTGCAAAAATAACCCTGGATTTTGTTGATCGAAATGCCAATGGCCAAATTGGTTGAAAATGATCAAAATGACTATTTTATCCTCCTGTTAAAAAATTTAAAAATAAAAAATAGTGAAAGACAATAATACCATCCATGTTTTTTAACCAAACAATTTTTGTTAACAATTTTCTTTCTTTCTTTTTCCATTTTTCTCTTCTTTCTTTCTTACCTACGAAACTAACATAGATCTGGTGGTGAGCGACAGGGGATAGCGGGCAACGGGGCTGGATTTCTAGTGGTCGACCGAGCGACGAAGGTAAGATTTTTGGTGGTGGGCGACGATGGTAGGGGCCGATGGTGGTGGGGTTTCTTATTATGGGGTTGGTGGTACTGGGCAGTGCAGGCAACGATGGTGGATGCAAGGAGCGGCGGTGCAGTGGGTGCAAGCGGCGTGGTTCTGGGTGGCAGAGGTGATGGTGGTGGGTGTAGGAAGTAGCAGTGGGCAGGCATAGGTTGGAGTGGATCACTGAGTCACCGACATCGAACTATGGTGATGGTGGGTAGTAGGCAGAGATGGGGTGGAGCGCTGTGGGACTAGGGTGAAGCATGGCAGGGCTAGGGTGGAGCATGGCAGGGAGAGGTGGTGGCGGGTCACTGAGCGGCATAGGAGAGGTGGTGATGGTGGGTTTTAGGCGGATCTAGGATGAACTAAGGTTTTAGGGAGGAGTTGGGTTTAGGTGACGGTGATTCTAGCGGAGATGGGTAAGCGACATTGGAGTTTCGACTGGCGGAGCAGTGGTGGATCAAATATGGGTTTCTATGGTGGAGCGACAGAGCAATGGCGGCGGAGCAGTAGCAGCGGAGCGGTGGAGCAACGGCTGCAGATCGACATAGCAACGACAGTGGATCGGTAGGGTGGCGAAGCAGGAGAAACTGAAGAAGAAAAAGAAGAAACTTAAGAAGAAGTGATGAGTAGAATGGTCTATATATTTTTAGCTTTAAACTTAGGGGCATTTATGTTTTTTCATGTTTGGTCAATGGCTGACTTTTTGAGTCAACGTCGGAATTGAGCAAAATGGGTATAATTGCCCAATCTTATAAAAAATATAGGGTTAGTTTTGCACTTTCCAATTTTACAGGTTTATATTTGCACTTTCACAATTAGGGTCATTTTTGCACTTTTCCCAAAAAAATAATAGAAAGGTTAGGATGAAGAAAAAATCATAATTCAACAAAAAGAAAATTAAAATAATCATTCAAATGTGTTGGCAAAAATGCCTGACATTAATTACAATAAGTGAAATTGACATTTAACTCAACTAAGCTCAAGCAATAACTACTATATTACAAGGATATTTAAATCAAATGTCAACTAGATTGATTGTCTGTACAATTACATATTAGAATTCAAATAAAATTGCCATATCACCATAGGAATATTAACCTGCTTCATGCAAAAATCATAACCATTTGGCAAAGAGAAGCGTATCACGTATCAATCACTTCAGTAAACATGGATCTTGAAGAACTACAACATCACTTGATTCAAAATACGCTCTGTGTTACCCAAGTTGTGAACACTTGAAAAACACATATCTGGTGCATCCAAATTAATGGAAACCATAATACAAAACCACAAACAAAATTACGAAAACACAATCTGTACAACTAGATCGAATAAAACATCAACAAAAAAAGCTAAATTGAGTGATCATCATGAACATGATGATATAATCTATCGGGTAAAAACAAGAATAATATACGAAGACAAATCCATACTTATTCAATAGTAATAGCACTCAAAGAATATGAATTAAGTTATTAATGTTTTACCATCTCCCATGATGGGAAATAAGGAAAAGAAGATTGGAAAAAAATTGAGTTTTTTTTAGGGGGAAGGGTGTTCAGCGGTTGTGTCGAACAAAAGGGAGAGGGGTTTTTCTCACTCTTTTTTTATCAGAATTAAATAACAAGAAAGTGAAAATAACTGAAGAACCCGATTCAAGAATCCTTGGTAATTTGATCTAAAATCAACAGGCCGCGCGTGACGCGTTGCTGTAGACACCTAAGAGCATGTGCAATGGGGTTTCTTTGTGGTTTTTTTTGGAAAGAAACCACAAGACCCCCCACAATGGAGGTTTCTTTGTAAGGAACCCGGGCATTGGTACATTGCCAAAGAAAAAAACCGCCCCTAGTGGTTTCATCCAAAATCTCCCATGTGCTCCTGGAGCCGCGCTGACTGTTTTTTTTATCCTCCAATGAGTCATGTGGCAGCCTATTATAGAACCATGTGTCCAAATGTATTTTTTAAAAATTTTTGATTTTCTTTTAAATATTTTAATGTGTTTTTTTCATTTTAAATTTTTATAAAATTATATTAAAGTAAAAATTAAAATTTTAAAAATGAAATGAAAATTTAAAATTTAAAAAGTATTATTAAATTTCACATTTTGATTTATTTTGCGTTGGTAAATTTATTTAAATTAAATATTGAAGGTAAAATTAATAAGTAGGATAGAGAAAATCAAGTGAGATCCATAAAGTGGTTTCTCAGTGGTTTCTATGATTGTGGAGATAAATATGGAAAGATGTCTCTGTGGTTGGTTTTGGTGAAGTCAAGGAGAGATTAAGAGTTTTTTTTTTCAAACAGAATTATATTAATAACTAGAAATTACAAACAGCTCTTCCTAGTTGAAGTGCATGGTTGTGAACTACAAAAAAATATTTCTACCTACCTTCTTAACACAGAAATTAGTAAAATTCAAATTTAGATTAAAACTATGTCATAGACTAAGCTCTTGATTTCCTATGGTGCTGAAGACGAATTCTTTAATGATGAAGCAAGGATTACCGAATCCGTAACTAAGGTGATGTCTTCTGTATACTTCCTGGCTGCAAGTTGAATTGCTCTCCAAAACGTCTGAGCTTCTTCTTGAATTGGTGAGGTAGCAACAAAGAAGTCATAAATTGTGCAAGTCGATGTCTCCTCCAAATCTCTGTTTCAGAAATCCATTTTCCATGCACCCACTCCAACAGATTTCTTTTTGTGGAACAATCTATCATAACGCAACAACACTTGTGTTTGTGGAATAACGTCTTCTAAAGGAACGTGATGATGTAATTCTTGATTAATATGTGATCGTTGGTGACTCAAGTGTGAACTTAACAACTATTGATTTTCCTGTCTTGGATACTCTATTTCCTAATCAAGTTGTATGTAAGTCTGGTAGAAATTAAAACCCTCTCTTGCCGATTCCCAACATTGTATTGGAGATATATTGTGGTTTTTGAAAGCTTTAGCATTTCTATTCTTCCAGATTTTCCATAAGACGAAGACTTATAGTTGTAAACAACTTTTATGGGGTGTTGCTTGTAACCAGTTCTTGAACCAGTCGGTGAAATTTTTTTTGATTCCCTGAGTAAAATCAAAGCCTAGCGTCGATGCCCTCTAGATCCTTTTTGCGGTATCACATTGCATCAAAATATTACTTATATATTCCCTTGATGTGTTGCATCTGCTACAGTTGGGGTATGTAGTCAGCTTCTTTCTGTATCTATTAAAATGTGTGGGGAGAGCGTTTGTTAAAGAGTCTGTCTCCTGCGTAACCGTCTCATGGTAAGCCTAAGCCTTAAAATTAGGAATAGGGAAATAACAAATAAAAGATATCAAATTTGGAGAATAATACATAATTATATACAATGTGGGGTCTAATTAAAAGTTCCCTAAATTTCAAGGATTGAATATGCAAATAATAAAACATAATAGAAACCTCGTCCATCCTTCTTCTTCGACCAAAGTCCCTTGGTCTCCCTCGGTCTCCCTAGTTCCCCCCATCGAGCAAATTCCCGCTGCCTCCCTCTGCCTCATCTTCTCCAGCCACGATGAATATGTTCTCATTCACCAACGACATCTACACACTCATCCATACCTCCATTTTGAATTCTCTGTTCCAATTTCACTTTGATTTTCATCGAATGAATGCCAGCTAAACACAATTAACTCGTCTACGAAACTAATTTTCTAGCAGTCTTCCAGAGGTTAATTTCCACATTAAATAATCTGAAATGGACATGTTCTTATTGGATGTAGTATGATTCTGTCCAATTCCAATAATAATGCTGGAAATTTTAATATCCCGTCGATTTTGCCGATGAAACAGATTTGCCTCTAGGGTTTGATTTGAATTTGCACAGTACTAATTGGGTATGTACATGTTACAAGCTCAAAAGTGAAAGAAGGATTGAAGAGAATTTTTTTTTATAGAAAATGAAGCA
Organism: Rubia yunnanensis; assembly: GCA_037428765.1. Lineage (NCBI taxonomy): Eukaryota > Viridiplantae > Streptophyta > Magnoliopsida > Gentianales > Rubiaceae > Rubia > Rubia yunnanensis. Next base: position 84,101,634 of record CM075062.1, on the reverse strand, counting down.
AAGCTTCATATTTAGACGAGGGCGAATATAGAGAAAGAATATGAGTTTACACAATTTTTCAGATACCTCTAACACAGCTCAATGTCGTCTTTATAGAATTGGTAACTGTTCCCCCAGTAACTAAACTAACTTTTCTGGCCGCGATCACATGGGCTCATATATCAAATTCCCGCTGCTAACTCCTTTCGTCAGTTAGTTTGCTCCTGAACTAACTTTTATAATAGCCAAAAGACTTAATGGACCCACTTAGTTCTTTGGGATCATGAAAAACCCTCCCTATTAAGTTCAAGCTTGTCCTCAAGATTGAATTCTGAAAATTGTTGGTACATATTCCCACCTTATTTCCACAACATTTTGAGCTGATGGAAGAAAGCTTAACATATCTCTCAATCAATAAGGACTAAATGTATATCATCCAAACCGCATCATCTTATCTTAGTAATATATAAAAGATCTCCTCCCAACCCCATGGTTGATGCAAATAGTCATCAGGGGTAGAAGGGTAATTTTACAGGCTCATGTAGACACATATGACTGCCTAACCATGTGCGTCTATAGGTGCTATCAAGTAGGTCCAAAGACCCAACTTCTATGTGCTTCTACAGGTGCAGACAGTTGGCTGCCCAAAATGATGTCGTTTTGAGCGTCATTTTGGGCATTGGACGGTTCCATTGGACAGTTTGATTGCCCAAAAGGTTCCATTGGACGGTTCGATTGAGCGTCGTTTTGAGCATCGTTTTGCCCAAAAGGTTCCATTGGACGGTTCGAGGGGTGAAGGTTCCAGTGGAAGTTCGAGAGGTGAGAGTTCGAGTGGTACTGATTCGAGAGGTGAAGGTTCCAGTGGACGGTTCGAGAGGTGAGAGTTCGAGTGGAGGGTTCGAGGGGGGAGAGTTTGAGTGCAGGGTTCGAGTGATACTTGTTCGAGAGGTACTAGTTCGAGAGGTGAAGGCTCTATTGGATGGTTCGAGAGGTCAAGGTTCCAGTGGCGGGTTTGAGAGGTGAGAGTTCGAGTGGCAGGTTCCTTTCCACTGGAGGGTTCAGCAGGTAGTGGGATTCGAGTGGTACTGGTACAAGAGGAACATATTCAAGAGGTGAAGGTTCCATTGGACGGTTCGAGAGGTGAAGATTCCATCGGAAGTTTGAGAGGTGAAGGTTCTATTGGAAGTTCGAGAGGTGAGAGTTTGAGTGTAGGGTTCAAGTGGTACCGGTTCGAGAGGTACGTATTCAAGAGGTGAAGTTTCCATTGAAGGTTCAAGAGGTGAAAGTCCCAGTGGAGGGTTCGAGAAATGAGAGTTCGGCTGGAGGTTTGAGTGGTACTGGTTCGAGAGGTACGGATTCGAGAGATGAAGGTTACATTGGATGGTTTGAGAGGTGAATTTCCCATTGCAGGCTTCGAGAGGTGAAGGTTCCATTGGAGGTTCGAGAGGTTCGAATTCGAGTGGTACTAGTTCAAGGGGTACGAATTTGAAAGGTGAAGCTTTCATTGGAGTTCGAGAGGTGAAGGTTCCACCGGAGGTTTGATAGGTGAGATTTTGAGTGGAGGGCTCGAGAGGTGAAGGTTCTATTGGAGGTTCAAGAGGTGAGGGTTCCAGTGAAGGGTTCCAGAGGTGAGAGTTTGAGTGGAGGATTCCTCTCCACTGGAGGATCAAGAGGTAGTGGGTTGGAGTGGAGGTTCCATTGGACGTTCGAGAGGTGGAGGTTCCATTGGAGGTTCGAGAGGTGAAGGTTCCATTGGAGGTTCGAGAGGTGAAGGTTCCATTGGAGGTTCGAGAGGTGAAGGTTCCATTGGAGGTTCGAGAGGTGAAGGTCCCAGTGGAGGGTTCGAGAGGTGAAGGTTCCATTGGAGGTTTGAGAGGTGAAGGTCCCAGTGGAGGGTTCGAGAGGTGATAGTTCAGCTGGAGGTTCAAGTGGTACGGGTTCGAGAGGTACGGATTCGAGATGTGAAGGTTCCATTGGAGGTTCGAGAGGTGATGGTCCAAGTGGAGGGTTTGAGAGGTGATAGTTCGGCTGGAGGTTTGAGTGGTACTGGTCCGAGAGGTGAAGGCTCCATTAGAGGTTTTGAGAGGTGAAGGCTCCATTGGAGGTTTTGAGAGGTGAAGGTCCCAGTGGAGGGTTCGAGAGGTGAGAGTTTTGTTGGAGAGTTTGAGTGAAGGGTTCGAGTGAAACTGGTTCGAGATGTATGGATTCGAGAGGTGAAGGTTCCATTGGACAGTTTGAGAGGTGAAGGTTCCATCGGAGGTTCGATAGGTGAGAGTTCGAGTGGAGGGTTTGAGTGGTACTAGTTTGAGGTGAAGGTTCCATTGGACATTTGAGGGGTGAAAGTTTTTGTGAAGGTTTGAGAGGTGAGATTTCGAGTGGAGGGTTCATGAGGGGAGAGTTAGAGTGGAGGGTTTGAGTGGTACTGGTTTGAGAGGTTAATGTTCCATTGGACAGTTTAAGAGGTGAAGGTTCCAGTGGAGGTTCAAGAGGTGAGAGTTCCAGTGGTGGGTTCCTCTCCAGTGGAGGGTTCGAGTGGTACTCGTTCGAGAGGAACAGATTCAAGAGGTGAGAGTTCCAGTGGAAGGTTCGAGAGGTGAGAGTTTGACTGGAGGTTCGAGTGATACTGGTTCGAGAGGTGAAGGTTCCAATAGAGGGTTCGAGAGGTGAGAGTTCGAGTGGTACTGGTTAGAAGTGGAAGGGTTTTAGTGGAGGGTTTGAGAGGTAGTGGGCTCGAGTGGAGGTTGGAGTGGTACTTGTTCAAGGGGTACGGATTCGAGATATGCAGGTCCCAGTGGAGGGTTCAAGAGGTGAGAGTTTGGCTAGATGTTCGAGTGGTACTGGTTCGAGAGGTATGGATTCGAGAGATTAAGGTTCCATTGGACGGTTCGAGAGTTGAGGGTTTGAGTGCTACTGGTTCGAGAGGTACGGAATCGGGAGTTGGAGGTTCCATTGGACAGTTTGAGAGGGGAAGGTTGGTTCGGGTGTAGAGGTTCAAGTGTAAGGGTTCCAGTGGAGGGGTTCCGGTGGTATTGATTCGAGAGGTGAATGTTCAGGTGCGGGGTTCAAGTGGAGGGGTTTGAGAGGTGAAGGTTCAGGTGGAGAGGCTTCAAGTGGAAGGGTTCTAGTGGATGGGTTCGAGAGGTACCGATTCGAGAGGTGAAGGTTCAAGTGCACTTGAACCCTCTCCACCTGAACCTTTACCTCTCGAATCAGTACCTCTCGAACCCCTTAGCTGGAACCCCTCCACTTGAACCTCTTCACATGAACCTTCACCTCTCGAATCCCTCCACTGGAACCCATCCACTTGAACCTCTGCACCTGAACCTTCACCTCTCGAATCGGTACCTCTCGAATCCCTTCACTGGAACCCCTCAACTTGAACCCTCTCCACCTGAACTTTCACCGCTCGAATCGGTACCTCTCGAACCCCTCCACTTGAACCCTCTCCACTTGAACCTTTGCACCTGAATCTTCACCTCTCGAATCAGTACCTCTCGAATCCCTCCACTAGAACCCCTCCACTTGAACCCTCTCCATATGAACTTTCACCGCTCGAATTGGTACCTCTCAAACCCCTCCACTGGAACCCTTCCACTTGAATCCTCTAAACCTTCACCTTCACCTTCACCTCTCGAACCCCTCCACCTGAACCTCTACACTTGAACCTTCACCTCTCGAATCAATACCTCTCGAATCAATGCCTCTCGAACCCCTGCACTAGAACCCCTCCACTTGAACCCCTGCACTCAAACCTTCACCTCTCGAATCAGTACCTCTCGGAATTGATTCGAGAGGTGAAGGTTCCATTGGAGGCTTCGAGAGGTGAGGGTTCGAGTGGCAACATTCCTACAACATTTCTATAGTTTGTTATCAAACTCACCGCGCGATGTGTTACCTAACTAGTATGAATAATTAATGTCAATATTCTTGTGTAGGTTCACTTTGCCATGTTAACAAATCTCCAAGCTCTGAAACCTTCAAATAGCAAAAGGTTAAGGACATTGACATTATTCATGTTCATATATTCATCTGCATCTTTCATATTCTGCTTAGAATTATTTTTGAACTGATCCTCTTGCAATTCTCCAGCTTGTGACTTTCTAGCCATCTTTCTGACCTGATATGCCTCATTGATAGTCACTACCTTTTCCATTTCTTCGATCACACATATGCTCACAAATACAAGTACATTGGATGGAAGCTGGAAAATCAAGGATGCAAGCCCTCTTGAATGATCCACAGCATACCCCAGGCAGCGCCTTCATTGGCACTCATTTAGCAAGAGAAGTCTCAAAAGAATGAAGCCATGTAATTCTTTGGATCTGCATCATCCAAAATGAAGCCATGTTCCTTACTAATAATGCAATATTGAATGTGAACAGAATAACCAAAGAAATAATGATTGATACTTTTTCATGGTATCCTAAACAAGGCGTCAATCTCCAGCCGTGACACGGTAAAGAAGATGAGCAAAAAAAAATCCAGTATTTAGTTAAGCACTATAAACTCTTGCATAAGGTATTAAAATGCAAGGTGAAGAATCCAGAATGCTCTAAAAATAGACCATTGATTGAACCAGCAAACTGTGTTTCTTCATGTTCAACATAACAAGATTTCCATCCCCAAGAACCAAGTTGTACAATATTGCAGTCTTATTCCACTTCTCAGATTTCAATAAGAGTATGTTTCTCTACCATCCTAACTATATCCAGTTGTCTTCCCTCAACCTCAAATATTCAATCTCCATAATCCAATATGGCATTGTAGATATCCATCATGCACTTAACCATCCCAATCTTACCAGCTAATTTTTCCACCTCGGCATTAAAAGAGCTGTATAAATCTTAGTAGATAGAGCTACAGAAAATTTGCGAATAATCTCCGCTACCTCTGAACGCAGTCACGAATTTCTCCCATTACTTAGGAATATCTTCCATTCCATCACCCAAGTCATTGATAGCATACTCATCAAAAGATCGCTTCACTTGTAGCACTCGTTCACTTTTCATTTTATTAGTTTCAATCCTTATGCAATCCATATATTCGCCAATATGTATGATAGAGGTTAAACCCAAGAAGGCCATTGGGCCGAAAGTATAGCAGTCCGGTTATGGGAATATTTAACACTCTACTTAATTACTGCATTCGTGGGTAATTAAGGGCGTTAATTAAGGAGAACGTTATTTAGGACATGAAGTATAAATACAAGTTATGCATTTACTTATGATTCCTTCTGTCTTAACCATATTTGGATGCTTGGACTAACTTAGGCATCGGAGTGCTGACCCCCAGAACCCTAGGGACAGTTTATTGCAAACCGGTCGGTGGTCGAAGACACATCATGTTGCGCCATCTGTGGGGGCGACTAAGCCGAATCAAGGGGTTTAAGAGTTTATGTCCACGGTAGTTCGAAGGAGAGAAAGTTGAGAGGTCAATAGGCACGGGGGCTGGATCTTCACCAAGGTTAACACCAGAGAATCCAAGAGGAGAAAATGACGGCAGCATCGAGGACAGCGAAATGGCTAACATTCAAACGACGGGAACAGAGTTGCGAGCGGAGCCTAATACAGGCGTAGGCCACGAGGGGGGGCAAACCTTAGTGGCGGTTGGTGTAAATCCCCTGGAGCCAGTCCAGAACGATGTGCCGGGCCTTTGAGGACGCTGGAAGCGACGGGAGAGCAAAGACAAGGAAACACTGTTTCCTTGCTCAAAAGGGTGGCTGATTTGAGAGATGGAAGATTTACGGAGGTTTTGGGAGATTCTTATATGGAAGCTTATGGTCAAGGAAATCAGAAGGTGGAGAGGGCGACCCCAAATCAAGATGTGGAACGAGCAGCTCAGGTCCTGGCTGCTGCCGGTTATCAAATCACCCCTCCTTCGAAAGATGATAGGGTCACGATGGTAGCATTACCGCCTTCACCTTTGGGAATAACTACTCAACCCCGATAGCCTACCCTTATCAAGGATGTTCTAGAGAACCGTTACTGGCTAGATCCCAGCCTTCTATTCCTATTACTCCCAAGGTCCCGTATATGCGCTACCTCCACTAGCCCCATCTGCTCCTGTCCTCGACCTAGCCAGTCCCGGAGTAGCATACGGAATAATGACCTCTTCCGACATGCAAGGATATGGGAGTATGGGAATCAGCCAGGGGTTGTACAATCCTTATATACAACCACTCTCACCGCCAGCATACCCGAGTCTCTGACAGCATTGGATGAACCTAGGATACGGAGTGACCCAACCTCTGTATGTGCTACAGTTGGGTGATCACGATAGGGGACTGAATCTTCTTGGGGGACATCATGAACCCCCCTTGGATGTAAGAGAATCATTGAGAAAATAGTTGGATATGTTGATCGGTCCCTTGGGCCAGGCGGCGGGGTCTCCTTTCAGCTCGGTAATCATTGGGGTTCGATGGCCAGTAGAGGTGAACCCTTCAGAAGGACTTCCCACGTACAGTGGTGAAACTGACCCTTGTGAGTTCATACAGACGTTCCTGGGCTTGATGAGTTCGAGGGACATTGATGAGAAGTTAACATGGAAGCTAGTAGATAGCTACTTGTGGGGAAATACACATGAGTTGTTTAATAAGTTACCAAGGGGCTCACTTCGATCGTATCAGGACTTCAGCGGAGCATTGTTGAGCCAGTACGCACAGAAGAAGAAGTTTACTAAAGCCTTGTTAGAACTCTACCAGACGAAGCAAAAGGCAGGAGAAAGCACGGAAACCTTCTATCACAGATATGTAGATGAGAGTTTGGGTGTGATAGAAATATGGAGAATGAGGTAATCCAGGGGTACCTGCTGGGGATGCAGAACCTAGAATTATACAAGAAGCTGAGCACCAATACCTGTAAGACTTTGCAAAAAAACTTCAGGAGGTTGTAGAACAGTATTCGAGGGTAGATGAGGTAACTAGAAAGAAAAGTTATAGCTTGGAAGAGAAAGTAGGAAGAAATGTAGAGCATAGATGAAAAAGGCCGATCGAACCCATAAGAACACCTTTCGAGAGGTATAATCCATTACCGCCAGCGCCTGGAGGAAAAACCCCTACACAGATTTTAAGCATACATAGAGGATTGTTCCGGACACCCCAATCCTTGCAGAGTTCGTACAACTACGTGGAAGGCCGGAGAGCAAAAAATTGGTACTGTGATCATCACAGGGATTACGTGCATGACACAAACGATTGCTTGCAGTTAAGGATGGAGATTGATAGATGTGAACGAGAAGGATAGTTTGGAGGACAGGGACATAGGAGCCAAGCTGCCCTCTCAAGGCCTCGAATGAACCACTGGCAGCCTTATAGAAGAAACAATCAAAACAATGGGGGTATAGGAGAGAGAAGGCCTCGATAATAGGTGGTTCGAGACAGGGAGCAGGAAGGAAGGCAGGATAGACCCCAGGAGCAACATGGGGGAAATCAAGGAAACCAAAATGGAGAAAACCAACTCGCCCGAAGTGTAATTAACGTCATCAATGGCATGGTGGGAGAGAGATCCTCGAGCATTATTATAAGAGCTGAAGCTCGAAGGGTTCTCGCGAAAGAGCCCAGTCATAAAGGTTTTGGCCAGACGAGAAGGTCACTTTCTCGGAAGCGGATGCTATGCCAGACCAAACATCCCATGGGGATCCTATGGTAATTTTAGCCATTATTGGAACGTCCTTGATCAGAAGGGTGTTCGTTGATGATGGAAGCAGAGTGGAAGTGAAGTTTGCTGAGTGTTTCGACCAGTTGGACATAGGGCGTGAAAATTTGAAAAAATATGTTTCCCCTTTATCAGGCAGGATTCAAGGGAAATCCAATATTTCCCATATGAGATATAACACTACCCGTTTGAGTAGTGGATGGTGACAAGGGAGTGACCATCAGGTGTAATTTTGTTTTCGTGGATGCACCTTCCCCTTATAATGTGATTCTAGGAAGGTCATGGATGTGCCAGGCTCAGGCGGTCTGGTCACCCTGTCACTTGATGATGAAGTTCCCAACTGAGAAGGGGGTGTCATCCATTTGAGGAGATCAGGCTGCGGCCTGAAAATGTAACCTCGCAGCGGTACGAGAAACAAGGAAGCAAAGGGATGTGGCTGTAGTACATGCGGAGGCAGGATTAGCTGATACAATAGAGATGCCTATTTGAGATAAAGGATCAGTAGCTATTTGGAAACTAATTCCTGAGGGCGTGAAAGGAAGATTGAAAGACTTGTTAGGAGAGTATGAAGATGTGTTCTCATGGGATACATCTGGCGTGACGGGGGTCCCTTCGAGTCTCGCACTACATATACTGAACATTAACCCTTCGATTAAGCCAGTGAAACAGAAGAGAATAGTGTTTGCTCCCAAAAGAGTTGAGGCTATTAAAGAAGAGGTGGAGAAGTTATTGAGGGCAGACGTAATCGAGGAATTATTCTATCCTGATTGGATCGCTAACCCAGTTATGGTCCCAAAGCATGATGGAACATTGATGTTGTGCATAGATTTTACTGACTTATATAAATACTGCCCCAAGCATAGTTACCCATTGCCTCCAATTAACAAGCTGGTGGAATCCATCACTGGATGTCGAATTTTGGCATTCTTCGATGCGCATAAGGGGTATCACCAAATCTTCATAGTGGAAGAAGACAGGGAAAAAATATCGTTCATTACAGATGTGGGAACGTACTGCTATAAGAAGATGCCTTTTGGGTTAAAGAATGCTGGGGCTACTTATTAGAGGCTGGTTGATAGACTGTTCAGAGGACAGATAGGTAAGAACTTGGAAATATATGTGGATGACATGGTGGTTGGGAGGTCATCGTCGTACCTCTCAAATTTAATACTTTTAAGCCCTGTTGCTTCCTATCTACAATAAAGTAGACAATGGCAAGTCGGGGTCGTCCACGAGAAGAGGGATCTTTTCAAGTGTTTAAACATATAAAGGAGAAAACATACTAGCCATGTATATACATAAATATATATATAAGCAAGTAAACTGGGGGGGTTTTTTGGTTTGATCCTAAGTTATCAAATTGAAATACAACAACTAGCAAAGCAAGAGAACTATGCTAATCATGCAACACAACTAGATACCATGTAAATGATAATTAACGGAGCCTTGGGGGCAATCGATTTTCACATCCAAACTTCACATAGTTCATTGATTCATTCAGTCATTCAATTACATTTATTGTCTATAGGAAATGTATCACGTCTCATTCAAAGATCAACATTCATTCCTCCTTAAAAGTAGTTTGCAAAGACAAACAACGACCATTTGCAAACTTCATTGATGATCACCCTAGACAAACACCATCATAAGGGTGTTTCATCAATGACATTTCACCCAAAGAACCAAAGGTTTGATAATAACAAGCCTTCTACCAAATGCATAGTCATTGAACCAAACAAAGCATTCATTAGATTAAACTAAGAACAAACAACATTCAAGGTTCAACCTTTCTTTGCATCTATATGAAAAATATGAAACCAACCACATTAACATACTCATCTAACAAGAATTACCTCATATTATACATAAGAATTACCTCATATTATACACAAGAAGTTCTAAATCCATGCTCTTGAATTTCCATATCAAATGAGTCAAGAAATTTGCAACTTTCCTAACACCCTAACATTTCAATCTTACAAACATTTCATATACTCAAACAACTCATGGTATAAATGATGTAAAACACAACATTAATGGCATAATAAATGCTCTCCAATAAAAGTTCATAAATGAGCAAACATAGAATCTTACTACATAAGCTTAGAAGCTTCAATCAGTTGCTCCCAAGAACTAGATTTAGCTACAAGAGTTCATACTAATTAATTCTAAACAACCAAACATAATACAAGAGATTGCAAAGATGAAAATGGATGAAATAAGGGTTTCAAACAGTGATAAAAATGCAGGTTCAGAAGATGATGAATGAGAGGAAAGAGAGTGCTATTTATAGTACAAAAAAGACAAGGTGAAATTCTGGCCACCCGTTGGTCGCAACTCGCGACGGGCTCATCGCGACTCGCGAAGGTCTCGCGACGAGGCCATCGCGACTAGCAGTGGGTGCCAGAATTTTACCTTGTTTCCTTTTCTTCTTCTTGTGGTATACAATCATCTTCATAGCAATTCCTCTCATTTTTCAAGTCTTCAATGTTTCCAAAAATGGTCTTCAATGGCCTCCGGTCTTCATGTCTTTGAAGCAAGTCTTCAAAAGTCTTCGAAAATGTGATCTTCAATGGCCTCCGGTCTTCATTTCCTCCATGTTCTTCCCTTGTCACGTAAAATCCACTTAGAAGAGGTAAAAGAGCGTAAAGGTATTGTTACCCCTCCTAAGAGAATTTCAAGGTAAAACACTAGCTCTTGATAATAAAAGAGCACAAAAGTGACCCAAAATAGTACTAAATTATGCATATAAAATGGACATATCAACTTCTTCCTTCTCAACTCCTTTTTCAAACACCTCAATCCTCTTAGGCCCCTCTTCAACAATTTCATTATCCAGTGAAGTGCCAACCTCTCTACCACTTCTCAAAGTGATAGCACTTGCATTTGATCGAGGGTTGATCTCCGGTTGAGAGAGTAGCTTACCTTTTTCCTAGGCTTCCATTCGATTCAACACTTGAGCTATTTGGCTCACTTGAGTGTTCAAGTTCTTGATACTCGCCTTGGCTTCATCTTGGAATTTCTCACTTGATACTTAAAGTTTTTCAATTTCTCTCGTTTTCTCTCATTTTGCCTAGGAGCCCTTTCTGGTTTTCATCCTAGCCACACATCGTGTTTCTTTGGCTCACATCTCACCTTTTTCCGCACATTTAGCCTCTCATTTTTTCCTAGATCACCCTTTTGGGTTTTGGACCTATCCAGGCCCCCAATGTTGCCTAAGTTGCCCTCTTGGGTTTTCAACTTAGTGGTATTCTTTTTTTATTTTAATTTTAGCATTTTTCACGTGTCTCCAATCCAAAAAGTAGCATATTTCTTTCCAAATGTTAAGGCTAAGAAAGTATAAAACCCAATATTATCCAAGTACATCAAAAGAAAAACATCCCAAAACAAAAGGGAGAAAATATCCAAAACAAAACAAAAGAGTTATGCAAAAGTGTCTCCAATCACAATCACCTCAAAGTAGTAGATACCCCTCCCCATACTTAGAACACTACATTGCCCTCAATGTAGATAATAGGGCGAAAAAGTACAAAGAAAAGTATGGAAAGGGTAAAGATGTGGTGCTCACAAAATCAATGATGTGATGAAGAATGGTTACCGCCAAAGTAGCGCTGCTGATACTGCGCTAGCCACTTCATGCTCCTCTGCCTCCTCACTCTCCGCCTCTCCGCTCTCGGATCGGGGCCTGAGATACCGCCTGCCTGGGACTGCATCTCATGGATGCGAGCTGACAAGTGGTCAATCTCCTCGTCCATGTTAATCAAGGTCTGTGAGACAAATACATTGTGCTCCAATATCATGATGTCCTGTCGGTAGAATCCATCCTGCATAGTCTGCATCATCCGCTCGTAGAAGTTTGGTGGAGGCTGGGAATAGTGAGGTGGCACATCGTCCTCCTGCATGGGCTCTTCCTCTTGTGGAGGCTGCTAGGAGTGATGCTGCTGCTGTTGCTCAGAGGGAGGTAGAGTGCTATCATCATGCTGGACAGGATATGGGCCAAGGTCGCGGAGCTCACGCTGGAAATCATCTATACATAAGGAGTCCAGTGAAATCGCTAAATCTCCCAGAGGTGTGTCAAATTCCAGCTTCGTCTTGCTCGGTTGAGGAAGTGCCATGAATGTGACCTTCCTTGCACCATATAACCAATGGAAGAGCCCCATGGTCCATGTGGCACTGAGTGTCTCAAATCTTCTAGCCTCTCAACGGTGATAAGTTAGGACGTGCACCTCCCTAAGCGTGGAAAGTCAGCTGGAGGAACCAATCCCAAGTACTCTACTAAAAGGCCTATCATGCCTCCGACCATAATCTTCCCCTTGGGTTTTCCTGCCACCTCCACGATTCTCTTCATCCACAATTCTGCCCATAACTCGTATCCTAGCCCCTCACTCGTTAAGTGCCACAAAAAGTGAATGTCATTGTCTGGCACATTCGTCGACTCCGCGGAGCAAAGTACTGTGTCAGCCAATAGACTGTGCACATAACGGAGTGCAAGGTGGATGATGGCGTTACTCTTACCATGGGAATTCTTCGGCCTCATTTTGATGACATTCCAAAAGTACATGTCATTCTCAATTGATCGCTCCTGGGCCTGTGGGTCCAGCCTGAACCATATCTCCACGGTGTCAAATCCAAAGGATTCTTCGATCTACGAGACGGTTATTTGCCTAGATATATCATCTAATTGAAAAGAAATGTACCTCTCACAGGGCTGGTCGCCTCTCATGCTGCTTATACGGACTGTGGACAAGAATTCCAATGTGTACCTCCGGTAAGAGGGTGCGCTCTTACTCATAAAACCCTTCTATTCCCCCTTTTGTGAGGAGGCATCTGACAGGCTGAGTGGGGCCGAGAACATCTAATGTGGGCACATCAAACAAAGCTTGTCTCCTTGAGTTGGTGCTTCTCCAGGGCCTCCCACCTTTTCGCATATAACCCGGTGATCTGAGTCAAACCCATGTACCTATCCGGAGGAGGAGGTACAAGGCTCAATTTCGGAGCTGATGGAGGCAATGATGGTGGAACGGCGGTGTGCTCGCCTCGAGGAGGAGCCCCAGGTCTCTTCGTGGGGACCATATCTAACAATCACAGCAAACAAGTCAAACACACAGGAATATGTGTATATGCAATATTGCAAATTCATACTCAACCTTAAACTAGTTCATCATCACAAGCCGAATCAAAATCAAGTCAACTAGTTCAAGTCCTAATCACAATTGCATATACAATCCATACTATGTCCAACAAGCCCATATTCTCAAATCTATGAAGTTCTCATATAGTTGAAATCAATATGCTACATCTCAAAACCACAGTTGTGCTCAACTAGCTTAGCTACCATTAGTACATTCACAATGTCAACATTCACATCCCATGGTTAAACCACCCTAAAAATAACATTGCAAAGCACAATAACATTTTATCCAAATAACAACTATGTTGAATCAAGGGCCAATATGCTTCCTATCTAGCATAAGTCACAATCCGTTCTCAGCCACAGTAACACAATTACACAAAATCCCAACTCAAACAGGCACAATATAATCCAAACCGCAACCACAAAATATGCACACAATATCCATCAAATTGAATTGCTGGCACAATTTATTCACAAAAATCAACCAAGATCCAACAATTCAATTTCCTAAGGCATCACACATAATCTACACAATATCCATAAAAAAAATAGAGTAAAAATTCATAATCTCAATTCAAGCTCAATAAAGTGAAGAAATGTACCACCAAGATGCGTAGGAAGAAGAAAAGAGGAAGCTCACAATCAATTCAAAATTGAATTGCTCAAAGTGACAAAACCCCCAAATTCTAGGGTTTGTGTTCTTCAATGATTTTTTTTATTTGTGGGTGGAGGTTGGGAAGAAAGGATGGGGGTATGGAGTGGTGGTTGTTAGTGGTGGAGGGCGGCTGTTAGCGGAGGTGAGCGGCAGCGGCGAGCGGCGGCGCTTGTGGAGGATAGGTTGAAGATGAAAGAGTGGTGGGAGAAGATGAAAGATTGTGGATATGTTTGTGGGAAAATGGGTTTAGCCCATCTTTTTAATACGACCGTCGCAACTCGTGACATGTGGTCTCGAGGGCCATTAGGTCTGGCTAGGCTCGAGGATGAAAGATGACAATTTGAGGGCTCTCGACTTTGAGGGCTCTCGACTTTGAGGTCTCAAGAAGCTAGGCTCGAGGATAAAAGATAACACCTCGAGAGCTCAAGACTTCAAGGTCTCGAGAAGCTAGGCTCGAGGAGATGAATGATGACACCTCGAGGGCTCGAGACTTCGAGGTCTCGAGAAACTAGGCTCAAGGATGAAAGATGACACCTCGAGGGCTCGCGGCTTCGAGGTCTCGAGAAGCTCGGCTCGAGGATGAAAGATGACACCTCAAGGGCTATTGGCTTTGAGGTCTCGAGAAGCCAGGCTCGAGGATAAAAGATGACACCTCGAGAGCTTGAAACTTTGAGGTCTCGAGATTGTAATGTCTTGAAGGGATGGCCTCGAGAGGGTGTTGGACTTTATGGTTATATTCGAGTCGAGGGTTCAGGGCTTCGAGGTCTCGAGGGGGTACACTTTGAGGGCTCACTACGACTCGAGGCCATCGCGGCTCGCAAAAAGTGGAGGCCGAGACCTCCATTTCAACACAATATTTCTGAGTACATCGCAACTCGCGACCACTCCATCGTGAGTTATGACAGGTCCTCGCAATGTCATCGCGCTCGCAGAAAGTTTTGGCCGAGACCCCCATTTTTAGCCAAAATCCCTGATTTGGTCGTGACTCGCGAAGAATCCCTCACGATTCCATCGTGACTTGCGACGAAGCCTCGCGAGGTTATTGCAACTTTAGGAAAGTGGCATCGGAGAGCATTTCACCCAAAATTACTGAGCCCGTCGCAACTCGTGACGATGTGGTCGTGACTCGCAACGGGCTACTAACCTGGCACTTAGAAAAATTTGTTGATTCCTTCTCTTGTCGAAGTCTTTCCTTCTTGACTCCAAGAATTTCTCCCTTCAAAAGTCCAATACTTGGCTTCAAAATTGCTACAAAATCATGGAGAAAACAACCAGTTAAAAGCATAAAGCAAAACAATGAAACCTAATGATAAAATTCAAAACCAAACAACATCAATGGAAAGTCACGAATGACGATCTGGATGATCAAAACCAAGTTTGCTTAATGGTGTCGATATGACTTACTCCCTTTTCTTAGGTTTTACTCACAAACTGGATCAAGGAGATCAACGTCCTCTCCTTTTTTCGGCATAAAATTCTCGTGGTAAGGTTTCAAACGTTATCCATTAACCTTGAAAGTATTGGACTTAGCTCGATCTAGAATCTCCACCGCGTCATGCGAGAATACCTTAACCACCTCAAAAGGACCGATCCATCGGGACCTCAACTTACCTGGAAAAAGGTGAAGGCGAGATTGGAATAGGAGGACCTTTTGACCAACGTTAAAGTCTTTTCTGATGATCATCTTGTCGTGCCACACCTTTGTCTTCTCTTTATAGATTTCGGCGTTCTCATAGGACTCCCTCTGGATCTCATCCAGTTCATCCAATTGTAACTTCTTGTGCAAGCGGGCCTCATCTATATCAAGATTGAATTCTTTGACCGCGCAGTAAGCCTTATGTTGAATTTCCACCGGCAGATAACAGGGCTTACCAAACACTAACTGGTATGGTGACATATCGATTGGTTTCTTGTAAGAAGTCCTTTACACCCACAAGGCATCATTCAACCGAGAACTCCAATCCTTCTGGTTAAGGTTAACCATTTTTTGAAGGATGGACTTGATTTCCCGATTGGAAACTTCGACTTGCCCGTTGGTTTGTGGGTGATAGGCGGTGGATGTCTTGTGAGTGACGCCATACTTCTTCAAAAGTTCAGCTATGGTCTGATTGCAAAAATGGGTGCCACAATCACTAATCAAGGCTCGGGGTACATCAAACCTAGAAAAGATGTTATCTTTTAGGAATTCTATAACCACTTTAGAATCATCAGGCTTAGTGGGTTTTGCTTCAACCCACTTCGACACATAATCAATGGCAAGAAGAATATATGTAAAACCATAAGAACTAGGGAAAGGTCCCAGAAAGTCAATACTCCAAACATCAGAGATTTCACAATATAGCATAACTTTTTGGGGCATCTTATTTCCAGATGAGATATTTCCTACTCTTTGACACTTGTCAAAAGCTTTACAAAATATGTATGCATGTTTATTCAAAGAAGGCCACTAAAAACCACTTTCCAAGACTTTCCTAGCGGTCCTTTTAGCTCCAAAATGGCCGCCACATGCATGAGAATGACAAAATTCAAGAATTGAGTGTACTTCATTATCAGGGATACATCTCCTAGCAACTTGATCCGCACAATGTCGCCACAAAAAGTGATCATCCCACACATAATACTTAGGATCACTCTTTAATTTATCCTTTTGGGCCTTAGAAAAATGGGGGGGGGGATTTACCGCCGATAAGAAAGTTTACAATGTCGGCATACCACGGTTGGAGATCCCTAATGGTGAACAATTGTTCATCAGGGAATTCCTTCCGTAGTTGCTCCTTCATTGTGGGGTTTACCTCAATGTCTTTGCATGGAGTCAACTAGCTCAAATGATCGGCCACAAGGTTTTCAGCACCCTTCTTGTCTCGCACCTCCAACTCAAATTTGCTCAAAAGCAGGATCTGCCTAATCAATCTTGGCTTGGCCTCTTTCTTCGTCATTAAATAACGAAGCGGTGCATGGTCAGTGTACACAATAACTTTTGTACCAAGAAAGTAAGATCGAAATTTTTCCAAAGAAAATACCACTGCTAGCACCTTTTGGGTGGTGGAATAGTTTCTTTGGGCTTTATTTAGAGACATGGATGCGTAGTAGATGGCATGGGGTGCTCTCCTCACCCTCTGACTAAGCACCACTCCAACGACGTAATCACTCGCATTGCACATAATCTCAAAAGGCATCGATCAATCCGGGGGTTGTATGATAAGGGCCGAAACTAACCTTTCTTTCAATGTATAGAAGACCCCTTTACAACCCCCATCCATCACAAATTCCAACTCCTTTTGCAACAACTTGCAAAAAGGAGTTGCTATCTTTGAGAAGTCCTTGGTGAATTGGCAATAGAATCTTGCATGACCAAGAAAAGAGCGCACTTCACGCACATTAGTAGGATAAGGCAAAGTTTGAATTGTGTCTATCTTTGCCTTGTCAACCTCAATACCCTTAGAGGAGACAACATGGCCTAAGACAATGCCTTGCTCTACCATAAAATGACACTTCTCAGAATTTAACACAAGATTAGTATCAATGCAACGTTTAAGAACTTGTGCCAAATTTGTTAAACAGTTGTCAAAAGAATTGCCATGAATGGTGAAATCATCCATGAATACCTCGACAAAATTTTCAAAATATTCTGAGAAAATGCTTACCATACACCTTTGGAAAGTTGCATGGGCGTTACATAACCCGAAAGGCATGCGCCGGAAAGCAAACGTACTAAAGGGGAACGTGAAAGTGGTCTTTTCTTGGTCTTTCGGGGCGATAGCCACTTGAAAATACCCTAAGTACCCATCTAAAAAGCAATAGAAGGGGTGGCTTGCTAACCTCTCAAGCATTTGATCTATGAATGGCAGGGAAGTGATCCTTCCGGGTTGCAGCATTTAGCCTCCGGTAGTCAATGCAAATGCGTCACCCGTTTTGGACCCGGGTGGGCACCATTTCTCCCTTCTCAATTTTGACCACCATCACCCCACTCTTCTTGGGTACCACTTGAGTTGGACTCATCCACTTACAGTCCGAGATTGGATAGATCATGCTCGCTTGGAGTAACTTGAGGATTTCCGCCTTCACCACTTCCATCATCGGTGGGTTTAAATGGTGTTGGGGTTGCCAAACGGGTCTTGCATCTTCTTCCAACAAGATTCTATGCATGCAAGTGGATGGACTTATACCTTTGATGTTGGAAATAGTCCATCCAATTGCTTCTTTGTTCTCCTGTAACACCACCATCAAATTTTCTTCTTGCTCCTTGGTGAGGTTGCTTAAAATGATGACCAGAAGCATCTCCCCTTCCCCCAAGAAATGCGTACTTGAGGTCACTTGGCAACAGTTTGAGCTCAATCATTGGAGCCTTCACAAGTGATGGGAGGAATTCTGGTTATTCAGGTTCCTCTAAGACTAGAGGCTTGGGATTTTGCATCACATCCTCAAGAATGCTTAACTCCTCAATGCTTTCCTTCAAGTTAGTACTCATGGAATATACAAGACATGTATTTTCAACATCATTTTCCAAAGCAACTAACAAGGAATCATCACCACTCAATTCAAAAACATCTTGCACCACATTGTCAACAAAATCAATAGCATGGCAAGAATACTCTTCAAGAGGATACTTCATAGAGTCATTTATGCTAAACTCTACTTTAATCCCACCAAATTCCATGGTGAGGGTACCGTTATGCACATCAATGATGGTCATAGAGGTCTTCAAAAATGGCCCCCCCAACAAGATTGGGGTGGCATGTTTATCATGCTCCATTTCTAGGACATACAAATCCATAGGGAATATTAAGGAATCCACCCTAACCAACACATCCTCGACGATACCCTTAGGGTATGCACTAGAACGATCGGCTAGTTGGATCACCACCCCGATTTTGTGCAAAGTACCAAGTTAGGGGCTTTCATACAAAGAATAAGGAATCACATTTATCGATGCACTTAAGTCAAGCATTAATTTTTCAAAATGTGTATTTCCTATCATGCAAGGGATTGTGAACATGCCAGGGTCGGGGGTAACTCCCTCTGGCACAAAGCGGAGACATGTTCACTTCTCCCATTTTTAAGCTTGTTCTTCGTTCTTTGTTTCCTATTTACTACACATAATTCTTTCAAAAAAATTTCATAGCTAGGAATTTGTTCAATCGCATTCAAAAGAGGGATACTTACCTCACATCTACGAAAGACTTCGTAGATGTCCTTATTGGATTCCTTCCTCCTTTTGTCTTTTAGAGCTTCTGGGAATGGTGGCTCTGGAACATATGGAGGAATCTCCACTACTCTTGCCTTCTTGTGAGGGGGTGAAGGTTCAGAAATGAAGGTTGATTTCTCAACTGAGATCTTCTCTTCCTTCCTCTTTCCCTTCCTTGCTTGCTCCTTGGCTTCCTCTTCATTCTCCTTTTTCCATTCTTTCTCAAGAATTTTAAGCTTCCTAGGTTTGTCCTCAAAAATTTCACCAACCGTGGGAGTGTCAACCTCTTTACCACTTCTCAAAGTGATAGCACTTGCATTTTGTCGAGGGTTGATCTCCGGTTGGGAGGGTAGCTTACCCTTTTCCCAGGCTTCCATCCGATTCACCACTTGAGCTATTTAGCTCACTTGAGTTTCCAAGTTCTTGATACTCTCCTTGGCTTCATCTTGGAACTTCTCACTTTTTTCGCCCACATGCCCAACCGATGAATGGCTTGCATCACCTCATCCTTTGTTAGCCCCGAGCTCTCCCCTTAGTCTCGGGGCTCTTCCCTTAGTCTTGGGGTTTGTCTTGGAGCATTTGAAATTTTTTTTGAGGTGGCTTATATTGTTGTTGAGGAGACTGATATGGTTGAAGGTTTTGGCTTCCCTGAGGGTTTCCATACCGGAGGTTCGGGTTATCACGATTTCCTGAATTGTACGGCCGATTTTGGTACCCTTGATAACCTTGGTAGCCTTGGTTAACTTGGTAGCCTTGCCCACCTTGATATCCTTGGTTGCCTTGGTAGCCTTGGTAGCCTTGATTCCCTTAATAGCCCATGTCACTTACCTCTTCAATATAATTCTCTTGCAAAGTGGGGCAAGTGTTCGTAGGATGCACCAAGTAATAAATTTCATATGATTTAGCATGTGGCGTATTCCCGGGTTTTGTCATCAACGATTTGACCATAGATGCAAGGGCCGAGACTTGATCCTCGAGCTTTCCACTATTTGAAGAGTCAGTTATGGGCATTGGATTCCTCCTTCTCAAATCGGCCCTTGAGCTAAGTTTCTTGATCCTTCCGCTATCTCTTCGAAAAATTGCATAGCCTCGGAGGATGTTTTGTTCTCAAGGGTTCTACCACAAGAACTTCTTACCAACTTTTGATCTTCATCAAGAAGGCTATTGTAGAATTAATAAACCAAATCCCCCTTCAAATAACCGTGCTAAAGGCAACCATCAAGAAGCTTCTTGAACCTCTCCCAATAGTCAAAGAGAGTTTCTTCGTGCCATTGGAGGATGTTACTTATGTCCTTCTTCAAGGGGGCGGATCTAGAGGCCGGAAAGTATTTGGCTAGAAACTTTTTTTTCATATCAATCCAACTCTTAATGCTCTTGGGCGGTAGGTAGTGGAGCCAATCCCTTGCACCATCCCTTAGTGTGAATGGGAATGCCTTCAACTTGTAGTAATATTCATCCACCCCATGGGGGACCGTACCACCACACAAGAAGTGAAATTCGGTGAGGTGTTTGTTGGCATTCTCCCCTTGCCTACCAAGGAAGATGGGTATCATGTTGATGAACCCGGACTTTAGCTCAAAGTGCCCGTTCGGTCCAACCACGGGATACTCGATACACATCAGTTTTTGATCGAGGTTGGGGGCCATGATGTCTCTTATCAAAGCTTGCCCCAAAGGAATCTCTCTTTGGTGGAGAGGAGGATGCTCATCTTCGTGCTCAATTTGATGCTCCATAGAGGAAGTTGTATCCGCAAAATGGTCACTAGGAGGGGTGTTATTCACATTTTCCAAAGAAAGCCTCCTAGCCCATCTCAAATTCAACTCTAACTCGGGGTTGTAGTGTAGTGGTTCTTGTGAAGAGGATCACGTGCGAACCATACACCAAGAGCTCGAACAATATGTCTCCAAGCCAAGTGAAAATGGAAAATCAACTAAGAAATCAAAATAAAAGCAAACTAACAAATGTTTACAAATAGCATATAATCGCACATAATACGCCCAAACACTTAAAAACAAATGCCTTTTCCCCGGCAGCGGTGCCAAAATTTGGGAGGTCATCATCGTACCTCTCAAAGTTAATACTTTGAAGCCATGTTGCTTCCTATCTACAATAAAGTAGATAATGGAAAGTTGGGGTCGTTCACAAAAAGAGGGATCTTTTCAAGTGTTTAAACATATATAGGAGAAAACATAATAGGCATATGCATACATAGTTCTCAAATTGAAATACAACAACTAACAAAGTAAGAAAACTATGCTAATCATGCAACACAACTAAAGATACGAAGTAAATGATAATTAATGGAGCCTTGGGGGCAATCGATTTCCACTTCCAAACTTCACATAGTTCATTGATTCATTCACTCATTCAATTACATTTATTATCTATAGGGAATGTATCACGTCTCATTCAAAGATCAACATTCATTCCTCCTTAAGAGTAGTTTGCAAAGACAAACAACGACCATTTGCAAACCTCATTGATGATCACCCTAGACAAACAACATCATAAGGGTGTTTCATCAATGGCATTTCACCCAAAGGACCAAAGGTTTGATAATAACAAGCCTTCTACCAAAGACATAGTTATTGAACCAAACAAAGCATTCATTAGATTAAACTAAGAACAAACAACATTCAAGGTTCAAACTATCTTTGCATATATATGACAAATACGAGAACAAACCACATTAACATACTCATCTAGCAAGAATTACCTCACATTATACACAAGAAGTTCTATATCCATGCTCTTGAATTTCCATATCAAATGAGTCAAGAAATTTGAAACTTTCCTAACACCTAAACATTTCAATCTTACAAAAATTTCATATACTCGAACAACCCATGGTATAAATGATGTAAAACACAACATTAATGGCATAATAAATGCTCTCTAATAATTGTTCATAAATGAGCAAACATAGAATCTTACTACATGAGCTTGGAAGCTTCAATCAATTGCTCCCAAGAACTACATTTAGCTACAAGATTTCATACTAATTAATGCTAAACAACCAAACATAATACAAGAGATTGCAAAGATGAAAATGGAAGAAATAAGGGTTTCAAACAGTGATAAAAATGCAGGTCCAGAAGATGATGAATGAGAGGAAAGAGAGTGCTATTTATAGTACAAAATGGATAAGGTGAAATTCTGGCCACCCGTTGGTTACGACTCGCGACAGGCTCATCGTGACTCGAGACGGTCTCGCGACGAGGTTATCGCGACTAGCGACGGGTACCAGAATTTTACCTTGTTTCCTTTTCTTCTTCTTGTGGTATACAATCATCTTTATAGCAATTCCTCTCATTTTTCAAGTCTTCAATGTTTCCAAAAATGGTCTTCAATGGCCTCCGGTCTTCATGTCTTCGAAGAAAGTCTTCAAAAGTCTTTGAAGATGTGATCTTCAATGGCCTCTGGTCTTCATTTCCTCTGTGTTCTTCCCTTGTCATGCAAAATCCACTTAGAAGAGGTAAAAGAGTGTAAAGTTGCTCTTGCCCCTCGTAAGAGAATTTCAAGGTAAAACACAAGCTCTTGATAATAAAAGAGCACAAAAGTGACCCAACATAGTACTAAATTATGCACATAAAATGGACACATCAATGGTCAAAAGAAAAAGTTATGAAGAATTTTTAAAAGACCTGGAAGAAACGTTTGGTAGGCTTTGTGAAGCTAATTCGAAGTTGAACCCATCTAAGTTTGTTATTGGTGTGGGAATAGGGAAGTTTCTAGGATTCATGGTCTCAGAGATGGGGATCGACGTAAACCCAGAAAGGGTGGAAGCTCTGAGGACAATGAAAACCCCACAATCGATAAAGGATGTGAAGAAGCTTACAGGATCACTGGCAGCATTAAGTAGGTTCTTATCAAAGGGGGCAGAGAGACATTTGCCCTTCTTTGATGTGCTTCAAAGAGCAAAGAAGTTTGAATGGAATGGAAAGTGTGATGAGGCATTCGAGCAGTTGAAAGAACATTTGGGGACATTTCCCACCTTGATGAAGCTAGACAAGAATGTGACTCTATACTTGTAAATTTCTGCATCGCCACTAGCAATCAGTGCAGTACTGGCAAAAGAAAAATAAAAGGTTCAACATCTGGTTTACTTTGTTGGTCGTGCCTTGCAGGGGCTGGAGATAAGGTATACGGTTCTCGAAAGGCTGATTCTAGCCCTCGTACATGCAGCCCGATGGTTGAGGCCCTACTTCCAGGGATATAAGATAGTGGTTCTCATAGACCACCCAATTCGACAGATCCTACTAAGGCCAAACATTTTAGGAAGAATGATGAAGTGGGCAGTAGAATTGGGAAAGCATGATGTCCAATATCAACCTTGAGCTGTGATTAAGGGGAAGGTGCTAGCAGATTTTATAGTGGAAACTACAGAGCCCCTTGAGATGTGTTTGGATCCCATTCAGGATGAGGAAACAAGGCAAGAACATATATGGAAGTTGTATGTGGATGGTTCATCACATTTAGGAGGAAGTGGAGTCGGGGTCCTACTAACTAGCCCCAATGGCAGAGATTATCCTTATGCATTAAGCTTTGCATTTAAAGAAACTAACAATGAAGCAAATGAGGCACCGATCACTGGATTGAGCCCTTCAAAGGAGCTGCAGGTGGAGGAACTGGAGGTTTTCAGTGACTTTCAGTAGGTGAATGGGGAATACGAGGCCAAAGAGCATAACCAGCAAAGGTACCTTGAGGTAGTGAGAAACCTATTAAAAAATTTAAAATCTTATACTTTAACGCAGGTTCTGGGGGAAAGCAATCATAAAGCAAATGCTCTAAGTAAGCTCGCTTCTTCAGATTTGAGAACCCAATCCCAGCAGTAACTCCCCATGGAAACTTTGAGCATGAAAAGTTTTGAAGAACCTGTAGTGATATCGATTGAAGTGGAAGACTCCTGGATGATACCATTCGTGGCATATCTCTGGGAGGGTATCCCGCCAGAAAATGAAGTGAATACCAGAAAATTAAGGTTGAAGGCTCCAATGTATGTGTTGCAAGAATGAGGGTTGTATAGAAGGGGTCATTTGCAGCCATTACTTCGATGTGTTAACCCTTACGAGGCCGATTACCTCATAAGAGAGGTTTACGAAGGGGTATGTGGCAGCCACCAGAGAGCCAGATCCGTGGCGAGGAGGCTCATTCGAGCATGGTTTTACTGGTCGACAATGTTCGAGGATGCGAACCGATATATTCAGGCTTGCCATCAATGTCAGAGACATGTATCTATAACACATGTTCTACTGGAAGAAATGAGAAACATCTAAAGTTCGTGGTCATTTGGCAAATGGGGGATTGATTTGGTAGGCCCTTTTTCGAAAACACCGGGGAAATTCAGATACCTAATAGTAGCTGTTGATTATTTCACAAAGTGAGTAGAGGCTGAGCCCTTGACGAACGTAAGAGGAAAAACAGTCATCTCTTTTTGCTAGAAGAAAATTGTGTACCTCTTAGGAATCCCAAGAACGACCATCACGGACAATGAAACACAATTTGCTCAGGATTCCTTCAAGAAGTGGTGCGAGGAATATCAGATTAAGCAAAAGGTGACATCTGTTTACCACCCCCAAGATAATGGGCAAGTGAAAGTGACCAACAGAACAATAGTAAATGGAATACGAGCACGCCTTGAGGGGGAAGAAAGTAATTGGATATAGGAATTACCCATTGTGTTATGGGCATATAGGACAGCTGAGTCTTCCACTATTGGGGAAATACCCTATAGTCTCGTATATGGCTTGGAAGCAGTAATTCCTACAGAAATAGGAGTTCCTAGCCCAAGGATGATGGCTGCAGCAGATGAGACAATCAATCAACAAAATCGATGTCTGGATTTGGATATGGTAGAGGAAAAGAGAGAGTTAGCTTCTCTACACGAGGTTAAAGTCAAGGAACGGGTCAGAATATACCATGACAGAAGGGTAAAGAAGGTGTTGTTTAGCCTGTGAGACTTGGTAGTGAGAAAGAATGAGAAAAGCATGAAGGAACCTGAGGTGAAATTAGCTGCAAATTGGGAAGGACCTTACAAAGTGATCGAATTTCACCTGGGGGAAGTTATGTTCTCGAGTAGATGAACGGGGTTCGAGTGCCAAGCAGGTGGAACATTACCAACTCAAGAAAATACTACCAGCTATGATGATCGAGTGGTTTTCTCTAAATCGGCACTCTAGTTGATGTTCGAGCGGGTTGCTTTAAAGCGGCGCTCTAGATGATATTTCCAGCTACAGCTGATGTTCAAGTGGTTTGCTCTAAAACGGCACTCTAGTTGATGTTTGAGCGGGTTCCTTTAAAGCGGCGCACTAGATGATATTTCCAACTACGGCTGATGTTTGAGTGGTTTTCTCTAAAGCGGCACTCTAGTTGATGTTCGAGTGGTTTGCTCTAAAGCGGCACTCTAGATGATGTTTGAGCGGGTTACTTTAAAGCGGCGTTCTAGATGATATTTCCAGCTACGGCTGATGTTCGAGTGGTTTTCTCAAAAGCGGTACTCTAGTTGATGTTCGAGCGTGTTGCTTTAAAACGGTGCTCCAGATGATATTTCCAGCTACGGCTGATGTTCGAAGTGGTTTGCTCTAAAGCGGCACTAGAAGGCTATCTTGTAATCTTGGAATGATAAGCTAGTATGTGAGATTAGCAGGATGTAGGTGGAAACACCGAACCTGGGCAAAATGCTTGTGTCCCTAAATTACTTAATTCCTACTTGCCAAACATATTTGTATTTTTCTACGCCTAAGAAAATTACACAAGGCACTCACATTCGAGGGGTAAACTATAAGAGATGGAAATAATATGGGTTATTGATTCAAACCCCAACAAACATATTAGGAATACATTGTTGATACAAGCAACTATGTAAGTTTATTCCTTTTTACTTAGAGGAAGGAAATCCCGCCTGAAATGATTCTTCAGTGGATATAGGATTTCCTAGCTCCTTCACATTTACCTCGATTTCTTTGAGTTCTTCAAGTTTTATAATGGTTGCCCTTTGGATGTCCTTTATTTGTTCCTCCACAGGATATGCAGAGGGATCAAGAACGGCGACGGCCTTACATCGCTTCTTTATGGAAGATTCAAAGAGGCCCTCCAAGGGTGACCCAACGATTTTTTGATGTTTTGAAGAAGGTCCTTGGGTAACTTTTCTCGAAGGGACAAGATGTAGTTCAGCCTCCTTAGTGGAAGACTTCTGTGCCAGAGGGGCAGAGCAAAAGCTCGAGGCGGTGAATCCATTTACCTTCAGCTCTGCCATCCAATTGAGAATGAGGTCAAAACCTTTTTCTACCGAGGAGTCTCATTCTCATGAACGTTAACCTCTTCCATCCAGTACTGAGCTGCTTTAAGTAGAAACTTTGGTAGAGGATCATTGTTGATTAAGTGGGGGGGAATGCCATGGGAAAGCATGTGGCCACGAAGGCTCACTTCGTGTGCTGTGATTTTTTCCTCATACTCAGCAAAACTCTGCTCCACTTTTGTAGCTTGTATCTTCCAGGCCTTGATCTCCCTGGCAAGTTTTACGCTCTCAGATAAAAGAGATTCCACCAAAGAGCAATCTTCACCTGATTGGCTCCCTCGAGAGGCCAGAAGAGGTTCGCTTGAAGGAGAGGGATCCTCGCTAGCTATCTTCCAAGCGAGCAAGTTCTCTTCAAGGCTAGCCACTCTTCGTTGAGCTAGTAGATGTTGTTCGGAAAGTAATTCCCTCTGGGCTACCAGTTGGCAATTTTTTCCCAAGCACCCGATTAGGCACCCTTCCACTACTGGAAGACTAGTCGCAGTGGCAAGGCAGGACTTCAGGGAATCGAACTTCAAATAAATTTGATGCATCAGTGCTTCTTATTCTTCATCAGCAGGATTGCGACCCTTGACCACTTCTAAGGGGTAAGTACCATTAAATTCTTTGCTAAGGAAATCCTTAACAAGCCCCTTAAAAGTGGGATGGTCTTTAGATTGCCACAACTTCATTTCGATTTTGAGTTGGTGGAGCTTTTTCTTCAAGGAATTCTTCTCTTGATTACATTTAGAAAGATCTTGAAGGGCGATTAGTAGCTGTTTGTGTGTCTCATTCAGCTCTTTTTGGGCACTCGAAAGCTCCTCAAAAGCGCCTTCTAACACCGATTTCAACGAATTATACTACGAAAAGAAAATAAAGGAAAAATCAATAAGTTGCAACAAAATATGTATTTCTATTGATACTGAAAAGAGGGGGGCTACAATTAAGGGGCCTTAAGTAAAAAAACAGAAATTTTACAATTAGGGACCAACCCTAGAATCATCCTCCTTTGATGTGGAAGTAATCATTTCTTCCACTCGGCCAGTGACGGAATCAGGCTCAGGAGAGGCAGCAGTAGCCTCTGGAAGGGGGATCGTACGAATCCCCTCAGCAGTAAAGAACTACCCTTTGGACTTGATGAAATCCAGAAAGGCAAAATGAAGGCTGTTATTCTTATT
Source organism: Rubia yunnanensis (assembly GCA_037428765.1). Lineage (NCBI taxonomy): Eukaryota > Viridiplantae > Streptophyta > Magnoliopsida > Gentianales > Rubiaceae > Rubia > Rubia yunnanensis. The sequence continues at coordinate 84,074,578 of CM075062.1, read as the reverse complement.
GGTCTCATCCCACTTCGCATCCAGAGTGGTTTTGAGCTCTGGATTAACTAGTTCATCCACCTACCTGGCCTGATCTTTAGATTGAGATGCGGACACTCGTGGCTTTAAAAAATCCTTGGTTAATTCACCATAGCCGATTTCCTTGGCCACACCCAGAAGATCCAAGAAACGTTCATGTAGCATAGGGTTGATCAACAACTTGTGGTTGAAGGCCTCAAGCAGTTGAACTTGTGTGGCCAGATCTTCTGCATCTTGAACCCTCTTTGATAGGGTATCCTTCTCTAACGTCCATTGACGCCTCTTGGCATCAGCACCCTACCTCTCCCCTTCCAGAAGCATTTGTCCTTCTTCAAGCGCCCTATCATTTTCCTTGATCACTATATCTTTCTCCTCGAGCACCCTATCCTTTTCCTCGAGCACTCTATTTTTCTCCTCCAGCACCTTATCTTTCTCCTCCAGAGATTTCCTTAGCTAAAAAATCTCAGTATCCTTTTGGCTGAGCTCCTCACGGAGGTTACCGTTGCTAGTGCAGCAAAGGGAAAAGAAGGTGCCTCCTCCATTCTCTCGGTGGCCTCATGAAATACTTAGGAAGCTTGAAAAAAAGTTCAGCTCTAATTGATGTTCATGAAAAAAAAGGAATGCTAAAAAATGTTGAATGTATAAAAAAAGAAAGGGGGGAGGGAAAATTGCCATTGATGAAAGATGATTCTCGATCCTAGATACAGATGCCGCATTATGCTAAGGGGGCAGAGACAGTTTATGAACATCCTCGCTGCTATGTGATCCCATGAGCGGTCTTGGTAAGGAGGGATTGGTAGTATTGCTATTCGCTCTTGTCTTCTGGTGAACGTTCCTAGTATGAGGTGACTCCTCAGCACCAGTGGTTTAGATAGGCTTTTTGAGGTCTGCTACAGGAGGATTGGCCAGGTTCGAAGGGGGAGACACCGAATTTGAGGGATTAGGAGCCTAATTCGAGGAGTCAATGATCCCCTTTGAATGAGCCTAACCCTGCTTCGAGGGCTTTTCTTCTTTAAGCCCTTAGCGAAACCCACTGAAAAAGGAAAGAGAGAGAGAGTCAGTCAATAGCAGTAAACCCAATAACACAACAAATGAGAGAAGTAGATATTTATTAAGGAACCTTCGAAGGGTCTCGAATGCCTAAAGTCACTAACGATGGTCTCGAGGGGAGAGTCATCTTTGGGGCCCTTAGTTTCTCTTCTCCTCTTTCTTGTATCCTTCCGGAGCATGTTATACACGTATTCTTTATAGACTCTGGGCAGGAATGCAAAACCATCAATCTGGGGGTTGGGGTTGTTGAAGAGGTTGTAGTCAAGAGAGCTGGACAACTGTTTTTGCCTATCCCTCTCGAGGGCATCTAGCCAGATATATTCCCTAGGTTTGGGAGACTCAACTCGAAGGCCCCAGTTCCATGGAGGAACTCGATATCTCCTACTATCAAATGAAATACCTTTCTTCCAACTTTTCCAGTCGCCCAAATTTCTAGGAACACTAAAAACCTTATGGTGGTCCTCTCGGTTGACAACCGTGACGATCATATCGGTAGATCGCCCATTATAGGTCACAAAGTAAAGCAATCGAAGCACCTTATAACTAGGTTTAATACCAATCTCGTCACACCTGGTCAAGAACATCATAATGATCACTAAAACGTTGAGATGGACTTGTGCATGGCTCACTTGAAATTTTCTAAGGAGTTTTGAAAAAAAAAAGGCAGGAAAGGAAAGGTGAGCCCGCAACGAAGGTGTCTGAGAAAGATGGACGATCTTCCCATGGGAAGGTTATGGGGGATGTCACCCTCTCGGAAAGGTTGAAAATTGGCATTCAGGGATATTCGTTGACCATGAGGAATTGAGTCCAAAATTTTCGACATGGCGGGCCCCACTACTGGAACTGGGGGCTTCCTCCTTGAGTCCTTTAGCCTTAACCTTTGATAAGTCCCTTTCTTCTTCTGTTGAGAGGATTAAGCCAGAGAAGATACCCGAGATGCTCTCGAGGGTGCTTCCTCCCCCTCGAGGATTGTCTTCTCCCTCAAAAGAGATACATCTTCCTCCTCATTTATGCTTCAAGCCCTAGATTTGGAGGAAGATAAAAACCAATCTTTCCGCTCGTAGAGGACCTCCTGATGTAGGGTTTTCCCATGCTTGGAAGCCAATTCTCAATGGCATCTCGAGGAGGCATATCAACTATAGGTAAACCCTTTCTTCCCCAGAACTGTTAGTAATTTGATCGGATACGCCATCTCCAGCATCTGAATTTTACTGGAGTTCTTCAGAGTGAGTACATCATGGGACATTAACGGTTCTTTTCAGTGTACTTACTCCTATCTCGCCTACCCTAATTTCATAGGAAAGCTTCTCGGAAGCGGAACCCTCACTGGAGTGAGCCATGATTGAAAGGGAAGGAAACGAAAAGATTAGAAGAAGAGTAGAGATGAAAGGACTTACTTATTTTCTAGGGAAAGTGATGGAAATTGGATCGCTCGAGAGAAGAATACAAAAAGAATGCTTGTAAGAAGATGCCTGCAAACGAGAAAAGTGAATAAGGAATAGCGGATGGGAGGTAATTATGGGGTCAGAAGTGACAGATAATTATTACTACCTTGGAAATATAATGTTATGGAAAGATGCAATCGCTTCTTTGTCTTCTGACAATGCGCCGTTTGGGGAACAGTGATACGCGCGGTTGTACAGCACGCGTGCGCCCTTTTTGAAATCCTAAACGATCGAGTTGATTAGAAAACTAGGTTCTCATCCTCGAAGGTAGAAGCAACGAAGTGCAAGGTTCATTTTGAGTCTTCAGAGTCCTCAAAATGAACCATGCATTCGAGACCGCGAAGACCTTCATGGCATTCCAGCTTTCAAAGGTCGATACCCTGCTTTTCTGGGGGCTCTTGACAGAGGTTAAGTCCAAGAAGGCCATTGGACCGAAAGTATAGCAGCCCGGTTAGGGGAATATTTAATACTCTACTTAATTATCGCATTCGTGGGTAATAAAGGGCGTTAATTAAGGAGAACTTTATTTAGGACATGAAGTATAAATACAAGGTACGCATTTACTTATGATTTATTCTATCTTAACCATATTTGGACGCTTGGACTGAGTTAGGCATCAGAGTGCTGACCCCTGGAACCCCAGGGACAGTTTAATTGCAGGTTAGTTTGAGAAGAACCCAAGCCTGCAAACCGGTCGGTGGTCTAAGACACATCAATGTACAACCTGAGATTCTACTTCTACAACTTTATCAGAGATTATACCACTATTAAATCCAACAATGCTTCTAACCCATTGAGTTCATTGTCTATTATCAGTCCCTTTCTGAATGCTAATTCTTTCATCAAAGACATTATAGCTACGACATTGAAAAGTTAACTTTTCGTTCATACAAACATTTATTTATTCCCAACAAAAAACACTACATGAATTCTCAGACTTCTCAGAAATGCAGGGATCATAACACGTGATAGGCTCTTCAGAATTGCTAACAACGTCAATCAATAAGTGTCTAAGATATTAGTTAATTTAGCCACTCCATTCCAATCTATAGAAATTATCATACCAAATTGAAAATCTTCAAACATTTTTTACTGGGAAACCACTATAAACAAGCGCTTATTGCTGTTGAATTCTACTATACCATCATACTTAGAAGATATATCTTTCATCTCAATCTCTATCACATACTTATGAAAAATCTGAATATGACAAGAATGGGTGAGATGATTTACCTCAGAAACTTCTTCTAGGATAAGCGTGTTATCATCTTCATCAGAAACTTTAGCTGCAGAATCCTCTAGAAAATAAGAAATTTCCACTCTTTCTTCTTCCAATGAGCAGAAGTCTTGATCATTTTGGACATGTTTGTAATTCTCATAATGTATATTTGGTTTTGGAAAATTACCTAGCTCATCAAGAGTAGTTGGAATTTGTTTGGTCTCCATAATCTCCATCAAACACAAATTTTCAGATGTCTCAATATTTTTATTTTCCTCAACAATACAACTGACTTCATTAACCTTGGAATCTACCGATGGAGTGTTTACTTCCCACGTCCTGCTAAGAAGTTTAATTTTCTCAATAGTTTGATCAAAACTTGGAGGTTGTCATTCTTCGTCACTTTCATTGGCTTCAAAAGTTTCGAGCAGTCGAGTTGAAAACCTTTCCCCTGAGTTTCCCCAACTTCTCCAAACATATAGGAAAGAGTAAATCCAGCGCCAGTTCCATTCTTGCGGTCTTCCAGAGGTTAATTTCCACACAAATAATCTAAAATAGACTTGTTCCCAGTGGCTGTGGTAGGATTTTGGCCAATTCCAATAACAACGTTGGAAATTTTAATTTCCAGTTGATTTTTCTTGCGAAATGAATTTGCCTTCAGGGTTTGATTTGAATTTGCACAGTACTAATTGGGTTTGTACATGCTATGAACTCAAAAGTGAAAGAAGGATTGAAGAGTAAATTTTTATAAAAAAAGAAGCAAAGCTTCTGATTTAGATGAGGAAGAATATAGATTTGAGGTGAGAAAGAACACAATTTTGATATGAGTTTACACAATATTTCAAATACCTCTAACACAGCTCAATGTCATATTTATATAAAGGATTGGTAACTGTTTCCTCGATAACTGAACTAACTTCTCTGGCCACTTTATCGATCATCTGGGCTCATATATTAACTTCCCGCTGCTAACTCCTTTCGTCAGTTAGTTTGTTCCTAAACTAACTTTTAAAATAGCCAAAAGACTTATTTAACCTCTTAGTTCTTTGGGATCATGACAGTACAGTACTAATCAGAGTACTAAGTTATAATCGTGTTATGGGCCTCACCATTCTAAAGGCTATTACGGCTAGCCCTGGGCCGCCCCGACCACCCGACACCACAGGCCCGGTCAGGGGGTTAGTCACGGTAACCAGCCACCAGGACCCGCATGTGGGCCCGTACTCACCGCCCACGAGGAGCCCACCCGCCACGTGGCCCGTGAAGGCCACACTTTGAATAAGGTCATCCCACACCGCGGCTTGCGAGCCTCGAACCCGGGGTTCCCCCCTGGAGTACATGCGTCCCAACCAACTGGGTACACCCGTAGGTGTGGGCCTCACCATTCTAGTTTAAATATTACGTTTTGACTTAGTCCAAAAATACACATCTAAAAATAAACATCAAATTAGAATGAAAACGTTAAGAGTCTATCTCTTGAAAGATGGTTTTTTCATAAGTCATGGAAAGACCAAGGTTTAAATTGCAAATTAAAAAAATGAAAATAAAACTTTCATGTTGCATTAATCGGATCATAAAACTTATAACTACTACATGTTGCATAATAAAATTTTAATATAACAACTAAAACTTTTTACCTTTTTGTTATTCTAATTAAACCCCGTCTTTCCAAAAACTTATGAAAAGACGGTCTTTCTCAAGACTATGCCAAACGTTAAAAACATACTTCAAAATTCAAATAGTTAAACATCAAATATAAAAAATATAAAATGAAAACATTAAAACATTAAAAACACATGTCAAAATAGTTAAACATCATATAAAACACTAAATATTTACTTTAAAATTTAAATGGTTAAACATTAGATAAAATTATTTAAACATCAATAAAAACATTAAAATCACACGTTAAAATAGTTAAACATAAAATTATAATAGTTAAAAATATATTAATATCATAAAAATATATTAAATTAAAATAGTTAAACATCAAATAAAAGCACACAAAAATTTAAAAAAATAAAAGTATGCACCAAAATATGACACTAATATCGGAAAAAATAAATATCACTACTAAAATTTAAAAATTAATTCACACTAATGAAACATCAATGCATACACCGAACAAAAAGACACGTAGATTTTAAAACATCAAATTGTGCACCAAAGTGTGGTACTGATATCGAAAAAATAAACAATCAAAATTTAAATTTAAAAAAACTAATTTTCTCTATTGAAAGATCAAAGGATACACTAAATAAAAATATAATATTCCAAAAACAAAACATCAATATTAACCTTTAAACTGACGCGCTGAAAACCTAACACATCAATCAAAATCAAAATGAAAATTATATATTATATATTAAAATTTAAGATAATAAAATATCGTTAACTAGTGTCAACATGTTTCAAGTGTCAAAAATTTTACATGAAAACACGAGATTTACAATAAAAGATCAAAATTTAACTTTAAAATACATGAATTTGGTAAAAAAACTTACGAAAAAACATCACAAAGTTTGGTTGAAATATCAAATACTGTAAATGAAACATCAAGTCTGGTACTAAAAACCCATGCATTGCGCGGAAATGAGGGAAAAATTGATCCGCAAATTTCTCCGACCCAGATTCCTGACCCACGAGATTCTTATGACCTGAAATGATTAATTCCCCAATTATTTATGCCCAACACCACCCCCTCCCCCAAAGTGATATTTTCACCCAGATCTCTCCTTCCTCTCCCTAACTTTTTAAAATTATATTTGGAACCCCATCTCTAATCAAACTTCATTATATTGCACATTAATCCTTAGTTTTACCGTGAGACGGTCTCTCACAACAGTTTGAGACGGTCTCTCACAACAGTTTGTCTTTGTTAAAAATTTTCATATGAAGATTTGTAGCTTATGTGGAAGTTTTGACCTCCATAATTTGTTCCAAAACTCTCTCATAATCATCCTCATTTTGGGCATGCAGATACGGAGTAGTTGAGACAGAATTCATTGCAATGTAAAAACCATTTTGACCTGTATATTTGCCATCTGCATTCAGTTTCCAAGGAAGTTGGTCTCTCCATGTGGTCGTTCTATTAAGGTGCAGGGATAAAATATGAGTTACTACTGGGGATGGAAATAATGCTCTGATCAACGGTGCTCTCCAAGTTCTGTCCGGTGATATTAAATGAGGGACCCTAAGATCAATTGAAGATTGGATAACTTGATTTAATATAGGAGGTGTATTTTGATTAGGAATCCAATCATTGTAGAGTCTGATATCATGGCCATTAACAACCCTCCATCCCAGATTATCTATTACTAAGTTTTTTGCCTATAGCACTGATTTCCAATCCTGTGAATCACTTGATCGAGCTCTAGCATTTATGATATCTCTCTCTTGCAAGTACTTTACCGTATAAACCTAGGTTAACAGATTCTTTTCATCTGTCAAGATCCTCCAACCATGTTTATCAAGTAGAACTTTGTTCATACCCAGTACTGATCAAATACCTAAACCTCCATACAGTTTTGATTTTGAAATGCAAGTCCATGATCTCCAATGAGCGTTTCTTCCCTCCAAATCAAAACCCCAAATAATATTAGCAGTCATTTTATCTAGTTTGCTCAGAATATCCACTAGGATTCTGAATATACTAAGTGGACAGAGGGCTAACTAGGACAAAATATGTTTTGCTAGCATTTTCTCCCAGACATGTTCAAAGGTTTTTATTTCCAGGAAGAATATCTATCTCTCAACTTCTAGACTAGATCTTGGAAGATAGAATTTTTCTTAATTCCGAAGACAATAATGATGCCCATGTATTTACCCCCTATACCAGATCCATGAATAGTAAGAGTATACCTGGTGTATTATTGCATCTGGGGAGCTACATTCAGACTGAATTAGATTCCACATTTGTCAAAGTTTAACCTTTGACTTGAGAACCTTGCATAGAGATCAATGGTTTTTTTCATTTCATTTATGGCTGGATAGTTGCACTTCAAAAATAGGAAACAGTCATCTGCATACATAAGATGACTAATCGTCGACCCATTCCTGGATATATGCATACCTATATTGTTATTACAATTTAGCCTTTACTCCAACCATACCGACATAAAATGATGAGTTAGGATAAAAAAGTAAGGCGATCAAGGACATCATTGTCTCAATCCTTTGTTAGGGGTGAAAAAGGTTGAATGTACTCCATTGACCACTACTTGATATGTTACTGATTTGGTGGACCGCTCCGGAAAGTTGATTGCTCTTCCCAAGAATCTCATACCTATAAAACTTATCCTGGAAATGATTGGACGATCAAGTCAGTTCTTTCTTCCTAGAATTGGAATTTCTAGAGATAGTTGCACTTACCTTAGCTCCTTCAGAGCTTGTTGTATTTATAGACTGATGTGATTGTGGTTCATTGTTTTCAGGAGCAAAGATCATGGTTCATTCCACGATCACCACCTGCTGAGTTCGTGGCCTTTGTGGATGGTGTTCATTCCCTGTTTCTCGGCTCACGTTCTTCATGGTTTCTGCATGCTTTGATTAAGGGTTTGGGCTAAAAAGGTTTAACTTTTCCATTGTAAGCTATTAGCCTGGGCCTAGTGATCCTCAGCCTTTTGCTCGTTGGACCACATATACACCATAACCCCCTCCCCCAATCTATGAAGCAAATGTTACCCTAAGCTATATCCAGGTTCATAAGCTGCGTAAGGAACTTGTTATCTCGCCTTATGCCTAGGCGTTGTAATGTGTTTACTTAGGCTGCGATGTGAACAGGTTATGCAAAGTGTTGCCTGCTTCTTGGATGTATGTCGCTACTTCCTGAAACCACCCATTCAGTAGAATTTCCAATTTTCAATACATTTTTTTTATCTCTATGACACTTAGCTATTACAATCTTGCCACTGAGATTCACTCCTTCGTATTTGCTATTCATTCCGTAATTTACTCAGCTGCCATTTTGGTTTCTCTCCTTTAATTATTTTGTGCTCCCAAAAATGGTCCTATTCCGTGTATTTCTACTGCCGCCATTTCGAGAATCCAAAAAGGTAACCTACTTTATGTCATATTGTCATGTTTGCAAATTATTCCATCTATTTTCCTTTTAGCTCTTTTCTCTCTTTAGATAAAAACTTTCATAGACACAGACCCATTCATCTTCTTTCACCCTCTATATTACTCCCAATTTTTCCTCGTGTTTCGTGCTTAAAATAGTAAGTTCTTCTGTGTCTCTCCTTTCTCTTCTCTTAATCAATTTTTACAGGTTTCAATCTGTGCATCTATATCTCTTGTAGTGATTTGTTTTTATTGCAACTGGGTTGAATTTTTGTACTATCATCTTCGTTGTTCTGCCCTTGATCTAGATTTTGGCTGGAATAATATTTTCTGGCTATTGTCGTTTAATTGATGCCACCATTCATCGTGATTCTAGGGAATTTGAACTCGTCAATGTTTGCTTCTAACAATCTCGGAGTCTCTGCTCCAAATGCCCATGAAATCAATGTTGAATCCAGGGAGGATTCTGACCATCATACAAGTTCTTCCATTATAAGTAGTTTCCTCACAGATTCCTATGTTGAGGACTTGAAAAATACTCTCCCTTTCTTACGTTCGTACAAGCTTAAGGAAACTGGGGCCACTGAGAGTGTTTGCACTCCTCAATTTGGCTACTTTTCCTGATATTTAGATTACCTTAAGTTTGGACTTTTGTTTCCTTTGCCCCGACACAATTTGGATCTTCTTTCACACTATAAAGTGGGCTTATGTCAGCTACACCCTAAAGCGATCTCAATTTTGGTTTTCTTTTATCACGTATCCGAAGTTGCTGACATTACTTTTTCTATTGACTTGTTCAATAACTTGTACCATCTTTGCAAAGTAAAAAATTCCTCTGATGAATTCACTCTGTACCCCGTGATCCTTACTATTGAGTTCGTTGGCGGGTTCCCAAATAACTATGGGGTGTGGCGTGAAAAGTTCTTCTATATAAAACTTGACAATAATAGTAGCCCAACCTTTTCAGTTTGGAACTACGGTGTTTCCTAAATAAAAACTTCATAAGGCTGGGGCTCGTCTAAATGCTGAGTCTAAAGTTGTAGCATTGGTTAGCAATCATTCCATCTCACTTCGCCCTGCTAGTTCTTTAAGCAAAGGTGTTTAACTCGCTGATTATTTGGTTGTTTCTGCCTTGCTTAGCTTGATTTTGGTTATCTGTGTTTCTATGGTGTTCCTATGTTAGCCTATTTGCCTAATTGTTTTTACTTTTTGAATTACAAATATGGATCTGACTCGATACTCTGCTAATAGAAACCTCCTTTCCTGAGATGGGGAAGATAGAGACCTTGGTTAACGAGGTCAATCAAAATACTGAGGTTGTCATTCCTAAAGCGGTGAATAATGAAGCTACTACCTAGCACCTTGCATTTGGCATGGTTACTGAAGAAACTAAAGAGGGTGGTAATCAAAAGCCCAAAGAAATAACTCACCAAAGGAGGCACAATGAGCGAACCAAGAACACTTGTCCTGTCTTGGAGCCCGCGAAGAAGAAGAAGAGGCGCATTGGCCAACTTCCTCCACACTCTTAAGCCACGACTTATTTATGGAAGGAACCATCCTTGCCACGCTTTCTAAGCTATCTATTCAGAAACGATGGTTGTGTTACATTTTCTTGCTATTGAAGTATTATTATGATTTGTATGCTTCTCATTATTGTATAACCGCTCTTACTTTTAGTATGTATTGACACCAAGGTTTGTGAAAGTCTGCAACTTGTTGACTTTCCTCAACCCAGGGTCATTAATTGTAACTAATTAACCCGAGCCGAGGGCGGTGGTCAAAAATAGAAATTTATAGTTCTGCACCTCGGTCTCACTGCTATGCTACCTAGAAGGTAGTTAGCGGCAAGCCCTGGGTTTGTCCACAGAGATGCTAGGTCTAATGTACCAACCTAAAACACAACCTCGTACGAGTCGTCAATCGGTATGAGTGAAAAGAATAGCTAGTAGAGCAATGCAAGGGGGGAGGGGGTTGGATTTTTAATCTAGCAACAACAAAACATGCAAAGTAAAAGAACACAACTATAATTTAAAGCTAGCCCTTGGGGAAATCATTGAGTGACTTGGTAAATCTAATGCTTCTATCCTCGATTCTTTCACATAAAGATCTAAGTAAACCTAATAGTGTGTCCATAACACGTGGTGTGACCGACGACATACACTTCTCTGTCCCTGGCATGGCGGGTGCTCTTACAACCCTCTATTGACCATGCCATCATAATTAGGGGAGTATAACAAGGTCTGACCACCATTGTAGATGTAATTCTCCTCCGTACGATTATGTCCCGGGCTTCTACCACGAATGCACCTACTCCCCTTGAGTCATATCAATTAGGCCCATGAATCATAGCCACCTTATATGTGATACTAGAGTTTCTTGTAACCCTAGCTTGCTAATAACTAAGCTATCTCTACCAGGTGTAATGGTAAGTGGATCAGGGTGACCTCGAATCTCCCGTGCACACACTCACGCAGACTCGTTCCTCTCTACCCATACAAACATCTTGGTTCTCCTTCCCAGGGGGGTATCAATATGCGCACCTAGCATGAATATAACCCAAAGTGTGTGCTTATATGTGGTGCAATATTTATGCATTCAAATTCAAAAGAAAATCACAATAATATTATAAACACAAAATTAGGAGGAACTATAGAATCTCAATAATAAAAAAATATAACCAAGTCACATCAATTTATCCCTAAGTTATAGAAACTACTCCCTAGACATGGAATTCAAATATAGATTTGAATTCCACATCTTAGGATCAAAGCAAAATAAAAAGAAATAAAATATTTCCTAAGGAGAGAATCTCCTCTACTCTCGAAAGTGCAATCTAAAATGAAGTAAAGTCTAAGTATGAGTATCAAGTCTCAAAACCTAGTAGACTAAGGTTCTATATATATTAGTAAGAGATTAGGCTTAAAAATAGGCCCTAAAAAGGCAAAAATAGGGTAAACCATAGCTCAGCTGCCGCCTGGCGTGGGGCATCATTGATGACACGGGCTGTGGTTTTACTTAGCGTGGGTCGCGAGGCCTAGCGGGGGTTACGCCGCTTCATGGGTGTGGGGTGCCAGTTCTTAAGCTTGGCATGGATATTCAACATAGCACGAGACGCTAGGGTTGGCGTGTTTGGTGTCTGTCACTAGCGCGTGTCGCATTGTCTCCCATGGGGTGTCAGTGCTGAATCTTGAACTCCTGATCCGTGCCCGTGGCCATTGGTGTGGGCCATGGTCAGACTTAGTTCTTTGCTTAGAAAACTTGGTGCGGGCTACATAAATTCCCACATCCCGCGTGCTGGTCTTGGTACAATGACTTGGAATGGCGTGGGATGCCTAAAATGGGATGTATGGCGCCCATACTTAGCCGCGTAGAGGAGGTACTTTGGTTTGTGCTTGGCGGCCCATCATGTCTAGCATGGGTCACGCCAATGCCTCGCATCGGTCTTCATGGTGTCGGGCATTTTCTCTGGCGTGGGGCATTGGTGCCAAACCATGCACGACCTGCGCCTTCTCGTTAGTGCTTCGGCCGTCTGAACTAGTTTCCTTCGTTATGGGAAAACCGTTAGTCTGATTTGAGAGTTTTAGTAGTCGATTTCATAGTAATCGAGAAGACAAATCCAATGTTACCAACCTTGAAGGATAATTATTCTTGGATCATTTTTGGACTGAGGCATAACTCATCGGACCACGATTCCCCATTTCTCCATTGGCTGCTATGAACTCCGTAGCCGCTTATCTTCGGCTTCAATCTCCTGTTTCTGTGTTTCTCCAATTCCATGATTCCCCATTTCTACCATGCATTAATGATTGTGGCCTTCGTCTACTACCATTCTGGAGGTGAATGACCTTGGTCTCTACTACAGTTCTAGCGAACGGCTTTCAATATCTTCTACCGCCCCTACAAATGGCCTTCACATAGAATATAAAAAAAAGTACCCACAGGAAACCTACTAAATATGATCAAAAGGAATATCAAGGAACCTGTGGATACGAGGTGTCCATTAGTACCAATTAAGTCCACAAAATGTGGGATTTAGACAAGAAAACCAAACATGGCCATCTAAACTCCTTTTCACATAAACTAAAATAATACTAGAAATCCTCCAAGCAAAAGTAACTAAAAAGTATGTCAAATGTATCGGTTAATGCACACAAAATGAAATAGATCACTTGTCAGCGAACGAGTTGCTAGCTTCGCTAAAGGAGATGGTGCAATATTAGAGGAGCTACAGGCGAGCAAGGTGGTGTGCAGTGTTGTGAAAACCACTGTTAAGGATCTGGAGTAGCGACTGCGCATTGCTGAGGAGGGCGTTATGACTGCTAACAAGGATATGGAGAAGCTGCATTTTAAGCTGGAAGAGATGTGGACAAATGGCCTTGTGTCGCCAAGATATCTTCAGCTTTTAGTTGACCGACTTGTGAAGACTCAATCCTTTTATTCTTTGTTTGAGGAGGTCTCAACTAATTCTCGCAACGTAGGTTATTGCAAGGCCTTGGTTGAGTTAGGAAAGATGTTGAGACTTTGGTCAGTCAGATTCTAGTCGCTCAGAATCCAACCGCGAAGCTTGATAAGTTGCCCAAGTTGGCCAAATCTGAGAAGATTCTAGCAGAGCAAATAAAGATTCTCAACAAGGGTTTTGTGAAGAGTGTTTCTGACAGTGGTCATCCCTTTACATTTCTATCATATCTGAGTGGTCCCCCAGCTCTCTTTTCTGTGGCAGAGCTGAAGAAGCCTACGATCGATTATTGTGAGAAGCTTCCTTTCAGTTCCTCCAATCCTAATGATCGTCATTCTGAGCTGAATTCTAATGTCAATAATGCTGCAAACCCTGGGGGGGAGTTGAACAACGAAGTTCTCGTTCCTCCTGGAAGCAAGAATGATGTCGCTCTTGTTGTCCATACTTCACCCTCCTCTCCAGCCAAAGTTAGCTAAGTGCCATAGACCTAAGACAATTCCTGTTTTTTTATGTAATTTATGACAATATTCCTAAGTGTGTTTGTATAATTTTTTATTATTGGCAACTAATGCGATTATTATGATCGCCTTTTATAATTTGACCTATGTTTGTATATTTATCTAATTGCAGGGCTTTGATATCATGGTTGACCAAAACATTTTGAAAAGGGTTGAACATCTGGGGTGTTATGTTTGTTTTCCTTGTCACAGTGGGTTTTCTTCGCTCTCTGAATGGTGTCTTATTATCCTGATTGAAGATGTTGAGCGTGTAACAAAATAGTATTCCCAACTTATTTCTTCCGATCGTTTATCATGTGTAGAGTATGCTCCATTGTATATTGGGTGGAAGGTTTTGATATCCTGGTCGGCTTCAACTTCTTCTCCTACTTGTCCTTGTAGTAAGCTTATACCTGATAGCTATAACGCTGATTCGCTTAGGAAAGACATCATTCGTGGCTTGGTTTATCATGATTCTACAGCTGTGTATTTGAGTTTGCTAAATCTTCCTCTTCGTGTTCAAGAATGGGCGCTGGCATTAGGCATTCATCTAAAGTACATGCTGCTAGGTACAAATAACCTTGAGGAAAAATGGGACAAGACTGCAAAGGAGACACGGGATGCTATTCGTGATCTGGATGAATATGCAATGAGCAGCACGATCTTATTTATCGGCAACAACTGAATCTAGTGAAATTGCTTTGCCAACAGGTAGAGACTAGGAACTATGATGTTGATAAGACGTACAAAGTCCACCAATAAACTGTAATCATTGACAAATAGTGTACTCATATAAACGATTTGTATGAAAGATTGAAGAAAAAGTAGGAAGAGTGTGATCATCTTTCCACTTCTACTATTGGTTTGCAAACAAAGTTCGATGGGCCGTTCGCTATCAACACACTGCTGTGAAATGATAATGAAGAGCTTCACGCTGAGTGTGAGTGCCTTGACAGATCTTGCAGTTATAGATCATGCATCTTTCCTATCATTTATCTTCTTTGAACAATGTTCCTAAAGAATATTTTTGTACATGGGAACCTTCAATTAAGGGAAGGTTTATATCTACCTTCTTGAAGACCTCCAAGATCTCATTCTCATCATCTTCCTTCTTGTTTCGAGTTAATCTAGATGGGAATGGTGGAGAGACTTTTGAGTTAGAAATAAATGTCATGGGTCGAGTGTTTACTTTAGAGGATTCCTTTTCTTTCTCATTGGCTCCTTCATCTTGGCTATTCTCCTGGTATGCTTCTTTAGGTTCACAATCTACCAACTCTTTCCCACTCCTTAAGGTTACTGCACTAACATTCTCTTTGGGATTCAGTTCAGTTGGGAAGGGTAACCTTCTAGTGGTGAACTTTAACTTATTGGGTAATTATGTCATGATGTTTCTATATGAGTGCAGAAACTCTTTTGGGTCTGTGGTCCCATCGTAGATTTTAACAAGCAAAGGAGGTTTGAAGTCCATTGGCATTTTAAAATTATGCAAAATGTGGAGCTAGAGGTGATTTATCAGTGTCATCTTCTGCAACACGTAACTCTTCTTCGTAGTTAAGGATTCCACACTCTTGATTTATCCTTTTTTCTGGTTGTGGGGGTTTTTGCTTGAGTGTTTTCAAAAACTGGTCATAAAGACTCTCTTTGCTTGCCTCCAAGAATGCCACAAACGTCATCTTTTTCTTGTCATGGTTATTATTCGGAAACTCTGCTTCTTCCTTTCGTTCCTCCTTGTTGCGCTTCATTTCCCTATTCGGGGTGTGTTCCTAATGATGATGTGCTTCTCTATCACGTCCCAACGTTTGTTCGTGTGACTAATGGGTATGGCTCCTCTCACTGCTGGTGAACACCATTATTTACCTGAGTGGTCTTGAATTGAAAAAAAATGATTCCCCACAGTCGGTGCCAAATGATGTGGTGGACTGCTCTGGAAAGTTGGTTGCTCTTCCCAAGAATCTCCGTACCTGCAAAACCTATCCCAAAAACGATTCTGGGAGAAAGGCTCTGGCGATCAAGTCAGTTCTTTCTTCCTAGAATTGGATTTTTTAGAGATAGTTGCACTTACCTTAGCTTCTTCAGATCTTCTTGTATTATAGACTTATGTGGTTGTGGTTCCTTATTTTTAGGAGCGAAGATCATGGGTCATTCCACGATCACCACCTGCTGAGTTCATGGCCTTCGTGGCCGCTGTTCGTTCCATGTTTCTTGGCTCTCGTTCTTCATGGTATTTGCATACTTTGATCAATAGTTTGGGCTGCAAATGTTTAACTTTGCCATTGTAAGATATTGGGCTGGGCCTAGTGGCCCTCAACCTTTTGCTCGCTGGACCACATATACACCAGTTACACACTGAACACACTGCATGTTAGTGCTTTCTCCAGAAAACTTTAAGAAACCCTAATATGTCTTACTCATATCCAATTTGATTGCAGCATATCCTTGATTACCTTTCTTGTGCTTCCTCATAAACTCAACACCTCATGAGCTAATAAAATATTTTCCGAGATGTTCCTCCCCAGAACAAAACCACATTGATTTTGTGATGTCAAGCTCGAAATGAACCCTTTAACCTTGTAGCTAACACCTTTGCAATAACTTTGTATTTGAAATTGCAAAGAGAGATAGGTCTGAAATCCGATGGTTGAACCACATGCCTCTTTTTAGGATTAAGGACAATTTTAGTTCTGTTCCAGCTTATTAACATCAATTCACCATTCGAGATTTGGAGACAGGATTGAGAAAAATCCTCCCCTATAACGCTCCAGTATCTTTTATAGAAACCAGGTGGGAGTTCATCTTCTATATGAACTTTCCAAGAACCCATATCCTTGACCGCTTTCCAAATTTCCCATGGAGTAAAATGTTTAGTAATTGAAGAAATCTGACTGGTTGAAATTCTTCTCCTATTAGAAGAAAAGAATTGATCTTTAGATATATCTCCTGAAGGACTTGGAGGATACCATTTAGGCTGAACATAAATCTGTTTAATATGATCAGTGATGATTTGCTGAATAGATTGTGCATCTGTATTCCATATTCCATTAGCATCATAAATACCTTGAATTACATTTGTTTCCTTTCTCTTGGTCTCCCATTTATGATAAAAGGAAGAATTAATTTAATCAAACTTTAACCAGCTCACTTTTGCTCTATGCTACCAAAAATCAGATTGCTTCAATTGCAAAACCTCTATCTGAGCTGCTATTTCCTTTTCTTTTGCTACATTGCGTAGACTATCTCCCTTCTGTTCTAGCTTCTGTAAATGATTATATAGAGACTTTAATATTTTATCAATGTGTCCAAATGAATGAGAGTTCCAGTTACATAAGTGTGTGTGAGTGTTCCATCTAATTTCATGTCTAGAAGATCCATTTGTCCAACCTGCTATTGATTTAGACCATTTAAATAACTCCAAACTCTTGAAACTATCTGATCTGTGACATCCACCCTTACCCAAAAAAACTTCAAATCTTCTAACCTTTCTTAACTTTTCTTTCATGTCATACAAGTCCAGTACCAAAGGGCCATGATCAGAAACAATAATGGGAATATTATTTACCCTAGCTTCAGAAAAGTATTTAACCCATTCAGAATTCATGAAAGCTCTATCAAGCCTCTCCACTATTGTATTTGGATATTCTCTTTTATTTGACAAAGTATACCACAAACCCTTATTAGAGATCTCCTGCAGATTGTGCTTCTGCACTACTTTGGCAAGGCCTGAAAAAGCTCCATTTGATATAGGAAGGCCACCACTCTTATCTTGTTGGTTTATAAGTTGGGTAAAATATTCTACTAACACCATCGAATAACTACTAAATAATTTCGATAGCAAAAGGGACTCCCAAAAGAACGATCTCCCCAAGTCCAAACGAGGACCGTATACAAAACCAAGGCACCATTTTAAACCTGAAGGCCCGGTAACTAAGCTGAAAATACAATGAGACAAACTATCTAATATAGTAATACTAACATCATCAGACCATAAAACTACTAAACCCCATGATCTTCCAACTGGTTCAACCATATGTAGCTTTGAAAGATACCTCCCTTCTTTCCATAAAGTGAGTTGTTCTTCCATAGCTCTCGCTTCTGCTAAACATACAAGTTTTGGCTGCCACTGTCGCATCAACTGTTTGATCATTCTCTTCGTAGGGTCATTATTGAAGCCCCTACAATTGTACATCAGAACTCTTATGGCTGTTTGGGGAGTTGATTTCCCAAAGTTGTATTCTACTATCTCTTTCACTTCATTCTAACTTTCACATTTTTTCTTCTACCTTCACCTGTATTCTCTGGGTTTCTCATATTTTCGTATTCCCCAAAGGCTGGACCTGCATAAAAGTAAGGCACCCGAACCCTTTTCTTAGGTAGAACACTGATGTGAATCTCAGATGCCCTAGTTTGTGCAGCAGCATAGGCCATTCTCCTCTCTCTCTCTCTCTCTCTCTCTCTCTCTCTCTCTCTCTCTCTCTCTCTCTCTCTCTCTCTCTCTCTCTCTCTCTATGCTTTCCTTTTCTATAAGGAGTAGGTTTTGATCTACTATTCTTATCAATCTCCTCAGTTTTCCACCTATACGCCATCAAGGTATAGTTCCCGTTCTGCTACATCTGAGTTTGTGGTGAGATCTAATGTCCTCCATGTTATTCCTTTCTGAATTCATATCCAAGCCTCCAACTTCATTTCATATCTTCAATTCGTTCCTATTGGGAAATTGTACAACTTTTTGTATTGAGCTGCATTCATCCTTCTTTATTTTCCATGTCAGGAAGAGTACCTATTTCTGTTTCCCTTTATCATTCTTCCTGATCCTCTGGTTCACAATTTTTCTTCCCGAATTACTGTTTTCCTCATCTTGAGAGCTTGATATCAATATCAGGGGTGGCTGCTTTTCTTCTTGGTTGTTCGCCCGACTAAAACCCAGTGCACTAATTCTTTCCTCCAGTTCCTCCCCTACTAGGATTTCCTGCTCCATTAGGACATGCTCCGAACCCTGGCTTTCATTGATTCCCATATTATTCACCATATTGATCATATTCACCATATTGCGCACCTGTTGAGTATGGTTATGTAGATCATCATTGGCCTCTTGCATTTGCACCTCTTGATTAGCATACGATTGATTCTACTTATGTATAGTCGTGTTCACCCAGTGTATAATCTCTTGATCTGCTGCTCAATCATTTCATCATTCATAATCTGATTCAACCCTATAGGGAGGTCAGTATGCCAATTTTGCATATGACCATTTGGCAGAATGCCATTATTCAGCAGCATTGTCGGCGGGGCGGCGGTCCAAGTGGTGTATGTTGCGCACCCCTTCCAAAATACGGATAAAAGACGCATTGCTAAACATTTCCACCAGCTCCCGATGGACCATGACCACTACCTGAGTTCTCTTTGGACCAATATATGGCTGCTGTAGGGGCTCATCATCTGTCTCCATGGAGAAAAGAAATCCTTCCTGGACGTGTTTATCAGTCGAAAGACTGTATCTCTCCCAATGAGCATCCATATAGCCTGCGGGAATTGTTATGTTTCTCTTAGATTATCTATGATTATAAGCCCTCGGAGAGGAGGGAAACATATCCTTATTGACATCATAAACTACATCAGTACAACATAATGCATTTTATGCTTGTATGTGACTATCAATAAATTGTTCTAGCACTAGGTCATCTTGTATTGGGCACCTCTAACAAGGATGCCCAATAACACCACATCTCCAACAGAACTTATAGAAGCCTTCAATCTAACGTGCACCCAAATTCTAGAGCCATCCAAAAGATCTACATAATAACCATGTATTAGAGGATCACCTGGTTTAACCCAAAATCGGGGCTCTTATGTATTTGGCAATAAGCATTTACACATGATTTATATCTACCTGGATCACCTCTCCAGCCATATGAGCAGCTTTAATTGTAGCTCTCGGAGTGAACCCTTCAGTTGGTAGTCCATGAATTTGAATGTTGATTTTCATCCTCTCCACACATTTTCAGCTGAGCGATATCCCCGCTCCCCATCTCTTGAATACCAACAAGTCTCCCAGAAAGAGAATAGGAAGATCTGTCCATAACTGCAAGAGCCTCATCCCTGGTTTGAAATTTGATTACAAAGAAATTTTGAAATATATGTATTACGTAAACATCAATACTCCAATAGTCTTCAAAATACTGGTTCATTCGAGTTAAACTAAACTCCCTATCATCAATCCAATAGCCTAATAGATAGTTATGTTCAATCTCCACTGCCTCCATAATATCTTCTTGCATCAACTTCATCACTCCTCCTCTTCTACTAGTTCTATGGATGGTCGTAAAATCAGAGTCAAGCCCTAGAACCCCATTCTTTCCTCAGAATATTCAGATTCTTGTGGTGTATACAATGCATCTGCAAAATCCAAGGACTCAATAACACTCACATTTAAACTGTTTGTATCTCTCACTGGCTTCTGTTGAGAAGTAAATCATACTGCTGCAACATTAAATGTGATTCTATTTATAGCTTTAAGCCGCGTCTGATAAACGGAAATATCTTCAAAAACTGCACCATTTTAGCACGTTGATCACCTCTTCCTCTTCCCCTCATGATTACATTTCACTGAACAAAAAGGCATTGATGTCAGAGTAAATCAGGTTTCTGATTAGATTGATTGATTTGATTAATTCTGGATAAGTCTTGTTGACTAAGTCAAAGCACTATTAGTATCCTCTTTTCTTATTGTACTTTATTTAATCATGTTAACAATACATTATTTCCTTACGGCAAATACATCTTGTCATGGTATCAGAGCAAGGTTCTAATTCACCTTCCCAAACCTAAATATTTTTTGGCCACTCTCCCTCTTCTTCCAGCGGCCGACCATCTCCCCCCCCCCCCCCCCTCTTCCCTTCAATTTTTTTCCGACGCCACTCTCATCATGGCTAGTGAAAAATTATCGTTTAATACCCTCTTCCAAATTATGCAAATTAAGCTCAATAAGTCCAACTTTCTTCTCTGGAAATGTCAGACTGAATACGTCCTCAAACCTTAGAAGCTTTTTGGTTATCTTGATGGGTCGTCTCCATGCCCACCTCTAACTACTTTGCAACCGGCCGGCTCCTCGTCTCCATCTTTTGCTGCCACCCTCAACTCTGCTCCCGCCGGCTCCAAGACTGACCGTGCAACGACTCAGGTGGCTTACAAATTAGCCAAGGAAGTCTATGACCTGTGGATTGATGAAGACCAGAGGGTTTGCAGTTTGTTGCTCTCCTTTCTCCCCCCCCCCCCCTTCTCTCCTGAGGCCCTTTCCAAACTCCCGACCTCTCGTGTGACTGCCAAGGACATCTAGGACAGCTTTTATGCCACTTTTCATAACATTATTATGTCCACCATCCTGCGCCTTCATGCAGATGCCCACGGTATACGTAAGAGCGGTACCGTTCATGAACTCCATTTACAATTTAAAAATATTTTTGAGCAGTTATCCCTTATGGGCTCTCCCGTTTCGAATGATGATTAGATAATTTGGTTTTAAACTACTCTTGGTCTGAGTTCAAAGATTTTTCTACCTCGTTGATTAATTTGACTAATTCTTCCCCTACACCCTTATATGACAATGTATTATCTCGTGCCAAGAACCACAAGGCATTTAAAAAAAATTTACAGGGGAATTCTGCACCAGAATCCGGGCTGGTTGCATTTGCAATAGGAGAAAACCCCCCAGCCAGCCGCGCATGGGATCACGCATCGGTGAGAGGCAGCGGTGCGTTTGGACGCCAGAAGTGGTAGTTTAGGTGGATGCCGTGGTGGTCGGTCCTCTGGTTACGCTCAGCCGGCTGCCTCAGGCTCAGGTCATGGTCGGCTGCACTGCACCTGGTGTGGTCGGCCCGGTCATTTTGCTGCTACTTGTTATAAGTCGTTAGCCCAGACTCGTCATACAGACTCGACCCATATGGCTGAAAACTTCCAGGCGTCTATGCAGCTGAACCCATTTGAGAGCATATCTGACTGGTATCTTGATTCTGGCGCAACCAGTCACAGGCCATTTTCAGCCTCCCGCCTGGACAGTATTTCTCCCTATTTTGGTAATTCTCAGGTTTCTATTGGTAATGGTGCATTTATTCAGATTTTGCATATGGGTGATTCTCATATTTCTGATCATTTGAAACTGTATGATGTTCTGGTTGTTCCTGAGATTACTAAGAATTTACTGTATATTATTAAACTGACCAGAGATTTGAATGTGTCTGTTACCTTTGATGATCGGAACTTTGCTATTCAGAACAAAGTATCCAAGGTAGTCCTGGGCAGGGACCACAGTGATGGAGGCTTATACGTGTTAGACAAAAGTGATGCAGCACTGGTTTTGTTTTTGCATCAGAATAAAAGATGGGCATCCTTCGAGCTTTGGCATGCTCGCCTAGGACATGTGCCGACTGCAGTTATTTCCGGTTTGCAGAAGTCCGGTTTACTTTTTGTTTCCTCTTTATTACCTTAACCACATACTTGTACTCCTTGTGTTATGGCAAAGGGGCAACAGTGATCTTTTGTTGAAAACACTCAACGTGTTGCATGCATCCTAGATTTGGTACACTATGATTTGTGGGATCCCTCCCCAGTTTTATCTGAGACTATTTTTTTACTTATTATGCCTTATTTGTGGATGATCATTCTTGTTTTACTTGGTTTTTTCCGCTTCATCGAAAATCTGAGTTTTTTGAAACATACTTACAGTTTAAGGCTTTGGTGGAAAATCAATTTTCTTTTACCATTAAGGTTTTTTAGAGTGATGGAGGCACCGAGTTCTTGAACACGCGCCTACGGTCTCATTTTGCCTCAAAAGGCATTCACCATCAAGTTTCATGTCCATATACTCGGAGCAAAATGGACGAGTGGAGCGAAAACATCGGAATGTTGCAAAATGGGTCTTACAATGCTATACCATTTGCATCTTCCGCTTTCTAGATGGGTTGACACCTTTGCCACTGCAGTTTATACCATTAATCAATTACCTACTCTGATTTTACAGGGTACCTCCCCCTATGGTCTTCTCTATCAACAGGATCCTATTTACTCAATCTTTCATCCTTTTGGTTGTTGAGTATTCCTTTTTGTTCGTCCTATGGACGATCACAAGTTATCTCCACAAAGCATTCCTTGTGTTTTCATTGGATACAGCTTCCATTATAAGGGTTTCCATTATCTTGACACTACTACTGGAAAAATATATATCACTCGACATGCACGGTTTGGCGAGAGTTGTTTCCCTTTTTCCTTCTCCGCTTCGGCATCTTCTCTCTCAATTTTGGATGTCTCTGATTTTTTGGATGATGATGCTGGTTCCGATCCCTTCTTGTCTCTATTTGATGAATCGGTTTCTGCGCCCAGTCTGGTTTACTCATCTGATTCCAATGAGCCCACACCTGCACAACGGCTCCCTTCTCGATCACCACCGGCTAGTCCACCCTTCTCAGCCATATCTTCTCCTGCCATCGCCGCCACTCCATCTCCGGTCTCATCCGCCGGTCTATTGCCCCCACCTTCCCAGTCTTGGCTGAATCCCCATAGAATGGTTACTCGGACAACCACTGGTGCTATTCAGTGACGGGACTACTCGGATATTGTTGCCCATGGTCTTCTTGCTGCACTTCTTACTCATTCTGAGCCCTCTGATTACCGGTCGGCTCTCAAGGATCCTTCTTGGATAGCTGCTATGGATGAAGAGATTGATGCCCTTAAAGGTCAGCACACTTAGGATTTGGTTCTTGGCCCATCAGATGTCAACATTATTGGCTTCAAATGGGTCTATCGGCTGAAGTATCATCCAGATGGCATAGTTGATCGTCAGAAGGCCTGACTGGTTACTCAGGGGTTTTCGCAGATTCTGGGTTTTAACTTTGATCACACTTTCAGTCCTGTGGTCAAAGCTTCTGTCGTACGCACTGTCATTGCCATTGTTACGATGCGCCTCTTGCCCCTTCATCAGATGGACGTCAAGAATGCCTTCCTAAACGGTGTTCTTGATACTCTAGTCTACATGGCGCAAACTGTTGGCTATAAGGACCCACTTCATCTGGATTACGTCTACCACCTGAAAAAGGCCATTTACGGTCTTAAGCAGACGCCTTGGGCCTGGTTTCAGAGGTTCAGTACTTATCTATTGCAGCTCGGGTTTCAATGCAGTTTGGCAGACACTTCCTTATTTGTTCTATCTAGAGGGACGTCTCTGCTTTATCTCCTAGTCTATGTTGATGACATCATCGTCACTGGCAATGATCCACTATTGCTCCTCCAGTTCATTGATAGGATGCATTGGGTGTTCGCTATTAAGGATCTTGGCACTCTTCACTACTTTCTTGGCTTAGAGATCTCACCCACTTCATCGGGCTTACTTCTTGGCCAAGCTAAGTATGCTCGGGATATTCTTACTCGTGCCGGCATGCCTGATGTTGTTCCTGTCCCTACTCCTTTTGTTCATGGTTCGCAGTTACACATCTCCACCAGTCATTCTTTTCGGAACCCGACCCTTTTTACATCCCTAGTTGGTGCTCTCCAGTTCTTGACGATCATTCAACCAGACTTGGCTTTTTCGGTTAACACCGTCAGTCAGTTTCTTCAGGACCCTCGTGATGATCACTTTGCCACGGTCACTCAGATTCTTCGTTATGTTCGCGGCATGCTCCATTTTGGTCTTGCTTTTTGCTCTGCCAGCACCCCTGAGGTCTTGGGTTATTCCGATGCTGATTGAGCTCGCTGTCTGGAAACCCGACATTCCATTTATGGCTATGTAGTCTTCCTCGGTGGTAATCCGGTCTCCTGGAGCATGAAGAATCAACCCACTGTCTCTCGCCCTAGTACTAAGTAAGAGTATCAAGCTCTTGCAAACACTGCTTCGGAGGTAGTTTGGCTGTCTCATTTGCTACGCGATCTTCGTGTTCCGTTTTCGAGTTCATCATTGTTGTTATGTGATAACAACAGTGCCATTTTCTTAGCTCAGAATCCGGTTGGCCATAACAAGGCGAAGCACATCGACATCGATTATCATTTAGTTCGTAAGTTGGTCTCCTCTTGCAAGCTCCGAGTTGCACATGTTTCCACCAGTCTTCAGATTGCTGACATCTTCACCAAGGGACTTTCCTGTCCTCTGTTCGAATTCTTCAGGTCCAAACTTTGCTCCGCTGAGCATCCGACGCTTTGCTTGAGGGAAGATGTTGGAGTAAATCAGGTTTCTAATTAGATTGATTGATTCTGGATAAGTCTTGCTAACTAAGCTAGAGTTCTAGTAGTACTATTTTTCCTTATTGTGCACTATTTAATCATATCAGCAACACGTTATTTTCTTACTGTAAATACATCTTGTCAGTTGACCAACACCGTTTCTTTGCCGTCCAGCAGAATGTGAAGAGTTTAGCCCGTAATTAATACCTATTCTTAGAGCCTAATGAACTTCCCCAATCCCAAAAAATTCTGACACTCACTTAACCCCTACACCCTTTACAAGTTCCTAGAAACCCTTGCCCAATCCAAGCGTTTCCCTAATTGAGCCACTAAGAGCATATGCAATGGTAGAAATCGCTACCGGTTTCTTACCAATTAAATATATTATTTCTCTCATTCTCTCTCTTCCACCTAATCTTAAAAAACCACTTAAGAAACCACTCTTTTTTATCCCCATAATGGTAAGAAACCACTTTTGACTATTCATTGACCCCACTTGATTTTCTCTATCCTACTCATTAATTTTACCATTAACATTTAATTTAATTTAATTTGTTCACCCAAAATAAGTTGAATGTGAAATTTAATAATACATTATAATTTTAATTAATAGAATTTCATTTTATTTAAAAAGTATAAACTAATTCATTCTCTTTAATTTATAAATTTCGTGTTTTATTATTCATAATTTAAATATCTTTTTTCTTGTCATGAAATTGTTTAATATTTTGTTATCTATAATGGCAAAGTCTTGGGAAAGACGGTCTTTCCATAAGCTTATGGAAAGACGGGGTTTAATTCGAATAATAAAAGGTAAAAGGTCTTAGCTGCAACATTAAAATTTTAGTATGCAACATGTAGTAGTTATAAAATTTATAACCCGGTTCATGCAACCCGAAAATTTTATCTTCATTTCTTGTAATTTACACTTTAAACCTTGGTCTTTCCATGACTTATGGAAAGACCGTCTTTCAAGAGACACCCTCATCTATAATAAAGAAAAAGATATATTGATTTTATAAAAATATATTACAAGCGTGACATTAGAAAGGCCAATTATAACGAGAAGACAAATTACAATAAATACTTAAATAATAAAATATTAGATCTAGTCCGACCAATTATTACGAATTGAAAATAGAAATCTAGTCTGAACAATTATTACAAATATGCACCTGAAATATTGATCTAGTCTGACCAATTATTACTAATACAAAACAAAAAACATGGATGACATAACCATACCGATATGCTGATTTTGACCACCCAAATATTGGTACAGATGTTCAGTAAGGTCGTTTTTCAATTGGTCATGTTTAGCTAGGGGTGGGCAAAAAAACTGAAAATCGAACAAAAAATTGAATTATCCGAATTCGAATAACCCGAACCAAATTTAATATACGGTTTTTGGATATCCGAATTGAATAAACCGATTTCTGAATACGGTTTTTGGTTTGGTTTTGGATATTAAAACTCAAACCGAAACCCGAACTGAATACCGAATTATAATTAATTAAATTAATTAAATATATAATAATAAATAAATTTTAAAACTACAAAACTAAATTTATAAGTAAATAAAAGTGGGAGGACTAATCTATAAATTTTAAAAAATTACCCCAAACATCTTAACATTAAATGGATCAAATAGACAAAAGACTGATATTCAAGTATTTTATAGTCCATATTCATTATAAACAAGTTTAATAAATTAGTTCGTTTAAATTTCTTATAAATTTTAAAAACAAGTATATATATTCTTATAAATTCTTATTGGCATGAACGTAAATGGAAAGCATTAACTATAATCAATAAATATCCATATCTAAACTACAGTGCTCTTAGTAATCACAGTGATATGATGCACGAATAATTGATTCTTCAACAGTAAACTTTCACTACACTAAAGCATTCCTCAAACAATGGGCATTTTCCTCTGCTCTAAAAAATTAACAAACTACAATGGACTCAGAAGAGATTACTTGGTGAAGAGATGAAGACGGTGAGATTACTTGGTGAAGAGATGAAAACGGTGAGATATAAATATCATAGTTAATTTAGGAGAACGTCTCCTATTAGACCATCTAAATGTTAGACTAATCATGAAAAATCTCGTTTCAATAACTATTATGGTCAAATTATAATTATTTATACATTACCATACATTTTAAAAGTTATAAGAAATTTGTTGCAATAAATAAAAATAAATATCAAATCAGCTTATTAGTTATATCAATTATAAAATAATATTGTATAATGATTTGTCAGTCTAAAACAAGACGTTGTGTTAATTTAATAGTGGAATTTTTGTATCACCCTCTAAATGTATTTAAATTACTTATATAAATAGAAGAGAAAGAAATCATAAAAATATATGAGTCTGTCTCTTGAAAAATGGTCTTTCCATAAGTTATGGAAAGACCAAGGTTTAAACTATAAATTAGAAAAAATGAAGATAAAATTTCTGGGTTACATGAACCGGGTTATAAATTTATAACTACTATATGTTGCATACTAAAATTTTAATATTGCAACTAAGACCTTTTACCTCTTATTATTCTAATTAAATCTCGTCTTTCCATAAACCTATAGAAAGACCGTCTTTCCCAATACTTTGCCAAAATATATTATAAACACATTCATCATGTATGGAAAAGGTAAAAACAAAAGTCAAATTAATAGGGTAATAATAATAAAAAGGATTTGAGATCAAATGGTATTAAATAATACTCAGTCACAAAATACTCCTCAAATTAAATAATGTAATAATAAATGAAAAAATCTTGAAAAATACCGTGTTTTCATTATTCCGTAGGCTTATGGAAAGATAGAGTTTAATTATAATAATACAAAGTAAAAGGTCTTAGTTGCAATATTAAAATTTTATTATGCAACGTGTAGTAGTTATAAAGTTTATAACCCGATTCATTCAACCCATAAATTTTATCTTCATTTCTTCTAATTTGCATTTTAAACCATAATATTTCCATGACTTATGAAAATATTGTATTTCAAGAGACAGACTCATAATAAATTCAATAAAAAAAAGGAAGAAAAGGTGGAAATGGAACATGAAATTGATTATTGAAGGCAGCCGCATGAACCATGAAGTCAAGGACTCAAGAAGCAACGCAAGGCAGCAAAGGCCAAAGGCTTTAGATTTAGCCTTGCTACATTAGTCCCACATTGGAAGTGGTGGAGATTTTGCCTTCAATTTGCAATTATAAATATTAGGGAACTCCTCCATTTTTTAAAGGCAAAGCATATGATGCAAATGTCAAATGGGCCTTTAATGGCAAATTACTTGGCTTTAACTTTTGGGCTGTAATTATTTATTTGAAATTAAAATTTTGGTGTATTTATGGGCTTTTTGGCATGGGCAAAGTCTTGGGAAAGACGGTCTATCCATTGGTTTATGGAAAGACGAGGTTTAATTCGAATACTAAAAGGTAAAAGGTCTTAGTTGCAACATTAAAATTTTAGTACGTAACATGTAGTAGTTATAAAATTTATAACTCGGTTCATGCAACCCGAAAATTTTATCTTCATTTCTTCTAATTTACACTTTAAACATTGGTCTTTCCATGACTTATGGAAAGACCGTCTTTCAAGAGACGCACTCTTTGGTATGATCTAGAACTGATTTAATTGAATTCAATTTGATAAAGATTGGAATTAATTCGGTTTATTCGATTGAATTCGGTTTTAAATCGAATTCGAATTTTAAATTCAATTTGGATAATTTAGATTATTTGAATGGTTGGGATCAGATTCGATTTTTTATTTTTTAGGAAAAAAACCAAATAATCTGGGTTAAACCCACCCCCTCCCTCCGCCAGCACCAAGAGTACCAATACCACCCTTGTCGTTATATTTCCCACGCGCCACCACAATTAGCTTCTCTTCATCACAACCAGAGCCACGGCCTGTAATCTTCAACGCTGGTAAGATTCCGATGACTCACATCTCTCGCTGCTAATTGAAAAGTCCATCAAATTAGATTTTCACCCTTCCTACTTCTCACTGCAGAGTCTCCAGTTGGGTTCTTGTTTATGATTCTTATTCTTAAATTAGTTTACTTCTGTTCTTGTTTATTGGTTTATGAATTAGAAAAGAAAAATTGAATTGGTGGTTTACGGCTGTTGAAGTTGGTATTGTGAGGTTGTTGCTGATGTTATTTTGAGATTTTTTGTGGTGGTGGTGATGGGCTGGAAGGTTGGAGTTATATTGCACTCAATCCAATTCCTCTCGTTTGTTTCTGAAAGTTCAGTTATTTATACTGTCAGCACCTTTATGTGCACGTATGTGTGTGTCAAACCATATCTGTTTGTTCATGGAGGATGAGTTGTTTGTTTATAGGGTGTAGCATGCTTATTTCTATGGTGTTAGGAGTTTACTATAGCTCTAATTTGGCTCATTTCTGATCCCTTTCGTGTTTCAGTGACTGTACTTAGTTTGTTGCGTGCATGCTGATTGTTGATCATAAAGTGAAGTTTGAAACTTGATTTCTTCTACAATATGTCTTTCTTATGATACATTACTGGCTGGTTCATTTGTTAGTTTGTCACAATATTTTCATTTTTCTTTCATTTGAAAATTTGTACTTTCATTGACTGGCCTTCAGGGTGCTTATATTTGAAGAAGAAAAATAGCAATGGAATGAGAACCTATGTATTTCTCCCTTCAATTGATTCCCAGGAATGGAAAAAGAATCTGGGTATCTACCCTCTTCCTGAATTCATTACACACTTCAATCTAGTGGGTATGCTAGATCAAATCCCTCGAAAAATGCTCCGCTATCTTATGCAAAACCCAGTTTTTATTCATTCTTCAATGTCATCATCAGCAACCACAATAAGAACATCTACCTATTCACAGTCTCTCCTTTTCTTTAGTTCTGCTGTTGAAAAAAACAGCTTCCCACCTCATCTTTCTTCTGAACCTGCTCTGAATGAGGATGTAGATACAGTTTTTCATACATTGACAACTTCAGAAACCTCAGTTGATCTCCAACGATCACTAAAATCAGCAGCGATATCAATCCCTTTTACAGTTGATTTGATTGATAAGGTTATGAAAAGGGTTAGGTTCTCTCACTCCAATCCATTACAAGCTCTTGAGTTTTTCAAGTTCACCTCCCAAAAAAGGGGATTTTTCCATTCTGCATTTTCTTTCGATACAATGCTGTATGTTCTGGGAAGGAACAGAAAATTTGAGCATATTTGGGGTTTATTGTTGGAAATGAAGAGAAAGGACCGGTGTTTAATCACTACCAAAACTGTTCAAGTAGTTTTAGGTAGAATTGCTAAGGTTTGTTCGGTTAGGGAGACTGTGGAGTCATTTAAAAAGTTCAGAAAACTTGTTCCGGAGTTCGATACTAAGTGTTATAATGCGTTGTTAAGGGCATTGTGTGAAGAGAAGAGTATGAGTGATGTCAGGAACGTTTACCACAGTTTAAGGCATGGGTTTAAACCTAATTTACAGACTTTTAACATATTGTTGTCGGGCTGGAAGTCAGCAGAAGAGGCAGAGGCATTTTTTGAAGAAATGAAGGAAATGGGGGTAGAATCAGATATTGTATCATACAATTGTTTAGTGGATTGTTATTGCAAGAACAGAGAAATGGAGAAAGTGTATAGGTTGCTGGAGGAGATGAGGAAGCAAGACATTAGTCCTGATGTTATTACATATACAAGTTTGATTGGCGGATTGGGGTTGGTGGGGCAACCGGATAAGGCAAGGGATGTGTTGAAAGAGATGAGGGAGTACGGATGCTATCCAGATGTGGCAGCTTATAATGCTGCGATTCGAAATTTCTGTATTGCAAAGAGGATATTAGATGCGTATGGTCTAATCGATGAGATGGTAAAGAAGGGGTTGAGTCCAAATGCCACCACTTACAATGTGTTCTTGAGGTCCTTTTTTTGGTGCAACGATTTGACCAGCTCATGGAGCTTGTATCAAAGGATGAAGAAGACGGGATGTCTACCCAATACGCAATCTTGTATGTTCTTGATAAGATTGATTAGGAGACACGAGAAGGTGGAGATGGCGCTTGAGCTTTGGAATGACATGGTTGAGAAAGGGTTTGGATCATTTACGTTAGTGTCTGACATTTTGTTTGGTTTGCTCTGTGATTTGGGGAAGTTGGAGGAAGCTGAGAGATCGTTCCTGCAGATGGTAGAGAAACGGCAGAAGCCTAGTAATGTTTCCTTGAGGAGGATCAAGGTACTTATGGAATTGGCTAACAAGCAAGAGGCTCTTTGTAATTTAACAGAGAAGATGGAAAGTTTTGGTGGAGGCATTCAGGTTCCCAAGAGTGAACTAGAAAAAACAGTGGCCATGATTTCAAAATAGGTTTAATCTAGAGATATATGATATAGAAATCATTACATTTGAGTCCAACTGATTTGCTAAATATAGTCTTCTTCACCGTCAGGTACATACAAATGTGAATGCGAATGTGATGATCCTCATGGAACGGGTGTAACGCATGACCAAAGAACAGTGGCTATACTATGGGTTCAACTTTTGGTGAAGATTGTTATGAATATATTAGTTATAAATTCATAAGTATTAACAGGGTTCAACTTTTGGTGAAGATTGTTATGAATATATTAGTTATAAATTCATAAGTAATAACAGGGTTCAACTTTTGGTACAATCAAATTCATAAGGATTATTTAGATTATTTTTATTTTTATTTTTAGCGTACATTGTACATATTAGAGTCATGCTTAACGTTTTATGTCCGCCCCATCTACTTGTGCATAATGTTTTTGCAATTTTAAAATAATTGCAGCTCGACTTCTATTGCTCTAGCTTCACGATTTCCTGCTGTGAACCAATCTAATGGATATTATTTTCATGATTATATTCATCCACTCCAAAGATCAACTGTTAATGAAGATTATGATTTAAACCAAGAATCAGTTAAAAGAAAGGTTACATATGGTTGTAGCTTTGGAGAAAGGCTAACAATTATTTGAATTCAGAAGATGATCAAAAGCAGCTCAGACTTGAAGGAAAGCATGATCAGAAGCAGCTCAGTTCAGGCAGCTAGGCCTCTCAGCTTTCTTTTGCTTTCAGTTGTAATAGCTAGTTTTCTGGTACGATTCAAATAGTTAGTTGCTTTGATTAGTCAGTCAGTAGAGCAGTTAGAGGGTAGGTTAGCTATGACATTCATGTATATGAGGTGATAAAATATTTTAGTTTTGGTAACTTAGTCAGAAAAATTTTCCCATTTGCAATCTTCTCTTTTCCAGCTTTCTTGGCTTGAGTTTTACATGGTTTTCACATGGTATCAGAGCAACATGCTGTAAAATCCTAATTGCAATTTTGTTTTTCAATCAATTTGTCTTGTAATCTTTTCTTTGATTCATCAATGGCGAGATCAAGCTCGGAAAATTCATGGAATGCAGAAAACACTCAAAATAACAATTAGATGAGGTACACTGTGGGTGATGACGGTTTTGTGAATATCAAACCTGAAGATCCACTATTCTTGAGTCCTAGAGATCATTCAAGCATGATGATTGTTACTGATCTTCTTACAGAGAAAAACTATCTGACCTGAAGCAAGGCTATGGTGTTAGCCTTGGGATTAAGAGACAAGCTATGTTTTTTGACTGGAGAATATGAAGTTCCAGATGAGGATTCACCGATCTACAAGCAATAGAAGAAGGTAAACAACATTCTAGTCTCCTGGATTGTGACTACAATGTCTAAGGATATAGCTAGGAGTTTCGCATTGGTTGATAATGCTAAAACACCTTGGGAAGAAGTGAGAGACAGGTTTTCAATGAGTAATGGACCTTTTTTGTGCCAAATGAGATGAGATATGCTGAAATAAGGCAGGGAAAAAGGACTGTGAATCAGTACTATTCTGCTATCAAAAGTCTATGGGATTACTGATTCTCATGTGGTCTAGAAGTTGTGTCTTAAGGATACATGCAAATGTGGATATGAGGAAGTTGTGGCTCAGAATGAAATGGAGGACAGAGTACAACAGTTCTTGGTTAGACTGAATGAGGATTTTGAGGCTATCAGGAATCTGGTGCTGGTGATGGAACCTACAACGCCTGTTAGCAAGATTTGTGCCTTAGTGGCAAAGGATGAGAGTCAGAAGATGACTATAAAAAACTGTGTTGCATATACTGAGCAATCATCAATGTTTGTGAGGGCTAAATTAGAGCAGGTGAATCAAAATTAAGGAGGTTATGTTGCAGGGAGGATCAACTTCAAGAAGAAGGATAATCAGGCCAAGAAACTGATGATATGTTAA
This sequence comes from Rubia yunnanensis, assembly GCA_037428765.1. NCBI lineage: Eukaryota > Viridiplantae > Streptophyta > Magnoliopsida > Gentianales > Rubiaceae > Rubia > Rubia yunnanensis. The sequence goes on along the minus strand of CM075062.1, from coordinate 84,041,349 downwards.
CACTGTCACAAAACTGGTCACATTAAAGAGTTTTAATTCAAGAATATAGGCTATCCTGACTGGTGGAAGGAAGGAAAACCAAAGAAAAAGTTTGCATCTAATGTTGTGGTTACTGATAAAGAGGCAGTGTCATTTGATGTATCTAACCTGAATTCAGGATCAAATCTGCAGGCTATGTTTGCCACTTTTGTTCAGATGCTGGAAATGAACAAAGCACAGAAACAAAATAGCAAAGGAGGGGAATCCAATAGTGAGATTGTTAACATGACTCAGTTCTCAGATTTCTCAGGTAGTACTTACATTCACGTGATAAATTCTGCTTTCAATTTGATGACAGTACATGGATTCTGGGCAGTGGAGCATCTAGTCATATGTGCAGTAATAAATCTCTTTTTAAAACGTATCATATCAGAAACACACCTATCCCAGTACATCTACCAAGCAATACCACTCAGATGGTCAGTGCCACAGGATCAGTACATCTCACAGCATCACTAATTTTACAAGATTGTTTGCATGTAGATGGTTTTAGTTTCAATCTCTTATTAGTAAACAAACTTTCTAGATCGGCTGGAATCCATTTTGCCTTCTTTCCTGATGTTTTCTTAATCCAAGACCTCAAATCTAATAAGGTTATTAGAGTTGCAAAAGCAAGCAGAGGACTGTATCTAGTCAATCCTGCATCTTTTGATAAGAGAATAATAGACACATGCTCAGTTTTCTAGTGCATATTTTCCTAAACTCAACAAAGAATATAATCTGGAAAATAATGTGATTCTTAATGATTTTGAATTGTGGCATTTAAGACTAGGACATGTCTCAGATGTTGTTTTGAAGAATCTGAATGTACATATGAATAAACCAAGTGATTTTCATTGTAGTTTTTGCCCTTGGGCTAAACAAACAAGGTATGTTTTTCCTCATTCTACTTCACAGTGTAATGCATGTTTTGATGTGGTTCATGTTGATCTTTGGGGGCCATGTAAGGTCACTACCACAAATGGTTTTAACTACGTTTTGACCATAGTTGATGATTTCAATATAGCTACTTGGACTATGATGCTACAAACTAAAGACACAATACATGACAATTTAATGAACTTCTTTAAAATGATCAACACACATTTGTTTGTCAAAGTTAAGGCCATTAGAAAAGATAATGGTTCTGGGTTTGTAAATCATAAGTGTGCTAATCTGTTTAACAGTTTAGGAATGTTGATCAAAGATAATGTGTCTATACACCATATCGGAATAGTGTAGTTGAAAGAAAACATAGGCATTTATTAAATGGCAAGAACAATCATGTTTCATTCAGGATTGCCTTTGCATTTTTTGGGCAGATGCAGTCCTGACTGCTACATTTATTATAAACAAATTACCAACTTCAGTTCTGAAATGGAAGTCACCACGTGAAATATTGTTCAAAACCAAACCATACTTATCAGTAATGAGATCCTTTGGTTGCTTAGGTTATGCAACAAATACTCAGCCACACAAAAACAAGTTTGATATCAGGTTTTTTCCATGTGTGTTTGTAGATTATCCTGCAAACCAAAAGGGTTTTAAAATGTAAAATTTGATCACTAATAAGACCATTGTTTCCAGAGATGTTACATTTCATGATCACATTTTCCCTTTTAAAACTAAACATGACTTTTTAACTACATCCGCATCACATTCATCTACTTTGCCTACTGTTTCAATGCATCAACGAACTTAAATTGCCTTTCCTAAGCATGACATGTTTTTTTAAAGACCATTGTACTGATCCTACTGCCATTGATCCCTTAGATGTACATACTGATCATAGTCAGTCAGATCCACCTTCTACATTTTCTGATTATACTGATCCTACTAATTCTGCCCCTCATTCTGATCTTTAGTTTACTAATCCTATTTCTCTTCATGATCAGATATAGCAAAATCCTTCACATATGCCTCATATTGATTCACCACCTGATCCTATCCCTGATACTCATTTTTCTTCACATAGAAGAAGCATCAGGATCAGAAACAAACCATCATAGTTAAAGGATTTTGTGTCTAATTGGTGTGTACATATCCCAAAGGTTGGGTCATAAGCCCAAAATTGCAAGCCCAAGGTCATCCCGCTATGCGAGCAGTAAGAAGAGCAACCCCCAAACTGTGAAAAGCGGAGATCATGGCCAGACTCAACCATGAACCATCTTTCTTAGAGCCACGATCAAGTATGCGATAGCAAGCCTGGGAAAAGTGGAGTCACGATCAAGGCAGGCTATAAAAGGAACAAAGAGACCACAAATACAAGTAAGTGTAACTATTCAAAGATATTTACAATTCTTAAAAGAGATAACTAACTTGATCATCGGGGTTGTTCTCCCGAAATCACTTCCAGGAATAGTTTTGTAGGTAAAGAGGGTTGCGGGGTGAACAACAAATGATCCGCCTGGATAGACCACCACATCATTTGGCGCCAACTGTGGGGACCAAAATATTTCTTAGAGGAGAGCAAGGAAAAGGAAAAGAGGGAGTTTGCGGCTTTCTTAGAGAAGAGTAGAGAAGGTCTTTATGACCAATTTCTGAAGAAGCTCAAGAAGAAACCCCCAAAACAGGAAAAAAAGGTGTATCAGGAGCGTGAGGATCTCAACTATGAAGAAGAATTGCGTAACATCGTTGCAGAAGATGATGAAGAAAAATTCCCCATATCACCGCGTCTACGAGATTTCAAGATGCCAAAGGACTTTAAACTTCCTCTGTACGTTAAAATCTACGATGGGACCACATACCCAAAATAATTCCTAAATTCATACAGGAACAACATGAGATTCGGTGATGCAAACATCGAATTAGTTTGCAAGGTGTTTACCATCTTTTTGACAAGAAAAACAATCACTTGATACGAAAACCTTCCAAATAGAAGTATCCAGTCTTGGGCACATTTTTCAGGCCTATTCTTAGGTCGTTTCTATCAGAAGCAAAAGTTTACTAAAAAAATTACAGACCTTAACAACATAGCCCAGTGAAGCGATGAAAGCCTGGCAGAGTATCATAATCAATTTGTCACGGAAAGCCTACAAGTTTGCGACTCATCATTCCAGTCGTCATTAGGAGCGTTCACAGTAGGCATGCGATCAGAAGAGTTCTACAAAGAACTGACGAAGAATATGCCTGGAAATCCAAGGGAACTTCAAAAGATGATTGAACTGTACGTGCGAATAGAGGAAGCAAATAACTGCAAGATAGAGTGGGAAAGAGGCAAAAATGAACGATGGAGGATTTACAGAAGGGATTTATGAAGAAGGGAAAAGGAAACATCCGTTTCAAAGGAAGAGAGCCAGGTTTGCAAGCTGTACCATTCCAGGATACACCTCTAACGAAGCCAAGGAAAGAAATATGGCAAGCGAATAAGGAATTATTTTGTGAACCAGCGCCTATGCTAGCACCGCCAAAAAATAGATCCCGGGAGTATTATTGTGCTATCCACAAGGACCATTGTCATGATATTGAGTATTGTAGAGACCTAAGAAGACAAATTGAAGAAATTATGAGGAATGACTTCTTAGGCCAATATAGAAAGGAAGGGGAAAACCAGTACGGTAACACTGGTAAAATAGTGAACCCCTTAGCAAGGAATCAAGGGACGACATCCACACTGTCAAAATAAAAAAAATGACAGCGACAGTTGATTGCAAGGATGAGGCAAATGACGAAGTGCTGGAAATAGTAATTTTGTCCACACACGGATCTACGGAATCACTGTCCAATAATGCTTGGAAGGCTAGGGCAAGATGATCTCCCTAGCAAGAACCGGTTGACAAAAAACCGCACTCAGATGAGACAATCACTTTCAGTGAGGAAGATAAAGTGCCTAATGTTTCACCTCACAACATCCCCATGGTAACTACTGCAAAAATAGGTAATGCTACATTACATAGGGTGTTTGTGGATGACAGAAGTGCAGTCAAAATACTATTTGTAGACTGCTTCAACAGGCTGGGTTTCAAGCGAACCGATCTAAAAAAATCCACATCCTCCTTAGTTGAGTTCACAGGGTGAGCCGAGACGCCTTTAGGAAATATACAACTCCCTATCACTATTGGGGATAGTGAAAGGAATTGCACCATCACATGTGACTTTGTAGGCCTAGACACTCAGAGTACATTTAATGCTATCATAGGAAGACCATGGATGAACAGAGCAAAAGCGATATGATCTCCTTACCACCTGGTTATGAAATTCCCAACTCTAGCCAGAATTGCGGTTATAAGAGGAAACCAGCAAACGACGAGGCAATGCATGGTCATCCCAATGAAGGAAGGCATAGTGAGATACAAGGCGAAGATGGTTAACACAATCTCAATAGGTGGATCATTGGATCAGCAGCAGACCTAGGAGAAGAAACAGAGCTAGTTAGCCTGGATGACAAAGATAACTCAAAGTGTGTGAAGGTAGGAAAATGCCTTCCAAATGAGGATAAGATGAGAATTATAGAAATTTTGCAAAGCCACAAAGAAAATTTTGTATGGAATGTTCTAAACATGGGAGGAGTAGACCCAAGCATCGCTACTCACTCCTTGAACACCAATGGCGCAGTCAAAACGGTTAAGCAAAAGCAGCATTGCTTCGCTAGCGATAGGCAGAAAGTAATTGAAGAAGAAGATACAACACTGCTTCAAGATGGCATAATAAAGGAAGTCATATACCCAAGGTGACTAGGGAACCCAGTCATAGTAAGGAAGTCAGACGTAGGCTGGAGAATGTGCATTGATTTTACAGATCTAAACAAGGCATGCCTGAAGGATTGTTATTCCTTACCAAAGATCGATAAATTAGTTGAAGCAGTTTTAGGGTACAAGGTTTTGGAATCTTAAGATGCGTACAAGGGATCACTAGATATTGATGAATCTGGAAGACGCAGAGAAAACAACTTTTATAACAAGCTTTGGGACGTTTTGTTATGTAAAAATTCCATTCGGGTTGAAAGATGCAGGAGCTACATACCAGAGAGTAGTTGATAACGCATTCCGTAATCAAATAGGGCAAAATATAGAAGTATATGTCAATGACATGGTTATTAAAAATAGGAAAGTAGATGGCTTTGCTGCAGATCTACAAAAGACTTTGGACATATTACGTGCCATAGAGCTGAAACTCAACCCTAACAAATGCGTATTTGGAGTGTGCGCATGAAAGTTCTTAGGATACATAGTGTCATCAAAGGGTATCGAAGCCAACCCACAAAAAGTTCAGGCAATAGTCAATCTTCCCCAGTAGCGAACAGTCAAACAAGTACAAATCCTAATGGGGTCGCTAGCAACTCTTAGCAGGTTTGTCTCGAAAGAAGCGGAGAAGCATTTTTCCACTATTCAAAGTTCTAAGAAAGGCCAAGAAATTTAGCTTGAATGAAGCTTGTTAGGCAACATATGATGGTTTAAAGGAACAATTTCTAGCACTGCTAACCATGAAATCTCCCACCTCTGGGAGAACGTTATACTTGTATTTAGCGATCTTGCGGAATGCAATCAGCTCTATTTTGGTTCACCTTGAAGAACTAAAACAAGTGCCAGTTTATTATATTAGCAGGATATTGCAGAATGCAGAAAAAACGTATATGCCGATTCAGAAGTTAATCATGGCTTTGGTATACTCAACAAAAAGGCTACAGACATATTTTCATGGTCACCGCATTGTGGTCTACACTATTTTTCCAATCAAGATCCTTAACAAGCCTAAGTTTTCAGGCAAACTGACGAAGTGGGCCCTAGAGCCATGTCAGTTTGAAATCCACTTCCAGCCGAGAACAATAATCAAAGCCTAAGCACTAGCAGACTTCATTGTAGAGATGACCAGTGAAGAAGCGCAGAAAGCGACTGTGTATCAGATCCTAAGAATTGATAAATGCATGTTAAAATGGGAAAAAGTGGCATGGACATTGTTTATTGATGACGCGTCTAGCAGAGAAGGTTATGAGGCAGGATTGCTGTTCGTAAACCCAGACGGGGATGAACACAAATACTTACTATGCTTCGATTTCCCGCTCACCAACAACAAATCAGAATATGAGGCTTTGATTTTTGGACTAGATCTCACCATCAGAATGAAGGTTAGAAGCGTTCGAGTGTCTAGAATTTCGCTAATTGTGGTTAAGCAAGTGCGAGGAGACTTTGAAGTACGAGAAGAGCAGTTGGCAAAAATATTTAACAAAATTTCATCAAATCATAGAACAACTCAAATACTTCAACATAAACACATACCGAGAAGCAAAAACACAAAGGCGAATGCACTAAGCAAGCTAGCGACAACATGGTTTGATTTCCATGGAGATGTGGTTGTAGAGGTCATCCCAGTTAGAAGCACGGTAACAACTACTGTTTCAGAGGTTCAAACACATGAAGTAAGTTGGATGACACCTCTACTAGATTTCTTTGTGAAAGGAACACTGGCAGAAGACAAGGTGAAAGCTAGGAAATTGGAGTTACGTTCTCGTAATTACACCTATGAAGATGGGATCTTGTATAAGAGGTGTTTTTTTCATCTCCATGGATAAAATGAGTAGGACCAACACAAGTAGCAGAAATTTTAAAAGAGGTTCACGAAGGGCTGTGTGGAATGCATCAGGGAGCGAGAACGATAGCAAATAAGATTATTCGAGCTGGATATTACTGGCCGACTATGTTTAACGATGCGAACAACTTATTGTTTAAATGTAGGGGTTGCCAAATCAAAGCTCCGTTGTCACATAAGCCACGAGCAGCTTTGAGAGGAGTATATAGAACAGAGTGGGTCTCCTGACAGGCGGCCTGTCCATAAGCTTATGGACAGACCATTTATTTCTTACCTTATACACTGCATTTGTTAAATTACATACAAAATTTAAAATTTTTGAATTTTTTTTCTATCGTATATTTTTATATTTTTACCTTCAAATTCATATTATTACTTGTTTTAATTTATAAAATGCAATATTAAATTTTATAAAAAATTACAACATTTAAGGCAAATGCCCTTGAGGACTTCCATAAGCTTATGGAAATGCCGCCATTCCTGAGACTTTCCCTATAGAACATGGTCGTTCGATAAATGGGGTATTGACTTAGTTGGACCAATCTCAAAAGGTGAGAGTAACGCCGAATTCCTGGTGGTATCAATCGACTACTTTACAAAGTGGGTGGAGGCGAAACCGTTAGGACGAGTCACAGCTAAAGTCACTAGGAAATTTGTATGGAAAACATAGTATGTTGCTTCGAGGTGCCACATACCATTGTCACCAATAATAGTACACATTTCAGAAGCGATGTATTCACAAATTGGTGCTCGAACCTCGGAATTGTCCAAAAGTTCACATCTGTAGCGCACCCTCAAGCCAATGGCTAAGTGGAAGTAACGAACAAGACTATCGTTCAAGGAACCCAAAAGTGACTGGAGGGAAAGCGAACTAGATGGGTAGATGAATACCAAAAACCCTATGGTCATATAGAATAACTGTTCGAAAACCAACAGGGAAGACACCATACAGTCTGGTTTATAGTCACAAAGCAGTTATACCGGTGGAAATTGGTAATTCAAGCCTTTGAGTATGCGATTACAAGGAGAAAGACAACCCAGATAGGATGAGGTTGGAACTGGATGAGCTGGAAGAAAAAAAAATATGGAAACAATCACAGAAACTAAGTATAAAGAAAGAATTACTAGAGTTTACAATCAGAAGGTGAAAGAAACACGGTTTCAGATTAGTGATCTAGTGCTCAGGAAGAACGAAACTAGCCTGGCGGAAGAACGTGGAAAAGTATGCCCTAAATGGGAAGGGCTGTACAAGATAACGAAGTCGCATAGATCAAATTTCTATGAGCTAGAGAGGATGGACGGTAGCATTGTTCCTAACACTTGGCACATAGTTAAGGAAGTTTTATGTGTAGAACCATGAAATGATCATTGGTTATGTTCGCACCCGTAGTTTGTGTTGAAGGCGATATTATTGTAGTACGAATATTTTGGAATACGATCTTTTCTTTTCATACATATATACTTTGTATTTACAATACTAAGTTACACATTCTTAATAGATGATCCTAGGGAGTTAATATCATAAGTGTTAATCATAAACACCACTCAGTTCAATTCTTCAAAAAACATAAACTAAAGCAAGCCATGAACTTGGCATAACGGTAGAAATGCTCACACTGAAGCAAAAGCGAGCGATAGATCTTGCAACTTTGCACTCTCATTAACCCGCAAGCTATAGATCTAGCTATTACACAAATATGCCTACAATATAGCGACTAAAGCAAGCTATTGATCTTGCGGCTTTGCACATTACAAACTCTCAACAAAGCAAGCAATAGACCTTGCTACAAGGAAGATATGCCCACAAAATAGCGACTAAACCAAGCCATAGATCTTGTAGCTCCGCACAACAAAGAAAGCCATAGATCTTGCTTCTTGGAAGATATGCCTACAATATAGCGACTAAAGCAAGCTATAGAACTTGTGGGTTTGCAACAAATAGAGCCAATATACCCAAAACAAAGGAGTTGGAGATACGGGAAACAAGTCCGATAAAGATAAATGAACCACACAGTCAAAAGAATTCAAAAGTGTGAAGGCAGAACAAATAAGGAGAGACAACCACAACATTCGAAAAAAGCAACAAAAACAATATCATTGGAAATATCATCAAATCTATCTATGCCTAGACGCTTGTGAGGAACCAAAAGAAGATGAACCACCGCAGTGACGGTTGTGCTCATCTTTGCGATGAAGGTGGTGAAGGGGGAACATAAAATTGCCACCCAAGACATATGGGCAGGGATTCCATGCACGAAAAGCGATCAGAAGAAACAGCCTTTTCATATTCTTTGGTGAAGGATCGAGTGGCACGAAGCAAGCTAATAGGTTCTGAAAAAGGATCCCTACATCCCATAAAGTCAAGTCATTTCAAGAATTTATGATCAACCAAAATATTGAAGCCCTCCCCTTAAGTATGGGCGATGAGAAAAATAAAACATGAAGAATAAACCAACATTAATATCGGAGGTCACATAAATAATACATACATACACTGAAATATTATCTTAAGGTTACAATTCAAAAATCCTGAATTACCAGTACACCCAAAAATCAAATAACTTCAGAGGTAGAGATATGCGTAGGCTAGACAACGATAGCAGCGGCTTCCTGGCTTGGCTGCTGAGAAGGATTCTCTCGCTTGGCTGCTAGATAAGGGTCTCAGTGCTTGTATCACATTTATTAGTCACACTGGCATCAAGGTTCAGAGGTGGAATATCACCGCTAGGTTTAAATGGAAGATCTTCAATGTAATCCACCTCACACTTCTTCAGCTCAGCCACTGAAGGAAGAGTAAGAAGGCTGGCAAGATGCGAGAGCAGGGCATATGAATGTTCCCCATCAGCAATCTTTTGGATAAAAGCTTTGTTCAGCTTCACCCTCTTTTCTTTTCCAGGGTCTTAACACACTACTTCATTGAAGGAAAGCTCTTCAGATTGCAAGTGGGGTTCCACTCACGTTGATCCTTCACAACCTCGCAATAACCAACGGTGAGAGCATCTTTGGACACATCCTCAAAGAATTTATAGAACGACTTGGTCTTGCAGAGTCGATCTACCAAAGTTTGAGGGTATTAAGGAGAAACAGTTCCATTGGTACGTGTCTCCCTTAGCTTTGAAATGAAGCTCAGTAACCTCCACCTCTACGAGCCTGGCAAGCTCCTCAGCTGCGCCCGCCCTTTCCTCAGTATTGCTCGCCCTTTCCCCAGCAGCCTTCGCCCTCTCCTCAATAGCTTTAAGCAACATTCCTAGAGCTTTACATCTAGCTTATGCCTCGTACTTCTTTGGCAGTGACTCATCAGCAGGAGATGGGAGGTCATCGTCGTACCTCTCAAATTTATAATTTATAAGCCCTTTATGCTTACTAAATACAATTAAGTAGATAGTGGCAATTCGGGGTCGTCCACGAAGAAGAGGGATTTTCTTAAGCGTTTAAACATAGAAGGTTTATATTAGGCTAAAAGTAGATATATATATATATATAGATATATAAAAGCAAGTAAAAAGAGGGGTTTTGGTTGGTTGTGGTTCTAAGTTATGAAATTAAAAGACAAGATAACTAGCAAAGTTAAGTAACTATGCTAATCATCAAACAAACTAAGAAAAATGGGTAAAAACTACAAAAGGAAAAGCCTTGGGGGCAATTAATATCCACTTCCAAACCTAATGTAGATCATTGAACCATTCACTCATTCTATCACATTTTTTACCTATGGGGGATGCTAAAACTTTCCATTCGAATATCAACATTCATTCCTTCTTAATAACAATTTGCAAAGCCAAACAACGACCATTTGCAAACCTCATTGATAATCACTCTAGGCAAACCACACCATATAGGTATTTCATCAACGGAATTATACACGAAGGACCATAGATTTGATAACAACAAGCCTTCTACCAAAGACATAGCCATTTAACCAAACATAGCACTCATTAGGCTAAAATTAGACCAACCATATTCAAGATTCAACCTTGAATTGCATCTATAGGATAACCATGAGAACAATCCACACTAACATATTTATCTAGCAAGAATCACAACACATTATGCATAAGAAATTCAAATTCCATGTTCTTGGATTTTCATGTCAAAGAGCTAACAAATTTGCAACTTTCCTAACACCCTAACACTTCAATCATACAAACACTTCTTATACTCAAATAACCCATAGCATAAATAAAGTAAATTATCACATTTAAACACATGAATGCTAAATAACAAATGCTTCAAGAAAGGTGAAATAGAGGTTCTTACTACATAGGTGTGGAAGCTTCAATCAATTGCTCCCAAGTACAAAACTGAGCTAGATAATCAAAAACCATAACATAGAAGAATGATCTACAAAGAAAGAAGAAGAAATGGAAGAAAATGGTGAAAAACTAGGATTTTGGAGCCCTCAAGCCGGGCTTTGAGAGTTTGGGAAGAAGGGGGTGAAAAGCTATCGCGAGTCGCGACACCTCCGTCACGACTCGCGACAAGATCAGGAAATTGTGAGCTTCAGGTCATTATTTCACGAGTCGCGACACACTTGTCGCGAGTCGCAATGGAAAAAAGTCCCGTTTTGTTTTGCTTCATCCGGGTGATCCGTTGATCCATTTTGGGAATTCTTGTAGTTGATTTTATAGTACTCAAGAAGAGGAATGCAATGGTACCACCCTTGGAGGCTGATTCTTCTTGGAAAATTATAAGAAATATGCTTCAAAACATAGATCATTCTTCACCCTTTGCTTTGCTCTCCTTTCTTCACTTTATCTTCTACCACTTTGTGAGTGGCCTTCCATCTTCTACCATCCTTTCGAATGGCCTTCACTAAACCACTCCTAAGTGCTCATGAGTAATCTACAAATTAAGCTTACAAAAAGGAATCTAGATACTCGTAAGGACCAAAAATCCATTAGACTAAACATAGGTTACAAAATGAAGGATTTAGATATAAAAACCAAAAATGACTATCTAAACCCCTTATCATGTAAACCTACATAAGTCTAGCAATCTTACAACAAAAATATGACAAAAGAGATGTTAAATATTTTGGAAAATACATGCATTTGACGTCTCATTAGAAGAAAACTTGGATAGTCACTCACTCGTGAGGTAAAGCCCTTCGCTGACCTTATAAGACACATAAATAACACGAAACGAAGTTAGTCAACATTTTTCAAGTGAGAACCAACGTATGAAACAAGGTTGCTAAGATTCAGCTGTAAACTCACCACAACCAATGTGTCAGGGAAAGAGAGGTTGGAAAGGATATCAGATATCATCCCCTCCACCAAAGGATTCCCAATTTTCACCAGACTTTGCGAACTTGATGGGTTAACATGCCCCTTTTTCAAAGGGGGAAGTGCATGTCCTGAGGACCCACCGCCCCTTTCCATTTTTGGTTTCTTTTCTTTTGGAACAACGGGGCGATGACCACTTGTCTCCCCTCATTCATTGTTCTTACCCTTACCACCATGGCATGTCTTATTAACACCTTGTTGGAGAACATTCCTCCCAACAACATTATCAGTCTAAAAGATTATCGCAGTAAACTTCTCTTCATCGCCATCAAAGAGCAATCCATCAATTTCACCTTTAGATAGGTTCATATCTGAAACAGATTGAATGTCATAGATAAAACGAACATACGATAAAAATAAAAGAAATAACAGTTCATCAAAATAAGGATGGTTACAGATCAAGCATATAAAAAAACAAAAAACTTTCATCATCAGAGTCAGCATGGCGAAGATGTTGGGTATGATATAAAACCTATATTCATTCACTCATTCAATTACATTTAGTGTCTATGAGGAATGTTATCACTTCTCATTCGAAGATCAACATTCATTCATTCTTAACAGTAATTTTCAAAGACAAACAATGACCATTTGCAAACCTCGTTGATAATCACCCTAGGAAAACAACACCATAGAGGTATTTCATCAATGGCATTTCGCACAAAGGACTATAGGTCTGATAACAACAAGTCTTCTACCAAAGACATAGCCATTTAACCAAACAAAGCATTCACTAGGCAAACCCTAGAATAAACCACATTAACATACTTATCTAGCCAGAATCACCACACATTATACACAAGAAGTTCTAAATTCATGCTCTTGGATTTCATGTCAAATGAGCTAAGAAATTTACAACTTTCCTAACACCCTAACACTTCAATCATACAAACATTTCATATAATCAAACAACCCATGGTATAAATGAGGCAAAACACAACATTAATGTCATACTAAACGCTCTCCATTAAATGTTCATAAATGAGCAAATAGAGAATCTCACGACATAAGTTTCCCAAGAACTAGATTTAGCTACTACAATCCATACTACTTAACAACAACAATCCAAACATTAATCAAACTAAAACAAGGATGAAAATGGTGGAAAACTAGGGTTTGGAAGAGAGAAAAATGGGCTGGAAGAGAAGTGAGGAAAGATAAGAGATAAAGTGTTATTTATAGTACAAGAAAAAAAAGGTTGAATTCTGGCACCCGTTCATCACACGGTACAATGGTTTCATCGCACAGTGCAAAGGGTGCCCAGAATCCTTAAGTGATTTCTTTCTACTTCTTGGCTTCTCCTTCACTTCACCACAACAAGTTTCTTCCCTTCTTCAAGTCTTCAATCTTCAAAGTCTTCAAAAGATGATCTTCAATAGCCTCCGGTTTTTAAGCCTTCATGTTTTTCCTCGTCACACAAAATACACTTAGAAAAGGTAAAAGAGCACAAAAGTCGCTCTTACCTCTCCTAAGAGAATTTCAAGGTCAAACACAAGCTCTAGTTGACAAAAGAGTGCAAGAGTGATCCCAAAAAGTTCTAAAATATGCACATAAAATGGACACATCAAACATCTCCGCACTTAAACCTTACTCGTCCTCGAGTAATTAAAGATTCAAGCACACACAAAGAGGTTTATGTATCCACATCCTAAACTACTATTCCCCAAATCAATACCTTACAAAAATCTCAATATTACACATCCCAAATTTAAGATCAAATGAGAATTCACCCACAACCCCCATTCCTAAATCTACCCAAACCATACCAACCTATCAATTCATTGATATAAAAATATTTCTAAGTCCCGAATTGATAATCCCAAATTCAATGGCACAAAGTAAAGTAACAAACATGCATAAATTCCAACACATACTTCACTCTATACCAATATATCATCCCAAAAATGAAGTCTATCAAACAATCAAGAATTATATACCTTACTTCGTTTCCCCCCGCTAAATTACCCAATCCCAAGAGGTCTCAAAATGTTGAGCTACCTGACCTATCTATGTGGAAACCAAAACTTTATGACTCCAATGCCGGCAAATGAGGGAAATCATAGCATTTTTTCTTTCTTTTTTCTCTATTTCTCTCATTTTTCCTACGAGCCCTTTCGAGTTTTCATCCTAGCCACACATCATGTTTCTTTCACTCACATCTCACCTTTTTTCGCACATTTAGCCTCTCATTTTTGCCTAGGTTGCCGTTTTGGGTTTTCGATCTATCCAGTCCCCCAATGTTGCCTAAGTTGCCCTCTCAGGTTTTCAACTCAATGGGTTTCTTTTCAATATTTGTTCATTTTTATTTACTATTTATTTTCCAAAATTTTCAAAATCAATTTCATTTTTTCCATCTTTTTCCATTCAAAAGTAGCAAAAGCTTTACATGTCAGAGAAAAGATAATCCAAATACATCCAATGTGAAAACATTGAAAAAACAAGAAAAATATCCAAAGCACCCAAATGCAGGAAAAGAAGTCCAAACGCAAAACAGTAAAAGCAGCACTACCCCTCCCCACACTTAAAATGGCCCTCAATGTAGTCAAAATAGGGCAAAAACATATAAATAAAAGCATGGGGAGTGTAAAATAACAAGCTCACAATGAAGAGTAAGTTGGCCCGACACCATCGTCGCGGTCCCTGCCATATGTCTGCTAATACTGCTCCATCCAGTCTGCGTTCCTTTAACACTGCTCTCTCCACCTCCCCACTCTACTAGGGTCACCCACATGTGCCTGCATCTATTAAATCCTAGATGAGAGAAAGTCAATCTCCTCGTCCATCTCCATAACGCTTCGGAAGACGAACATGTTGTGCTCAACCTGTCTGCGGTGGTACTGATCCTGCCTGCGGAAATGCTCATCCTACCTGTGGAAACCATGCTCCACTGTCTACATAAGTTTGGTATGAAATTCTACTGGGGGCTGTTGAAACTGTGGTGGCACATGATCCTCCTGCATCAGCTTTGTCTGATGAGAGTGATGCTCAACCTGCAGCTTGATGAATGGTAAAGCCCCCTTGTTAGTTGGAATAGGGAGTGGGGGTTGGTCGTGGAGCTCTCGCTCAAAGTCCTCCCGACAAGAAGTATCGGGCTAAATCACCAAATCTCAAATCGATGTGTCAAACTCCAACTTGGTCCGGATGCGCTGAGGGAGTGTTATGAAGATGACATTCCTCGCCCCATACAACCAATGAAAATGGTCTAGGATCAATGAGGCCAAACTTCTTCATCCTCCCTAAAGTGATGAGGAAGGAAGAGCTTTGGCCTACACGTGGAAAATCCGCAGGGGCCTCGTGGCCTAGGTGCTGTGCCAAGAAGGTGATCATAGCCATCAGAGAGATCTCTCTTTTCTCCTTGTTCGCTGCCTCAATAACCCTGGTCATCCACAACTCACCCCCAAATCCATATCTTATCCCCTCACTAGTAAGCTGCCACAGAAAGTGGATGTCATTGTCAGGCACATTTGTTGGCTCCACCGAACAAAGTAGGGTGGCTACAACGAATCGGTGCACAAATCTCAAAGTTGAATGTATGATCAGATTGTTCTTGTTCTTGGAGAGTCTCGACTGCCTCTTCACGGCGGACCAAAATGGCATATCATCCTGAACAGGTCCAGTTCGGGTTGTGTGTTAAATTGCACCCAAATCTTCGTGGTGTTCCAACCAAAGGCGCCCCCAACCTGCGCTGCTGTCATCTCTCAAGTAACATCATCGAGGTGGAACCGGGTGTATTTCTTGCATGGCTCACCATTCCTCATGCTGAAAATCTGCATCGTGGACAAGAACTCCAGTGTGTAGAGCCGGTAAGTGGGGACACTCTTATCCGTGAAACCATTCATCCCTCCTTTGGCCAAGAGGCAACGGACCAGCTTGAGCAAACCAAGAGCATCGAGCGCCGTTTGGTCAATGAAGCTTATTTCCTGGATCTTGTGGGAAACGAGGATGTCCCACCAAGTTGCATAGGATCTGGTGATCCGGGTCAAACCCATGTACCGGTCGGGTACAAAGTTCAGTTCTAGAGCCTGTGGAGGTGGAGGAGGTGGAGCAGCAACACTAGAACCTCGTGTGACCTTAGCTTTCTTCGGAGGCATATCTAACAACCACAACAAACATGTCAAATGCACAAGAATATATGTAATAATTTGGGATCACAATTATTTCAAAACTAGTTTAGCTAACATCAACATATTCAAAATGCTAACACTTAAGTATAAGCTAAATTAGTTTAAGCATCATCCCTTATTCCCCCACAAAGTTTATGTTACATTTAGCATGCCAACAACTTCAAGTTTATTGGGGTTGCCACATAGCTAAATATCCAATATGCCACACACTATAATCACAATTATGCCAAAGTGGTTTAGCTATCATCAACACTTTTCAAAATACTAACTTTTATATCCCCTAGCTAAACTACTTCGACCGCGACATAAATTGTATACAAATATCAACTATGTTCAATAAGCCAACAAAACTAATCCGTAGCATAAGCCACACTCACTTCCAACATAAGCACAACTTCATCCTATAAACAATAGCACATAATAACCTAAGCAATTCAACATAAGCACAATGTTACCCCACAACTACAATCTCAATCAAATTAAGTTCATAAGAACAATATTCATAAGAATCTACAATGTTCCGAAAATTTAAATCCATACGGCATCACACATAATCCACACAATATCCAATATAATAAATTATACAACATAATCACAATTCAAGCTCAAGAAAGTGAGAAATGTACCACTTAGATGCTTAGGATGAAGAAGGAACTAAGCCCACAAACAGTTGAAATATGGATTGTTAAAAATCCCAACCCCCCCTCCCCTCCCTAAAAAAAAATCTAGGGTATTGTGGTCTTCAACGAACTAGGTCGATTTGTGGGTAGAGATCAGGTAGGATGGATTGGGGAGTGGTGTAGGGTTAATTTAGGGTGGAGAGCCGGTGATCAGTGGCCGGAGAGTGGTGGTTGATTGGAAGGGAATGGTGGGAATGGCGTGGAGAAGGGGAAAGAAATGAACGGTCCATTTCTCGGCGTGCCTTTCAGTGCCTCTGAACGATCTTTGCACCGTGCGGCGAAGTTCATCACACCGTGCAAAATTTTGCATCTTAAAGTCCAATTAATCAGAAAATTTTCTGATTTCATTGTACCGTGCGATGAAATCATTGCACCGTGCGATGCACCTTCGTGACGTGTGACAATGTTCATCGCACATCACAAAAATTTTACCTGAAAGCACAAATTTCACCTGATTTGGTCACATCATGCGACAAAGTCATCGCACTTTGCCAAAGACACCACATGTATAGCTTTCCCTCATTTCTCCATGTATTTCCCCCTTTATCAATCCAGTGCTTTGGGCTCAAATTGCTACAAAATCATGGAAAATAAACCGTGAAAAGAACAAAGGAAAATAATGAAACTAATGACAAAAACTTAAAATCAAACAACATCAATGGAAAGTCATGAATGGTGATCCATATTATCAAAACCAAGTTTATTTAACGTTGTCGATATGACTTACTCCCCTCCTTGGAGCTTACTCACAAACCAAATCAAGAAATCAACATCCTCTCCCTTTTCCGGCACAAAACTCTCGTGGTAAGGTTTCAAACATTGTCCATTGACCTTGAATGTATTGGACTTAGCTCAATCTAGGATTTCCACCCCACCATGTGGGAATAACTTCACCACCTTAAAAGGACCAATCCATCGAGACCTCAACTTACCAGGAAATAGGCGAAGACGGGATTGAAATAGGAGGACATTATGACCCACGTCAAATTCTTTCCCAATGATCATCTTGTTGTGCCACACCTTTGTCTTCTCCATATAGATTTCAGTGTTCTCATAGGACTCCCTTTGGATCTCATCTAGTTCTTGCAATTGTAGCTTCCTATGCAAACCAGCCTCATCTATATTAAGGTTGAATTTTTTGACCGCCCAATAAGCCTTGTGTTGAATTTCCACCGGTAAGTGACATGGCTTACCAAACACTAACCGGTATGGTGACATACCGATCGGTGTCTTGTAAGCCATCCTATATGCCTACAAGATGTCATTCACTCGAGAATTCTAATCCTTTTGGTTAGGGTTAACTGTTTTCTCAATAACGGACTTGATTTCCCTATTGGAAACTTTGGCTTGGGCATTGGGCTGAGGGTGATAGGCGGTGGATGTCTTGTGAGTAACACCATATTTCTTCAGAAGTACCTCTATGGTCCAGTTGCAAAAGTGGGTGCCACGGTCACTAATCAAGGCTCGGGGAATCCCAAACTTAGAGAAGTTGTTATCTTTCAGGAATTCTGCAACCACTTTATAATCGTCAGTCCTAGTGGGTTTTGCTTCAACCCACCTTGACACATAATCAATGGAAAGAAGAATATATGTAAAGCCACAAGAATTAGGGAAAGGTCCCATAAAGTCAATAATCCAAACATCAAAGATTTCATAATATATCATGGCTTTTTGGGGCATCTCATTTCTAGACGAGATATTTCCTACTCTATGACACTTGTCACAAGCCTTACATAATATGTATGCATGCTTATTCAAAGTAGGCCAATAAAAACCACTTTCTAAGACTTTCCTAGTGGTCTTTTTAGCTCCAAAATGACCAACGCATGCATAAGAATGACAAAACGTGAGAATTGAATGCACTTCACTATTGGGGATGTATCTCCTAACAACTTGATCTACACAATGTTTCCACAAAATGGGATTATCCCACACATAATATTTAACATCGCTTCTTAGCTTATCTTTCTGAGCCTTAGAAAAACGAGGAGGAAATTTACCAGAGACAAGAAAGTTCACAGTGTCAGCTCACCACAGTTGAAGGTCCCTAATTGCGAACAGTTGTTCATCGGGGAACTCCTCCCATAGTTGTTCCTTCATTTATAATTTACCTCTCTATTTTGGCATCGAGGTAACCAGCTCTGATGATCGGCCAAAAGGTTCTCCGTGCCTTTCTTGTCCCGCACCTCCAACTCAAATTCGCTCAAAAGCAGGATCCACCTAATCAATCTTGGCTTGACCTCTTTCTTTGTCATCAAATGATGAAACACTGTATAGACAATGTACATAATTACTTTTGTAAAAAGCAAGTAAGATCAAAATTTTTCCAAAGAAAATACCACCACTAGAAACTTCTTTTCTATGGTGGAGTAGTTTCTTTGGGGCTCATTGTGAGACATGGATGCATAGTATTTGGCGTGAGGTGATCTCCCCACCCTTTGACCAAGCACCGCTCCAACAGCGTAATCACTAGCATCACACATGATCTCAAAAGGTAAAGACCAATTTGGGGATTGTATAATAGGGGCCGAGACTAACCTTTCCTTCAATGTATCGAAGCCCCTTTTACAACCCCCATCCATAAAAAATTCCACCTCATTTTCCAACAAATTGCACAAAGGAGATGCTATCTTTGAAAAGTCCTTGATCAACCGGAGGTAAAATCCTGCATGCCCAAGAAAGGAGCGCACTTCGTGCACATTAGTAGGATAAGGAAAAGTTTGAATCGTGTCTATCTTTTCTTTGTCAACCTCAATACCCTTAGAGGAGAGAACATGGCCTAAGACAATACCTTGCTCTACCATAAAATGACACTTCTCAGAATTTAACATAGGATTAGTATCAATGCAACGTTTAAGAACTGTGCCAAATTTGCTAAACAATTGTCAAAATAATTACCATTAACGGTGAAATCATCCACGAATACCCCAAAAAATAATTTCCCAAATTTTGAGAATGGTTACCATACACCTTTGGAAAGTAACAGGGGTGTTACATAGCCCAAAAGGAATACGCCGGTAAGCAAACGTACCAAAGGGCACGTGAAGGTTGTCTTTTCTTGATCTTCCAGGGAAATGGCTACACGAAAGTATACCAAGTATCCATCCAAAAATAAATAGAACGGGTAACTTTCTAGCCTCTCGAGCATTTGATGAATAAATGGCAACGGAAAGTGATCTTTCTGAGTGTCTGTATTTAGCCTCCGGTAGTTAATGCAAACACACCACCCATTTTGGACTCGGGTTGGCACCATTTCACCTTTCTCATTCTTGACTACCGTCATCCACTCTTCTTGGGTACCACTTGAGTTGGGCTCACCCAGTTGCTATCCGAGATTGGTTAGATCATGCCGCTTGGAGCAATTTGAGGATTTCTTCATTTACCACCTCCATCATAGGTGGGTTCAATCGGCATTGGGGTTTTTGCACGGGTCTTACATCTTCCTCCAACAAAATTCGATGCATGCATGTGCATGGATTTATGACTTTGATGCCTTTTCTTCTTGCTCTTGGGTGAGTTTGCTTGAAATGATAACCGGGAGCATCTCCCTTTCCCCAAGAAATGCGTACTTGAGGTCACTTGGAAAATTTTTAAGCTCTATCACCGGAGCTTTCACAAGTAATGGAAGGAATTCTGGTTCTTTAGGTTCCTCTAAAACTGGAGGAGTAGGGCTTGGTACCACTTCCTAAAGAATGCTCAACTCCTCAATGCTTTCCTTCAAGTTAGTACTCATGGAATATACAAAACATGCACTTTCAACATCGTTTTCCAAAACAACTTACAAGGAGTCATCACCATTAAATTTAAAACATCTTGCACAACATCATCAACAATATCAATAGCATGGAAAGAATATTCTTCAAGAGGATACTTCCTAGATTCATTTATATTAAACTCTACTTTAATCCCATCAAATTCCATGGTGAGGGTACCATTATGAACATCAATGATAGTCCTTGATGTTTTCAAAAATGGCCTTCCCAACAAGATTAGAGCGGCATGTTTATCATGTTCCATGTTAAGGATATAAAAATCCGCGGGGAATATTAAGGAATCCACCCTAACCAACACACCCTCGATGGTGCCCTTAGGGTATGCACTAGAACGATCGACTAGTTGGATCACCACCAAGATTGAGGCTTTCATACAAAGAGTAAGGAATCACATTTATTGATGCACCTGGGTCAAGCATTGCTTTTTCTTAATGTGTATTCCTTATCATGCAAGGGATTGTGAACATTCAAAGATCACTACATTTATGGGGTAACTCCCTTTGGCACAAAGCGGAAACATGTTCATTTTTCTCATTTTTAAGCTTATTCTTTGCTCTTTGTTTCCTATTTACAACACATAATTCCTTTAAAAATTTATCATAGCAGGAAGTTTTTCAATAGCATTCAAGAGAGGGATATTTAACTCGCATCTACGAAAGACTTCGTAGATGTCCTTGTTGGACTCCTTCCTCCGTTTATCCTTCAAAGCTCCCGGGAACGGTGGTTCCGACACATGTGGCGGAACTTCTACCACCCTTTCCTTCTTTGGAGGAGGGGATGAAGGTTCATGAATGGAGGTTGATTTCTCAACCATGATCTCCTCTTCCTTCTTCTTCCCCTTCCTTGCTTGCTCCTTGGCCAATTTCTTGGCCTCTTCTTCTACCTCTTTCTCAAAACTTTCAAGCTTTCTAGGCTCACCTTCATCAAATTCATCACCCGGGGGAGAGCTAACCTCTTTACCACTTCTCAAAGTGATAGCACTAGAATTTTTGCGGGGATTTAACACTGTTTGGGAAGGGAGTTTACCTTTTTCCCGCGCCTCCATCCGATTCACGGTTTGCGCTATTTGGCTCACTTAAGTTTCCAAGTTTTTTATGCTCGCCTTGGCTTTATCTTGGAATTTTTCTCCCTTTTCCACACACATACTCAACCTATGAATGACTTGCATCACCTCGTCTTTTTTCAAGGCCGAGCTCTCCCCTTGGTCTCAGGGCTTGTCTTGAAGCCTTTGGTATTGTTATTGAGATGGCCAATATTGTTGTTGAGGAGGGCAATATGATTGAGTATTTTGACCTCCTTGAGGGTTTTCATACCGGAGATTCGGCCTATCACGATTATCTAAATTGTACAGCCAGTTTTGGTACCCTTGATTCCCTTGATAGCCTTGATAACTTTGGTTACCTTGATAACCTTGGTTGCCTTGGCAGGCCTGGTTGCCTTAATAGTATTGCCCACCTTAATACCCCATGACATTCATCTCCTCGATATAATCATCTTGTAAAGTAGGGTAAGCGTTCATAGGATGCGTCGATAAACAAATTTCACAAGATTTAACATGGGGCACATTTTCGGGCTTAGTCATCAAGGATTTCACCATAGAAGTAATGGTCCTCAAGCTTTCCACTATTGGAAGGGTCACTTGTGGCCATTGGATTCCTTCTTCTCAAATCGGTCCTTGAGCTAAAGTTCCTTGACTCCTCAGCTAGCTCCCCATATAATTGTATAGCCTCCGTTGAAGCTTGTTCCCAAGGGTACCACCTCAAGAGCTTCTCACTAGTCTTTGGTCCTCATCAAGAAGACCATTGTAGAAATAGTAGACCAAGTCACCCTCTAAATAGTTGTGGTACGGAAAACTCTCAAGAAGCTTCTTGAACCTCTCCCAATAGTCGAAAAGAAACTCTACATGCCATTAGATGATGTTGCTTACGTCCTTCTTCAAAGCGGCGGACTTCGAGGTCGGGAAGTACTTGGCTAGAAATTTCACCATCTATTAATGCCAAGCCAACTTTTGATGCTCTTGGGTGGTAGTTAGTGGAGCTAATCGTTTTCACCATCTATTAATGTGAATGGGAATACCTTCAACTTGTAGAAGTCTTCATCTACTCCGTGGAGAACCGTACCACCACATAAAAAATGGAACTCGGTGAGATTCTTGTTGGCATTTTCCCCTTGCCTACTAAGGAAGGTCGGTAGCATACTTATAAACCCAGTCTTGAACTCTAAGTGCCCATTCGGTCCAACCAAAGGATACTCAATGCACATCGGTTGTTGGTCAAGGTTCAGGGCCATAATGTCCCTAAATATAGCTTTCCCCAAAGGAATCTCCCTTCCTTTGATGGTAGGGGATTTTCCTTGAAGAGGAGGATGTTGAGGCCTTCCTCCGGGATGCTTATCTCCATGCTCGTGTTGATGCTCCATAGAATTAGAGGTATCCACAGAATGGTCACTAGGAGGGGTGTTATTTACAGTTTCCAAAGAAAGCCTCCTAGCCCGTCTCAAATTCAACTCTAACTTGGGGTCGTAGTGTAGGGGTTCTTGTGAAGAGGATCGCATAAGAACCATACACCAAGAACTCAAACAACACGTCTCAAGCCAAGCGAAAATGACAAGTCAACAAAGAAAACAAAATAAAAGCAAACTAACAAATATTTACAACTAGCAAATACTCACCCATAATATGCTCGAACATTTAAAAATAAATGCCTCTTCCCCAACAACGGCGCCAAAATTTGGGAGGTCATCGATGTACCTCTCAAAGTTATATTTTTAAGCCCTAATGCTTCCTATCTACAATTGAGTAGATAATGGCAAGTCGGGGTCGTCCACAAGAAGAGGGATGTTTCCAAGTGTTTACACATATATAATGAGAAACATACTAGATATAAGCATATATATATATAAGCATGTAAATGGGGGGGGGGTGTTTGGTTGGTTTTGGTCCTAAATTATGAATTGAAAGACAACTAGAAAAGCAAGAGAACAATACTAATCATGCAACAACAACTTAAAAGATGATTAAACTAACAATTAATGGAGCCTTGGGGAAATTGATCCTCACTTCCAAACCTCTTATGGATCCTAGATTCATTCACTCATTCAATTACATTTAGTGTCTATGGGGAATGTTATCAATTCTCATTCAAAGATCAACATTCATTCCTTCTTAGTAGTAATTTGCAAAGACAAACAACGACCATTTGCAAACCTCGTTGATAATCACCCTAGACAAACAACAACATAGAGGTATTTCATCAACGGCATTTCACACGAAGGACCATAGATCTGATAACAACAAGTCTTCTACCAAAGACATATTCATTTAACCAAAAAGCATTCACTAGGAAAACCCTAGACAAACCACATTCAATGTTCAACATTTCTTTGCATCTATAGGATAAATATGAAAACACACCACATTAACATACTTATCTAGCAAGAATCACCACACATTATACACAAGAAGTTCAAAATTCATGCTCTTGGATTTCATGTTAAATGAGATAAGACATTTGTAACTTTTCTGACACCCTAACACTTCAATTATACAAACATTTCATATAATCAAACAACCAATGATATCAATGAGGCAAAACACAAGATTAATGACATAATAAATGCTCTTCATTAAATTTTCATAAATGAGCAAATAGAGAATCTCACCACATAAGTTTGGAAGCTTAATCAATTGCTCCCAAAAACTAGATTTAGCTACTACAATCCATACTACTTAACAACAACAGTCCAAACATTAATCAAGCTAAAACAAGGATGAAAATGGTGGAAAACTAGGGTTTGGAAGAGGGGAAAATGGGCTGGAAGAGAAGTGAGGAAAGATAAGAGATAACATGATATTTATAGTACAAGAAAAAGAAGGTAGCATTCTGGCCACCCGTTCATCGCACGGTGCGATGGTTTCATCGCACAGTGCGAAGGGTGCCCAGAATCCTTAAGTGATTTATTTCTTTTTCTTAGCTTCTCCTTCACTTCACCACAACAAGTTTCTTCCCTTCTTCACGTCTTCAAATCCCCAAAGAAAGTCTTCAAAGTCATCAAAAGATGATCTTCAATGTTCTCCGGTCTTTAAGTCTTGATGTTATTTCCTCGTCACACAAAATCCACTTAGAAAAGGTAAAAGAGCACAAAATTCGCTCTTACCTCTCCTAAGAGAATTTCAAGGTAAAACACAAGATCTAGTTGACAACATAGTGCAAAAGTGATCCCAAATAATCCTAAAATATGCACATAAAATGGACACATCAGACACTCGGACTAGGAAGCTTAGACTTGGGAACCTTATAGCTCCAAGAAGGCACAACCACTTTGGGAGTTTGTTTTAATTTTATGATAAAATATATTTTTCCACCATGAACCCACATTACTAGGAAAACTGCTAACAAGCTCAACCCCAGCGACCACAGGAATAAAAGGTAAATTCATCTACTATATTTTTAACTTTTCGCAGGTGATAAAAGTTGCGAAGTAGCTCAAGAAAAAAAGGCACACCTGCTTTCTCACAAACTTGAAGAAACCCCATTATGATAGCAATGCCTTCGGGGTGAAATTGGGATAACACAACTTTGTATAAACATAGAATTGCAACCACAGGTTCTAGGAGAGGAAAATAAAGGCCAAAGTTAAGATAGGCTAGATAACATGAAATATAGCCAGGCGGAGGACTGCGAACGCACTCAGATTTCATAGGAGCACGAAGTGAGAAGAGAGATAGAAACGGGAAATAGTTTCTCAACTCATCTAAATACGAACCAGATAGCATACTTCGTTTGGTAGATGATCTGGTGGCCTCAGCGCAATCCCCGTCAGAATGGGCATCTTCTACGGGGGTCTCAAAATGTTTAGGGTACGGAATATGAATGAGAGAGATTCCTAGAGGTGGAAGTAACAACCTTAATTAGGGAAAATTACCACGGACAAGTTTTTCAGGGAAAAGATTCACAGAGAACAAACCGGAGAAGATGACCGAAAAATAATTAAAACACAATTGCTAAAATTTCCAAAAATTGAAACAGAACATCAATGTACCAAGTCTCCAGAATATGCAGCAAAGGAATTGGAAATCAAACTACTGACAAAACTTACTCTCGAAAAAAATGAAGGGAGATGATATGCAGAAAACCTAGGAGCGCTCAGAGAAGATGAAAGCTTGAGCAAACAGAGGAGAAAAATTGAAACTACAAATGAGAAAAGGTACTTAAATATCAACAAGAAAAAAGCAGATCGAGAAAAGTAATCAGTTTAGAAAGCACAATGATGATTTGGCACAAAAAGCAAGTTACCTTTTGCTTATATCGAGATAGCAATGGTATATGAAAAGACAACGCACTAAATGAGGGAAACACTAAAATATTCGTTTCAAATTCTCAATTTAAGAAGTACATCGAAAACAAACATCAGGAAAATACAGTTTGGAATAGCGGATATTGAGGATCGAATCTTGGCCTTTAGAAACAGTCTGCAAATATATCCTTATCACTAGGAGTTCAAAATCAAAAAATTCAAATTTGATTGAGGATCGAAGACAGATACATAGCCAAGAATCTAACGCCACTTCACAATAGCGACAAAGATAATATTAAACGACGAGCAGCCTGTTGACAAGCAGCATCAGTTCTCATTTAAAACATGAAGCCACACCATTACTCCATTTCCTGTAGTCTTCATGGCTCGGGGGGATTATAGTGTGTACTTAGCCCAAAGGTGTGGCCGTAACCCCAAAATCGCAAGCCCAAGGCCATCCCACGATGCGAGTAGTAAGAAGAGAAACCCAGGAACCGTGAAAAGTGGAGATCATGGCCAGACATCAACCATGAACCATCTTTCTCGGAGCCACAATCATGCATGCAATAGCAAGCCTGGGAAAAGCAGAGTCATGATCAGGGCAGGCTATAAAAGGAACAAAGAGACCACAGATACAGATGAGTGTAACTATCCAAAGAAATTCCAATTCTCAAAAGAGATAACTGACTTGATCATCGGATTTTTTCAACCGGAATCACTTGCGGGAATAGTTTTGTAGGTAAAGAAGTTTACGGGATGAGCAACAAGTGATCCGCCTAGATAGACCACCACATCACTAATGTTGTTGTTGATAACTCATTTTCTTTTACCTTTTCAGCTGCACATTTGTCTTTCCTTGGTACCATTGCACAAGTTCCAGAACAATCATCTTATAGAGAAGTAAGTCTTTATCCATAGTGGAGGACTGCTATGAATGAAGAGATCTAGGCTTTGGAAGATAATCACACCTAGAAACTTGTTCTTTTGGAAATTGGAAATAAGTGGGTATATAATTTCAAGTGTAATCCAGATTGCACTATCAACAGATACAAAGAAAAACTCGTGGCTAAGAGCTATAGTTAGATTGAAGGAGAGAATTTCTATGAAAGCTTCTCACTTGTGCCCAAAACTATAACTGTTAGATTGTTCTTGGCCATAGCAGCTGCTCAGAGTTGGTTTTTCCATCAAGTGGATGTCAACAATGCTTTCTTGCATGGCCACATTGATGAAGAACTTTACATGTTACCTTCTGCTGGTTATAACAAGGACTCTAAGGGACTTGTTTGCAAGCTGGATAATTCATTGTATGGCCTGAAACATGCCTCAAGATAGTGGAATTATGAGTTTACTACTCATTGAAAACTCTTGGTTTTGCTCAGTCCTATTATGATTCCTTCCAATTTCTAAAGTTTTATGGATCTATCACTACAGCCCTCCTTGTCTATGTTGATGATGTCCTCATGGCTGGAAATTTAGAATCCACAATCCAGGCTATCAAGGATTCATTGCAGGCTGCCTTCACTATCAAGGATCTTGGACATGCCAAGTATTTCCTTGGGATTGAAGTTGCTTGTTCTTCCACTGGAATGTTCTTAACTTAGAACAAGTACATTGCCAATTTGATCTTTGATCTAAATCTTGAGAAAGTTCATAAAGTTGCATCTCCTCTTCAGTCTCATGGTTAAACACTGCCACTGATTCTCCTGTTTTACATCATCCTGGCTTATTCAAAAGAATAATTGACTGTTTTCTATACCTGAACTTCACAAGGCCTGGCATCACTTATGTTGTTCACCAACTCAGTCAGTTTGTGCAACCACCAACTGAGCATCATTGGTAGAGAGCATTGCATATTGTCAAATACCTGAAGCATCATCAATCTTTTGGCCTATTTTATCCCGCCTCTTCATCACTGAAACTGAGTGCATTTTGTGATGCTGACTGGGAAACTTGCAAAGACACTAGGAAATATGTGTTGGGGTTTTCTATCTTCCTTGGTTCTTCTCTGATCTCCTAGAAATCCAAGAAGCATGGCAAAATTTCTAGATCTTCTACTGAATCAGAATACATGAGCTTAGCCTTACCACTTTTTGAGTTCAAATGGTTATCCTATTTGCTCTCTGATTTTAGGCTTCCACTTCATCTACCTATTCCCATTTACCGTGATAATGAAGCTGATATTCATATAACTGAGAATTGAGTTTTCCATGAAAGAACAAAATACATTGAAATATATTTCCATTCAGTTCGGAATGCCTATAAAGATGGCTTTATATCTCTCACACATGTCCCTTCTCATTCACAGTTAGCTGATGTGTTTACCAAGCTTCTCTCTTATCCTCAGTTTCTCCATGTTTTACTCAAAATGGGCTTTTGTGACCCTCACAAAAGCCTCATTGTGAGAGGGGGGGAGAGGGGTATTGGAATTCAGAAGATGATCCGAAGCAGCTTAGACCAGAAGCTAGGCATGATCGGAAGCAGCCCAGTTCAGGCAGCTAGGCCTCTCAGCTTTCTTTTGATTTCAGCTGTAATAGCTAGTTTTCTAGTAGGATTTAGTTAGTTAGTTTCTTTGATTAGTCAGTTAGCAGAGCCATTAGAGGGTAGATTAGCTGTGACATTCATGTATATAAAGTGATCAAACATTTCAGTTTTAGTAACTTAATCAGAAACATTTTTTCCCATTTTCAATCTTCTCTTTTCCAGTTTTCTTGGCTTGAGTTTTACACGGTTTTCAAAACAATCAGTAGTGCACAAGATGATCATATATCACTCAATACATGTGAAGTTTTAAGTGATGAGTTATAGAAGATTAGTTGAAATTAGTTAAAGATGGGATGGAACTTGAAGAAGGTGAATATCATTCTTCAAGTCGAATATCCTTAAACTTCCTCTCGTTTCTCTCTCTCTAAAAACAACAGACCCAAACTTCAAAACCCTAGATCTACTTTTGGGGAGGCTGCCTCCACTCTCCACCTCCGGCGGTGGCCTCCCCCTTCCCCCACCACACTTCCTGTATTCTTATCGTTCCGAACCTCCCCCTGTAGACCCTTCTCAGCATCACTTTAGTTTTTATTTGAAAGCTATTTTTTATCTCCCTCCATCATGCCTTTCTAATCCATGATACCCCCAACGTTTTCACACTGGTGGAAGCTTCCTACCACTACCGACTGTAACTACGACAACCACATAGTGGCCGTGGCTAGGGTCACACTGGAGAGTTTATTATTCACAACTGCCGATACACAGGTAACGAAACGCCAAGCATAGATCCAGAGACCCTACAGCTGAGGAGAAAAGGGGCTTCGATGCACCTCCTACGTTGGACATGCGCCTCCAACGTCGGCCACGCATGGCTGACCAAAGCCACGTGCTGCCATGGTCATCCATCCCGGGCGCAGGTAACCTTCTACAACCGAGGAGAGTCTGAACCTCTTTTTCTTTTTTCTCTTTTTACATTATGTTTAAGATTAGATGTGGTGGTGGGTTATATTTTCTAATTATGTAGGTCTCTCTTTGTTTTATATTTCTTTCCAGTTTTAAAGGGTAGAGCTCAAATTAGTTTTTTGTTTTAGGTATTGGATTAGATATGTCATTGTCAATATAAGTTTTTTCGGCGATCTTTTTTTCGGTATAATGGTCCGGTTAAACCTTATTGACTTCAAATATATTTTTCAAAGCGGTTAGGAGAAATCCGAGTCATAGTCGTTTAAACAACTGACTTTTAGCAATACCGTGATTCAGATTTGTAGATTCAGGTTCGTTAGGACATTTGGACAACTTAATCTAATTTTTTGGTTTAAATTGTCTTGTCTTTTCTGGTACTTTTTCGGTTCTGACTTAGAGACTATTCTGCGCATTATTTGTGTTTCCTATTCTCCTACAATGAAATTTTTGGGACAGTCTAAGTGACCGGCTACAGTCTTCTACTTAGTGAAAAGGTCATAACAGGTTTAATGGAGACCGACCAGACTTTTAGTTGGGGAGTTTCATTTTCTTCGTCATGGATTGTCCCGAAGTTGGTTTGAAGTTTGGATGAATCATTTTTGTACGTTTAATCCGATACTTATTATTGCGATGGTTTTTGTTTGGTGATTTTGGGTCGATGTTACTACACAACTACGCAGTGAAGGCTACCCATCATATTATACACCATTCTTATTATCACTTAGGTTTGATTGTAACTTAATGTTTAGTTAGTGCCTTTGTGTATCTTTCTTACTGTCACTTAAGCCATTGTTTGGTATTGTAAAATTTAAATAGTGTCTTTGTGTACCTTCTTATTACTACTGAGGCCATAGATTAATAATGTTACATCTATTTATTGCCTTTGTGGGATCATTCCATATCTTGATGTAAAGATCACTTAAATGTAAATTATTTTAGCCAATTTAATTATATAAAGGGTTCGATTCACTAACATGTTCTTCATTGAAGATTTTAATTTTTTTTTTAAACAAAAGATGAAAGTGAAATGAAAGTGGAAGATGGTGTGCTGTGATTCATGGGAAGGAGCAGGCCGCCAGCTTTTATCTTCTTTTGTTGTGATTGAGTCTGACGGGTGACGGGTGACGGGTGACGGGTGACGGGTGACGGGTCACTTCTAATCATCTCCACGGTTACTTCTAATCACCTTGATCTTCTTATCAAGTTGATTTTCAACTTCCGTTTTGTAGAGAACAAATTTATCAATTGCCTCATCTTTGCTTTTCAGCAAGTACACATAACAATATTTCGTACAATCATCCACGAAAGTGATGAAATACTTGTTACCTCCTCTTGTTTGCACGAACTTGAGATCACAGATATCGGTATGTATCAACTCAAGAGGTTTCGTGTTTTGTTTAACTTGTTTGAAAGACGTTCGAGTCATCTTAGCTTCAACACAAGTTTCACACTTATGATTTGCATCAATTTCCATGTTAGGTATGTTCTCCATTTTAATTAATCTTCTTATCGAATCATAATTAACGTGTCCTAGTCTACCATGCCATAAACTGGAAGACTCAATCATGTAAGCAGAAGAAGAAGCATTCATTTCATCTTTCTTAGGAGGTACAACCATGGTGTTCAACTTGAACATACCATCTAGCTCAAAACCTTTGCCTACAAACATACCTTGCTTTGACAAGACTAACTTATCAGACTCAAACACTAGCTTAAAGCCATGCTTGATCAACATAGAACCGGACACAAGGTTCTTGCGAATGTCTGGCACATACAAATCATTCTTCAAAGTCAACTCCTTCCCAGACGTCATCTTTAGCACCACAGTGCCACGGCCTTTCACCATGGAAGTTGCAGAGTTGCCCATGTAGATGGTGTCTCCATCTTCAATTGCCTTGAAGTTTGAGAACATTTCCTTGACAGAGCAGATATGCTTCGTAGCACCAGTGTCAATCCACCATTCCTTTGGATTGGATTCCACCATGCTGACTTCAGAAATCACAGCACACAGATCGATATTATTCACATCTCGTGCAAGATATTCAACCATGTTGGCCTCATTCTTGGCATTCTTTGGCTTCTTACACTCGGAGGACTTATGTCCAACGAGGTTGCAATTATAACACTTGCTAGTGAACTTCGACTTCTTCAAAACTCCACCCTTAGCTCCCAACTTGGATCCCTTCTTTGCCTTGGGCTTCTTGGACTTGGAGCTCCCACCAACCTCCACGAGATTGGCCCTTGCCACAGGCACAGATCCATTCATCCTCTTTTCAGAGATGTGATTATCCTCCTCAACACGAAGCTTTTGGATCAGATCCCTCATGGTCATCACCTTTCGCCTGTGTTTCAGATAACTTTTAAAGTCCTTCCAACTTGGAGGCAGCTTCTCAATGATGCAATAGACTTGGAGAGTCTCGCACATTATCATCTTCTCGGCTATCAGCTCATTGATCATCATTTGAAGCTCTTGAGCTTGACTGACCACAGACTTGGCATCAACCATCTTGTAGTCGAGGAACTTGCCGACGACCCACTTCTTGGATCCAACTTCCTCACCCCTGTACTCTTGGTCAAAAGTTTCCCACAACACCTTAGAAGGCTCCTTCACCTCATACACATTCCAAATGGCATCGTGAAGGCTATTCAAAAGGATGTTGCGGCAGATATACTCCTTAGAGTTCCACTCCACCGCAGCATCTTGAACTTCCTTAGCGCTTTTCTCATCCACAATGGGATGATCTTCGTGAACGTAACGTTCCAAACCCATAGTGGACAAGTAGAAGAGCATCTTCTGTTGCCACATCTTGAAGTTCATACCATTATTGAACTTCTCGGGTTTCTCAGCATGAGGAACAGCCACAAGAGGCATCACCCCAGGGGTAGTCTTCGCAGCATCATTGCTCGACATGGTTATGGGATTCACCAATGTGTACATACAAAATTATTTACCATTAAATATAAGTACATCGTAGTATAATATTTTAAACAATTATACATAACAAATTTTTCAATCTGATTTTGTTATAAATAACCAAAACCATTAGCATGCATATTTTTGCAAACATACAATTTCCATAAATCATGCAATCCCCTATGATTTGCGCAAAATTACAAATCATATGCATATTTTCGATAAACATTGATATGCATATTAATAAATATGGCAGGCAAGTAATATATGCATTATTCACGCATGATTATTTTGACTACATATTTTGACTGCAACATTCTTCACGCATACATACTATTGCATGGAAAATTTGACTACTAATTATTCACGCATGCATACTAATTATTTTGACTACATATATGCATACTGATTCCATGCAATCTATATCAATATATATATATATATATATATATATATATATATATATCCTTCCGCATGCATCTTATTAACCAAATCAATATAAATCAACAAATTTCATTCGTTTCAAGACTGATGGACATATATTGATTATATCATGCAAAAAATCAAATAACAAAATTGAACGAGCAATTAACATATGCAAGAATAATACAATTTTATTAATTATTCAAGCATACAATCGAAAAGCTTAAATTACAAATAATCAAAGCATGAATCACGTTTCAAGTAATCACAAATTGATGGAGTCACGAGTAACACTCGCTGCCCTTAAAACGAATGAGTCCCATCGTGGACATCGTTCCCTAGGATAAAACCATCGCAGGCAACAATTAACATTTAAGAGTTACCTGGGATTCACGCAAGGCCCGAAGGACTATCACCGACAGAGACAGAAAGAAGTGAGACTCAAGTTTAGAACAAATGAGGAACTTGAGAATGGTGCGAGTTTTCTGACTGACTTAGAGGCTCTATTTATACTACTCTAAGAGACCCTAATCATGGAAACATGATATTCTGATTTTCTGTAATTAGAGAAGAATATTCTCCAATCACCAACTCACCAAATCCGAGACATTCCATGAATACTCGAATCAAATCTGCTGGAAAATGAAGAAATATTTGTACAAATATTCTTCATCATATTAAACATGGTAAACCGCATATTTATTTAAGACAAGATATCTCACAAAATATGGAAGTATTTTGTTCTTATCTCTTAAGAATTACACACAAGCAATTCCATATATACTATGCGGTTGGGCCTTCCAGAGACTTCCATGCGGTCCATACGCATTTTGGACAGTCCAGAGAAAATTACCTAGGCCAAATTTCGCCCATTTTTTTCCTCTTTCAAGAGTGATATTTAAAACATTCATATCTCATTCACCCTTGATCCGTTTTAAGAGTTTAAATAGTCGATTTTATAGTACTCGCGGAGGAGAACCCAAAAATGACATCTATTGACCCAAAATCCATCCAGGTCCCACTCTAAAAGAAGCTCAAAAATTTGACGAATTTCAACCTTTTAACCATCATTTTCCAACAGTGTGTCTGCATTTGCTTGTTTTCTTCTTTTAGCTGCAAAGATGATTAAGTCAAGTTGTTATATGGAAATATCTTTGAGAACTCATATTTTGGAAATTGGGTGGGAGGTTGCGACCGATAAATTTAATTCTCAACACGGTAAAAGCTAAGCAGAGCTACATGTTAGAAACAGTCTCATTCAGAAAGACAATGACTCATTGATGACTTGCATGTAGGGGCATTTATTATTTGGCGTAAGAAAGATATTCAACCAAATTCAAATGCGGCTCGGCTTGCAAGCTAAATTGAATTTGAATCTAGTCAAAACCTCAATATACTTATTTTTAAAGGGCGAATGACTAGGGAGACCTCTGAAATCTCTCCATCGTCCCCCTTTTAGTACTTTATCTTATTTTTGAACATTTTTGATTGCTCAATTAACGAAAATGTTAAATCGTGGCATTTCCTTCTGATCAAAACGTTAACTTTAGTCAAAAGCGTTAAATTTAACGGCAAAGTAGTACTTTCACATTTTCCTTTTCCTTTTCTCATTTTTCATGTTTCTTTTCTCATTTTTCATGTTTCTTTTCTCATTTTCCCCTTTTCGTTCTGTTTTTCCATTTTATCCTTTTCTTCCCGATCTCATGTTATCCCGCCGATTCGAGCAGCGAGCGACTGGAATGGGTGGTGGTGGGCTAGGACGGTGGAGTCAAGGGTTGGGATGGGCGGTGGCGGACGGTGTTGAACTGAAGAAAATGAAAAGCCACCGGTGCTGTCTTCTTCTTCCGACGCTGGTGGGAAGTAGAAGAGAGGATGTGGGGGACCTCGGAGGAAGTCACTGGCTACAACCAGAAAAAGTTCTCTTCTTCTACCGTCTCCTGTGACTCTGTCGTGGTGGCGTGGATCAAGGAGACGCTGGCGGTGGCATTGTCGGAAGATCCGGTGCTCATCAAAAGGCTGAGGAGGAGCGATTCTGACGAGTTTGAGATCGTGCTGAATGACTCAGGTTTCAGATTGGTTGAGATGCAGATGGGGATGAGTTTGCATGAGTTTCTTGATTTGAAGGTGAAGAATGATGCAGAAAGTCAGATGGTTTTTTGGGAGGATTTGGGAGAAATTTCTAGTTTTGTGGCTACAGTAGCCTAAAGCAGCATCAAATATGGAGAACGCATTCTGCAAATGCGTTCTCCAGCATGTAGAATTTTTTTGTTGACTTTTCTTGAGGACGCTATTGCCGAATGCGTCCTCTCCTATTTTTTTTTATTTTGCTTTATGAATTTCCGCATTGGTGAAGGTCACGTTGCCACGTGGCGAGGACGCATTCAGTGAATGCGTTCTCCAATCTGTGTTAAATTCACCCGAACCAGTTGAGATCTTCTTCATCGTGTTCTTCCTTTCGCCGCCATTCTGCCATTCTTCTTCCTTCCCAAGCCTTCACCGCCATTCCAATACTCTGCCTACTGGTTCTCCGGCATTCTGCGCCAATCTCCGCCAACCTCTGCGCAATTCTGCGTCCATCTCCGCCTACTTCCGGCAATTTCCTCGTCGGCGCTGGCGCAGGTTGGCTGTTTTTCATAGGTCTCCAATTTTCTATTTTCTTACGTTGTATGTTTTTTCGTTTTGGTGATATTTATATTGGTTTTTTTTGTTGTTGCCGAACACGTCCATCGTTGAAGGGCTTGGAATTTTCTGCCATTGACCGCCGTTTATTGATGTTGAATGTAGTTTATTAATGATAAACTTAATTTATTGCCTTTGAGTTCAATTTATTTGGGGCGAATTTAGTTTATTAATAGAAAATGTGCTGAGATTAAATCCAACTACACATGATCTTCGTAATCTACTATATTTCTAATTACGTATAATATTTTGCATATTATTTATTTGGTATGATTGCTTTTCAAATTTATGATATGAATAAAATCATTCGAAATTTACGATATGAATAAAATCATTCGAGTAAATATTTATTCGAGTTATAAATATTTTTAAATTATCAGTCACATAATTCACAATCTTGTTTTATACTAATTTTCGTTCACTCAATCATTATCTTTATCTTCAGTTTATACTTCATTACTAACTCCATTAAATTAGTAATACCATATATATCCTCATTTCAGTAGCATAATTTTTTTCTAATCTAATTAATACACGTCCTATTTTTAGACAAAATATATTAAATTTGTGCATTTCACTTAAATTATACATTATAAACAATAAATCACATTTGATACTAGTGTGAATTTAGGGGTTTTTAAATACAAATTAAATCACATCTTTTATTCCTCTCGACGGCTTATCATTGACAAACAGGGGTTTCAAATTCTCGACTCCCCGAACTGTTCGTGATTTTCAGTCAATGGGAATAATGAAAGTCACTATCAGGGTTCTGATGCATTACTGTTTTTACTATTAGCTTAGAATAGGAGTATATACCTTTTTGTTATGTACAAACTCATGTTGCGCCTTTTGGCCAAATCAAGGCAGGTTTGGGGAGCCTAATATATTTCCCCCCCATCCTCGGATGGTTAAAATTTTAAAAAAATACAAATTAAATGTAATTTCGACTCTCATTTTCAATAATACTCTTATGTAAATATTTATTCAACTCTCATTCTCAATAATAATCTCATGTAAATATTCACCGGACATTTGTACCACGCAAACATTTTCTCACTATTAGACCATTTAAATGATTCGTTATTCTTTAAATTATCAAATTTTTTATATTATCTATGAAGTGTTATCCGTTTGGACGGACATATGTACAACCCTACACATGACTTTATTATCAATAATTTCAGAGCGAAAATATTATTACTGTTCTACTGTTCAAATCATTCGTTATTTTCTAAATTTTGAATTTCAGTTGGATCATACTGCTAATATGTACTTTTCGAACCAAACCTGAGCAAATCAGTCATTTGGATAATGAACACAACAATCTTGCTCACGAATAACTCCACACGAAACAGTAGTAAAACATTGCATCCGTTACCGCAACGACATAAATCAACCATTTGCCAAAACCATTGCTTCTCTGTTACCTCATCCAGATCTGCAAATATTAAGCAAAAAAAACACTAAATTGAGGACGCATTCTTGGAATGCATCCTCTAAATAATAAGAAAATTTAAAAAGCCAAATTTGAGGACGCATTCATAGAATACGTCCTCTATTTTTCCAGCAAAAAAAATTTTGCATAACTGAGGATGCATTCCAAGAATGCGTCCTCTAAATAATCAGGAAAAAAATGGGCACATTGAGGATGCATTCGTGGTTTGACAACAACCCTCATGTCCAGGTTTGACAACAACCGCAACTGCATCCAATTTTCAAATTTCATGCATATAAAAATCAAGAACTCAGGATTTGGATCATGAACAGCATGTTCAGTATTCACCTCTGGTTTATGTCCAGGTAAATTATGTTTCGTTTTCCATTAGTGAAAGTGTGAAACTAGATCCTTTTAATGATAGGAAGCCACGGTAGAGAAATGGGCATGAGGAAACGCCACCATTTTTTGCTGCTTCGCGGCGGTGGAGGTTGATGGCGAAGGGCTTTTGAAGGGCTGCGAAGATGGAGAGGCCTCCCCGACAACAAAGGTTGAGTACGGTCCTAGTCAAGTGGAAGGGGCGGTAGAAGTCGGAGTGTGTCGCCAAGGTGGTGGTGGGCATAGATGGCGGTGCCGCCCCTTGCAGAGACGGACGAAGAGTGAGGATGTAGAGATGGAAAAGGTCAGGAGAAGAGGAAAGGGAAAAGGGAAAAAAAGAAAGAAAAGGGTAAAGAAATTTGAAAATACTACTTTGCCCTTAAATTTAACAGTTTTGACTGAAGTTAATTGTTTGACTAGACGGAAGGACCACGATTTAACAGTTTTGTTAAGGGGCCAAAAATGTTTAAAAAAAAAGATAAGTGGCTAAAAGGGGACGATGAAGGGAGTTCAAAGGTCTCCCAAGTCATTCGCCCTATTTTTAATTAATATCACATGTGTGATATTAGTACCATTTTTTCCAATAGAGTTTCCAAATAGATCGAACTGTAATTCAGTTTATCAATGTTTTAATAATTATTTTTTAAAAAAACTCATGTGATGTATAATAAGATTCCTGAAAAATGCTTTAACAGTATACATATATATATATATATAACCTAAGATCAAGACATTTAATGTTATAATTTGGGTTTTATACTTATATGTCTTGGATGATATTTTTGTGGTAGAATTTTGAAATTTGATTGTACCTCACAAAAAGAGAAAATTTGGTGAAGGTATTTCGAAACCCGGTATCAGGTTGTCATTGAGTGGTTTTTCTTAAAATCCAATTTGGTGTTCAGCTTGAGGGTCAGATATAACCACACATAAGAAGTCGAAGAACTCGAAAACTGAAATGATGAATACCTCTCCCTACTTACATGTATTTTTGTTGAAATAAGGGAGGTGGTTAGTTGGGAAGCTTTTACTATGCTTACCCCATCCCTGCCCTTCTCTCGATTCCTTCTCGTTGTGGAATATTGTTGTTTGACATGGTGGTGAGGGTGAGGCTCAACAAGTACATCTTCATGACATTGAGAACATGAGAAGAAAGGCCTAACATGAAAAGGTCGACATCTTGGTGATTTGATCAATAACCAACTCTCAGAGTCCTGTTGTTAATGGATTTTAAGAATTGTACTGCTAGGAGCTTGCCATGCCTTTTCGTGGTTGAGTTGCATCACAACATGGGCTGTGATATTTATGTTTGGGGCTAGTTTATGCCTCTTAGAGATGATACTACTACTTGGTTGGGCAAACATGTACACACTACTGCTAGCTGAAAACTCCTGGAGCTTTATAATGTTCCAGGTTATATTTTGTCACAACAAGTTATAGACAAATCTTCATGCTTGGGGGATGAAAGCAGTTGATTGCCTCTACAAGCAGCTGTTTGTTGTCGATGTTTATATCATTGGCTGTTTTTCAGTAGATCACTTTTAAATTGTTGTTTGTTTTTTTGGTTGGAGCTGGAAGTGGCCAATCTCTCTACTGTTTGAAAGTTGAGCTTTTTGCTGAGGCCTCTTTAATTGTTTGGTTGGTGTTTTTCCTGCATTGAAAGTTTTTTTAAAAAAATTTTTGTGGCAAATTCGATCATATTGCAAATGCTACTGGTGCTAGGAAGTGGCTTTTTGGTTGTTTTCTTAAATCAATTGTGATTTGTGGATTAAACACGGAATGCAAAATCAGGACTGCTGCATTCTGAGACAAGGGGAACATGTTTAATTGTTTATTAAACACCTTGTTTATTTAGTTGATTTTCTCCATGGTATCATATAAAATAGTTAATCGCTACACTAAATTAATAGATTTTGTGTTTATCAACTATCGTAGATTATGAACTTCAGCTTTTGAAAAATTTTGGGGGCCTTATTCATTCACCACCAAATGGTGGTTCAGTTTTAAAAAATTGTTCTCGATACAATTTGAGTTGTTCAAAGCTCATCACATAAAGTGCACTATTCTTCTTCTTTTGTTTACCATAAAGATGTTATGCATAACATGTTTGCCGATTTACATTAGATGATTGTCATGATGAATGGAAGGAGTACAAAAGTGCCCTATACGTTTAACAAACTACAAGTCACTTTGCTTCGAAGATGGTGATCCCTTGCATTATAAACTACTTGTTATGCGAAAACGTCAATGCTAATGCACAACACATAAATACACACTTGTTACTAGGGGCGGAGGCCTCCTGCCCCCACCAAGAATTCTACAACATCTGAATATTTAAAAAAAATATGGTCCAGTCCCCTCAAATCAATATATTACACTTCAGCCCCCTTTCGAAAAAAGTTAATTTAAGTGGATAATCATATGTCACATGTAATAAATCTATTGGTTCTCTTTATTTTCTATCATGTCATTTTCCTAACTTACCTATATTCTCTCACTACAATCACATTCACATATACACTTATGCTCTCTTCTCATATTCAAAAAAAAATGTTCCGCTTCCCAAAAATTCAAAATCCAGTTCTTTAATTTCCTTCATATTTGTATGAAAATGACGACTTAAATTTTAAATTTCTAAGCTTAATAATCTCCTATTTCTACTCTACATTAATTCACACATATTTATTTGGGAGGAGAAATTCAATTTGGAAGCAAACCAAGGGTTAATTAATTTCATTTTTATTTATTTAACATAAGCATTATTTATTTACTTATTTGATTACACAATATATATAATTATTCTCTTTATTATATACTCACTCCATCTCATTAAAACTTACTTATTTACTTTTTCAAAGTCAAAATTTGTAAACTTTGACCCTAAATTTCAACTAATATATATATATATATATATTATATAAAAAATAAAAATATCATGTGAGATCTTGTTAGATTCATCTTAACGTCTATTTTCAAAAGATTTATTTTTTTCAAAATTATTATATGTAGTTAGAGATATTAACGGTCAAACATGATTATTGAAAACCGTGAAAAAAATAAATACACAAGAATTAATGGTACAGAGGAAGTATTTATTATACATGATGTGTTAAACATAAGTTTATTTATTTTTTGGAAAAATAGTAGGCTCTTTCACACTAATATGTTGAGTTTGTGATACAAAGCATGATTGCATGTGCTTAGTTATGCGTGCTAACTACTACTAGTCTATGTACTTTTACAATTGATAAACTAGTGAACATCATACCTAGAATTTGAATTTCCCCAGTAGTAGCCTTACACCGGGAGGGATTTTTGGGCAGCTGATGATGTATCGTAATGCAATTTCATAGTCAGTTTTGATGAGTACCCGTTAGACATTAGCAGATTTAGAAAGTAGATCTATTGGGGGCACATTTAGTTAATGTGTATTAGAGAGTAAAAATATATTAATGAAACTTTAAGTTTATATAATATAATTTATAACATTTCGTTAAAAAATTTAATATTTCGATAATGTATGATAACTCCTTTTCCTACTGTATACCTTTTTCGATGAATGCAACTAGACAATTATGGATTGAACTAGGAATATTTCATTCTATTGCACATGATTAGTACTAGATTATTGAGTGGTATAATGTATATTTGGATTCCTCATAATTTTCTTGCAAATTATTCTGAGATATATTGATTAAAATAAGAAAGGGGAAAACAGACTCTTAAGGCAAGTAATCATGTGAGCATTTTGTTTTATAATGATGAATGAACAGAGGAATAACTTGCCAAATTTTTATATTTATAAACATAAAAAAAATCTTTTAGTAATTGTGATAGAAGATAAAGATAAAATTTTAAAAACTAATACATATATCAAGTCTAACATTTATGATGTTGATTGAAATGGACAAATGACAAGTTGTACAATTAATAAATTTATTTAAGATTGCTAAAAATTTACATATAAATATTAGGAATACATGTAAAATTAACTTTTAAAATATATAAAATTTTAAGTCTATTAAGCAGTAAAGGTGGGGGTCAGTCGTGGCACGTGCACCCACCCTGAATCTGCCTCTGTAGACACCTCTGTTGGCTGCTTGTTTCATGGAATTCAGGAAAGTCGTTAGCTCTGCTTGCACTATTGTCAATGCTCTGATTACTGTCAACCCCGACCACAGCTCCTCTGTCCTTCTCCCTTCTGTGCATCATGCCGCTACTCAATACCTATATTTCATGCAGTAGGCCGCATCTGTAGTAATATTCATGAAATATATGAATAGGTTGTCTGCGACCCTGTCCTTCTTGATCCATACTAGTTGGATATCCCTTGCCATGCTGGTTTTCTTTATCGGACCATCATCATTGTTTGATTGGTATGGCGGCTGTTCCACTTTTGCGTCTGGGTCCACGTGGTTTGTTGTAGTGTGCCCCCTACATTAGTTGCAGTGGATATGATTATTCATATTATTTCCTCCGTGTGGTCGGTTTAAGTTGTTGTCTGCTCAAATACCGCTGTGTTTCGAGCACACCATATTGCCCAGGTAACAATGCATACCAGTTCCTTGTCCACCTGTTCTGGAGCTGTTGTGAACCATGTTTTAGCCAGTTTCTTATTGTTTTTGGCCTGCCTCTCCTAAAGTATAACCCCAGCCTACTGTGCCTCCAAACTTTCCTCGCGAACTTGCAACCAAACAACATGTATTCCATTGATTATTCCTCCCTTGCACATTTTGGGAAAGACCGTCTTTCCATAGACTTATGGAAAGACGAGATTTAATTAGAATAATAAAAGGTAAACGGTCTTAGTTGCAATATTTTTTTATGAAACATGTAGTGGTTTTGAAGTTTATAACCCGATTCATGCAACCCTAAAGTTTTATCTTCATTTCTTCTAATTTAAACTTTAAACCTTGGTCTTTCCATGGCTTCTGGAAAGACCGTCTTTCAAGAGATGGACTCCTATATATATAATTATTCTCTTTATTATATATTTATTATATATGATGTTTTAAATATAAATTAGTTCTTATGATAAAAATATTGAAGTAAAAAAAATTAGCTAGAAAGTTATAAGTTGAATTATACAAAAATTACTTCTTATTCACATAAATCCAGTTGTATATAAATTAGTTCTTATCAATACAAATTTTAAATTTTGGATTATGTTTTTATTAGTTTCAAAATTTATGATTGTATAGTTATTTTTTTTAATAAAATTAAATTTCATAAATGATAATTTACTTTGTTTATGTATGTAGGATGTGAAGAGATGTTTTCAACCTACTAAAAGAAATCATAGTGGGGAGTCTTCTAGTACACCTAATGATGAAATCTTGGAATATCAATCAAGTGTACAATTTAATGTTGATGTTCTGTTTATAATCCGGGTTTAAGGAAGTCAATTGAGAAGCTTTATAATGCTATTCGAGATCAAATTCGAAGAGATTATATTGTTAAGGGGCTTTATCAACCAATTTGTCACAACTATCCAAAAACAAAATTTGGCATTCAAGAAAGCAATTTTCAAGCTAGTTGGTATACAAACATTCCATGGCTAGAATATAGTGTGCCCAAAGATGCCGCATTTTTTTAGTGTTATATTTTTCCGCCATCACATAATAAGGGGGGGTAAAGTTGCTCAAAAGGCTTTCTTAAGAGACGGATTTATTAATTGGAAAAAGGAAAAAAGAAAGATTTTCTCTTCATGGTGAGGGTGCAAATAGTTGTCATAGTGATGTAAGGATGAGTGTTGAATCTTTTAAAGATCAAAGACATAATTTGATAAATGTGTTTCATGTAAATAATTTTACCTCTGAGGTTTCTTATCACACTCGTATAACTGCTATGTTGGATGTGACACGATTTCTTTTGAGACGAGTGCTACCTTTTCGTGGACTTGATGAGTCTTCTAGTTCGGTGAGTAGATGTACTTTTCTTGAACTGGTTGCATGGTATTGTCAAAATAATGAAGATGTTGCCCAAGTTCTTAAGCAAAGTGATCTGGGTAACAATCAAATGACTTCCCCGCCAATTCAGAAAGACCGAGATCGGGGTTGTGCTGAAAAGGGAACACATTCTATTATCATCGATATTGGTGATAGAGTTTTTTCTTGGATGGTTGATGAGTCTTGCGAAGTTTCTTCAAAAGAGAAAATGAGACTTGTTTTTCGATATGTGAATGTAAAGAGAGATTATTGAGCGATTTATTGCTATTATACATGTGCCAGACACTACTTCTCTTTCATTGAGAGATTCTATTATGGCTTTGTTTGTGAAACATGGGTTGTACCTAGACAAATTGAAAGGAAAATGATATGATGGAACTTCTAATACGAGGGGTGAATTTTACGGTTTACAAGCCTTGATACGAGAGAAAAATCCACAGACTGTGTGAATTCATTGTTTCTGTCATCATCTCCAATTAGTTCTGGGATCAGTTGCTAAAGAAATTTCTACCATGGCTGATTTTTTTTCTTATGTCACTATGATCGTGACTTTGGCTAGGGCATCTTGTAAACGAATGGATAAAGTTAGGGAGTATGATCGTGCTAAAATCGTTGATGCTTTAGAAGAAGGACAAACTACTAGCAGTCAAGGGTTGAACCACGAAACTGGTCTGGCAAGACCTGAAGATACTCGTTGGGGGATCACATTACTTGACATTGATTTGTTTACATATGATGTGGCTTTCAGTGTGATATGTGCTATATTGTGT
Source organism: Rubia yunnanensis (assembly GCA_037428765.1). Taxonomy (NCBI): domain Eukaryota; kingdom Viridiplantae; phylum Streptophyta; class Magnoliopsida; order Gentianales; family Rubiaceae; genus Rubia; species Rubia yunnanensis. Next base: position 83,997,655 of record CM075062.1, on the reverse strand, counting down.
TCATATTTTGTGGAATTGTTGTGATTTTATTGAGATATAATTTGCGCTTTTAGGTGTTTTTGGTGTAGGAATTCATAGATTGTGAAGAATTGAGAGAGAGCTATGCATTGTACTCTTTTTCCCTTAACAAACGATTTTTTCCTACTGAATTTTCCAGGTTACAGTTTTAAAGGAGACGATGTGCTCAAATGGAAAATGTTCTTATTTTATAAAATTATTCCAGAGATTAAAGAAATGAGGCAAAAGCAGAATTGTTGAAGTTATGTGGTGAAAAATGAAATATTGAAGAGATTTGGATTTGAAGAATTAAAGATATTCATTTCTCATATTGATTATGATTTTATAATCTATTTCCAATTGAAATTCCTGAATTTAGGAATTCGTTAATTAGAGTTAAAATAGATTTTATTATATCTTATTTCCTTTTCTTTCGGAAGAAGAATCCGAATTCAATTTTCTTTTAAGTTTTGTAAGCGTGTATATATACATGTGCAAAGACATTAGAAAAAGGGGGTTACGCTTTCCGTAGATTAGTTTAAAGAGTTTTAGTAATATTAAAATGTGGTTTTCTAACAAGTGCCCATGGGCACTTGTTAACATTAGTAGATTCTCTCAAAAGTTGTGTAGTGGTGAACCTCTTTATGAATTCACAATCATTAATACCACCTAGATAATATAAAAAAACAACCTTAATTCTTATCAAACTCAATTCCTCCATTTTACATCTTTTCAGTTTTCCTTCAATTCACGTATATTAAATCAGTTCCTCCATATACGTGTCATTATCATACATAGTATTGTAATTACTATAATTAGTATTCAAATTTCTGTAATTAGTATTCACATTTGAGTAAAATTTATGATAAACTAAATTATATTCTATATTATTTTTCTATTTTAAAATTTTAAAATAATTTTTACATACAATGACATATTTTTTAATAGTATGTATTTTTGTAAAATTAGTAAAATTACTGTGTGATGTTTTATACAAATCACCAAGTGTGTGCACAATTCAAAGATTTGCATTCGAGAACAAATTTCTTACTGTTACATTCGTTGAAATGCATCACACTGAATCCATAACATAATTTTGATATATGTTTGTATTGAAAATATTAATTTAGCAAGTCTAACAAAGTTTTCTCCGAAAGGATTTGATATTCGGTTAGTGTGCATAGACTTCATCTTTCCATAGGTATTTTTTGCCTATTGACTGAGAAAGCACGGACAATACTAAAAGAGGAGGCAATACGGAGCAGTAGAAGAATCTTATAAATTCTTCTTTTTTCCGCTCGTTGGGGAATCGAGGGGGAACTCCCCCTCTCCCCCACATACGGAAAACCCTAGAACTGAATAAGGCTTCCTTGAAGACCTTATTCTCAGGGCTGGACACATCTTATGACTCTCTCTCTGCTCTAGATCGATTTACGGGCCTTCCTCTCTTGGATACAGGCCCTAAATCTCCATGGCATAGGCAAACTCATCGCTCGCAACATTACTTATATGGAGGATCTAAGTAAAATTATGAAGACTACTAATTACATGTTTACCAATTAATACACGGATGGGAAGTATACATATATTCTACTTCGTTCCACCATATAACTAATTAATGCCTAATCCAAATTAATATCTTCCATAAATTATGATATACATTTATTGTGATGTATTTCAAAATTAAGATATGGATTCAGTGTTATGTGTATTTCAACAAAGGTAATAGTGAGAAATTGTTCTTGAACGAATCGCACACGATTAGTGATTTGTATAAAATATTCACCTAGTAATTTTAATCATTTAAAAATACATGCTATTAAATAAAATGTCATTGTATATACAAATTATTTTTAAAAAATTAAAACAAAAAAATAATATAGAATATAATTTAATTTATTCTAAATTTTGCTCAAAGTCAAATACTAATCGCGTACGAGTTGTCAGTCTATACGAGTGAAAGGAATAGCTAGTATATACGAACATGGGGGGGGTTCGATTTTCATATTATTAACTAAAAAACATAAAATAAATAGCAAGTAATCTAATTATGCTAAGCACTTGGGGAGTCATTGCGCAACGTGGTTAATCTAATGTTTTAATCCTCGATTCATTCACATGCAAGATTTACTAAGAAATCTAATATTGTGTTCACAACACATGGTGTGGCCGATGGTATACACTTTCCCGTACCTGTCACGTCGGGTGCGCTCGCAATCCTCTATTGACACCGCCATTATAAATAGGAAAGTACAATAAGTTCCGACCATTGTTTTTGGTCTGTTTCTCCCCCATGCAATTACATCCTAAGGTTCCACCATGAATGCACAACTTCCCCCGGGTCCTATCAACTAGGTCCAAGGGTCGTTGGCACCTTATCTATGATCTAAGGCCTCTCCCACCCTAGTTTGCTACTTTTTCACTATCTCTACCCGCAACCTGTTGGAAAACTTTATGTAATCAACTAAGACGGGTGCGATGGCAAATAATTTAGAGTAATACTCGGGTCTCCCGTGCACACACTCACATAGACACAACGTACTCCCATACCCATTATAACATCCAGGTTTCTCTTCCCAATGTGGCATCAATAATTGCACCATACATGAATACAACCCAAAGTGTGTGCCAGTATGTGGTGTAATATTCATGCATTTAAGACATTCAATAACAATCATAATAATATTATGAAAACATATAATAAGATGAATCTAATGAATTTCACAAAAACGTATAAATGAAAGCATGCGCTAAAATTATCCCCAAGCTATGGAAACTACTCCATAGACATTAAATTCAAATATAGATTTGAATTCCACATCTAGGATGAACACGAAATTAAAAGAAAGGATAAGGAGAGAGTGTTTCTCTGTCTAAAAGTGCTTTCCTAATGATCTAAACTACTTTGTACATGTTTAACCTAGTAGACTAAGGTCATATATATAGGAGAAGGGAATTGGGCCTAAAAATAGGCCCAAAATAGGCCAAAAATGCTAAAACCCTAGTCCAGCTGCCGCCTGGGCGGGCCATTGCCGATGGCGCGGTCCACGCCAAGAACTTGTTGCAAGACTTACGATCGTGCGCGGGCTGTGGTTCTTCATAGGCACGGGGTACTTGATCTGGCGCAGGGCCATTATGCGAGGATCGTGCATGAACCGTGTGTTGTGTCATGGGCCATGGTCAGGATGCACGGTTTGCTCAGAAGTTTGGCACGGACCGCGGGCTATGGCGCGGGTTGTGGTCAGGAAACATAGTTTGCTCAGAAGTTTTTTGCAAGGCACAAACTTTGGCGTGAGCCATTGGCTGGTCTTAGCATCTTGATCTTGAAAAGGCATAGGCCATCGTAAATGGGATGGTCTGTGCCCATACTTAGTCATTTTTGAGAAAATCCTTGAAATCGAGCTGCACGAGCCGTGAGGTATTTTGCGAGTTGTGCCATTGCCTAGCGCCGGAATTGTTTCCGTGGGGCATCTCTTCTGGCACGGGCCTTTGGTGCTTAGCCATGAACGGCCCGTGCTGACCCATGGTACTTTGGCCTACTGAACTTGTTTTCTTCGCTACAGGTGAACGGTTAGTTCAATTTTTGAGTTCTAGTAATTTATTTTGTATTGCTGGAGAAGACAAATAAAATGGAATTAGCCTTGTAGGCTAATTTATCTCGGATCATTCTCAGACTTTGGCACAACTCATCGGACCACGATTCCCTATTTCTTCATTGGCTGCTTTAATTTTTGTTGCCGCCTTCGTTGACCCCACCAAGTTTGGGTAAAAGTTACCCTCGAGTGTCATTGCCCAAAGGCAATGAACATATGAACCCAGGCATTGCGCCAATTCACTGTGGCAGAAAACACCCACAGCCAACAGTCCGTGAACATAACAGAACATCGGGTAAACAAGGGCAGTACTCTTGCATAGGTTCTTCCGATCAGTGCCTGTTAGTTGCACCCAAAATTGTCCAAGAGAGAAACGTAACCCTTATTTGTGTGTCTTCTGGATCTCCTTGCCATACCTCCACCCAAAGGCACGCGTTACCTCCCAGTGGGTAAACTTGTACTCCTTATCATCCAGGTTGAATTTGATCGCGTGTTCATCATCTTCCACGATCGGCCACAGAGTAGCTAGGAAATCTTGGGTCTACCTAATGTACTTGGAGTGTTTCTTGAGAAACCCCTCTAGACCTTCTCAGCCTAATAGGTAAGTGACCGACTCAAGTAAGCCTAGAGCTTCCAAGATGTCCCCGTCTCCAAAATACTTCTCTTTGGCTCTCTCAAGTTCCTTCACCTTCAGACTACAGTTCCTGAGATAGTGGATAAACCTATCTACTACCCGGTCACAAATGCAGGGTTACGAAAAATGGAAGTCATCGGCTTGGGGTTGCACCCTTCGCTGACTTCTTCCTCTTCTCACCCCGAGTGGACTTTCCCTTCACCAATAAATTCTTTTTAGGTGGTATCCTAACAAAATGAAGACAAGAGTGGTGATATGATCATAAATAAGGCATGGCTCATATTATAATCCAACAAGATAACATTCTTCCAAATAGCCTAACCATTCAAAACATGATGATCTAAGCATGAAGGCTATTTAAACAAGAATATTCCTCATCAAACAAGTTCATGTCAGCTCTCACCAACCCATCAATGAGATCATGAAATCAAGATTTACTCTCTCATAAATCACCCAACACATGAAAATCACATCATTCAAGCATAATAGCACCTCAATCCACCCAACACTTTCTTCAACACAATATTATGCATACAAACCCAAACACATCCCCTGAAAAACACACACTCATTTGAGATTCATGGTTTTCATAACATCACCACAATGTTAATAAATCACATAAACAAAGAGTTCAATGAATTACCTGAAATTTGAAGCGAGGATTTGTAAGACCCACACAAAAAGAAGCAGAAATTGCTAATTTTTGGAAGAAAACTTCAATTTTTTCGAGTTTCACTAAGAGCGTGTGAGAATGAGTGTTTCTTGAGAAGGAAGAATGTGTCAAATGATAAAATTAGGTGAAGAAATGTACTATGGGACTAGAATTTTCAGCCTAGGTGACAAGTGAGAGAGGTACAATTAGGATAACAATGGAATTTTCAAAATTGCATATTAGGGGACCATAGTAAAAATTTATTAAGTCCAAGGAATGTAGAAAGTACTATTTGCATAAAAAATCTAAGGGGTTAGGGAATTTCAAAAATTTTGAACCAAAAATGCATTTTTGAGTTAGAAATTCATATTTGTTTTCGAAAACTTGCCTTTTTGGAACAATTTGGCAATGGAAAATTAGAAATCGGCGTGGAAGATGTTTGGCGCAGACCAAAGCCTCGTGCCAAACCTCATGGCATGAAACATCCCCTCACGCCAAATATGATGGCACGAGGCATCCCCTCGCGTACAGCTCCTGGTGTGGACCTAAGCCCTTGGAGCGGACCCTATCAGATCTTGGCCGGAGATTGCCAAAATTTTTACCTAATTCTTAGTTTTTCCCTCTTTTTCAAAAGACTATGTCGCCCATCAAATTTAATTCCATTCAAACGCAATCACGAGTTTCAAACTCAAAATTTTCAAACCAACAAGGGCTTCATCTCAAAAATCTTCATCGCAAAACATGAAAAATCTATCTAATCTCTACTTAAAAACACAAAAGCAAAAAAGAAACACTGCATATTTATTGTCGTCCTCAAGACTTATTTCCTTTTTCATGCTTTCTAGTTAAAACCACCCACACGTGGGTCTCTGGAATTGCCATCGGCGACTCTACTCATGATGACATCATTGTGGAATGAATTACTCTGTCTTGCTAGTATTGAGTCTGTGAATGTCTGTTTGGGGTTAGGGGGAGGTTGAAGAGGTTTTAAACTCTCAACCATCTCCCTTTCCTGCTGCAAGTTGGTTAGCATAGAAAAATAATATAGCATATACATATCATCGATAGCATCGTACAACTAATCAGACTCATCATCAATATCATCAACATGAAGTTAATTTAAACATTCACACTCATTGGTAATACAAAAAGATTCATCATGCTCATCACATAGGGTTGCACGTTTGCACATAAAAGAAGAATTTGTCGAATCATGCCTAGACTTATAAGTATCAAACTCCACTTTATCCATCTCATCTTCTAGAGTTAAGGTTCCAAAGTGGACATCAATTTTAGTACTAGAAATTTTAAGGAAAGGTTTCCCCAAAAGTATTGGGGGTGTACTACCGTCGTACACCACGTCTAGGACATAAAAGTCCGTCGGAAAAACCAACTTGCCAACTCGCACCATTACATCCTTTACTAGTCCTTGTGGACTAGCTTGGGAATGATCGGTGAGTTGGACGATCACTTTAGTTTCCCAAAGCTCACCTAGTTCTAGGCGTTCATATAAACTATATGGAATCACATTGATGGATGCGCCTAACTCTATCATGGCATTTTCAACAAATTTACCACCTAAGCAGATAGGGATAGAAAATATTTTGGGGTCATTGCATTTATTTGGAAAATTTTTATGATTCAAATCTGTGACTCCCCCCATTTTTAAATGTCCTAACCTCTAAGTTAGCCTACTTCTTTTCTTTGTACATGTAGTAGCTTTAAGAAATTTTGCATATGATGGCACATGTTCAATCAGTTCCAAGATAGGGATGGTTACCTTGACTTTTTCAAAGATTTTTGAATGTTCACATCATTGGTCACCACCTGATCAGCCTCATTAGGCGTGCGATATTGAAACTCTATATGCCTTGTTTTGTTTGAATGCCCAAGCTTGTGATGATATTCTTGTTGAACAATTTCCTAGAAATTTGGTGAGTAATATGCAGTGAGAAAGGAAGCGGACCAAGGAATTAAAAACTCCCAAATCCCTTCCAACTCCCAAACTTAACAAGAATATATCCATTCTTGAGAGAGATGGTTTCGTTTGGCTCATTGAACAAAATTCTAAAGGTAAACCTAGAATGATGTGGCAACCAATCCATCCTGATGTGGTCATTGGTGGTGTCAAGGATGGTGATTCCAATGACCCACCAATCCACTCTTTCTAGTTGAGACAATTAAGGGAAAAATATGTCCTGAAGACAACAATAAAGAAACGTTTCTTTTAATTTTTATGTTAGTATGTTTTTAGAAGAATACGGTTGTCAAATTTTGTTTGTGTTGTAGTGATACTCAAGGTTTTGAATGTCTTTGGATGCAGGTGTGAAGAAAATTGTTCGATAAGTTAAGGGAGGCTTGGAGGGTTGTCACGAGGTAAAGGCTTCGTGAGGCGATATTTTCAAAAAGAAACTTCATTTCACGAAGGGCTCAGCACGAGGCCAGCTTTTTGACATGAAAATAGGGCTTCGTGAAGATGGGTATTGCACAGTTAGCTCATTCATACCAGCTGGAGATGGCATGGTTGAGCCACGTAGATGCTAGCACGGTTTTGGCACGCGCTTACACCAGCTTTCACGAGACCTACACGGGACATGACTGTCTTCACGAGATTGGCTGAGGGATCCATGCAGCCGCCAAAACCATCCAATCCTTGCCTACCCTAGAACCTATATATATCCCCATGACCAACCCTTCTCCCCATCAATTCCTCATTCCTCTTCTTCCTTGCATGCTCTTTCTCACTGAAATCACCACATCTCTCCCAATTTAAACCCACATTTCCCCCACCGTATATCAATTTCATCCTCTCTCAAAGCTCTACACAACCCACTACCCCTCAGCCCCAGAAAAGCCAAAAAATTGAGTGGACGGGTTAGGTTTCTTCGGATTTTTTCTTTCCCATTGTACAGTGGAAGGGCTCTTGTTCACCAAAGGAGAGGCAAAACACTATTCCACCACAATCACCTTTTGACGTATTTTGCTGAACTTATCATCATTTTTTGAAGAATCGAGACTTTCCCAACTACTTGTGTACCGTGCTTACATATTAGAGCCATCTTGAAGAAATTTTGGTTGTTGAATTTTTTTGGGGAGTTTTATATTTTGCAGGGGTAATTTAGGGAAATTTTCCGTACCTTGCTTATAATTTTTGTGAGGAGAGAGATGGCTACTTACAATGGTTTAAATACTCTGTCTGGCCCTAAAGAGTTAGATGGAAGAGGCTCTCAAACCGACATATTGTGGAGATGAAGTTTGTAGACAAAGAGACCCTTAAGGATATCTAACTCTACAAACCAGTCAAACTTTTGTTAAGTGAGATAGGCATGGAGGAATTTGTCTTTTTTACTGCCCCCACCTATGCTGGCTACACTATGGAGTTTCTAGCTGTGGTGGATAAATGCCAGAACGAGAGGGGGAGAAAGTGTGTGAGTTTCCATCTGCGAGATATGCACCGAGTTTTGACCTACAAGGAACTTGTGAGTATTTTCCACTGGAAGGAGCACAAGAAGGTACCCAAAACTTGTGAGCTGCACATGTTCTGGCACATAATTACTTGGCTAGGATGGGGAAAAAGGAGCCGAAACACCGATATAGTGCATCCTGCACTTAGGTATGTGGATAGGTTGATGAACATCATTTTCAATTGCCAAGGGGAAGCCACTGCCACCACTAATGAGGATTACCGACGTCTTTTATGGCATGTCTGCACAGGTATGGGATGCCCTAATTTGGTGGATTTTTTTGTGTCCAGATGCACGGACCTCTCTCTCTCTGGGACCCGCACCGGGAAAATAGCTATTGGAGGAATGGCTTCCCTGATTGCTCGCCATTTCTAGTTTCTGAAAAATGATTGTATGAGGGAAAACCCTGGACAACCTTTTACTCTCACCATTCCAATGTTGATAGAGGCAAAGTGCGTGAAGAGGGTGCAGGGCATAGTGTATTGGATGTACAAGGGGAAAAAATTAATGAGTCTTCCCAACAGCAACAAGACCAAGTTGGCCAAGAGATTCACTGTTGAAGATTTTATTATACAGCCAGATGCATATTTAGATGCAGTTGCGGGAGACCAATACAGGGATGAAGAGGAGCAGGAAGAGCATGCCCCGAGAGAGCTCAAGCATGCTAGTCCACCACCTATGGGAAACTAGCCAGTATCCCCGCCACCTTTCCATCTGATACCGGTAGTACCACCCTCTTTTGCGGGGACAAGAAGCATACATAGTGATTCTTATCATTTCGCGGGGGATGTAGCTGGTCCATCTCATAGACGTAGTTCCTCGAGCCACCCTAGTGCCTTTTCGGAGTTTAGTGGATATGATGGTTATGGCAACCAGTGGTCTTCTCCTCCCCACGATGATCACAGACACAGTGTATCCAACACTTCTCATCATGGAAGCCACCTCTGGCAGCATTCTTACTATAGCCTTTTCTGAGAGCATGGATCACCGGAGTACCCACATGCACATTATTATCCTATGTGGACTGAGCCAGCTCAGCACCACTCCACTGGAGAGATCGTGGGGACAGTCATTCTTGAAGTCAAGAAAGATGTGGCAGAGGTCACCGCTCAGCTCAACGACCACCATTGGGATACCATGGCCAGATTTAACAGGATAGATGATTAGATACAAAAGTTATCAGTGGGAATGAGGGTACTCCAAGAAGGACTTTCAGAGATCACTGGTAGATTGAGGGAAACAACCATTGGGGAGCATTTCATGGATCCTCCGCACGGGTAAAAGCAAGAAGCCATATATCACCAGATAAATTAATCGATCTCTATTTTCCAAATACTTGTTTCACCATGTTTGGTTTTCTTTTCTAAATCCCACTTTTTGTATACTTAATTAGTGATTCTTGACATCTCGTGCTCACGGCCTCCTTGGTCTTAATAATGAGTACCTTTAGTATGTCGCCCATGAATGCTATTTGTTACATTACATTATTGCAAAGGCCGTTTTCTTTTAACAGTAGAATATTTGAAGGTCATTCGCATTTGAATGGTAGTAGACAAAGGCCACGAACACCAATGCATGGTAGAAGGAGATTGAAGTCAAAGATAGGCAGCTTCGGAGTTCAAGACGGTTAAAGGAGAAAACTGTGAATCATGGTCTAAGGTGTGTTTCCTTAGCCGTAAAATGATCCAGGAAGAATTCGCCTCCAAGGCTGGTTCCATTGAATTCATCTTCTTGAGTAGTACAAAATCAATTACTACAAATCCCACTTCGGACTAATGGTTCACCTGTGACAAGCAAACGAAGTTCAGCCAATGAAGCACTAGCGGTCGGTCATGGACCATGCATGGTCAAACACCAGCGGCCCATGACAATCTTCATGACCAACACGAGACCTTCATGAGGCAAGACGCCGAACCATAATAGAAGCAGTGGGCTGTGAAGCCAGAGGTTGAAGAGTTGAAGAATTTTTCTAAGTATGTTGCCGGTCCGTGAAAACCTTCAGGGGCAGTGAGAAGACTTCTGAGCAAAACCACAAACTGCTCACGGTCTGTGAAAACCTTCACAGGCCGTGATAAAATTTTTAAGCAGAAGCCACAAGTTTTTCGCTGTCCGTGAAAATCTTCACGGACCGTGGGAAAACTCTGAGGAAAAACTGCATACTGCTTACGGTCAGTGAAAAACTCCATGGACCGTGGCATGATCCCACGAGCTGCGGCTATGAACATTCATGGACCTTGGTATATCTGGCGTCCCATGGCTATACATACTTAATGGACCGTGGCATCCATGCCAGTCTGTGAAACCTTAGCGGCTGACCTAGAGGTTTGCTACTGTTGACCTATTTTAGGACTATTTTTATGGCTAATCTCATACTACAATATATAGGACCCCAGTCTACTCATTTTAAGAGGTTGGATCATATTTTGGAAACACATTTAGAGATGAGAGAGCTTGGAGAGAAGGAAAGAGTTCCTTTTGTAGGTTTTGTAATCTTTTCTTTTCTTTTTGTCTTGCTTTGTCCCAAAGATGTGGAATTCAAATCTCTATTTGAATTCCATGTCTAGGTAGTAGTTATATTAACTTGGGATTCATTTTGGCACTTGGTATGTTCTAAATGCTTTATGAGATTCATTTAATTTATTAGATTCATCCTATCTTTGTGGTTATGATATTATTGTGATTGTTCTTGAATTTTATAAATGGATGAGTAGTACACCACATATAAGCACACTATTTGGGGTATATGGGAGGCCGTCGCCATACCTCTTAAAGTTAATATTTATAAGCCCTAAATGCTTACTATCTACAACTAAGTAGATAGCGGCAAGTCTGGGTCATCAATGAAGAAGAGGGATCTTCCTAAGTGTTTAGGCACAAAAGGTTGATATTAGGCTAGAAGCGGATATATGTACACATATAAAAGTAAGTAAAAAGAGGGATTTGGTTGTTTGGTGGTCCTAAGTTATGAAAGTTAAAAGACAAGATAACTAGCAAGGTTAAGTAACTATGCTAATCATAAAAAAACTAAGAAAAAGGGTTTTAAACCAAATGTAGATCATTGAACCATTCACTCATCCTATCACATTTATTACCTATGGGGAATGCTAATAGAAGATCAACATTCATTCCTTATTAATAGTAATTTGCAAAGACAAACAATGATCATTTGCAAACCTCGTTGATGGTCACCCTAGACAAACAACGGCCATAGGGGTATTTCATCAACAGCATTAGACACGAAGGACCATAGATTTGATAACAACAAGCCTTCGACCAAAGACATAGCCGTTTAACCAAACATAGCATTCATTAGGCTAAACCTAGAACAAACCACATTAAAGGTTCAACCTTTTATTGCATCTATAGGATAAGTATGAGAACAAACCACATTAACATACTCATCTAGCAAGGATTGCCGTACATTATACTCAAGAAGTTCTAAGTTCATGCTTGTAGATTTTCATGCAAAGGAGCTAAGGAATTCGTCACTTTCCTAACACCCTAACGCTTCAATCATGCAAACACTTCCAATTCTCAAACCTCTCATGGCATAAATGAAGTAAAACATAACATTAAGAACACATGAAAGCTAAATAACAAAGGCTTCAAGAACGAGTAAAACAATCTATTCACTACTTCAACTACTTGTTGTGAAGATAAATCTTCCATTCTTCTTAGATAGTAGTTTGCAAGAGTGAATTCGACATCTCTTGTCAAACCTCACCAATGACTCCCTTAATACTAAGAGTATCCCATTGATGGCATTTAGCACGAAGAATCAACAAGCTTGGCAACACTTATAAACACTACACCATGTCTAAGCATTTAACCAATTCATGTATTTACACAAGATTAGTCAAGAACGATCGACATTTATAGATCTCTTTCATTTGCTACCTAAAACAAACATGACAATGAGTTCAACATCATCACATTCATCTAGCAATTATCAACACACCAACATCATTTAAGAAGCTCTAACTCATGCTCTTGGATTCCACATTAAAAGAGGAGGGAATTAGCTACTTTCTCCCAACCCTAACAAGTAATCATACAAGCAATTCATATACTCAAGATTCCAACGACATCAATGCCATTAACAATTCACATTTAAAGCTCAATAAATGCACAATAGAAAAAGCACCAAATATATATATATATATATGGTTCTTACTACATAGAAATGGAAGCTTCAATCCTTTGCTCCCAAGATAAAACTAAGCTAGAAAACTAAAAGACATAATTAATCTACAAAAACTAAGAAAAGGAGCTAAGGAATTCGTCACTTTCCTGGGGTCTTAACAAGTACTTTCCTGGGGTCTTAATGGAATTCTTTCTTCTTTTTGTTTCAAGTTTTCCTCTGCACTTCACTTATCTTCAATTCTTCAAATGAAAGTCTTAAAATCTTAAAATCTTCAAAAGTATTCTTCAAAGTCTTCAAAAAAAACTGTCTTGTCACTAGAAAAGTAATAAAAGCGTAAAAGTCGCTTTTAACTCTCCTTAGATAATTTCAAGGCAAAATGCCACATCTAGAGCACAAAAGTGTACAAAACTGAATCATAAAATTCCCAAAATAACCATATAAAATGGGCACATCATCTTGTATTTGATGTGGTAGTCTTTCAGCTTCTTATCAAAATAAAATGTTAGCCTAGAGAAATACTCCATAACAAGAACAAACAGAAGTAGAGAGACAGGATCCCCTTGCTTAACTCCTCTCTTAGATGTGAAAGGTTTTATGAAACCACCATTTAAAGAAATATTGAATGAAAAGTCTTCCAAGCTTTTTTTAACCAACTGATGAAAATCCATGGCAGTCTCAGACTATATAGAAGATAAAAAAGAAATGACCATTCCAAACTGTCAAATGCTTTTTGAAGGTCAATTTTTAGCATGCAGCTTGAGACTCTAGTGTCCTTCCAATTATAGTTGTGCAAGAGTTCTTGAGAGATCAAGATATTATGAGAAATAGCTTTACCATGTACAAAAGCACCTTGATTCACAGATATCAAATAAGGCCAAACTGAGTTAAGTCTAGCAGTTATTACCTTAGTGATAATTTTGTGTATTGTAAACCAATAGAATATTGGCCTGTAATCTGAGGCAGTCTCTGAATTTTCTTTCTTTGGAAGCAGAGAAATGTTAGTTCTGCTGAAATCCCTAGGCATTACACCACCCTTGAAGAATCCTTGAATAGCAGTTGTAACCTCTCTCATAATTCTTGTCCAACCTGTTTTAAAAATATGGCTTGCGTAGCCATCATAACCAGGGTTTTTGTTTGGTTGTATACCTTGCAGTGCAGTATAAATTCCTTCTTAGAATTTGGCTTTGTTAGTTCCAAATGTTGAGAGAAATTCAGTATTGGGCCTTTTGCTATCACTTGTTCATCTAGCTTCAATTGTATTGGAGAGGAATTTCCAAGCAATTTCTGCAAATGTCTCAGCAGTAAACCTTCCACTTCCTTCTTTCCTATCACCACTTTTTCTCCATCCAGCAAGCACAGTATATGATGCTTATACTATTTGGTTTTCAGGAAGTTATAGAAAAACCTAGAAGGTATATCTCCCTCCCTTAACCAATCACATTTGGTTTTTTTAATCAGAAATTGAACCTCTTCCTCATAGATAATGATGCCTCAACTCTTACAGCATTTTCTTCCTCTTGTAGCACTTGATCCCATGGTTTCAGCACCAGTGCTTCATGCAATCTGTTTAGTTGTTCAGTGATAAGGTCTGATCACCCCCTTATGTCACTGAATCTTACCTTGTTCAGATGTCTCAATGGCTGTTGTAATCCTCTCAGATGAGCTGATAGCTAGTGCATATTTTGCACTGACTGTGTGTTCCATACCACACATACAATCCTCATAAAATTATCTGTTGTTTTCCACATGTTGTAAAATTTAAAAGGCCTCTTCATTCTTTATTTCTGATCACTAAGCTGAATCATTAGAGGTTTATGATCAGAGATACTTTCAGTTAACAGCATACATATGGTTTCTGGCAGTTTATCCACCCATTTCTGGTTGACCAAGCTTCTATCAATCTTTAAGAGAATCTTGTGATCCCCAGTAATTCTATTACACTAGGTAAAAACTTATCCAAAGGTCTTCATCTCTACTTGCTGCAACTCATCAACTGTAGTTCTCAAATCTTCAATCTCATTTTCACAGACTGGATTACCACCTTCTTTATCTTCTAAGTTTAGGGGTGAATTAAAATCTCCCATAATCATCCATGGTTGATTTTCAATTGCCAGCCTTTTTAGTTCTACCCATAAAGGCAATCTATCTTTGACTGTGTTTTCTCCATACACAAAGGTAAGGTTGGACTTTAAGTTTAAGCCTTTTAACAAACATTCAATATGTACCCATTGTGCCCTCTTTGATATCACTGAAGCTTTATACAAGCATTTTCTCCATCCTAACAAGATTCTTCCCCTATTTACACAATCATTGTTAGATAAAAACTCCCATCCTCCACATATATTCCTCCACAGCTTTTGTTTATTTTCGTCTTTGACTTTAGCATCCAGCAAACAAGGAAAACTATCATTTTGTACAAAACATAATTTTTTGACCATTTTCTATTTGTCCAAGCAATTTACACCTCTAACATTCCAGGTAATCAAATTATATTCCATCAGGGGGCTTAAGAGGAGGTATAGTACCCTTATTTTTGAGAAATATCCATTATGCCTCCTTTGAAGTCATGCATTAGCAGTGTCTTGTTCTTACTGCCCTTATATCATACTCCCTTTGCCCTTCAGTGATAATACCTTGTCTCTTCTCTCAGTGGCACATATGTTTTAACAACCTTGACTTTATTTTTATTTATGCACTCCTCAGTAGTGTGCCCCATAATCAAACAGTGTTTGCATTTGCTAACTTTTCATTCAAAAATAAAGTTTTGCCTTTGCATAACTTCAGACTCATCTATATGGTCCACATATTCAGGCATAACATCACAAAACTCCACTTCCAACTGCACTCTGGTGTAGCGAAGTCTCTCAAGGTTCAGAGTTGTTCTATCCAGCATCAGAGGTTTACCAATAAGGCTTAAAATTGTACTCAGGATCTCAGGTGTCTAATATATAGGGTTTGAACCTGGTAAAATGGGATACTGAGTGGTACATTATAATTAAAACCATATTTCCCGGGCTTAATGAGGATAGGTATACCACTGAAGTAAAGTATGCCTTGTTTTGTAGCAGTATTTCTCTTCTCAGCATCTACAAATTGGATTAGAAATACACCTGGTTTGACCAAGGATAGTTCCAGTTTTCCCAGACCCCTTAAAATTCTATGAGCAAAGCCTTCCATCACTGCAAATGGTGGGTTCATGCCAAGTACCTGAAAAACAGCAACCGAATCCCAGTTTTTTATACTCTCCTCCACACTAAATTTCTGAATTTAACCCATATTTTTACCACCAACAGTTACAGGTTCACAATACTTCATACCAGTAGCTTTATCCTTAGACAAATCAGACCAACTCTCTATTTCAACAGTACTAGCATTGTTATCAACATCATCACTCCATTTGAGGCATTTACTAACCGGATTTTAACGTTCTGGTTCCGCGCCAGCTTCATTGCTCAGGATTTAGTCGCATCTAGTGTGATAGTTCTGATGTCTCTTCAGTTTTTACCTCAACTCCTTGAAAATCTCCGGTTGTTGGCACAGTGGAAACCCCTCTGGTCAGGCTGCCAGAAGACTACCCTGGCTCAGATCCCCTTTTCTCCTTCGAAGTCCCTATTCTCAAGCTTACTGATTTATCCGCCTCCTTAGCCTGAGGCGTGACAGTGGCGCGACTGCTCATCTTTATTACTCGTCCCTTCCTTCCTGATCCTCCCATAGCAGAAACACTACAAGATCTCCGGTAGAGTTGAGTTGAAGAACCATTTTTCCGATCGCCTGCAGTAAAGTGTAATCGCACACACTGTACGGAAAGAATCTTCTATCGGTGCTCTTAGATAACTAACATTAGGCTAAATTCATTAATTATGTTCATTAGTTTAATTACTGAATCTAATTCATTTTTAAAGTTCATAATATCATTCTAAGTTAACTTTTTATTTTTATAGAATAAAATAAATATATATTTAATTACGATAGTGGTACATACTCGGTACATGTAATCATTTTAGGTTATTTTGATTTGAGTATGATAAAATTACGATTTTTTTCCTTCCTTTAAAAATAAATTATTGTAAAAATTGTTGTGTAAAACCTAAGTTATTAATATTTATATGTTGAAAATAAAGTAAGGGTTAACCGTTGATTATTTAAGTTATAACCATTTTATTAGTGTTTATGTATAGAATGTCAAATAAAGGTTGATCGTTGACTATTCAAGGTCAAACATTTTCGTTAGTGTTTATGTATAGAAAGTCAAATAAGGGTTTACAATTGATTAATTAAGGTCAAGCCTAAGTTATTAGTATTTATTTATGTAAAGTGAAGTAAGGGTCAATCGTTAATTAGTCAAGATCAAACATTTTCATTAGTGTTTATGTATGAAAAGTGAAATAAGGGTTGTATGGAATTAGTGTATGTATGGAAAATAAGTCTTTAGTGTATGCATGGAAAATTATGTTGTGACTCAAAATTGTGTTATCTCATTACCCCATTGCTCAAAAATACATGATTTTTGTTATTCTTGCCTAAATATAGAAATATAAAAATAAATTATTTTTTGGTGAAATGTTGGACACCACTAGTACATGTTCTAGAGTAACTTAGAGTTGAATACTTAAAAGTAAAAAAGGAAAATCGGAAAGGATTGTGGCTATGTTCTTATGCCCGATTGTTAATAAATATTTCGTTACAGACTTGAAAAATACAATGAGAGTGTATATGGTAGCATCATGTTCGAGCATATTTCAATTTGGAGTTATGAGAAAAGTTTTTACTTTTTGCACTTAGGTCACTCAAAGAAAATTGGAGTTGTCGAATCACAAAATTGGCGACACCAAAATGCAATTAAATAATATAAAATTGTGAATTTGCAATTTGGGCAGGTATGGATGAACGAAAGGGCCTCGAAAGTCAACACTAATACTTCTACACAGTCTTGGAAATTACACTATGGCCAAAACTTGTGTTACCTCATTATCCATGGCTCCAAATACGTGATTTTTGTTATTCTTGCCTAAATATAGAAATTTTGTTTTTGGTGAAATGTTGGACAGCGCTAGTACATGCTCTAGAGTAATTTAGAGTTGAATACTCAGAAGTAAGAAAGGAAAACCAGAAAAGATTACGGATATGTTCTTATGCCCGATTGTTGATAAATATTCCATTACAGACGTTGAAAATACAATGAGGCTGTATATGGTAGCATCATGCTCGAGCGGATTTTAATTTGGAGTTACGAGTAAAGTTTTTAATTTGGAGTTACGAGTAAAGTTTTTACTTTTTGCACTTAGTCCCTCCAAGAAAGTTGGAGTTGTCGAATCACGAAATTGGCGATACCAAAATGCAATTCAATGATATGAGATTCTGAATATGAAATTTGGGCATGTATGGGTGAACGGATGCCTCGAAAGTCAACATTAATTACTTCTAGACGATCTTGAAAAATTACACTATGACCCAAAATTGTGTTACCACATTATCCATTGCTCCAAATACATGTTTTTTTGTTATTCTTGCCTAAATTTTTATATGTCACACCTGCAATGTATCAGAATTAATGAGATATTTTGTAACTAAATTTAACCTAGAAACCAACTTTTATACTACTTATTTTATATAATTATTAATAAGTAGTATATAAAATTTTATTCGGTGAAAAAAATTATTTATTGATATTCGACTTCGATCACATATTACTCGAACTCTACGTTTAATTTATTTCATTTGAAAAATATAAACATAAAGTCAAAGTTAAAAGTATAGTTATAAAATCTTTTAAAAGTTTAAAAGAAATGGAGTAGCATTAAAAATTTACAAAATTATATTTACTTATGTTTAACATTAAATTTTATTATTAAAATCTCGATTGTATGTTACTCAAAATCTTATTTCATTTGAAAATATAAACGTAAGGTCATTGTTAAAAGTATAATTATAAAATCTTTTAAAATTAAAAAGAAATGGAGTTGTATAAAAAAATATATTTTTAAAAGTTATCTCTTGAAAGACGGTCTTTCCATAACCCATGGAAAAACCAAGGTTTAAAGTGAAAATTACAAGAAATGAAGATAAAAATTTTGGGTTGCATTAATCGAGTCATAAACTTTATAACTGCTGCATGTTGCATAATAAAACCTTTTACCTTTTTAGTATTTGAATTAAACACCGCATCCATAAGTCTATAGAAAGACGACATTTCATAAGACTTTGCCTTTTTTTTGTTAAAAGCAATTACATTATTAATAAATACTCGATTATTTTAAATTGTGCATCGTAAGTATGTTATCTAGTAAGTACCATATCTGCGAGAATGACGTCTGACGTTGGTCACAAAATAACTGACGTCGGTAATCCAGACATATGTGCGGCATTAGTCATTTCAAGTCTGGGAGAGGTACACGTCTGTCACAATAATTAGCTAGAGAGAAATGTGAACGACGTCGGTCATTCATGTCTGCAAGAGTGACATGCGACGTCGGTCAAAAAATTAACCGACATTGATAAGCCAGACATGTGTGCAACGTTTGACATTTCATGTCTGGGAGATATGCGACGTCAGTCACAATAATAAGCAAAGTAGGTAAGCGAGAAATGCATGCAACGTTGGTCATTCATGTCTGTGAGAGTAACGTGCGACGTCGGTCACAAAACAAATTGATGTTGGTAAGCCAGACATACATGTGACGTCGGTCATGTCAAACTTTTTACCTTAATTTTTTTTATAACCGGTTTTTTAACTGAGGTAAAAATATTATTTACTTCGGAAAAAAAAGAATCGAGGTAAAAGAACTTTTTACCTCAATTATTTGCCTTTAACAAAAAAATCGAGGTAAAAAGGGTAAAGTAAAATGATGTTGTTGCTTGTAGTAAATTGAGATGCAGCGATGCAGGTGAAGAAGACTGTTATAGACGACAGAAGACCTGAACTATGAGAAAAGTTACTACGTGGTCAGCAGGAAGTCCTGAACTAACGAGTTACTGTTACTACGTGGGATTTTTTGGTGCGATTTAACCAAAACGATAATTTCGCTGTCATTTTTCATTTTTTTTCATTCTCCTCCTTCAGCTTTCCTAACTGATAACAGTCATTTCCCATTTACCGGTCTCCCTCCGGCCGCCGCCATGGCGGCTCTCCCGTCCAATAGAAGCCAAGGGGGAACCAAATCCTTCCTCCATGCTCTTGCCAACCGTCCTCCGCCTCTACAAGATTCCCTTCCATCGAACCCGGAAATCATCCCCAAAACTCAGTACAAAGGGGAAATTGCCTGCCTTGTCAGTCGCAAGAATGCTAACATCCTCTCCTCCCATTATCGGAATGCTCTGATCGGTAAGTTTGCAAGGGGTAAGCAATCTATGGTCCAACTAAACGAATCTTTTAATTCTGTAGGCTTCAAAGGCAAATTTCAAATTGGATCTATAGACTTCCGGCATGTCCTCATTCGCTTCCAGGAGAAAGAAGACTACCTAAGGTTCTGGCTCAAGGGTCACTGGAGCTTCAACAACACCCAGATGAAGGTACTGAAATGGACTTCCGACTTCTCTCCGGATGCAGAATCGTCCATAGTTCCGGTATGGGTAACAATTCCTCATGTCCCAGTTTATTTTTACAATTCTGCAATGCTTGAAAGCATGGGAAACCAAATTGGAAATTTTATAAAATTTGATGCTGCCACTGAGGCCCTATCTAGGCCTTCTTGTGTGAAAATGTGTGTTGAAATCGATTTAAAAAAGAAATTGCCATCTTGCATTAGAGTGGGAATAGAAGAGGATGGAAATGAATTCAATGTTGTTAAACTTCCCCTACAATTTGAAGATATTCCCCCCATACTGTGTCCATTGCAAATGCATAGGGCATGAAGATAGTTACTGCATTTCTCTGCATCCGGAGCTTAAGAGATCCTTGCCTAAGAAACCTGATAATTTGAATGGCTCATTGGGACAGGTAAATGAGAAATTAAACATTAACCAGATTGGGAACTTAAGAGCTGAGAGCTCAGGGGTATCAATTACAGAAAAACAAAGAAATTATCAGGCTTAGAAACTTATATACGTTCCTAAGAAACAGCTGATCCAAGCTCCTATTCATGAACCTAATAAGTCTATCCCAATTGATACTGATGCTATGGCAGTTGATCCTAGGACTCCTGGTGAGCTTCCACATCCTCAACAAATTGCTCCCAACAAGGTAGTTGAGCCTAGTATTGGGATCAGCAGTAAAGATGAGGTTGTTATAGAGAAGGAATATAAATCTCTGTCACCTGAACCTGAAATTCCAAACCTTATTCCCTCCCTTCGAGTGTTTCCATCTCCTCCTAGGTCATCTGAAATACAGGATAGGCAACCTTAGTCTGCCCCACCTACCCTTAGGACAGTCTTTGCTAAGGACGATCTACCCAGTAAACGAGGAAAGTCTTTTTCTCCTTTTAGTTCTATCATTGCTGCAAAAAATTTTATTTTTTCTCAGCAGAAAAACAGGTCCAACAGATTTCTACCCCTAGCTGATGAAGAACCATCGGGTGAGGAGGTCACTCATAATGAATACCTTGTCACTGAAGAAGGTACAACCCTATCGGATACTGCCCCTGAAGCTGGTGATGACCATATACAGGGGGACAGTGTCTCATCTTCTGATCCTAGTAAGTCAAAGAAAGGTAAGTCTGTAGTGAAAAATAGCAACCACCCAATGACTCTTTCTTCTCACAGAAAAACACCATTATGACTAGATCAAAAAACTCCTCTAATGTTTCATTATGAATAACACTATTAGGATTAAAATGTTGGTTTGGAACATTAGAGGAATGGATACATCTATGTTAAGGCTATCTAATCTCATCAACAGGCATAGATTTGAACTCATTTGTTTAATTGAGCCTAAACATGACAACTTACAGTGTGATTCATATAGACAAATGTTGAATTTTGATAACTGTTTTTCTGCAACTAACGGTCAGATTTGGATTTTCTGGACTTCAAACATAACTCTGGCAATTATAAATGATAATCTTCAGTTTCTTGGAGTTCACCTAACTAGTTCTTATCTCGTTAAGCCTATGGATGCCTTTTTTATTTATGGTCTGAGAACCAGATCGGGAAGGAAAGATCTCTGGTCTGATCTCAGTTCATACAATCATTCAGAATCTTTGTTTATTGGTGATTTTAACTCCATTACATCAATAACTGAATATAGAGGTCTATCTACTCCAAAATTAGGAAGTATGAGAGATTTCAATGATTTTATTAATGGAATGGCTTTGGAAGAAATTAACACTGTGGGGAACTTGTTTACTTGGACTAATAATCGGTTAAGATCTCCTACAGTTAAAAGACTTGATAGAGGATTGTGTACTGCATCATGGTCTCTTTCTTTTCCTTCTTCTTCAATTCAGATTCTGAATAGAGTTAGCTCAGATCACAACCCCATGCTGCTGACTGTAGGTAGTGATATACCATCTAATCCCAGACCTTTTAGGTTCCTAAATACATGGTACAAGAGAAAAGATTTTAATGATGTAATCAAGAAAGATTGGGACACTCCTATACATAACTCAGGAATGCTAGCTTTCTACCTAAAACTAGTCAGACTTAAGAAGGCTTAAAAAATTTGGAACAAAGAGCATTTTGGAAACATTCATGATAATGTATTACAAGCTGAAATGGCCTTGCAGGCTCAGGAAGCACTAACTGATCAAGATGAATCTATAAATAATCTGGTTAATCTGAGGGAAGCTAGGGCCAGGTTAGTCAAGGCTATGTCTGAACAAAAAAACTTCTGGAAACATAAGGCAAAGATAAAATGGCTCCAAGAAGGGGACAACAACACATCCTTCTTCCATAAATCTGTACAAGATAAGAATAATAGGTTAAGGATAACAAAAATTAAGGGCAGAAATGGGCAGTGGTTGGAAAATACTCAGGATGTTGAGATGGAAGCTATACACTATTATCAGGATCTTCTGAGTGAAGATTGCTACACGGATAGCTCTATATTTCAACATCATTTTCTTAATCATATCCCCAATCTGGTTACTCAGGAAGATAATGATAACCTTTTGAAACCAGTCACACTTGATGAGCTTAAAGTGATAGTTAGCAGCCTTAATAAATCAAGTTCTCCAGGTCCAGATGGTTTTACTGCCAAATTCTACATAAAATCTTGGGATATTATAGCAAATGATCTTCTTCTAGTTGTTCATGATTTTCAATCTTCATCTAACCTGCCTAGAGGTATTAGCAGTACATGGATCACTATAATCCCCAAGAAGAAAACTCCTACCTCATTTGATGATTATATGCCTATAAGTCTCTCCAATGTGATAAATAAGATTTGTTCAAAAGTTCTTATGGAAAGACTTAAGTCTATTATGCCTAAGATTATTTCTCCTAACCAAACAGCATTCCTACATGGCAGGGACATTTCAGATAATGTAATCTATCTACAGGAAATGGTTAGATTCCTTAATAGGAAGAGAAGAGATCCAAATTGCATAGTTAAACTTGATCTCAAAAAGGCTTTTGATAGAGTTAGATTGTCATTCTTATATAAAGTTTTGGCAAAATTTGGTTTCCATGCTAAATTTATCTTCTCAGTTATGAAAAACTTGTCCCAGGCTTGGTTCTCTATTCTTATTAATGGTAAGCCAGTGGGATTCTTTCAATCCTCTAGAGGTATTAAACAGGGTGACCCTTTATCTCCATTCTTGTTTAATATTTTTTCTGAGTCTTTTTCAAGGAGTCTGACCTTCATTTTTGACAATGGTAAGCTAGCCTACTTTGATCTACCAGGTAATCCTCCAAGAACCTCACACTTATCTTATGCTGATGATACTATTATTTTCTTTAAAGCAACAAATCTAACCTTAGTTAGATTAAAGGCTTTTCTGTCCACCTTTGAGGAAGTCACTGGCCAGTCTATTAATTATAATAAGAGTGACATCTTCATAGGTAAGCATGCTACAGATCAAAGAGTGAACCACATCAAAAGGATTTTGGGAATGACACTTGGTTCCTTTCCATTTACCTACTTGGGAGTTCCAATCTTCACTGGTGCTGCTAAAAAGATTTATTTCCAACCACTCTTTGAACTAATTGATAATAAGATAGGTAACTGGAAAAATAGATGGATATCTATGAGTGGTAAAATTACTCTGATTGATTCATGTATATATGCTATACCACAACACATTTGGCAGGTCATTAAACCAAAAAAACTGATCATTTCCATCATTGAGAAAAAAATGAGCAAGTTTTTCTGGGGGGATGATTTAAAACCAAAAAGATCCTGGAAAAAATGGTCTGATCTGTGTCTCCCCACTGATCAAAATGGATTAGGCTTTAGGTCTATACATACCATAATCAAAACATGCTCGGTTAAATTATGGTGGAAGTATCAAATGGCTGAGGCCCTCTGGACTCATTTATTGGCAGCCCTCCCTCAATCTCACAGGACCTCTCCAAACTGGAAGAGAATTTGCTCAGTAAACTCATGGGCTGAGGCCAATTCTAAAGTCATTATAGGGAGGGGAGATTGTAATTTCTGGACATCAAACTGGCTTGATGTAGGTTTACTGATAGATTTGTGTGATCAGAATAGGGTGGATATAGCTGAAGACTGTACAGTCTCTGCTTTCATAGCTAACAAAGACGTTTTCATCACAAAACTAGAGCCATTCCAGCCTACTCATATTATTACTCTTTTGCAGGAGTCCAGAATATTTCCACACAGAGCTGATAGATTAATCTGGAAACCAGGTATTTCTGGGAGTTTCTCCTTTAAAGATACTTACAATTTGCTCTGCAACCATACAGGTAACATATCCTCTTCTAAACATCTTTGGAACTCCAGAATAGAGAAAAAAATCTCTGTATTTATATGGAAAGTGATAAACTCTTTGTTGCCTTTTGATAACATCCTCAGGAATCTGAGGTTTTGTTTGGCCTCTAAATGCTGTATGTGCAACAAACATGATGACTCCTTAGAGCATTTTTTTTACTCATGTGATTTCTCACTATCTGTATGGAAAATTATTCATCAGTTCATGGGTATTCGAGATAGGGCCTTTCCATCTGTTTGGGAGAGAATCTCATACTATTTAACTATGCCTGCATTATCTTCTTTACATTCGATCATGATCCGGACTGCTGCTATTTTTACTTTCTGGAATCTTTGGAAGATGAGAAATAGATTTTTATTTGATTCAATCAAGCCTTCCTCCACGCTAGTGCTTCAAATGATTAGAGACCAGATTTTCATCTCCTTCTGTGCAAAACTGGTTTATATAGCATCTCCACTGGATGTTAGTATTGCAGATTACTCTTTTCTACCCCTACTCAAAATTTCCCCAAAGCCTAAAATCTGGAAAATTGCTTGGAAAAGGCCAACATCTGGTTTTAAGCTTAATGTTGATGCTTCATGGTCATGCAACACTACTATGTGTGGGATTGGAGTGATTATCAGAGATAGTAGAGGTGCTTTCAAAGGAGCCTACACTCTAATTTCTAATGCTTTCTCCCCCTTGGAAGCTGAATTGAAGGCTATTAAGTTTGCTATACAGATTTCATATGATTTGCCTGCTCCTCTGTACATGGAATCTGACTGTCTTTCAGCAGTTCTTTTTGCTAATGATCCATCCAGATGTCATTGGAACTGCTTTTGCTTAGCTGATGAGATTCATCAATCATTGAAAGATATCAAACTTGTACACATATATAGACAGGCAAACCTGGTGGCCCATACCCTTGCTAGAAACTGTTTGCAACTACAATGTGATTCATCTTTTAGCAGCATATCTGAGCTTCCCAACACTGTCCAGGGTTTAGTTAGATTAGATCAAATAGGCACCCCCGCTCTACGGGTTGCTAATTAGTTCGGATGCTACTTATTTCCACTCTTGATTGCAGGTTATGGTGATGCTGCTTGCCCTCTGAATTCCTGCCTGCTCACTATACAAGTTTTCTGAATTTCCTAGAGTATTAAGCATAATGCTCTTTCTGCTTGATGCCTTAGGGATGCTACTAAATGACTGATGGCTGCTCTTGTCTATATTGATGAGTATCTAGATTTGATCTTGAAGCTTTCGTCTTGACTGTTTAGCTCTGTAGGGGATGAGCTTCTTAGTTTTAGTTGGGGTGATTTTGACTGACCTGTGTTTCGTCTTTTCGATCCACAAATAAGTTCGATGATCTCCATTTAAACTAAGAGTTCTTGTAATCCTCTAACATTTAGCCTACTCTTTTTCATTTTTGGATGCAACAAATGTTGCTTTAATGAGCCTATGGTTCACAAATGTACATATCAACTAAGCCAATGGCTTCCCCCTTTTCTTTACTCTTTAGTTTTGTAATTTTACGGCTTGGGAAGGCCTAATATAATCTTCCCCCATCTTAGGATGGTTTAATTAAAAAAAAACAGAAGACGAATAAAACCTAAATTCTAATTACTTCCTAGTTATTCTTTTTTTTTCTTTTTTTTCCATAATCATACGATATTTATTTAAGCACATCCAAACCGAAGCCAGAAGGTAGCAAACATAACAGAAACGTTGTCACAAGCTAGACAACACTAAGAGAAGTAACAAGGAATAAAGCAGGCCTAGGACAGAACACTAGGAAATCAAGAAATCTAGTCATCCGGGAATCGGAGGTGTTTCCCCGTCGGCGCCGGCAAGCCTCTCTAGTTCAACGCCTTAGCGCCACCGCCATCTTCCACCACCTCGCCTTCCAGTTCATCGTCGCTGTTGTACACAAATCTGGTGTGCTTTCCAGCCCCGTTCACATTGATCTGGCTGATCGCCGCACACAGTTCATCAACAATTCCCCCATCATCTTCCTCGTGCGCGTAATCGTCGACTTCCTCAACCTCATCAAGAACACCTCTCACAACATCATAGTCTTCCTCATCATCTTGGGTACTCACGTTGACCTGAATGGACCAGACGGACATTTCGTCGTCCTCAGCAGTGATTGTGCTTTCCTTGCTTTCACTTTCTCCCTCTTGGATCGTGACCTCGGACACCTCTGATTTCTCAGAGAATTCCTGCATCAGAGACCTAGTGATCATCAAATTGTTCTCGGACTCGTCGCCATCCGCCCTATTTGCATCACCAACCACCTGAGAGATGACAAATTCTTCTTCCATGGGATGAGCGTTACTGCCCTGATTACTGCCATTGGCAGAGAGGCTCAAGATTTGAGGGGTATTGGCAGGGGTGGGGGCCGCAAACGCCATGGGAGAACGGATGAAGCCTTTGACTTGAAGGGAGGGCCTATTCTCAACGGTCAATTTGGAGAGCTCGGCCTCTTCTTCAACCTTCTGCAACAGGTTCTTGACCTGGCCTCTAAGAAGCGCCTCGCCAGAACCGGGGCAACTGAATCTCTTCTTGGACATTGCCGATGACGGGGTACCCAGACCTCCGAAGGCAAGGCCCACGATTGGCGAATCATTCGTTGTCGATCAGAGGAGACCGATCAAACTGGGGCTTTCCGCTGGTGTTTCTTTGTTTCGACTTGGTTTCAGAATCATCATATCTCCTCGTGGATTGGGATCTTGTGACTCTCCTAGCAGATGAAGGGGTCTCCATTGAAATGGAAAATGATTTCTTGTAATGTTGTGTGTTGATTGCTTGAAAGAATACAGTAACGGGAACAGGAGCCGGGAAGAAGGAGATGAACTTCCTAGTTATTCAATTCCGTTTTTGAAGAGAAATATTGGGCCTAACTGGTATAGCCCAATTGCTGAAAACCAAAACAAATAACAATGAAACTTTTGGCCCTTGGGTGATTTTGGGCTTTGGTAGGACTAACGTTTTTAATTTTAAAAACAAATCAAATTTATTTTTATTTATTTTTTCAAAAAATAAATTATTCTTTACTCTTTATACTCTCCATCAAACTTGCAATTAAAAAAATTATCATAGTAAGTAAAATTCATTACGTTTAATAACGCCATATAAAAATATGCTATTTAGAATACACACATACTACGAATCTAAACATATAATTTCATTTATGGGTGTAATGGTGTATAAAAAAGGATATTAGTGTTAATACATGTTACAATAAAACTAAAAATATTTTACATGATCATTTAAATATTCACTCCCTCCATCCCAGTTATTTCTGCAAATTTTGACTTTTTCAGATTGATCAGAACTAATTTTGACCATTAATATCTTTAATTGTGCATATTTAAAAATGATGAAAAATTAATATTATAAAAATAGATGTTAACACGATTCTAATGATATCACATATGATAATATATTATTTTATGCATTAATTGAAACTTATTTTTCTAAGTAACAAATTTGACTAAATGAATAGTAACAAGAGCAAAAATAGTTGGGACGGATGGAGTATATATGAACTGAATTTAGTGATCAAATACATCATGTAAGAATTGACCATAAATTAAGCAATTACAAATGAGACAGAGTAAACAATTCTATTGAGTACTTATTCGTACATCAACCGAACTTTGAGACGGAGTAAACAATTCTACTGAGTACTTATTCGTACATCAACCGAACTTTGGAATACTATCACCATCTCGCACAATGTAACCATTGATTAGTGACTTTGAATTTCGAGGCTGTGATGGCCTTGATGACAGTTACTGTCCCACATCAGTGGTTGACGGAGTTACGACTCAATATATAAGATCATAGGTCCTATCATCCCATGATTCTAATAATGGCATATGAGTCGATAGACCGATATAAAACTTTTTGTCTCTGTAAGCTTGAATGAAAATAATCTATAGCACATATGATAGAATATTATTTTATGCATTACTTGAAATTACTTTTCTAAATAACAAATTTGACAAAATGAATAGTGACAAGTGCACAAATAGTTGGGACGGATGGAGTATATATAAACTGAATTTAGTGATAAGTACATCATGTAAGAATTGACCATAAATCAAGCAGTTACAAATGAGACGGAGTAAACAATTCTACTGAGTACTTATTCGTACATCAACCGAACTTTGGAATACTATCACCATCTCGCACAATGTAACCATTGATTAGTGACTTTGAATTTCGAGGCTGTGATGGCCTTGATGACAGTTACTGTCCAACATCAGTGGTTGACGGAGTTACGACTCAATATATAAGATCATAGGTCCTATCATCCCATGATTCTAATAATGGCATATGAGTCGATAGACCGATATAAAACTTTTTGTCTCTATAATCTTGAATGAAAATAATCTATAGCACATATGATAATATATTATTTTATGCATTACTTGAAATTACTTTTCTAAATAACAAATTTGACAAAATGAATAGTGACAAGTGCACAAATAGTTGGGACGGATGGAGTATATATAAACTGAATTTAGTGATCAAGTACATCATGTAAGAATTGACCATAAATCAAGCAGTTACAAATGAGACGGAGTAAACAATTCTATTGAGTACTTATTCGTACATCAACCGAACTTTGGAATACTATCACCATCTCGCACAATGTAACCATTGATTAGTGACTTTGAATGTCGAGGCTGTGACGGCCTTGATGACTGTTACTGTCCCGCATCAGTGGTTGACGGAGTTACGACTCAATATATAAGATCATAGGTCCTATCATCCCATGATTCTAATAATGGCATATGAGTCGATAGACCGATATAAAACTTTTTGTCTCTGTAAGCTTGAATGAAAATAATCTATAGCACAGATGATAATATATTATTTTATGCATTACTTGAAATTACTTTTCTAAATAACAAATTTGACTAAATGAATAGTGACAAGTGCACAAATAGTTGGGACGGATGGAGTATATATAAACTGAATTTAGTGATCAAGTACATCATGTAAGAATTGACCATAAATCAAGCAGTTACAAATGAGACGGAGTAAACAATTCTACTGAGTACTTATTCGTACATCAACCGAACTTTGGAATACTATCACCATCTCGCACAATGTAACCATTGATTAGTGACTTTGAATTTCGAGGCTGTGATGGCCTTGATGACAGTTACTATCCCAAATCAGTGGTTGACGGAGTTACGACTCTATATATAAGATCATAGGTCCTATCATCCCATGATTCTAATAATGGCATATGAGTCGATAGACCGATATAAAACTTTTTGTCTCTGTAAGCTTGAATGAAAATAATCTATTGCACATATGATAAAATATTATTTTATGCATTACTTGAAATTACTTTTCTAAATAACAAATTTGACAAAATGAATAGTGACAAGTGCACAAATAGTTGGGACGGATGGAATATATATAAACTGAATTTAGTGATCAAGTACATCATGTAAGAATTGACCATAAATCAAGCAGTTACAAATGAGACGGAGTAAACAATTCTACTGAGTACTTATTCGTACATCAACCGAACTTTGGAATACTATCACCATCTCGCACAATGTAACCATTGATTAGTGACTTTGAATTTCGAGGCTGTGACGGCCTTGATGACTGTTACTGTCCCGCATCAGTGGTTGACGGAGTTACGACTCAATATATAAGATCATAGGTCCTATCATCCCATGATTCTAATAATGGCATATGAGTCGATAGACCGATATAAAACTTTTGTCTCTGTAAGCTTGAATGAAAATAATCTATAGCACATATGATAATATATTATTTTATGCATTACTTGAAATTACTTTTCTAAATAACAAATTTGACTAAATGAATAGTGACAAGTGCACAAATAGTTGGGACGGATGGAGTATATATAAACTGAATTTAGTGATCAAGTACATCATGTAAGAATTGACCATAAATCAAGCAGTTACAAATGAGACGGAGTAAACAATTCTATTGAGTGCTTATTCGTACATCAACCAAACTTTGGAATACTATCACCATCTCGCACAATGTAACCATTGATTAGTGACTTTGAATTTCGAGGCTGTGATGGCCTTGATGACAGTTACTGTCCCACATCAGTGGTTGACGGAGTTACGACTCAATATATAAGATCATAGGTCCTATCATCCCATGATTCTAATAATGGCATATGAGTCGATAGACCGATATAAAACTTTTGTCTCTGTAAGCTTGAATGAAAATAATCTATAGCACATATGATAATATATTATTTTATGCATTACTTGAGATTACTTTTCTAAATAACAAATTTGACTAAATGAATAGTGACAAGTGCACAAATAGTTGGGACGGATGGAGTATATATAAACTGAATTTAGTGATCAAGTACATCATGTAAGAATTGACCATAAATCAAGCAGTTACAAATGAGACGGAGTAAACAATTCGATTGAGTACTTATTCGTACATCAACCGAACTTTGGAATACTATCACCATCTCGCACAATGTAACCATTGATTAGTGACTTTGAATTTCGAGGCTGTGACGGCCTTGATGACTGTTACTGTCCCGCATCAGTGGTTGACGGAGTTACGACTCAATATATAAGATCATAGGTCATATCATCCCATGATTCTAATAATGGCATATGAGTCGATAGACCGATATAAAACTTTTGTCTCTGTAAGCTTGAATGAAAATAATCTATAGCACATATGATAATATATTATTTTATGCATTACTTGAGATTACTTTTCTAAATAACAAATTTGACTAAATGAATAGTGACAAGTGCACAAATAGTTGGGACGGATGGAGTATATATAAACTGAATTTAGTGATCAAGTACATCATGTAAGAATTGACCATAAATCAAGCAGTTACAAATGAGACGGAGTAAACAATTCTACTGAGTACTTATTCGTACATCAACCGAACTTTGGAATACTATCACCATCTCGCACAATGTAACCATTGATTAGTGACCTTGAATTTCGAGGCTGTGATGGCCTTGATGACAGTTACTGTCCCACATCAGTGGTTGACGGAGTTACGACTCAATATATAAGATCATAGGTCCTATCATCCCATGATTCTAATAATGGCATATGAGTCGATAGACCGATATAAAACTTTTTGTCTCTATAAGCTTGAATGAAAATAATCTATAGCACATATGATAATATATTATTTTATGCATTACTTGAAATTACTTTTCTAAATAACAAATTTGACTAAATGAATAGTGACAAGTGCACAAATAGTTGGGACGGATGGAGTATATATAAACTGAATTTAGTGATCAAGTACATCATGTAAGAATTGACCATAAATCAAGCAGTTACAAATGAGACGGAGTAAACAATTCTATTGAGTACTTATTCGTACATCAACCGAACTTTGGAATACTATCACCATCTCGCACAATGTAACCATTGATTAGTGACTTTGAATTTCGAGGTTGTGACGGCCTTGATGACTGTTACTGTCCCGCATCAGTGGTTGACGGAGTTACGACTCAATATATAAGATCATAGGTCCTATCATCCCATGATTCTAATAATGGCATATGAGTCGATAGACCGATATAAAACTTTTTGTCTCTGTAAGCTTGAATGAAAATAATCTATAGCACATATGATAATATATTATTTTATGCATTACTTGAAATTACTTTTCTAAATAACAAATTTGACTAAATGAATAGTGACAAGTGCACAAATAGTTGGGACGGATGGAGTATATATAAACTGAATTTAGTGATCAAGTACATCATGTAAGAATTGACCATAAATCAAGCAGTTACAAATGAGACGGAGTAAACAATTCTACTGAGTACTTATTCGTACATCAACCGAACTTTGGAATACTATCACCATCTCGCACAATGTAACCATTGATTAGTGACTTTGAATTTCGAGGCTGTGATGGCCTTGATGAAAGTTACTATCCCACATCAGTGGTTGACGGAGTTACGACTCAATATATAAGATCATAGGTCCTATCATCCCATGATTCTAATAATGGCATATGAGTCGATAGACCGATATAAAACTTTTTGTCTCTGTAAGCTTGAATGAAAATAATCTATAGCACATATGATAAAATATTATTTTATGCATTACTTGAAATTACTTTTCTAAATAACAAATTTGACAAAATGAATAGTGACAAGTGCACAAATAGTTGGGACGGATGGAATATATATAAACTGAATTTAGTGATCAAGTACATCATGTAAGAATTGACCATAAATCAAGCAGTTACAAATGAGACGGAGTAAACAATTCTACTGAGTACTTATTCGTACATCAACCGAACTTTGGAATACTATCACCATCTCGCACAATGTAACCATTGATTAGTGACTTTGAATTTCGAGGCTGTGACGGCCTTGATGACTGTTACTGTCTCGCATCAGTGGTTGACGGAGTTACGACTCAATATATAAGATCATAGGTCCTATCATCCCATGATTCTAATAATGGCATATGAGTCGATAGACCGATATAAAACTTTTGTCTCTGTAAGCTTGAATGAAAATAATCTATAGCACATATGATAATATATTATTTTATGCATTACTTGAAATTACTTTTCTAAATAACAAATTTGACTAAATGAATAGTGACAAGTGCACAAATAGTTGGGACGGATGGAGTATATATAAACTGAATTTAGTGATCAAGTACATCATGTAAGAATTGACCATAAATCAAGCAGTTACAAATGAGACGGAGTAAACAATTCTATTGAGTGCTTATTCGTACATCAACCAAACTTTGGAATACTATCACCATCTCGCACAATGTAACCATTGATTAGTGACTTTGAATTTCGAGGCTGTGATGGCCTTGATGACAGTTACTGTCCCACATCAGTGGTTGACGGAGTTACGACTCAATATATAAGATCATAGGTCCTATCATCCCATGATTCTAATAATGGCATATGAGTCGATAGACCGATATAAAACTTTTGTCCCTGTAAGCTTGAATGAAAATAATCTATAGCACATATGATAATATATTATTTTATGCATTACTTGAGATTACTTTTCTAAATAACAAATTTGACTAAATGAATAATGACAAGTGCACAAATAGTTGGGACGGATGGAGTATATATAAACTGAATTTAGTGATCAAGTACATCATGTAAGAATTGACCATAAATCAAGCAGTTACAAATGAGACGGAGTAAACAATTCTATTGAGTGCTTATTCGTACATCAACCAAACTTTGGAATACTATCACCATCTCGCACAATGTAACCATTGATTAGTGACTTTGAATTTCGAGGCTGTGACGGCCTTGATGACTGTTACTGTCCCGCATCAGTGGTTGACGGAGTTACGACTCAATATATAAGATCATAGGTCCTATCATCCCATGATTCTAATAATGGCATATGAGTCGATAGACCGATATAAAACTTTTGTCTCTGTAAGCTTGAATGAAAATAATCTATAGCACATATGATAATATATTATTTTATGCATTACTTGAGATTACTTTTCTAAATAACAAATTTGACTAAATGAATAGTGACAAGTGCACAAATAGTTGGGACGGATGGAGTATATATAAACTGAATTTAGTGATCAAGTACATCATGTAAGAATTGACCATAAATCAAGCAGTTACAAATGAGACGGAGTAAACAATTCTACTGAGTACTTATTCGTACATCAACCGAACTTTGGAATACTATCACCATCTCGCACAATGTAACCATTGATTAGTGACTTTGAATTTCGAGGTTGTGACGGCCTTGATGACTGTTACTGTCCCGCATCAGTGGTTGACGGAGTTACGACTCAATATATAAGATCATAGGTCCTATCATCCCATGATTCTAATAATGGCATATGAGTCGATAGACCGATATAAAACTTTTGTCTCTGTAAGCTTGAATGAAAATAATCTATAGCACATATGATAATATATTATTTTATGCATTACTTGAAATTACTTTTCTAAATAACAAATTTGACTAAATGAATAGTGACAAGTGCACAAATAGTTGGGACGGATGGAGTATATATAAACTGAATTTAGTGATCAAGTACATCATGTAAGAATTGACCATAAATCAAGCAGTTACAAATGAGACGGAGTAAACAATTCTATTGAGTACTTATTCGTACATCAACCGAACTTTGGAATACTATCACCATCTCGCACAATGTAACCATTGATTAGTGACTTTGAATTTCGAGGTTGTGACGGCCTTGATGACTGTTACTGTCCCGCATCAGTGGTTGACGGAGTTACGACTCAATATATAAGATCATAGGTCCTATCATCCCATGATTCTAATAATGGCATATGAGTCGATAGACCGATATAAAACTTTTTGTCTCTGTAAGCTTGAATGAAAATAATCTATAGCACATATGATAATATATTATTTTATGCATTACTTGAAATTACTTTTCTAAATAACAAATTTGACTAAATGAATAGTGACAAGTGCACAAATAGTTGGGACGGATGGAGTATATATAAACTGAATTTAGTGATCAAGTACATCATGTAAGAATTGACCATAAATCAAGCAGTTACAAATGAGACGGAGTAAACAATTCTACTGAGTACTTATTCGTACATCAACCGAACTTTGGAATACTATCACCATCTCGCACAATGTAACCATTGATTAGTGACTTTGAATTTCGAGGCTGTGACGGCCTTGATGACTGTTACTGTCCCGCATCAGTGGTTGACGGAGTTACGACTCAATATATAAGATCATAGGTCCTATCATCCCATGATTCTAATAATGGCATATGAGTCGATAGACCGATATAAAACTTTTGTCTCTGTAAGCTTGAATGAAAATAATCTATAGCACATATGATAATATATTATTTTATGCATTACTTGAGATTACTTTTCTAAATAACAAATTTGACTAAATGAATAGTGACAAGTGCACAAATAGTTGGGACGGATGGAGTATATATAAACTGAATTTAGTGATCAAGTACATCATGTAAGAATTGACCATAAATCAAGCAGTTACAAATGAGACGGAGTAAACAATTCTACTGAGTACTTATTCGTACATCAACCGAACTTTGGAATACTATCACCATCTCGCACAATGTAACCATTGATTAGTGACTTTGAATTTCGAGGCTGTGACGGCCTTGATGACTGTTACTGTCCCGCATCAGTGGTTGACGGAGTTACGACTCAATATATAAGATCATAGGTCCTATCATCCCATGATTCTAATAATGGCATATGAGTCGATAGACCGATATAAAACTTTTGTCTCTGTAAGCTTGAATGAAAATAATCTATAGCACATATGATAATATATTATTTTATGCATTACTTGAAATTACTTTTCTAAATAACAAATTTGACTAAATGAATAGTGACAAGTGCACAAATAGTTGGGACGGATGGAGTATATATAAACTGAATTTAGTGATCAAGTACATCATGTAAGAATTGACCATAAATCAAGCAGTTACAAATGAGACGGAGTAAACAATTCTATTGAGTACTTATTCGTACATCAACCGAACTTTGGAATACTATCACCATCTCGCACAATGTAACCATTGATTAGTGACTTTGAATTTCGAGGTTGTGACGGCCTTGATGACTGTTACTGTCCCGCATCAGTGGTTGACGGAGTTACGACTCAATATATAAGATCATAGGTCCTATCATCCCATGATTCTAATAATGGCATATGAGTCGATAGACCGATATAAAACTTTTTGTCTCTGTAAGCTTGAATGAAAATAATCTATAGCACATATGATAATATATTATTTTATGCATTACTTGAAATTACTTTTCTAAATAACAAATTTGACTAAATGAATAGTGACAAGTGCACAAATAGTTGGGACGGATGGAGTATATATAAACTGAATTTAGTGATCAAGTACATCATGTAAGAATTGACCATAAATCAAGCAGTTACAAATGAGACGGAGTAAACAATTCTACTGAGTACTTATTCGTACATCAACCGAACTTTGGAATACTATCACCATCTCGCACAATGTAACCATTGATTAGTGACTTTGAATTTCGAGGCTGTGATGGCCTTGATGAAAGTTACTATCCCACATCAGTGGTTGACGGAGTTACGACTCAATATATAAGATCATAGGTCCTATCATCCCATGATTCTAATAATGGCATATGAGTCGATAGACCGATATAAAACTTTTTGTCTCTGTAAGCTTGAATGAAAATAATCTATAGCACATATGATAAAATATTATTTTATGCATTACTTGAAATTACTTTTCTAAATAACAAATTTGACAAAATGAATAGTGACAAGTGCACAAATAGTTGGGACGGATGGAATATATATAAACTGAATTTAGTGATCAAGTACATCATGTAAGAATTGACCATAAATCAAGCAGTTACAAATGAGACGGAGTAAACAATTCTACTGAGTACTTATTCGTACATCAACCGAACTTTGGAATACTATCACCATCTCGCACAATGTAACCATTGATTAGTGACTTTGAATTTCGAGGCTGTGACGGCCTTGATGACTGTTACTGTCCCGCATCAGTGGTTGACGGAGTTACGACTCAATATATAAGATCATAGGTCCTATCATCCCATGATTCTAATAATGGCATATGAGTCGATAGACCGATATAAAACTTTTGTCTCTGTAAGCTTGAATGAAAATAATCTATAGCACATATGATAATATATTATTTTATGCATTACTTGAAATTACTTTTCTAAATAACAAATTTGACTAAATGAATAGTGACAAGTGCACAAATAGTTGGGACGGATGGAGTATATATAAACTGAATTTAGTGATCAAGTACATCATGTAAGAATTGACCATAAATCAAGCAGTTACAAATGAGACGGAGTAAACAATTCTATTGAGTGCTTATTCGTACATCAACCAAACTTTGGAATACTATCACCATCTCGCACAATGTAACCATTGATTAGTGACTTTGAATTTCGAGGCTGTGATGGCCTTGATGACAGTTACTGTCCCACATCAGTGGTTGACGGAGTTACGACTCAATATATAAGATCATAGGTCCTATCATCCCATGATTCTAATAATGGCATATGAGTCGATAGACCGATATAAAACTTTTGTCCCTGTAAGCTTGAATGAAAATAATCTATAGCACATA
This sequence comes from Rubia yunnanensis, assembly GCA_037428765.1. Taxonomy (NCBI): domain Eukaryota; kingdom Viridiplantae; phylum Streptophyta; class Magnoliopsida; order Gentianales; family Rubiaceae; genus Rubia; species Rubia yunnanensis. The sequence goes on along the minus strand of CM075062.1, from coordinate 83,960,206 downwards.
TGATAATATATTATTTTATGCATTACTTGAGATTACTTTTCTAAATAACAAATTTGACTAAATGAATAATGACAAGTGCACAAATAGTTGGGACGGATGGAGTATATATAAACTGAATTTAGTGATCAAGTACATCATGTAAGAATTGACCATAAATCAAGCAGTTACAAATGAGACGGAGTAAACAATTCTATTGAGTGCTTATTCGTACATCAACCAAACTTTGGAATACTATCACCATCTCGCACAATGTAACCATTGATTAGTGACTTTGAATTTCGAGGCTGTGACGGCCTTGATGACTGTTACTGTCCCGCATCAGTGGTTGACGGAGTTACGACTCAATATATAAGATCATAGGTCCTATCATCCCATGATTCTAATAATGGCATATGAGTCGATAGACCGATATAAAACTTTTGTCTCTGTAAGCTTGAATGAAAATAATCTATAGCACATATGATAATATATTATTTTATGCATTACTTGAGATTACTTTTCTAAATAACAAATTTGACTAAATGAATAGTGACAAGTGCACAAATAGTTGGGACGGATGGAGTATATATAAACTGAATTTAGTGATCAAGTACATCATGTAAGAATTGACCATAAATCAAGCAGTTACAAATGAGACGGAGTAAACAATTCTACTGAGTACTTATTCGTACATCAACCGAACTTTGGAATACTATCACCATCTCGCACAATGTAACCATTGATTAGTGACCTTGAATTTCGAGGCTGTGATGGCCTTGATGACAGTTACTGTCCCACATCAGTGGTTGACGGAGTTACGACTCAATATATAAGATCATAGGTCCTATCATCCCATGATTCTAATAATGGCATATGAGTCGATAGACCGATATAAAACTTTTTGTCTCTATAAGCTTGAATGAAAATAATCTATAGCACATATGATAATATATTATTTTATGCATTACTTGAAATTACTTTTCTAAATAACAAATTTGACAAAATGAATAGTGACAAGTGCACAAATAGTTGGACGGATGGAGTATATATAAACTGAATTTAGTGATCAAGTACATCATGTAAGAATTGACCATAAATCAAGCAGTTACAAATGAGACGGAGTAAACAATTCTATTGAGTACTTATTCGTACATCAACCGAACTTTGGAATACTATCACCATCTCGCACAATGTAACCATTGATTAGTGACTTTGAATTTCGAGGTTGTGACGGCCTTGATGACTGTTACTGTCCCGCATCAGTGGTTGACCGAGTTACGACTCAATATATAAGATCATAGGTCCTATCATCCCATGATTCTAATAATGGCATATGACTCGATAGACCGATATAAAACTTTTTGTCTCTGTAAGCTTGAATGAAAATAATCTATAGCACATATGATAATATATTATTTTATGCATTACTTGAAATTACTTTTCTAAATAACAAATTTGACTAAATGAATAGTGACAAGTGCACAAATAGTTGGGACGGATGGAATATATATAAACTGAATTTAGTGATCAAGTACATCATGTAAGAATTGACCATAAATCAAGCAGTTACAAATGAGACGGAGTAAACAATTCTACTGAGTACTTATTCGTACATCAACCGAACTTTGGAATACTATCACCATCTCGCACAATGTAACCATTGATTAGTGACTTTGAATTTCGAGGCTGTGATGGCCTTGATGACAGTTACTATCCCACATCAGTGGTTGACGGAGTTACGACTCAATATATAAGATCATAGGTCCTATCATCCCATGATTCTAATAATGGCATATGAGTCGATAGACCGATATAAAACTTTTTGTCTCTGTAAGCTTGAATGAAAATAATCTATAGCACATATGATAAAATATTATTTTATGCATTACTTGAAATTATTTTTCTAAATAACAAATTTGACAAAATGAATAGTGACAAGTGCACAAATAGTTGGGACGGATGGAATATATATAAACTGAATTTAGTGATCAAGTACATCATGTAAGAATTGACCATAAATCAAGCAGTTACAAATGAGACGGAGTAAACAATTCTACTGAGTACTTATTCGTACATCAACCGAACTTTGGAATACTATCACCATCTCGCACAATGTAACCATTGATTAGTGACTTTGAATTTCGAGGCTGTGATGGCCTTGATGACAGTTACTATCCCACATCAGTGGTTGACGGAGTTACGACTCAATATATAAGATCATAGGTCCTATCATCCCATGATTCTAATAATGGCATATGAGTCGATAGACCGATATAAAACTTTTTGTCTCTGTAAGCTTGAATGAAAATAATCTATAGCACATATGATAAAATATTATTTTATGCATTACTTGAAATTACTTTTCTAAATAACAAATTTGACAAAATGAATAGTGACAAGTGCACAAATAGTTGGGACGGATGGAATATATATAAACTGAATTTAGTGATCAAGTACATCATGTAAGAATTGACCATAAATCAAGCAGTTACAAATGAGACGGAGTAAACAATTCTATTGAGTGCTTATTCGTACATCAACCAAACTTTGGAATACTATCACCATCTCGCACAATGTAACCATTGATTAGTGACTTTGAATTTCGAGGCTGTGACGGGCTTGATGACAGTTACTGTCCCACATCAGTGGTTGACGGAGTTACGACTCAATATATAAGATCATAGGTCCTATCATCCCATGATTCTAATAATGGCATATGAGTCGATAGACCGATATAAAACTTTTTGTCTCTGTAAGATTGAATGAAAATAATCTATAGCACATATGATAATATATTATTTTATGCATTACTTGAAATTACTTTTCTAAATAACAAATTTGACTAAATGAATATTGACAAGTGCACAAATAGTTGGGACGGATGGAGTATATATAAACTGAATTTAGTGATCAAGTACATCATGTAAGAATTGACCATAAATCAAGCAGTTACAAATGAGACGGAGTAAACAATTCTATTGAGTGCTTATTCGTACATAAACCAAACTTTGGAATACTATCACCATCTCGCACAATGTAACCATTGATTAGTGACTTTGAATTTCGAGGCTGTGACGGCCTTGATGACTGTTACTGTCCCGCATCAGTGGTTGACGGAGTTACGACTCAATATATAAGATCATAGGTCCTATCATCCCATGATTCTAATAATGTCATATGAGTCGATAGACCGATATAAAACTTTTGTCTCTGTAAGCTTGAATGAAAATAATCTATAGCACATATAATAATATATTATTTTATTCATTACTTGAAATTACTTTTCTAAATAACAAATTTGACTAAATGAATAGTGACAAGTGCACAAATAGTTGGGACGGATGGAGTATATATAAACTGAATTTAGTGATCAAATACATCATGTAAGAATTGACCATAAATCAAGCAGTTACAAATGAGACGGAGTAAACAATTCTACTGAGTACTTATTCGTACATCAACCGAACTTTGGAATACTATCACCATCTCGCACAATGTAACCATTGATTAGTGACTTTGAATTTCGAGGCTGTGACGGCCTTGATGACTGTTACTGTCCCGCATCAGTGGTTGACCGAGTTACGACTCAATATATAAGATCATAGGTCCTATCATCCCATGATTCTAATAATGGCATATGAGTCGATAGACCGATATAAAACTTTTGTCTCTGTAAGCTTGAATGAAAATAATCTATAGCACATATGGTAATATATTATTTTATGCATTACTTGAAATTACTTTTCTAAATAACAAATTTGACTAAATGAATAGTGACAAGTGCACAAATAGTTGGGACGGATGGAGTATATATAAACTGAATTTAGTGATCAAGTACATCATGTAAGAATTGACCATAAATCAAGCAGTTACAAATGAGACGGAGTAAACAATTCTATTGAGTGCTTATTCGTACATCAACCAAACTTTGGAATACTATCACCATCTCGCACAATGTAACCATTGATTAGTGACTTTGAATTTCGAGGCTGTGACGGCCTTGATGACAGTTACTGTCCCACATCAGTGGTTGACGGAGTTACGACTCAATATATAAGATCATAGGTCCTATCATCCCATGATTCTAATAATGGCATATGAGTCGATAGACCGATATAAAACTTTTTGTCTCTGTCAGCTTGAATGAAAATAATCTATAGCACATATGATAGAATATTATTTTATGCATTACTTGAAATTACTTTTCTAAATAACAAATTTGACTAAATGAATAGTGACAAGTGCACAAATAGTTGGGACGGATGGAGTATATATAAACTGAATTTAGTGATCAAGTACATCATGTAAGAATTGACCATAAATCAAGCAGTTACAAATGAGACGGAGTAAACAATTCTATTGAGTGCTTATTCGTACATCAACCAAACTTTGGAATACTATCACCATCTCGCACAATGTAACCATTGATTAGTGACTTTGAATTTCGAGGCTGTCACGGCCTTGATGACAGTTACTGTCCCGCATCAGTGGTTGACGGAGTTACGACTCAATATATAAGATCATAGGTCCTATCATCCCATGATTCTAATAATGGCATATGAGTCGATAGACCGATATAAAACTTTTTGTCTCTGTAAGCTTGAATGAAAATAATCTATAGCACATATGATAATATATTATTTTATGCATTACTTGAAATTACTTTTCTAAATAACAAATTTGACTAAATGAATAGTGACAAGTGCACAAATAGTTGGGACGGATGGAGTATATATAAACTGAATTTAGTGATCAAATACATCATGTAAGAATTGACCATAAATCAAGCAGTTACAAATGAGACGGAGTAAACAATTCTATTGAGTACTTATTCGTACATCAACCGAACTTTGGAATACTATCACCATCTCGCACAATGTAACCATTGATTAGTGACTTTGAATTTCGAGGCTGTGACGGCCTTGATGACTGTTACTGTCCCGCATCAGTGGTTGACGGAGTTACGACTCAATATATAAGATCATAGGTCCTATCATCCCATGATTCTAATAATGGCATATGAGTCGATAGACCGATATAAAACTTTTGTCTCTGTAAGCTTGAATGAAAATAATCTATAGCACATATGATAATATATTATTTTATGCATTACTTGAAATTACTTTTCTAAATAACAAATTTGACTAAATGAATAGTGACAAGTGCACAAATAGTTGGGACGGATGGAGTATATATAAACTGAATTTAGTGATCAAGTACATCATGTAAGAATTGACCATAAATCAAGCAGTTACAAATGAGACGGAGTAAACAATTCTATTGAGTGCTTATTCGTACATCAACCAAACTTTGGAATACTATCACCATCTCGCACAATGTAACCATTGATTAGTGACTTTGAATTTCGAGGCTGTGACGGCCTTGATGACAGTTACTGTCCTACATCAGTGGTTGACGGAGTTACGACTCAATATATAAGATCATAGGTCCTATCATCCCATGATTCTAATAATGGCATATGAGTCGATAGACCGATATAAAACTTTTTGTCTCTATAAGCTTGAATGAAAATAATCTATAGCACATATGATAATATATTATTTTATGCATTACTTGAAATTACTTTTCTAAATAACAAATTTGACAAAATGAATAGTGACAAGTGCACAAATAGTTGGGACGGATGGAGTATATATAAACTGAATTTAGTGATCAAATACATCATGTAAGAATTGACCATAAATCAAGCAGTTACAAATGAGACGGAGTAAACAATTCGATTGAGTACTTATTCGTACATCAACCGAACTTTGGAATACTATCACCATCTCGCACAATGTAACCATTGATTAGTGACTTTGAATTTCGAGGCTGTCACGGCCTTGATGACAGTTACTGTCCCGCATCAGTGGTTGACGGAGTTACGACTCAATATATAAGATCATAGGTCCTATCATCCCATGATTCTAATAATGGCATATGAGTCGATAGACCATATAAAACTTTTTGTCTCTGTAAGCTTGAATGAAAATAATCTATAGCACATATGATAATATATTATTTTATGCATTACTTGAAATTACTTTTCTAAATAACAAATTTGACTAAATGAATAGTGACAAGTGCACAAATAGTTGGGACGGATGGAGTATATATAAACTGAATTTAGTGATCAAGTACATCATGTAAGAATTGACCATAAATCAAGCAGTTACAAATGAGACGGAGTAAACAATTCTATTGAGTGCTTATTCGTACATCAACCAAACTTTGGAATACTATCACCATCTCGCACAATGTAACCATTGATTATTGACTTTGAATTTCGAGGTTGTGACGGCTTTGATGACAGTTACTGTCCCACATCAGTGGTTGACGGAGTTACGACTCAATATATAAGATCATAGGTCCTATCATCCCATGATTCTAATAATGGCATATGAGTCGATAGACCGATATAAAACTTTTTGTCTCTGTAAGCTTGAATGAAAATAATCTATAGCACATATGATAGAATATTATTTTATGCATTACTTGAAATTACTTTTCTAAATAACAAATTTGACAAAATGAATAGTGACAAGTGCACAAATAGTTGGGACGGATGGAGTATATATAAACTGAATTTAGTGATAAGTACATCATGTAAGAATTGACCATAAATCAAGCAGTTACAAATGAGACGGAGTAAACAATTCTACTGAGTACTTATTCGTACATCAACCGAACTTTGGAATACTATCACAATCTCGCACAATGTAACCATTGATTAGTGACCTTGAATTTCGAGGCTGTGATGGCCTTGATGACAGTTACTGTCCCACATCAGTGGTTGACGGAGTTACGACTCAATATATAAGATCATAGGTCCTATCATCCCATGATTCTAATAATGGTATATGAGTCGATAGACCGATATAAAACTTTTTGTCTCTATAAGCTTGAATGAAAATAATCTATAGCACATATGATAATATATTATTTTATGCATTACTTGAAATTACTTTTCTAAATAACAAATTTGACAAAATGAATAGTGACAAGTGCACAAATAGTTGGGACGGATGGAGTATATATAAACTGAATTTAGTGATCAAGTACATCATGTAAGAATTGACCATAAATCAAGCAGTTACAAATGAGACGGAGTAAACAATTCTACTTAGTACTTATTCGTACAACAACCAAACTTTTGAATACTATCACCATCTCGCACAATGTAACCATTGATTAGTGACTTTGAATTTCGAGGATGTGATGGCCTTGATGACAGTTACTGTCCCACATCAGTGGGTGACGGAGTTACGACTCAATATATAAGATCATGGGTCCTATAATCCCATGATTCTAATAATGGCATATGGGTCGATAGACCGATATAAAACTTTTTGTCTCTGTAAGCTTGAATGAAAATAATCTATAGCACATATGATAAAATATTATTTTATGCATTACTTGAAATTACTTTTCTAAATAACAAATTTGACAAAATGAATAGTGACAAGTGCACAAATAGTTGGGACGGATGGAGTATATATAAACTGAATTTAGTGATCAAGTACATCATGTAAGAATTGACCATAAATCAAGCAGTTACAAATGAGACGGAGTAAACAATTCTACTGAGTACTTATTCGTACATCAACCGAACTTTGGAATACTATCACCATCTCGCACAATGTAACCATTGATTAGTGACCTTGAATTTCGAGGCTGTGACGGCCTTGATGACAGTTACTGTCCCACATCAGTGGTTGACGGAGTTACGACTCAATATATAAGATCATAGGTCCTATCATCCCATGATTCTAATAATGGCATATGAGTCGATAGACCGATATAAAACTTTTTGTCTCTGTAAGCTTGAATGAAAATAATCTATAGCACATATGATAGAATATTATTTTATGCATTACTTGAAATTACTTTTCTAAATAACAAATTTGACAAAATGAATAGTGACAAGTGCACAAATAGTTGGGACGGATGGAGTATATATAAACTGAATTTAGTGATAAGTACATCATGTAAGAATTGACCATAAATCAAGCAGATACAAATGAGACCGAGTAAACAATTCTACTGAGTACTTATTCGTACATCAACCGAACTTTGGAATACTATCACCATCTCGCACAATGTAACCATTGATTAGTGACCTTGAATTTCGAGGCTGTGATGGCCTTGATGACAGTTACTGTCCCACATCAGTGGTTGACGGAGTTACGACTCAATATATAAGATCGTAGGTCCTATCATCCCATGATTCTAATAATGGTATATGAGTCGATAGACCGATATAAAACTTTTTGTCTCTATAAGCTTGAATGAAAATAATCTATAGCACATATGATAATATATTATTTTATGCATTACTTGAAATTACTTTTCTAAATAACAAATTTGACAAAATGAATAGTGACAAGTGTACAAATAGTTGGGACGGATGGAGTATATATAAACTGAATTTAGTGATCAAGTACATCATGTAAGAATTGACCATAAATCAAGCAGTTACAAATGAGACGGAGTAAACAATTCTATTGAGTACTTATTCGTACATCAACCGAACTTTGGAATACTATCACCATCTCGCACAATGTAACCATTGATTAGTGACTTTGAATTTCGAGGCTGTGACGGCCTTGATGACTGTTACTGTCCCGCATCAGTGGTTGACGGAGTTACGACTCAATATATAAGATCATAGGTCCTATCATCCCATGATTCTAATAATGGCATATGAGTCGATAGACCGATATAAAACTTTTTGTCTCTGTAAGCTTGAATGAAAATAATCTATAGCACATATGATAATATATTATTTTATGCATTACTTGAAATTACTTTTCTAAATAACAAATTTGACTAAATGAATAGTGACAAGTGCACAAATAGTTGGGACGGATGGAGTATATATAAACTGAATTTAGTGATGAAGTACATCATTTAAGAATTGACCATAAATCAAGCAGTTACAAATGAGATGGAGTAAACAATTCTTCTTAGTACTTATTCGTACAACAACCGAACTTTTGAATACTATCACCATCTCGCACAATGTAACCATTGATTAGTGACTTTGAATTTCGAGGATGTGATGGCCTTGATGACAGTTACTGTCCCACATCAGTGGTTGACGGAGTTACGACTCAATATATAAGATCATGGGTCCTATAATCCCATGATTCTAATAATGGCATATGGGTCGATAGACCGATATAAAACTTTTTGTCTCTGTAAGCTTGAATGAAAATAATCTATAGCACATATGATAAAATATTATTTTATGCATTACTTGAAATTACTTTTCTAAATAATAAATTTGACAAAATGAATAGTGACAAGTGCACAAATAGTTGGGACGGATGGAGTATATATAAACTGAATTTAGTGATCAAGTACATCATGTAAGAATTGACCATAAATCAAGCAGTTACAAATGAGACGGAGTAAACAATTCTACTGAGTACTTATTCGTACATCAACCGAACTTTGGAATACTATCACCATCTCGCACAATGTAACCATTGATTAGTGACCTTGAATTTCGAGGCTGTGATGGCTTTGATGACAGTTACTGTCCCGCATCAGTGGTTGACGGAGTTACGACTCAATATATAAGATCATAGGTCCTATCATCCCATGATTCTAATAATGGCATATGAGTCGATAGACCGATATAAAACTTTTGTCTCTGTAAGCTTGAATGAAAATAATCTATAGCACATATGATAATATATTATTTTATGCATTACTTGAAATTACTTTTCTAAATAACAAATTTGACTAAATGAATAGTGACAAGTGCACAAATAGTTGGGACGGATGGAGTATATATAAACTGAATTTAGTGATCAAGTACATCATGTAAGAATTGACCATAAATCAAGCAGTTACAAATGAGACGGAGTAAACAATTCTACTTAGTACTTATTCGTACAACAACCGAACTTTTGAATACTATCACCATCTCGCACAATGTAACCATTGATTAGTGACTTTGAATTTCGAGGATGTGATGGCCTTGATGACAGTTACTGTCCCACATCAGTGGTTGACGGAGTTACGACTCAATATATAAGATCATGGGTCCTATAATCCCATGATTCTAATAATGGCATATGGGTCGATAGACCGATATAAAACTTTTTGTCTCTGTAAGCTTGAATGAAAATAATCTATAGCACATATGATAAAATATTATTTTATGCATTACTTGAAATTACTTTTCTAAATAACAAATTTGACTAAATGAATAGTGACAAGTGCACAAATAGTTGGGACGGATGGAGTATATATAAACTGAATTTAGTGATCAAGTACATCATGTAAGAATTGACCATAAATCAAGCAGTTACAAATGAGACGGAGTAAACAATTCTACTGAGTACTTATTCGTACATCAACCGAACTTTGGAATACTATCACCATCTCGCACAATGTAACCATTGATTAGTGACCTTGAATTTCGAGGCTGTGATGGCCTTGATGACAGTTACTGTCCCACATCAGTGGTTGACGGAGTTACGACTCAATATATAAGATCGTAGGTCCTATCATCCCATGATTCTAATAATGGTATATGAGTCGATAGACCGATATAAAACTTTTTGTCTCTATAAGCTTGAATGAAAATAATCTATAGCACATATGATAATATATTATTTTATGCATTACTTGAAATTACTTTTCTAAATAACAAATTTGACAAAATGAATAGTGACAAGTGCACAAATAGTTGGGACGGATGGAGTATATATAAACTGAATTTAGTGATCAAGTACATCATGTAAGAATTGACCATATATCAAGCAGTTACAAATGAGACGGAGTAAACAATTCTATTGAGTACTTATTCGTACATCAACCAAACTTTGGAATACTATCACCATCTCGCACAATGTAACCATTGATTAGTAACTTTGAATTTCGAGGCTGTGACGGCCTTGATGACTGTTACTGTCCCGCATCAGTGGTTGACGGAGTTACGACTCAATATATAAGATCATAGGTCCTATCATCCCATGATTCTAATAATGGCATATGAGTCGATAGACCGATATAAAACTTTTTGTCTCTGTAAGTTTGAATGAAAATAATCTATAGCACATATGATAATATATTATTTTATGCATTACTTGAAATTACTTTTCTAAATAACAAATTTGACTAAATGAATAGTGACAAGTGCACAAATAGTTGGGACGGATGGAGTATATATAAACTGAATTTAGTGATCAAGTACATCATGTAAGAATTGACCATAAATCAAGCAGTTACAAATGAGACGGAGTAAACAATTCTACTTAGTACTTATTCGTACAACAACCGAACTCTTGAATACTATCACCATCTCGCACAATGTAACCATTGATTAGTGACTTTGAATTTCGAGAATGTGATGGCCTTGATGACAGTTACTGTCCCACATCAGTGGTTGACGGAGTTACGACTCAATATATAAGATCATGGGTTCTATAATCCCATGATTCTAATAATGGCATATGGGTCGATAGACCGATATAAAACTTTTTGTCTCTGTAAGCTTGAATGAAAATAATCTATAGCACATATGATAAAATATTATTTTATGCATTACTTGAAATTACTTTTCTAAATAACAAATTTGACTAAATGAATAGTGACAAGTGCACAAATAGTTGGGACGGATGGAGTATAGATAAACTGAATTTAGTGATCAAGTACATCATGTAAGAATTGACCATAAATCAAGCAGTTACAAATGAGACGGAGTAAACAATTCTACTGAGTACTTATTCGTACATCAACCGAACTTTGGAATACTATCACCATCTCGCACAATGTAACCATTGATTAGTGACCTTGAATTTCGAGGCTGTGATGGCCTTGATGACAGTTACTGTCCCACATCAGTGGTTGACGGAGTTACGACTCAATATATAAGATCGTAGGTCCTATCATCCCATGATTCTAATAATGGTATATGAGTCGATAGACCGATATAAAACTTTTTGTCTCTATAAGCTTGAATGAAAATAATCTATAGCACATATGATAATATATTATTTTATGCATTACTTGAAATTACTTTTCTAAATAACAAATTTGACAAAATGAATAGTGACAAGTGCACAAATAGTTGGGACGGATGGAGTATATATAAACTGAATTTAGTGATCAAGTACATCATGTAAGAATTGACCATAAATCAAGCAGTTACAAATGAGACGGAGTAAACAATTCTATTGAGTACTTATTCGTACATCAACCAAACTTTGGAATACTATCACCATCTCGCACAATGTAACCATTGATTAGTGACTTTGAATTTCGAGGCTGTGACGGCCTTGATGACTGTTACTGTCCCGCATCAGTAGTTGACGGAGTTACGACTCAATATATAAGATCATAGGTCCTATCATCCCATGATTCTAATAATGGCATATGAGTCGATAGACCGATATAAAACTTTTTGTCTCTGTAAGTTTGAATGAAAATAATCTATAGCACATATGATAATATATTATTTTATGCATTACTTGAAATTACTTTTCTAAATAACAAATTTGACTAAATGAATAGTGACAAGTGCACAAATAGTTGGGACGGATGGAGTATATATAAACTGAATTTAGTGATCAAGTACATCATGTAAGAATTGACCATAAATCAAGCAGTTACAAATGAGACGGAGTAAACAATTCTACTTAGTACTTATTCGTACAACAACCGAACTCTTGAATACTATCACCATCTCGCACAATGTAACCATTGATTAGTGACTTTGAATTTCGAGAATGTGATGGCCTTGATGACAGTTACTGTCCCACATCAGTGGTTGACGGAGTTACGACTCAATATATAAGATCATGGGTTCTATAATCCCATGATTCTAATAATGGCATATGGGTCGATAGACCGATATAAAACTTTTTGTCTCTGTAAGCTTGAATGAAAATAATCTATAGCACATATGATAAAATATTATTTTATGCATTACTTGAAATTACTTTTCTAAATAACAAATTTGACAAAATGAATAGTGACAAGTGCACAAATAGTTGGGACGGATGGAGTATATATAAACTGAATTTAGTGATCAAGTACATCATGTAAGAATTGACCATAAATCAAGCAGTTACAAATGAGACGGAGTAAACAATTCTACTGAGTACTTATTCGTACATCAACCGAACTTTGGAATACTATCACCATCTCGCACAATGTAACCATTGATTAGTGACCTTGAATTTCGAGGCTGTGATGGCTTTGATGACAGTTACTGTCCCGCATCAGTGGTTGACGGAGTTACGACTCAATATATAAGATCATAGGTCCTATCATCCCATGATTCTAATAATGGCATATGAGTCGATAGACCGATATAAAACTTTTGTCTCTGTAAGCTTGAATGAAAATAATCTATAGCACATATGATAATATATTATTTTATGCATTACTTGAAATTACTTTTCTAAATAACAAATTTGACTAAATGAATAGTGACAAGTGCACAAATAGTTGGGACGGATGGAGTATATATAAACTGAATTTAGTGATCAAGTACATCATGTAAGAATTGACCATAAATCAAGCAGTTACAAGTGAGACGGAGTAAACAATTCTATTGAGTGCTTATTCGTACATCAACCAAACTTTGGAATACTATCACCATCTCGCACAATGTAACCATTGATTAGTGACTTTGAATTTCGAGGCTGTGACGGCCTTGATGACAGTTACTGTCCCACATCAGTGGTTGACGGAGTTACGACTCAATATATAAGATCATAGGTCCTATCATCCCATGATTCTAATAATGTCATATGAGTCGATAGACCGATATAAAACTTTTTGTCTCTATAAGCTTGAATGAAAATAATCTATAGCACATATGATAATATATTATTTTATGCATTACTTGAAATTACTTTTCTAAATAACAAATTTGACAAAATGAATAGTGACAAGTGCACAAATAGTTGGGACGGATGGAGTATATATAAACTGAATTTAGTGATCAAATACATCATGTAAGAATTGACCATAAATCAAGCAGTTACAAATGAGACGGAGTAAACAATTCGATTGAGTACTTATTCGTACATCAACCGAACTTTGGAATACTATCACCATCTCGCACAATGTAACCATTGATTAGTGACTTTGAATTTCGAGGCTGTCACGGCCTTGATGACAGTTACTGTCCCGCATCAGTGGTTGACGGAGTTACGACTCAATATATAAGATCATAGGTCCTATCATCCCATGATTCTAATAATGGCATATGAGTCGATAGACCATATAAAACTTTTTGTCTCTGTAAGCTTGAATGAAAATAATCTATAGCACATATGATAATATATTATTTTATGCATTACTTGAAATTACTTTTCTAAATAACAAATTTGACTAAATGAATAGTGACAAGTGCACAAATAGTTGGGACGGATGGAGTATATATAAACTGAATTTAGTGATCAAGTACATCATGTAAGAATTGACCATAAATCAAGCAGTTACAAATGAGACGGAGTAAACAATTCTATTGGGTGCTTATTCGTACATCAACCAAACTTTGGAATACTATCACCATCTCGCACAATGTAACCATTGATTAGTGACTTTGAATTTCGAGGCTGTGACGGCCTTGATGACAGTTACTATCCCACATCAGTGGTTGACGGAGTTACGACTCAATATATAAGATCATAGGTCCTATCATCCCATGATTCTAATAATGGCATATGAGTCGATAGACCGATATAAAATTTTTGTCTCTGTAAGCTTGAATGAAAATAATCTATAGCACATATGATAGAATATTATTTTATGCATTACTTGAAATTACTTTTCTAAATAACAAATTTGACAAAATGAATAGTGACAAGTGCACAAATAGTTGGGACGGATGGAGTATATATAAACTAAATTTAGTGATAAGTACATCATGTAAGAATTGACCATAAATCAAGCAGTTACAAATGAGACGGAGTAAACAATTCTACTGAGTACTTATTCGTACATCAACCGAACTTTGGAATACTATCACCATCTCGCACAATGTAACTATTGATTAGTGACCTTGAATTTCGAGGCTGTGATGGCCTTGATGACAGTTACTGTCCCACATCAGTGGTTGACGGAGTTACGACTCAATATATAAGATCATAGGTCCTATCATCCCATGATTCTAATAATGGTATATGAGTCGATAGACCGATATAAAACTTTTTGTCTCTATAAGCCTGAATGAAAATAATCTATAGCACATATGATAATATATTATTTTATGCATTACTTGAAATTAATTTTCTGAATAACAAATTTGACAAAATGAATAGTGACAAGTGCACAAATAGTTGGGACGGATGGAGTATATATAAACTGAATTTAGTGATCAAGTACATCATGTAAGAATTGACCATAAATCAAGCAGTTACAAATGAGACGGAGTAAACAATTCTATTGAGTACTTATTCGTACATCAACCGAACTTTGGAATACTATCACCATCTCGCACAATGTAACCATTGATTAGTGACTTTGAATTTCGAGGCTGTGACGGCCTTGATGACTGTTACTGTCCCGCATCAGTGGTTGACGGAGTTACGACTCAATATATAAGATCATAGGTCCTATCATCCCATGATTCTAATAATGGCATATGAGTCGATAGACCGATATAAAACTTTTTGTCTCTGTAAGCTTGAATGAAAATAATCTATAGCACATATGATAATATATTATTTTATGCATTACTTGAAATTACTTTTCTAAATAACAAATTTGACTAAATGAATAGTGACAAGTGCACAAATAGTTGGGACGGATGGAGTATATATAAACTGAATTTAGTGATCAAGTACATCATGTAAGAATTGACCATAAATCAAGCAGTTACAAATGAGACGGAGTAAACAATTCTACTTAGTACTTATTCGTACAACAACCGAACTTTTGAATACTATCACCATCTCGCACAATGTAACCATTGATTAGTGACTTTGAATTTCGAGGATGTGATGGCCTTGATGACAGTTACTGTCCCACATCAGTGGTTGACGGAGTTACGACTCAATATATAAGATCATGGGTCCTATAATCCCATGATTCTAATAATGGCATATGGGTCGATAGACCGATATAAAACTTTTTGTCTCTGTAAGCTTGAATGAAAATAATCTATAGCACATATGATAAAATATTATTTTATGCATTACTTGAAATTACTTTTCTAAATAACAAATTTGACAAAATGAATAGTGACAAGTGCACAAATAGTTGGGACGGATGGAGTATATATAAACTGAATTTAGTGATCAAGTACATCATGTAAGAATTGACCATAAATCAAGCAGTTACAAATGAGACGGAGTAAACAATTCTACTGAGTACTTATTCGTACATCAACCGAACTTTGGAATACTATCACCATCTCGCACAATGTAACCATTGATTAGTGACCTTGAATTTCGAGGCTGTGATGGCTTTGATGACAGTTACTGTCCCACATCAGTGGATGACGGAGTTACGACTCAATATATAAGATCATAGGTCCTATCATCCCATGATTCTAATAATGGCATATGAGTCGATAGACCGATATAAAACTTTTTGTCTCTATAAGCTTGAATGAAAATAATCTATAGCACATATGATAATATATTATTTTATGCATTACTTGAAATTACTTTTCTAAATAACAAATTTGACTAAATGAATATTGACAAGTGCACAAATAGTTGGGACGGATGGAGTATATATAAACTGAATTTAGTGATCAAGTACATCATGTAAGAATTGTCCATAAATCAAGCAGTTACAAATGAGACGGAGTAAACAATTCGATTGAGTACTTATTCGTACATCAACCGAACTTTGGAATACTATCACCATCTCGCACAATGTAACCATTGATTAGTGACTTTGAATTTCGAGGCTGTCACGGCCTTGATGACAGTTACTGTCCCGCATCAGTGGTTGACGGAGTTACGACTCAATATATAAGATCATAGGTCCTATCATCCCATGATTCTAATAATGACATATGAGTCGATAGACCATATAAAACTTTTTGTCTCTGTAAGCTTGAATGAAAATAATCTATAGCACATATGATAATATATTATTTTATGCATTACTTGAAATTACATTTCTAAATAACAAATTTGACAAAATGAATAGTGACAAGTGCACAAATAGTTCGGACAGATGGAGTATATATAAACTGAATTTAGTGATCAAGTACATCATGTAAGAATTGACCATAAATCAAGCAGTTACAAATGAGACGGAGTAAACAATTCTACTGAGTACTTATTCGTACAACAACCAAACTTTGGAATACTATCACCATCTCGCACAATGTAACCATTGATTAGTGACTTTGAATTTCGAGGCTGTGATGGCCTTGATGACAGTTACTGTCCCTCATCAGTGGTTGACGGAGTTACGACTCAATATATAAGATCATGGGTCCTATAATCCCATGATTCTAATAATGGCATATGAGTCGATAGACCGATATAAAACTTTTTGTCTCTGTAAGCTTGAATGAAAATAATCTATAGCACATATGATAATATATTATTTTATGCATTACTTGAAATTACTTTTCTAAATAACAAATTTGACTAAATGAATAGTGACAAGTGCACAAATAGTTGGGACAGATGGAGTATATATAAACTGAATTTAGCGATCAAGTACATCACGTAAGAATTTACCATAAATCAAGCAGTTACAAATGAGACGGAGTAAACAATTCTACTTAGTACTTATTCGTACAACAGCCGAACTTTGGAATACTATCACCATCTCGCACAATGTAACCATTGATTAGTGACTTTGAATTTCGAGGATGTGATGGCCTTGATGACAGTTACTGTCCCACATCAGTGGTTGACGGAGTTACGACTCAATATATAAGATCATGGGTCCTATAATCCCATGATTCTAATAATGGCATATGGGTCGATAGACCGATATAAAACTTTTTGTCTCTGTAAGCTTGAATGAAAATAATCTATAGCACATATGATAAAATATTATTTTATGCATTACTTGAAATTATTTTTCTAAATAACAAATTTGACAAAATGAATAGTGACAAGTGCACAAATAGTCGGGACGGATGGAGTATATATAAACTGTATTTAGTGATCAAGTACATCATGTAAGAATTGACCAAAAATCAAGCAGTTACAAATGAGACGGAGTAAACAATTCTATTGAGTACTTATTCGTACATCAACCGAACTTTGGAATACTATCACCATCTCGCACAATGTAACCATTGATTAGTGACTTTGAATTTCGAGGCTGTGACGGCCTTGATGACTGTTACTGTCCCGCATCAGTGGTTGACGGAGTTACGACTCAATATATAAGATCATAGGTCCTATCATCCCATGATTCTAATAATGGCATATGAGTCGATAGACCGATATAAAACTTTTGTCTCTGTAAGCTTGAATGAAAATAATCTATAGCACATATGATAATATATTATTTTATGCATTACTTGAAATTACTTTTCTAAATAACAAATTTGACTAAATGAATAGTGACAAGTGCACAAATAGTTGGGACGGATGGAGTATATATAAACTGAATTTAGTGATCAAGTACATCATGTAAGAATTGACCATAAATCAAGCAGTTACAAATGAGACGGAGTAAACAATTCTATTGAGTGCTTATTCGTACATCAACCAAACTTTGGAATACTATCACCATCTCGCACAATGTAACCATTGATTAGTGACTTTGAATTTCGAGGCTGTGACGGCCTTGATGACAGTTACTGTCCCACATCAGTGGTTGACGGAGTTACGACTCAATATATAAGATCATAGGTCCTATCATCCCATGATTCTAATAATGGCATATGAGTCGATAGACCGATATAAAACTTTTTGTTTCTGTAAGATTGAATGAAAATAATCTATAGCACATATGATAATATATTATTTTATGCATTACTTGAAATTACTTTTCTAAATAACAAATTTGACTAAATGAATATTGACAAGTGCACAAATAGTTGGGACGGATGGAGTATATATAAACTGAATTTAGTGATCAAGTACATCATGTAAGAATTGTCCATAAATCAAGCAGTTACAAATGAGACGGAGTAAACAATTCGATTGAGTACTTATTCGTACATCAACCGAACTTTGGAATACTATCACCATCTCGCACAATGTAACCATTGATTAGTGACTTTGAATTTCGAGGCTGTCACGGCCTTGATGACAGTTACTGTCCCGCATCAGTGGTTGACGGAGTTACGACTCAATATATAAGATCATAGGTCCTATCATCCCATGATTCTAATAATGACATATGAGTCGATAGACCATATAAAACTTTTTGTCTCTGTAAGCTTGAATGAAAATAATCTATAGCACATATGATAATATATTATTTTATGCATTACTTGAAATTACATTTCTAAATAACAAATTTGACAAAATGAATAGTGACAAGTGCACAAATAGTTCGGACAGATGGAGTATATATAAACTGAATTTAGTGATCAAGTACATCATGTAAGAATTGACCATAAATCAAGCAGTTACAAATGAGACGGAGTAAACAATTCTACTGAGTACTTATTCGTACAACAACCAAACTTTGGAATACTATCACCATCTCGCACAATGTAACCATTGATTAGTGACTTTGAATTTCGAGGCTGTGATGGCCTTGATGACAGTTACTGTCCCGCATCAGTGGTTGACGGAGTTACGACTCAATATATAAGATCATGGGTCCTATAATCCCATGATTCTAATAATGGCATATGAGTCGATAGACCGATATAAAACTTTTTGTCTCTGTAAGCTTGAATGAAAATAATCTATAGCACATATGATAATATATTATTTTATGCATTACTTGAAATTACTTTTCTAAATAACAAATTTGACTAAATGAATAGTGACAAGTGCACAAATAGTTGGGACAGATGGAGTATATGTAAACTGAATTTAGCGATCAAGTACATCACGTAAGAATTTACCATAAATCAAGCAGTTACAAATGAGACGGAGTAAACAATTCTACTTAGTACTTATTCGTACAACAGCCGAACTTTGGAATACTATCACCATCTCGCACAATGTAACCATTGATTAGTGACTTTGAATTTCGAGGATGTGATGGCCTTGATGACAGTTACTGTCCCACATCAGTGGTTGACGGAGTTACGACTCAATATATAAGATCATGGGTCCTATAATCCCATGATTCTAATAATGGCATATGGGTCGATAGACCGATATAAAACTTTTTGTCTCTGTAAGCTTGAATGAAAATAATCTATAGCACATATGATAAAATATTATTTTATGCATTACTTGAAATTATTTTTCTAAATAACAAATTTGACAAAATGAATAGTGACAAGTGCACAAATAGTCGGGACGGATGGAGTATATATAAACTGAATTTAGTGATCAAGTACATCATGTAAGAATTGACCAAAAATCAAGCAGTTACAAATGAGACGGAGTAAACAATTCTATTGAGTACTTATTCGTACATCAACCGAACTTTGGAATACTATCACCATCTCGCACAATGTAACCATTGATTAGTGACTTTGAATTTCGAGGCTGTGACGGCCTTGATGACAGTTACTGTCCCACATCAGTGGTTGACGGAGTTACGACTCAATATATAAGATCATGGGTCCTATAATCCCATGATTCTAATAATGGCATATGGGTCGATAGACCGATATAAAACTTTTTGTCTCTGTAAACTTGAATGAAAATAATGTATAGCACATATGATAATATATTATTTTATGCATTACTTGAAATTATTTTTCTAAATAACAAATTTGACTAAATGAATAGTGACAAGTGCACAAATAGTCGGGACGGATGGAGTATATATAAACTGAATTTAGTGATCAAGTACATCATGTAAGAATTGACCATAAATCAAGCAGTTACAAATGAGACGGAGTAAACAATTCTATTGAGTACTTATTCGTACATCAACCGAACTTTGGAATGCTATCACCATCTCGCACAATGTAACCATTGATTAGTGACTTTGAATTTCGAGGCTGTGACGGCCTTGATGACAGTTACTGTCCCACATCAGTGGTTGACGGAGTTACGATTCAATATATAAGATCATGGGTCCTATAATCCCATGATTCTAATAATGGCATATGGGTCGATAGACCGATATAAAACTTTTTGTCTCTGTAAGCTTGAATGAAAATAATCTATAGCACATATGATAATATATTATTTTATGCATTACTTGAAATTATTTTTCTAAATAACAAATTTGACTAAATGAATAGTGACAAGTGCACAAATAGTTGGGACGGATAGAGTATATATAAACTGAATTTAGTGATCAAGTACATCATGTAAGAATTGACCATAAATCAAGCAGTTACAAATGAGACGGAGTAAACAATTCTATTGAGTACTTATTCGTACATCAACCGAACTTTGGAATACTATCACCATCTCGCACAATGTAACCATTGATTAGTGACTTTGAATTTCGATGCTGTGACGGCCTTGATGACAGTTACTGTCCCACATCAGTGGTTGACGGAGTTACGACTCAATATATAAGATCATGAGTCCTATAATCCCATGATTCTAATAATAGCATATGGGTCGATAGACCGATATAAAACTTTTTGTCTCTGTAAGCTTGAATGAAAATAATCTATAGCACGTATGATAATATATTATTTTATGCATTACTTGAAATTACTTTTCTAAATAACAAATTTGACTAAATGAATAGTGACAAGTGCACAAATAGTTGGGACGAATGGAGTATATATAAACTGAATTTAGTGATCAAGTACATCATGTAAGAATTGACCATAAATCAAGCAGTTACAAATGAGACGGAGTAAACAATTCTATTGAGTACTTATTCGTACATCAACCAAACAATGGAATACTATCACCATCTCGCACAATGTAACCATTGATTAGTGACTTTGAATTTCGAGGTTGTGACGGCCTTGATGACAGTTACTGTCCCATATCAGTGGTTGACGGAGTTACGACTCAATATATAAGATCATGGGTCCTATAATCCCATGATTCTAATAATGGCATATAAGTCGATAGACCGATATAAAACTTTTTGTCTCTGTAAGCTTGAATGAAAATAATCCATAGCACATATGATAATATATTATTTTAGTCATTACTTGAAATTATTTTTCTAAATAACAAATTTGACAAAATGAATGGTGACAAGTGCACAAATAGTTGGGACGGATGGAGTATATATAAACTGAATTTAGTGATCATGTACATCATGTAAGAATTGACCATAAATCAAGCAGTTACAAATGAGACGGAGTAAACAATTCTATTGAGTGCTTATTCGTACATCAACCGAACTTTGGAATACTATCACCATCTCGCACAATGTAACCATTGATTACTGACTTTGAATTTCGAGGCTGTGACGGCCTTGATGACAGTTACTGTCCCACATCAGTGGTTGACGGAGTTACGACTCAATATATAAGATCATAGGTCCTATCATCCCATGATTCTAATAATGGCATATGAGTCGATAGACCGATATAAAACTTTTTGTCTCTGTAAGATTGAATGAAAATAATCTATAGCACATATGATAATATATTATTTTATGCATTACTTGAAATTACTTTTCTAAATAACAAATTTGACTAAATGAATATTGACAAGTGCACAAATAGTTGGGACGGATGGAGTATATATAAACTGAATTTAGTGATCAAGTACATCATGTAAGAATTGTCCATAAATAAAGCAGTTACAAATGAGACGGAGTAAACAATTCGATTGAGTACTTATTCGTACATCAACCGAACTTTGGAATACTATCACCATCTCGCACAATGTAACCATTGATTAGTGACTTTGAATTTCGAGGCTGTCACGGCCTTGATGACAGTTACTGTCCCGCATCAGTGGTTGACGGAGTTACGACTCAATATATAAGATCATAGGTCCTATCATCCCATGATTCTAATAATGGCATATGAGTCGATAGACCATATAAAACTTTTTGTCTCTGTAAGCTTGAATGCAAATAATCTATAGCACATATGATAATATATTATTTTATGCATTACTTGAAATTACATTTCTAAATAACAAATTTGACTAAATGAATAGTGACAAGTGCACAAATAGTTGGGACAGATGGAGTATATATAAACTGAATTTAGTGATCAAGTACATCATGTAAGAATTGACCATAAATCAAGCAGTTACAAATGAGACGGAGTAAACAATTCTACTGAGTACTTATTCGTACAACAACCAAACTTTGGAATACTATCACCATCTCGCACAATGTAACCATTGATTAGTGACTTTGAATTTCGAGGCTGTGATGGCCTTGATGACAGTTACTGTCCCGCATCAGTGGTTGACGGAGTTACGACTCAATATATAAGATCATGGGTCCTATAATCCCATGATTCTAATAATGGCATATGAGTCGATAGACCGATATAAAACTTTTTATCTCTGTAAGCTTGAATGAAAATAATCTATAGCACATATGATAATATATTATTTTATGCATTACTTGAAATTACTTTTCTAAATAACAAATTTGACTAAATGAATAGTGACAAGTGCACAAATAGTTGGGACAGATGGAGTATATATAAACTGAATTTAGTGATCAAGTACATCACGTAAGAATTTACCATAAATCAAGCAGTTACAAATGAGACGGAGTAAACAATTCTACTTAGTACTTATTCGTACAACAGCCGAACTTTGGAATACTATCACCATCTCGCACAATGTAACCATTGATTAGTGACTTTGAATTTCGAGGATGTGATGGCCTTGATGACAGTTACTGTCCCACATCAGTGGTTGACGGAGTTACGACTCAATATATAAGATCATGGGTCCTGTAATCCCATGATTCTAATAATGGCATATGAGTCGATAGACCGATATAAAACTTTTTGTCTCCGTAAGCTTGAATGAAAATAATCTATAGCACATATGATAATATATTATTTTATGCATTACTTGAAATTACTTTTCTAAATAACAAATTTGACTAAATGAATAGTGACAAGTGCACAAATAGTCGGGACGGATGGAGTATATATAAACTGAATTTAGTGATCAAGTACATCATGTAAGAATTGACCAAAAATCAAGCAGTTACAAATGAGACGGAGTAAACAATTCTATTGAGTACTTATTCGTACATCAACCGAACTTTGGAATACTATCACCATCTCGCACAATGTAACCATTGATTAGTGACTTTGAATTTCGAGGCTGTGACGGCCTTGATGACAGTTACTGTCCCACATCAGTGGTTGACGGAGTTACGACTCAATATATAAGATCATAGGTCCTATCATCCCATGATTCTAATAATGGCATATGGGTCGATAGACCGATATAAAACTTTTTGTCTCTGTAAGCTTGAATGAAAATAATATATAGCACATATGATAATATATTATTTTATGCATTACTTGAAATTATTTTTCTAAATAACAAATTTGACTAAATGAATAGTGACAAGTGCACAAATAGTCGGGACGGATGGAGTATATATAAACTGAATTTAGTGATCAAGTACATCATGTAAGAATTGACCATAAATCAAGCAGTTACAAATGAGACGGAGTAAACAATTCTATTGAGCACTTATTCGTACATCAACCGAACTTTGGAATACTATCACCATCTCGCACAATGTAACCATTGATTAGTGACTTTGAATTTCGAGGCTGTGACGGCCTTGATGACAGTTACTGTCCCACATCAGTGGTTGACGGAGTTACGATTCAATATATAAGATCATGGGTCCTATAATCCCATGATTCTAATAATGGCATATGGGTCGATAGACCGATATAAAACTTTTTGTCTCTGTAAGCTTGAATGAAAATAATCTATAGCACATATGATAATATATTATTTTATGCATTACTTGAAATTATTTTTCTAAATAACAAATTTGACTAAATGAATAGTGACAAGTGCACAAATAGTTGGGACGGATAGAGTATATATAAACTGAATTTAGTGATCAAGTACATCATGTAAGAATTGACCATAAATCAAGCAGTTACAAATGAGACGGAGTAAACAATTCTATTGAGTACTTATTCGTACATCAACCGAACTTTGGAATACTATCACCATCTCGCACAATGTAACCATTGATTAGTGACTTTGAATTTCGATGCTGTGACGGCCTTGATGACAGTTACTGTCCCACATCAGTGGTTGACGGAGTTACGACTCAATATATAAGATCATGAGTCCTATAATCCCATGATTCTAATAATAGCATATGAGTCGATAGACAGATATAAAACTTTTTGTCTCTGTAAGCTTGAATGAAAATAATCTATAGCACGTATGATAATATATTATTTTATGCATTACTTGAAATTACTTTTCTAAATAACAAATTTGACTAAATGAATAGTGACAAGTGCACAAATAGTTGGGACGAATGGAGTATATATAAACTGAATTTAGTGATCAAGTACATCATGTAAGAATTGACCATAAATCAAGCAGTTACAAATGAGACGGAGTAAACAATTCTATTGAGTACTTATTCGTAATTCAACCAAACTTTGGAATACTATTACCATCTCGCACAATGTAACCATTGATTAGTGACGTTGAATTTCGAGGCTGTGACGGCCTTGATGACAGTTACTGTCCCATATCAGTGGTTGACGGAGTTACGACTCAATATATAAGATCATGGGTCCTATAATCCCATGATTCTAATAATGGCATATAAGTCGATAGACCGATATAAAACTTTTTGTCTCTGTAAGCTTGAATGAAAATAATCCATAGCACATATGATAATATATTATTTTATTCATTACTTGAAATTATTTTTCTAAATAACAAATTTGACAAAATGAATGGTGACAAGTGCACAAATAGTTGGGACGGATGGAGTATATATAAACTGAATTTAGTGATCAATTACATCATGTAAGAATTGACCATAAATCAAGCAGTTACAAATGAGACGGAGTAAACAATTCTATTGAGTACTTATTCATACATCAACCGAACTTTGGAATACTATCACCATCTCGCACAATGTAACCATTGATTAGTGACTTTGAATTTCGAGGCTGTGATGGCCTTGATAACAGTTACTGTCCCACATCAGTGGTTGACGGAGTTACGACTCAATATATAAGATCATGGGTCCTATAATCCCATGATTCTAATAATGGCATATAAGTCGATAGAACGATATAAAACGTTTTGTCTCTGTAAGCTTGAATGAAAATAATCTATAGCACATATGATAATATATTATTTTATGCATTACTTGAAATTACTTTTCTAAATAACAAATTTGACTAAATGAATAGTGACAAGTGCACAAATAGTTGGGACGGATGGAGTATATATAAACTGAATTTAGTGATCAAGTACATCATGTAAGAATTGACCATAAATCAAGCAGTTACAAATGAGACGGAGTAAACAATTATATTGAGTACTTATTCGTACATCAACCGAACTTTGGAATACTATCACCATCTCGCACAATGTAACCATTGATTAGTGACGTTGAATTTCGAGGCTGTGACGGCCTTGATGACAGTTACTGTCCCACATCAGTGGTTGACGGAGTTACGACTCAATATATAAGATCATGGGTCCTATAATCCCATGATTCTAATAATGGCATATGAGTCGATTGACCGATATAAAACTTTTTGTCTCTGTAAGCTTGAATGAAAATAATCTATAGCACATATGATAATATATTATTTTATGCATTACTTGAAATTACTTTTCTAAATAACAAATTTGACTAAATGAATAGTGACAAGTGCACAAATAGTTGGGACGGATGGAGTATATATAAACTGAATTTAGTGATCAAGTACATCATGTAAGAATTGACCATAAATCAAGCAGTTACAAATGAGACGGAGTAAACAATTCTATTGAGTACTTATTCGTACATCAACCAAACTTTGGAATACTATCACCATCTCGCACAATGTAACCATTGATTAGTGACTTTGAATTTCGAGGCTTTGACGGCCTTGATGACAGTTACTGTCCCACATCAGTGGTTGACAGAGTTACGACTCAATATATAAGATCATGGGTCCTGTAATCCCATGATTCTAATAATGGCATATGAGTCGATAGACCGATATAAAACTTTTTGTCTCCGTAAGCTTGAATGAAAATAATCTATAGCACATATGATAATATATTATTTTATGCATTACTTGAAATTACTTTTCTAAATAACAAATTTGACTAAATGAATAGTGACAAGTGCAAAAATAGTTGGGATGGATGGAGTATATATAAACTGAATTTAGTGATCATGTACATCATGTAAGAATTGACCATAAATCAAGCAGTTACAAATGAGACGGAGTAAACAATTCTATTGAGTACTTATTCGTACATCAACCGAACTTTGGAATACTATCACCATCTCGCACAATGTAACCATTGATTAGTGACTTTGAATTTCGAGGCTGTGACGGCCTTGATGACAGTTACTGTCCCACATCAGTGGTTGACGGAGTTACGACTCAATATATAAAATCACGGGTCCTATAATCCCATGATTCTAATAATGGCATATGAGTCGATAGACCGATATAAAACTTTTTGTCTCTGTAAGTTTGAATGAAAATAATCCATAGCACATATGATAATATATTATTTTATTCATTACTTGAAATTACTTTTCTAAATAACAAATTTGACAAAATGAATGGTGACAAGTGCACAAATAGTTGGGACGGATGGAGTATATATAAACTGAATTTAGTGATCATGTACATCATGTAAGAATTGACCATAAATCAAGCAGTTACAAATGAGACGGAGTAAACAATTCTATTGAGTGCTTATTCGTACATCAACCGAACTTTGGAATACTATCACCATCTCGCACAATGTAACCATTGATTAGTGACTTTGAATTTCGAGGCTGTGATGGCCTTGATAACAGTTACTGTCCCACATCAGTGGTTGACGGAGTTACGACTCAATATATAAGATCATGGGTCCTATAATCCCATGATTCTAATAATGGCATATAAGTCGATAGAACGATATAAAACGTTTTGTCTCTGTAAGCTTGAATGAAAATAATCTATAGCACATATGATAATATATTATTTTATGCATTACTTGAAATTACTTTTCTAAATAACAAATTTGACTAAATGAATAGTGACAAGTGCACAAATAGTTGGGACGGATGGAGTATATATAAACTGAATTTAGTGATCAAGTACATCATGTAAGAATTGACCATAAATCAAGCAGTTACAAATGAGACGGAGTAAACAATTATATTGAGTACTTATTCGTACATCAACCGAACTTTGGAATACTATCACCATCTCGCACAATGTAACCATTGATTAGTGACGTTGAATTTCGAGGCTGTGACGGCCTTGATGACAGTTACTGTACCACATCAGTGGTTGACGGAGTTACGACTCAATATATAAGATCATGGGTCCTATAATCCCATGATTCTAATAATGGCATATGAGTCGATTGACCGATATAAAACTTTTTGTCTCTGTAAGCTTGAATGAAAATAATCTATAGCACATATGATAATATATTATTTTATGCATTACTTGAAATTACTTTTCTAAATAACAAATTTGACTAAATGAATAGTGACAAGTGCACAAATAGTTGGGACGGATGGAGTATATATAAACTGAATTTAGTGATCAAGTACATCATGTAAGAATTGACCATAAATCAAGCAGTTACAAATGAGACGGAGTAAACAATTCTATTGAGTACTTATTCGTACATCAACCAAACTTTGGAATACTATCACCATCTCGCACAATGTAACCATTGATTAGTGACTTTGAATTTCGAGGCTTAGACGGCCTTGATGACAGTTACTGTCCCACATCAGTGGTTGACAGAGTTACGACTCAATATATAAGATCATGGGTCCTGTAATCCCATGATTCTAATAATGGCATATGAGTCGATAGACCGATATAAAACTTTTTGTCTCCGTAAGCTTGAATGAAAATAATCTATAGCACATATGATAATATATTATTTTATGCATTACTTGAAATTACTTTTCTAAATAACAAATTTGACTAAATGAATAGTGACAAGTGCACAAATAGTCGGGACGGATGGAGTATATATAAACTGAATTTAGTGATCAAGTACATCATGTAAGAATTGACCAAAAATCAAGCAGTTACAAATGAGACGGAGTAAACAATTCTATTGAGTACTTATTCGTACATCAACCGAACTTTGGAATACTATCACCATCTCGCACAATGTAACCATTGATTAGTGACTTTGAATTTCGAGGCTGTGACGGCCTTGATGACAGTTACTGTCCCACATCAGTGGTTGACGGAGTTACGACTCAATATATAAGATCATAGGTCCTATCATCCCATGATTCTAATAATGGCATATGGGTCGATAGACCGATATAAAACTTTTTGTCTCTGTAAGTTTGAATGAAAATAATCCATAGCACATATGATAATATATTATTTTATTCATTACTTGAAATTACTTTTCTAAATAACAAATTTGACAAAATGAATGGTGACAAGTGCACAAATAGTTGGGACGGATGGAGTATATATAAACTGAATTTAGTGATCATGTACATCATGTAAGAATTGACCATAAATCAAGCAGTTACAAATGAGACGGAGTAAACAATTCTATTGAGTACTTATTCGTACATCAACCGAACTTTGGAATACTATCACCATCTCGCACAATGTAACCATTGATTAGTGACTTTGAATTTCGAGGCTGTGACGGCCTTGATGACAGGTACTGTCCCACATCAGTGGTTGACGGAGTTACGACTCAATATATAAGATCATAGGTCCTATCATCCCATGATTCTAATAATGGCATATGAGTCGATAGACCAATATAAAACTTTTTGTCTCTGTAAGCTTGAATGAAAATAATCTATAGCACATATGATAAAATATTATTTTATGCATTACTTGAAATTACTTTTCTAAATAACAAATTTGACAAAATGAATGGTGACAAGTGCACAAATAGTTGGGACGGATGGAGTATATATAAACTGAATTTAGTGATCAAGTACATCATGTAAGAATTGACCATAAATCAAGCAGTTACAAATGAGACGGAGTAAACAATTCTACTGAGTACTTATTCGTACATCAACCGAACTTTGGAATACTATCACCATCTCGCACAATGTAACCATTGATTAGTGACCTTGAATTTCGAGGCTGTGATGGCCTTGATGACAGTTACTGTCCCACATCAGTGGTTGACGGAGTTACGACTCAATATATAAGATCATGGGTCCTATAATCCCATGATTCTAATAATGGCATATGAGTCGATAGACCGATATAAAACTTTTTGTCTCTGTAAGCTTGAATGAAAATAATTTATAGCACATATGATAATATATTATTTTATGCATTACTTGAAATTACTTTTCTAAATAACAAATTTGACTAAATGAATAGTGACAAGTGCACAAATAGTTGGGACGGATGGAGTATATATAAACTGAATTTAGTGATCAAGTACATCATGTAAGAATTGACCATAAATCAAGCAGTTACAAATGAGACGGAGTAAACAGTTCTATTGAGTACTTATTCGTACATCAACCGGACTTTGGAATACTATCACCATCTCGCACAATGTAACCATTGATTAGTGACGTTGAATTTCGAGGTTGTGACGGCCTTGATGACAGTTACTGTCCCACAT
Source organism: Rubia yunnanensis (assembly GCA_037428765.1). Classification (NCBI taxonomy): domain Eukaryota; kingdom Viridiplantae; phylum Streptophyta; class Magnoliopsida; order Gentianales; family Rubiaceae; genus Rubia; species Rubia yunnanensis. The sequence continues at coordinate 83,929,478 of CM075062.1, read as the reverse complement.
CAGTGGTTGACGGAGTTACGACTCAATATATAAGATCATGGGTCCTATAATCCCATGATTCTAATAATGGCATATGAGTCGATAGACCGATATAAAACTTTTTGTCTCTGTAAGCTTGAATGAAAATAATCTATAGCACATATGATAATATATTATTTTATGCATTACTTGAAATTACTTTCTAAATAACAAATTTGACTAAATGAATAGTGACAAGTGCACAAATAGTTGGGACGGATGGAGTATATATAAACTGAATTTAGTGATCAAGTACATCATGTAAGAATTGACCATAAATCAAGCAGTTACAAATGAGACGGAGTAAACAATTCTATTGAGTACTTATTCGTACATCAACCAAACTTTGGAATACTATCACCATCTCGCACAATGTAACCATTGATTAGTGACTTTGAATTTCGAGGCTGTGACGGCCTTGATGACAGTTACTGTCCCACATCAGTGGTTGACGGAGTTACGACTCAATATATAAGATCATGGGTCCTATAATCCCATGATTCTAATAATGGCATATGAGTCGATAGACCGATATAAAACTTTTTGTCTCCGTAAGCTTGAATGAAAATAATCTATAGCACATATGATAATATATTATTTTATGCATTACTTGAAATTACTTTTCTAAATAACAAATTTGACTAAATGAATAGTGACAAGTGCACAAATAGTTGGGACAGATGGAGTATATAAAAACTGAATTTAGTGATCAAGTACATCATGTAAGAATTGACCATAAATCAAGCAGTTACAAATGAGACGGAGTAAACAATTCTATTGAGTACTTATTCGTACATCAACCAAACTTTGGAATACTATCACCATCTCGCACAATGTAACCATTGATTAGTGACTTTGAATTTCGAGTCTGTGACGGCCTTGATGACAGTTACTGTCCCACATCAGTGGTTGACGGAGTTACGACTCAATCTATAAGATCATGGGTCCTATAATCCCATGATTCTAATAATGGAATATGAGTCGATAGACCGATATAAAACTTTTTGTCTCTGTAAGCTTGAATGAAAATAATCTATAGCACATATGATAATATATTATTTTATGCATTACTTGAAATTACTTTTCTAAATAACAAATTTGACTAAATGAATAGTGACAAGTGCAAAAATAGTTGGGATGGATGGAGTATATATAAACTGAATTTAGTGATCATGTACATCATGTAAGAATTGGCCATAAATCAAGCAGTTACAAATGAGACGGAGTAAACAATTCTATTGAGTACTTATTCGTACATCAACCGAACTTTGGAATACTATCACCATCTCGCACAATGTAACCATTAATTAGTGACTTTGAATTTCGAGGCTGTGACGGCCTTGATGACAGTTACTGTCCCACATCAGTGGTTGACGGAGTTAAGACTCAATATATAAGATCATGGGTCCTATAATCCCATGATTCTAATAATGGCATATGAGTCGATAGACCGATATAAAACTTTTTGTCTCTGTAAGCTTGAATGAAAATAATCTATAGCACATATGATAATATATTATTTTATGCATTACTTGAAATTACTTTTCTAAATAACAAATTTGACTAAATGAATAGTGACAAGTGCAAAAATAGTTGGGATGGATGGAGTATATATAAACTGAATTTAGTGATCAAGTACATCATGTAAGAATTGACCATAAATCAAGCAGTTACAAATGAGATGGAGTAAATAATTCTATTGAGTACTTATTCGTACATCAACCGAACTTTGTAATACTATCACCATCTCGCATAATGTAACCATTGATTAGTGACTTTGAATTTCGAGGCAATGACGGCCTTGATGACAGTTACTATTCCACATTGGTGGTTGACAGAGTTACGACTCAATATATAAGATCATAGGTCCTATCATCCCATGATTCTAATATTGGCATATGAGTCGATAGTCCGATATAAAACTTTTTATGTCTGTAATCTTGAATGAACCCCCCCCCCCCCCCCCCCCGGCAAGATTTGGTTCCACCACTGTTTTTTCTGTTCATCTAAACCGATTAGATTTTGATGATTAGCGGATCAGATCTTGATAATTCAGTAACATAAATTAACATGACTTTTCAGAATTTCTCTTGAACAATCATGGCAATAAGTCTTAGGATTTGTGACAGTTGTTTTGTGATCGAACAATCGGGTTAGATCAGGTTTTGGTGGAATCCTAGTACTGCTACATCAGTCGTGATTCATCGGTGTTCATCACATTCTGGTAGTTGAATTTCGTCCATCAAAGAAGTGTTTTAAGTGGTAAAAACTGGAATTCATTACCAACCAGCAGGTTGCTTCAGCGACAAGATTTGGAGGTTCTCTGATATTTCTGGTGAAGAATACATAATTCTTTTCGCTGAAATCATACCTTATCTTCCTCTGGAATCTTCAGCGACAGCAGCATTAAATCAGGTTTATATACTTAAATCAGAAGATCTGGAGTTGTTGTTGGTGATTATTTTTGGTGAGCAATCCTCACCTTTGATCGCTTCATGCTGGCATTGATCACTGCAGCCTAAAGTTAACAATTGTTTTGGACAAAAATTATCTTCAATCATGTTTTTTGGAAAACTCTTTTGTCGCTGAATTTTGTGTGAATTTCTTGCGGGGTTTTCAGCATTGTGATTGCAGATTTGTGTGAATAGTATAAATTGTGTGATCTGCAATTTTTCATAATTTGTGTGATTTGTGCGAGTTGATACGTTAGTCAATTCTTGTGTATTCTGATACGTTAGTCGGAATTTGTGTTGTTGGCTAGCTGTTTTTTTTGTTTATTAATTCGCAATGGTGGAAACGGGCGAAGGCTCTAAACCATCCCATGGCTGAAACGACAACAAGAAAGGCAAGGAGAAAGTTCATTACCAATCCGAGGGTGTAGGTAACCGGGTTCATCCATCTGACAAACCGGTTAAGTGGCATAATCTCTTGCTTAAGAAAAAGAGTGATTGGAATGATACTAAGATGGTTATGATAAAGGTTGATTTGGGAACTAAGCAAATTAATGATCCAGAAGTCAACTTTGTTCTGGCAGAAGATGAAATCATCAAGGAAAGGTCAAGCACTTCTATGGTTTTATCAAGGTGTTTCCTGGTTTCTTTCCGGGAATGTATTCAATTCATAACCTGCTCGTGGTGAAATTAGGAGTCCCTTGCCTTGTTTAAACTCTGGGCAATGGTTTTTCTAAGGTTTAAATTTAATTCGACAAAGGACAGAGACAAAGTTCTCCTCAACCCAGACCATTATCTGATCGGGAAGAAGTTGTTCGTTACCAGTATACCTGAAATTGGTAAGTATGATATGAGGATCATGGCCAAGAAACCAGCCTGGGTGCGTATGGAACATCCACTGAAGAGTTGTTGGCATAAAAAGGCACCAGAGAAGATCGTATCTGTTCTAGGTGAACCTATCTGATGGAAAATGCTACATGAGATCTTGTTGGGTACAATGCCAGGATTCAAGTGTTGGTTGAAACTTTTAAGAAACTAAGGGAAAATGTGACATATCGCAAGCATGATGGCAAAATTCACACACAATAGGTTATATACGGCTCTTGCAAACCATGATGCCAAAACTGCGGGGAGAACACCCACTTGATTGAGGTGTGTGATGAATTATTTGAAGCTAGGGGGAATGTGTTCCTTGAACTCAATGCCAGGAGGGAAAGCAAACCATTCTGTAACAAGTGCGAGCTAGACACATACACTGAGGAGGTTTGCAGTGATTTTCATGTTGAAAGAGACAGACATATTTATGAGGGTAGAAACTCGAGCATGACTTGGACCCGAGAAAGCAGTGTAGATGCTCGCGGCTGAGACTAATGTCCCTGAGAATGCCGCACAGATACCTGCGGAAAGAGTTAGTATCCATGGTAATGAGGTCGAGCCTAGCAACCCTAATGCCAGGAAAAAAGTCCAGAGTTACAGAAGAGGAACATAAGTCAGTGTAAGTTATCAGCATTTGAATATGCAAACAAGGCTTTGAAACGGGCCGGAAAAATCTTGGAAAGCATAGTTCATCCTGAAGTCAGAAGAAGTAACCCGTCTAGAGCTGGCTGACCCACATCTATACCGCCAGTTAGGGGCAGGAGGAAGTAGAGGCAAGAGCAGAGCTTGTAGCACATCTAGGCCCTTGAACCGGTCAAAAAAGCATTTCCAAAGAATTGCATATGCCATTAATAGCTCAACTAGCAAAAATGGTAAAGGCGGCAGTCTGAAACCAAAAGGGACCTTCGATTCCAAATGAATACAGAATGCTTGAACGTCAAGGGTCTTGGCACCCCTTAAAAAATGAGATGGGTCGAGAACATCATCTCTGGGAACGATATGGGTCTGTGTGGGTTATTGGAAATGAAATTGAGTGACAGGGCACTGCGCATTTTTCTACAAGGTTATAAAGGATGAGGTTATGTTCATAATTTTGATTTAATGTCGCACTCTAGGATACTGATCATATGGGATTCGAAGAAATTGATGATTGAGACTATTAGCAGGATGGCCCAGTGCATTCATTTGAAGGTGCGAAGTTTGTCTTTGAACGTATAATTTTTATGTACTTATGTTTACGGACATAGTGATGGTAGACAATACGTATTGCCAATGTGGGCTGAGCTGAAGAGTTATAGGTTGGAATTAAATGCTCCTTAAGGGTCCTTGGTGATTTTAATGCAATCCTGAGCAAAAATGATCATATGGGAGATGTTACTCCAGATATGCATCAAATGAAGGAATTCCATGATGCTTGTACTTCTTGTTGATTGAGAGATGTACCTGCGATTGGAGATGATTTCACCTGGCATAATGTGGATTACACAATTCAACAGAAGCTTGATCGTGTACTGCTCAACCATATATAGGATGGGGATGCAGGCCGCACCACCTTTCTTCATGGTTCAACTTTGTCGGATCATTTACCTTTTGTGGTATCTATGGCGTAGGAAATTGAAGCAACTAGGAGGGCTTTCAAGTTTCAAAATATGTGGATAGCTTATCCTAATTGAAAGTAGGTAGCACGGGATTATTGGACTCTGCATGCCTAGAACAAATGGAGGGCTTGGGATTTGGGACTTCAAAGTATGGAACATGGTAGTCATAGCGCAGCAGTTATGAGACATCCACACAAATAAATATTTGTTGTGGGTGAAGTGGGTACATTCTCACTTTTTGAATCTGGATAGTATTTGGTGTATTCACCATAGGGCTCCTAGTGGTTGTATTTTTTATACGTACTCCCTTTACTTCACTAATCTCTGTGAACTTAGAAATAAACTGAAGACAATATTTGGTGAGAGCATTAACTTACTAAAGGAGACTATGGCAGTATGGGCAGGCTAAGGGAAATTCACAGCACTAGCCTATAAGCACCTACATCAAGCTATCCATCCACACTTATATAATATACCGACCCTGCCAAGGAAGAGATTTTACAAGACATTGTGGCGAGGTTTCATACCACCCAAGTTCTCTTTCATGACATGGCTTGCATCCCAAGTCAGACTTCACACTAAGTTAAATACCATGGTGGTGAGGAGGAACCTATGGATTATATTTGCTTCTTATATCACTTTGAGGTTGAGACAAATGGTCATTTATTTTTTCAGTGTGAGTTTGTCCAAGTTATATGGGACAAGGTAAGAGCCTAGATCAGTTTGAGGAGATGTATGAAATCCATTGTAAGTTTTGAGAAATGGATTAGGAGGCATGTGCGAGTTTCAAAACTAAAGAGAACGTTGGGTCCACAAGCTTTGGTAGCCTCAATTTATTACATCTAGAGCGAGAGGAACAAGGTCGTTCAGGAAGGGCAACAACCAAATTCAGCAAGGGCTATCAAATTAATTCAGAGGGATTGATACATGGTTCTTAACCAGCTATTCCCAAATGAGTTGTTGTTTTGATTTGCATGACTCGATGACCTAGTTCTTAAATACATCACACACGGCCAGTCTTCAGGATTTGCAGAGAAAGGCCAGTTTCTTGGCCGATTGGCTTTTGGGTGGATGTACATGTTTTCTTTGGTTTTATATGCACATTCAGAGGTTGGAAATAATTGTGCACTATGGTCGGTGAGTGAGGGAAAGAAGCCTTCCTTTATTTGATTGCATGGTCATAGGATTTGGGACAATTACTTTAATTTATCATGGCACCCGGCTTGGAAGCTGTTAGACTTTAGCATGGGAAAGACTAATGGACAGCTCTTACTTATTATTTGACAGATATCCCCTTCAGTATTGGGATGTGGGTTAGTAGATTAGCGAAAGCAAAATCCATTAACCCATTGCTAGTTGTTACTTGGATTTGACAATCTAAAAGTCATTAGAATTTGGTATAAATAAAGTCTAATGGCCAGTTCTTACTTAAGATTTGACGGACCCTCCTTGGCTTAAGTCATGGGCTAGTCGACTAGCGAAAGCAAAATCTATTAACCCATTGCTAGTTGTTACTTGGATTTGACAGTTGCGCGATTTTCCAATGCTACACTGTATAGTGTAGAATGGAATTGGACTATCCATTTTCCTAAACTGGGAAGGATGGTTACAAAATTGTTAAGCGGGGTGTGTGCAGTAGAAGTTGCACCTGGTCTCTTCATCATCAAGAGGTCTATCTATGAGACACCTGGGAGTACTATCGACTTCGGTCAAAATTGCTCTCGATATCACAAATAAAACCTCAGTTTCCATCAAGAGATCGTTATTGAAGGCCAATAATACCCTTTATATCTTCATCTTATGGGTGTATATGGTAGAATCTTTTTGTCAACTCTACTTGGAGTCTACACATACCTTCACAGAAGGCCAAAGATTACAACAGCTACACCATAGTTAGCCTTTCCAGTTTGAAGAAGGCCAAGTTCATCATCTCAATTTTGAAGGCCGGCGGTTATTATTTGCTTTGCTATAATCCCCGGGAACTCCCTCGGTCTATGGCACCATGTTGGTTCTACCATTTTCTTAACATCTAACCTCCTCCGCTCATAACTAGAAGTACGCTTTCACTACCACATCTAGCCCTCCGTAACAGGGTTAATAAGCTCGTATTGTTCACGATCACAGATTAAACCCGTAGTAGCATGGATCAATGGGAGCTCCACCGTGAATACTCATCTGAAGCCCATCCTGTGCCACTTAGGACATTAGTACCTCATGATAACAGAAGGTTGTAACAACACTTAGTTACCAAAAACTAGGAATATGCCCTTCTAGTATTAACTTACGACCCCAAAAGGGTCAATAAGATCACCCGACCCCATCGTTGTGTGACCCCGTGTATCGTCTACAAGCTAATCCAATTAATAGAATATCTTATTACCATTATGGTAGCTCACATGGCTACAATATATTACCACCCTAGTACTCGCGGGGCTATAAGCATTAATAGTAATGTAACACTCCCTAGTCATTTCTCTAACCTAGCACTAAATCATGCAAAAATCAAACTAGGTGTACATCCCAATCACATTCATTGCAATAATTATTGCAAGAAGCATAAGAAAAAATTATGCATGATATTTATAGTAAATTAAATAGACAATAATCTTGAAGTCTCACAAACGTAAAGTTAATACATGCTTAAAAATATCTCCAAGTCATAAATTTAAGCTACTAAAATAAAACCCATAGAATTCAATGGATTAAATGCCATGGAAAAGAGTATTCAATGAAGAAATAGAGGAAAAATTAATTTCTAGATTTATATAGGGTATGTTTGGCAGAGTTGTGCTTATAAGAAAAGCTAGTTTATTTTGAAAGCAAGGGGGAACAACTTCTGCTTTCCCCCCAAAAATAACTTCTACTTTCAAAATAAGTTGTTTTTCAGCACTTTACCAAATGCTAAAATGTGCTTTTCTTATAGGCAATACAACATATAATCCCTTCTAAACAAAGCCATAGTCGCCTCTCTATTAAATCCTAAGGATAAAACCACTTTACATAGAGGGAAGAGAGAGAAAAACCCAAAAGCTAGATGGTCAAACCCTGGTCAGCAGGGTAGCATGGGTCATGTGGTACGGTCTATGCGGATCTGTACGGATCATAAAATGGATTGGTCATGGCATGCTTCTGAGTGGTATAGGTTGGGCCATTCTGCACGAGTCGTACCTTGGAGCTCGTTTCTTCACCTTCTACTTGTAAGGGCCGTGCAGATCTGCATGGCCAGTATCCTAGAGCTCATTCATGTATTCCTTCCTGAGTAACGGTTGTGCCATTCTGCACAGCTCGTATCCTTGCTTAGCTCTTGGTTGCTTCTGATGGCACGACCCATGTCATACTGCACGGTCCGTAAGCTTTTCTGGACATTTTGCCTTCCTTCTTCCGCACTCTTCTATCTTCTACCATTTAGCTCAATGACCTTCATCCTTCTACCAATCTCACGATTGGACTTAAATCCACTACCATCCTTGCGGATGGCCTTCTCTCATGAGTGATCTACAATTTAATGTTCACAAAAGAGGATCAAGTTACTCAGGGAAAAATCCCATTAGATTATAATTGGCTCACAAAATAAGGAAGTTAAACAAGAAAACAAAAAAAAGTTGTTTTAACTCCTTATTGTGCAAAACCTATCTAAATCTAACTATACATTTCACGTCTCATCACTATCTTATCCACGTGAAACCCATTGTATTCATTTCACCTATATCTCCAAAAGCATCTAAATTTTGCTTTAAAAAATAATTTTATAATTATTTACATGAAAATATAATAGGTAGGATATATGCATTATGGATGAATAATAGTTTATTATATATTATATTAGTTTGTATATGGCAGGTCTAGTGGGACGGGACGAGGATTGGGCAGGTGTGAACAAATATCCACGTCCGACCCTAGCGGGTATTTTTTTATATCTATAACCGCCCCCACCCCTACGAAAATTACCTCCATACTCACACCATTGGGGCGGATGCGGGGTGGACCTCCACCGAAATCCGCCCCACTGTCATCCCCAGCCCCTATAAGGTGACTTCTACCGATGGTTTCAAGTAATTCTTGACCATTTTGGATGACTTCAGTAGATCAACCTGGACAATTCTGCTTAAAACAAAAGAAAATGTTGATGATTCATTACACAACTTCTTCATGATGGTTAAAACACGGTTTAATGGCTTGATTGAAACCATAAGGATTGATAATGGGACAGAAATTATGATTTAAGAATTCATTGTTCTCTTCAATAGGTTAGGCATTATACATCATAAAAGTTGTGTGTGTGTCCCTCGGCAAAATGGAGTTTTTGAGAGGAAGCACAAGCATTTATTATAGAGGATTTTATGTTCAAGTCTTTCTTACCTAAGTATTTCTGGGTTGATGTCATTCTAGCATGAACATAAACAATCATTAAACTACCTACATCAGTGCTAGGATGGCAATTACCATATGAGATATTGTTTAAAAAGCTAGGATGCTAATCACCATATGAGATATTGTTTAAAAGGAAACCATATTTAACATGCTTGAAGGTTTTTGAGTGTCTTGCGTTTGCCTCTAACTTGTCTCTACATAGAGATACGTTTTCCCCTAGAGTTTTTCCTTATGCATTCCTTGGTTATTAAGCCAGTCAAAAGGGTTTTAAACTAGAGTTTGTCTCTTGAAATACGATTTTTCCATAATCTATTGAAAGACTAAGGACTCAAGTGTCATTTTAAGACAAAAGGCTGAAAATCCGCGAGTCCAAAGCAATTGAAATCCCGGTTAAATTTGGGTTACAAACTATTTGGGTAAACTCACGCTCCTATTTAAAGTAAAACCACAGTTTTCTTTCCTTTTCCCCAAACCTTCCATTAGCTCAAATTTCATTGCTTTATAATTTCAAATCTAGGTTTCAACCTAAAGTTATAACATTTTATACTAAACGGTTTTATAAGATATTTAGAATTTCCAAATCAGAGAAGAAGAACCGCAAAAAAAAAGTTAACTGAAAACACAAATAAGTAACATGTAACATTTATGTTTTACTCTAAATATATATTGTTTTAACCAAAACTCAAATGTTTCACTTGCAATTACTCCAGAGTATAAACCCCTGAATTTTTATTATTCCAATTAAACCCAGTCTTTCTATATGCATTTGGAAAGATGGTCTTTTCCAACACTTTAAACTATATGATATAATAAACTATAGAACTATTGTGTCTAGAGATGTTTCCTTTCATGAAAGAATATTTCCTTACAAGATAATTTTGATAAATTGTTGCCTATTCTCCCATAAGATTGATTCACTATCCCTTTAGCAGTCATACCTATTTCATATCATTCTGATCACAGTTATACTACTTACAAACACTTATTATATTGATCACATTCATTCATCCACTCACACTATTCCTACTGATGTTCCTGATTCTGAGCATAACCAATATGACTCATTTCTTGAACCTGAACATTCTTCGGATACTGAATCTCATTCTGATAGACCCGAGCAGTGGCGGAACCAATGGTACGCGAGATAGGACTCCAGCCCTACCTCGATCGCCGATCGGAAGTAGCAGGAATCGAACCCTGATCAACTAGAACTGGAAGCTCGGAGAAGAAGGCCGCTTCGTGGCCTTCTCTTTTTTTGCCACTGAAGTAGTAAAACGACGTCGTTTTCACATTGATGAAACGACGTTGTTTCATTTGTAGTAAGTAAAAAAAATGAGCAGAGCATTCGAGTTTCATTCCTTGAGAGTTTGAAAATCTGATCAAGATCATCATCATCACACATGCAGGGAACCCAGACCTGAATAAGAGGTAGCTGGTGGGCTTCCCTCACAGCCTTGAGGGCATTTACAATGTCAACCCATGGACAAATCATGTCTCTACGAATCTGGAATGAAATTGGAAATGAAACGACGAGGAGAGCAGAGCATCTCCCGACTCCCACCACCGCCAGGTCCGCCACCATGCCGCCTCCTGCCACCGGAAGCTTCTATCATCCCACCGCCTCCTGACAGCCTCCCCTAGAAATTTTTTCTGGTTCCGCCACTGGACCCGAGTATCCATCATGTTCCAGTTCTCCTCTCATGTTGTGCATCTCCTCAATCATCTTTTAGTCCTCCATCTACTCCAATTCTAAGACAAGGAAATAGACATAAAACCAAGCCATTATGGCTAAAAGATTTTGTTTCCAATTCAGTGCATGCCATCTTCTATACACCATCCTTTTGTGTTGCACATGTTAAACTTCTTGCTACCATTGCACAGGTTCTAGAAACATCATCTTACAAAGAGGCTCAACTTTATCATGAGTGCATCACTGCTATGAACGAAGAACTTAAGGCTTTTGAAGATAATCAAGCCTGGGAAATGGTTTCTCCACCTCTTGGCAAAAGGGAAATATGATGGAAATGGGTTTACAAAATAATGTGTAACTCTGATGGTTCAGTTAACAGGTATAAAATCAAGGTTTGTCGCTAAAGGTTATGGCCAAACTGAAGGAGAGGATATCTTTGAAAGCTTTTCACCTGTGGCAAAAACAATATAGTAAGATTGTTTCCTTCCTTAGCTTTTGCTCAGAACTTTTTTTTAACTGAAAACACCCAAAGGTGGGGGTTGATTTATTGGTACCCCAAGCCAAAAACTATAACGAGCCAGAGTCATCATAGTAGTTAATACAAAAGGCAACATGATTGCCTCCCAAAAGAATGATCAGATACTAATATCTATGAGTTTATATATGTGCATAATCTAGAGGAAAAGGTAGTTGTGATTCCAAATTAACGAATCTCCACACCCAGTGTTAATTCATTACTTTGGCCAGGCAACTACCAGTCAGTCAAATTAGTAAGTGAAACTGATAAACGGAATAAGCTAGTAAGACTGCCATTGCTGGTTGCAGCCTATGGTGATGAAGCCGGAGGAGTATGTAGTTAAATGTCATGTGTCCAGCCGGAATTGACCAAGCTTGATGAAGACCATGGTAGATTATCATCAAGAACTGAAGAGAAATTGAGCAACTGGTGCAGAAGTGAAGAAAATGGGGCCTGGGAATGCAGAAGTAGTGAACCCGCAGTGTGGACAGCAGATGTGAATGTGAGCTCCCCTCTGGAAGTGAAACACCATAGCCATCGAGGGGAAGCATAGAGTGCTAGAGCATAATGTGATCCATATCCTGAGGTAGAAGAATGAAAGATCAGCAGTATCAACCTTCTTTTGAGACTTGCCTATGGATTCTAATATAAGGTGTATGCATGCTATCCATATGAATTAGCCCTTTAATGTGAACCGGAATGTTATTCAAATGTAGTGAAGAGTCCATCTAGGATGTTGAGTAGTGTTTAACTATAGCATCAGCCACTGAATTACATTCTCTGTATGTGTGCTTAGGAGAACAGTGGGATAGAAATGTATGAACATGGAACACCAATGGATACAGAGACCATTTGGAACAAGATGGATCATTGATCATATGAACTGCCTGTAAAGAGTATGATTCAATAATGAGATTTGAATATCTGGGGATACAGTTTTGACATGCCAAAAGGACTGCCTTTATCTCAGCTTCCAGTGGAGAAATGGCTGCTATGGACTCTTACTTAATAAGGAGTGGTAAACCCTGATTATCACGAGCAATTAAACCAATAGAAACGGATGTAGTAGACCATGAGGCATCCACATTAACCTTAATGACATTTGGACCTGGAAATTCCTAATATACAGTGGAGATGGTTGGCTTCGGTGGTGGTCTGGGGAGGGATATCAGAGAATGGCTAGTATATTGGGGAGGCGGGGATAGGCTAAAATGGATAGATTAAGAGTATCTATAACTTCCTTGGTTATATGGGTAAAAGAAAAGGGTTTGTCATCAAGAAAATAGGAATTTCTAGCCTTCCATAATGGAGGCAACAGTCGACATATTATTTTCTGAGGCCCAGAAAGGTCACTACAATTCCAAAAGATGAAAAAAGTATCCACAACATTATAGACATTTTGCAAATTGAAATTGACTAAAAGAGCACTCTGAATCCAAACAGATTTAGCAAGATGGCAGTTAATGAAGAAATGTTCCAGGGTATCAGTGTGATAGCACATAGGACATTTTGAAGCCAAGCTGAAACCACATTTAATAAGGATATCATCAAAAGGTAAGAATGAGCTTAGTAATTGGGAAATTACCTGGGATATATGTTAGGGTTTTATAGGCTGACTTGAAAGAGAATCTGTCAGTCTCTTCAGGTTTCCAAATCATCTTGTCCTCCCTATCATGTACAATTTCTACACCCTGCAAAAAAAGACAAGTATCATTTTCCAGGAAAGGAGCAATCTTAGGTAAAATTGATCCTTTATTATTTACAAAATCAGCAACTGAAAATGGCCAAAACATTGAAGTGATGTGGGATGGGATCCAGTTGATCAACAGACCATTTGGGCACCAGTTAGCAGCCCAAAAATCACATTTACCTTGGCCATGGATAATCAGTGTATTCTGTTCTGCAATATGGTTTATCTCACAAATTCTCTTCCATGTTTTAGAGTTTTTGTAGGACTGGGGAAAGGACCACAGTAATTTGGCCCACAAGGTGTTCCCTAATTGGCTTTTCCACCATAATTTAAGTGAACAAGCATCAATAATTGACTTAATAGATCTAAAACCCAAACCATAATGAGATTTAGGGATAGCAATATCAGTCCACTTTTTCCAGACCTTATTCTTTCTTTCATCAGTTTCCCCCCAAAAGAATCTAGCCATTCTTTTTTCTATGGATTTAATAATAAATGATGGAGGTTTACAAACAGTCCAAATATGATGAGGGAGAGAGTCATGATTGGATCAATGTCATTTTCCCTCCTGCACTTAACCATCTATTCTTCCAGTTTTTGAATCTCTTGTCCATAGTTTTAAGAAAAGGATAGAAATATCTAGATAGGGTTCTTCCTTTGAAAATAGGACAAACTAGGTACTTAAATGGGAGAGTACATGTCTTCATCCCTAGGATAGACCTAATCTGAACTTTCTTAGTGACTGTAGCTCTCTTGCTAATGTAAAACTCAGACTTTTCATAACTGATTTTCTAGCATGATGTTAACTCAAATATCTGCAGGAATGCTTTAATCTTAATAAAACCAGATTTTGAAGCTTGCATAAAAATTATGGTATCATCTGCATAGCTTAAGTGGGTGACTGGTAGAATATTAGAGGGAAGAGAAAACTATTGCAAACTGTTATTGTGAAAAATGAAAGAAAGGCTCCTGGAGAAGGATTCAGTAAAGATATTAAACAGGAAAGGAGAGAGGGGATCACCTTGTTTGATTCCTCTAGTTGATTTGAAAAAACCAACAGGATTACCATTGATGAGCACAAAGAAGTAAGCCTGGGACAGGTTATTCATGACCCGCCTTAAGAAATTGACCTGAGAAACTAAATTTATAAAGAATACTGTGCAAGAAACCCCAGCTAACTGTATCAAAAGCCTTTTTCAGGTCTAGTTTGAGCATACAATTGGGAACCCTATTTTTTGTCTAAGAACCTAACCATCTCTTGAAGATATAGGATATTGTCTGAGATATCTCTATTCTTCATGAAAGCAGTTTGGTTATGAGAAATTAGTTTGTCCATATTGAGTTTCAATCATTCCATAAGAACCTTAGAGCAAATTTTGTTAGAAACATTAGAAAGGCTAATAGGTCTGAAATCATCAAAGGAGGATGGGGTAGGTTTTTTAGGAATAAGAGTTATCCAAGTGCTAGAGATACCTCTTGGTATGTTAGATCCTGAAAGAAAATCATTTACTGCAGATAAGAGGTCATCTTTTATGAATTCCCAGCATTTGATGTAAAATTTACTAGAGAAGCCATCAGGCCCTGGGCTACTATTTCTATTCAGCCCCATGACCACTAATTTGAGTTCAGTTTCTGTTACAGGCCTAGATAAACTAGCGTTATCTTGCTCAGTGATGATGGAAGGAATCTGGCTAAGGAAGCATGGATAGTAGATGGAATCCACAGAGTTCCTAGATTCAGTTAGCAGGTCTGAGAAGTATTTGACAGCTTCAATCTGAATGTCTGTAAAATTGTCCAGCCATTGACCAGACGAATTTTTGATTTTTGATATATTCAATCTACAATTTTTCTCCTGAACAGATTTATGAAAAAATTGGGTATTATTATCCTCACACTTAAACCAATTCAATCTTGACTTATGTTTCCAGAATTTTTCTTTCTCTTTTAAAGTTCTGAGAAGAAGTGCCCTTTTTTCATTAAGAATGATAAGTTCAGTTTCTGAATGGGATAAATCATAGATTACTTCCTGTCTTCTGAGATTATCCTCAGACATCATTACATTAGAGTCAATATTACCAAAGCTCTCTTTTGCTCAGAACTTGTTTCTTCATCTAGTTATAGTTAATAATGCATTTTTACATGGCTTCATTGATGAATAATTATGTATTTTACCCCCTGCTGGTTATCACAATGGCCAAAAGGGAACGGTTTGCAGGCTACAAAAGTCTCTCCATGGGTTAACGCATGCCTCTAGAAAATGGAATCATGAGTTTAAAAAGCACTTAAAGAGTCTTGGATTTACCAATCCTATAATGACACATGCTTAGTTCTCAGATTCACTTGACCTATCACATTAGCTCTTCTTGTCTATGTAGATGACATTCTAATTCCAGGGAACAAAGGTTGATAGTCTAACCATTAAAGACTCCCTACAAGAGGTTTTCACCATCAAGGACCTTGGTCCTGCTAAGTATTTTTTGAGGTGGCACGATCCAACAATGACATGTATCTTACTCGGAACAAATACATTTCCACTTTGACCTTTGATCTGCACCTAGACAATGTTAAGGTTGTTGCTTCTCCTTTACCCGTTGCTTGGGTTTGCACTGATAAAACTTCACCACTAATGCTTGATCTTAGATGGATGTTATATATGAGCTTGACCAGGCCAGACATCACATTTGGAGTGCACCAATCAAGCCAATTTATTCACCAAGCAAGTGAGCATCACTGGCTTGGTGTCCTGCACATTGTCAAATATCTCAAGCATCAGCATTCCTTTGGTCTGTTTTATCCATCACAAACTGATCCAAGTCTTTGCAGTTATTGTGATGCTAACTGGGGAACTAGAAAAGAGACAATAAGATCAGTCACTGGCTTCTTCATCTTCCTAGGATCTTTCTAGATCTCATGGAAGTAAAAAAAAACAATCTGCAATATCCGAGTCCTGTGCAGAATCCTAATATAGAAGTATTTCCATGACTCTTTGTGAGATCATTTGGCTTAGTTATCTTCTCAAACATTTCAAAATTCAACTTCTTCTTCCCATCCCAGCTCATTGTGATAACACCGCAACAATTCACATAATTGAGAATCCTGTTTTTCATGAATAGATTAAGGATATAGGAATCAACTTCCACCTGGTGCGAGATGCCAATAAATATGGGTTCATTTCTTTGCTTCATGTTCATACTCAGTCTCAACTTGTTGATGTATTTACTAAACTCTTATCCTTAAGTAGGTTTCTGCCCATTTTGCTGAAGTTGGGCTTTTTGATTTTCACAATAGTCTCATCTTGATAGGGGGTGATGGAATTATGCCCAGATTAGATTGAACATCCTCTAAGTTGATCAACCTCCTGCTCTCAGCCAGTTCACTCTACTGATGATCAAAATAGAGAGTAGCAGTTATTCAGATCCAACATAGCTCCTAGATTAGCTCTAGCTAGTTAAAAAGTTAGCCCAGTTAGTTAGTTTAGTCAATTAGCTCATTGGTTAGATATGCAGTAGTTCCAATAAAATGCCTCAACACAAATTCAATAAAAAAAAACCCCTTTGTACATTCATATCAGCAAGTTAATCACATACTATAAAATTATCTCCAAATATCACCTCTACTAGATATTTTTCCTTTTCTATTTTTCTTCCCAACTCAATAAACCACTAACTTGTTCAAATATAAGACATGTTGCTAATCATTCAAAAGCTTTAACTAAATTTCACATAGAAGCCAACTAGGTAAAAGGCATTAGAAAATTATCGTGAATAGAGTAATAGGTATGAAAAAGTATGTTAGGATCCGAACTAATATTCATGTGAAGAAGTCAAGCTAAAAAGAGTGAGTATCCGATAATAAGATCACAAGAACTTTCCTTTCCTCTGTCACATAAATCTACATTGAGTAGTGGGTTATGCACAAGTGGTCATCCCAACAACCCACAAAATGGAAGATGATAGATGATAGATGAGATTTTAGATTACTGATAGTAGATATTAAATTTGAGTTAACAAATATACAAAATTCAAATTTGAAATGGATCCTTAGGTAGGATAATCAGATAGCTGGCACACTTTCTTAAAATAAGTCCTTTGGACTTTGATATAGGAGTCGAGCAAGAAATCTAGAAAGAAATTGATCGTCACAAAGGTTTGCTAGTTTCAGCACAGACTTGTCATTGGGTGTCAGAATAACTAATATGATACCTTTCGGAAAGGGAAACAGCCCACCAAATCAACTCACTATTTTGTTGTGAGCTATGGGTTTTTCTGCAATCCAGGATTGTTTAAGGTCTCAAACCTGCATTTTATTTTTTCTCTTTTTTGTTCTATAATTTCCTTATTTTGATTTTGGACATATTTACAGTATTTAAAGATATATTGTTGGTCAAATATAATCAGCCATTGATTCAATAATATTCCGGAGATTTTATCTTACTTCCTAGCGGATTCTAGAATTTGTTCTTAATTTAGACGCTTACCAACTCATATTATTACTCAAATTTGCACTCTCTAAGCCTTACATTTTTCGACTACGCCAGGTGGTATCAGAGCATGCTTTATCTTGTTCATTTTCTCTTGATTCAAGATAAGAGATAACCAACAGCCAAGACAAATAAAGAAGGGGTGATCGCGGATTTTACCGCTGCCCTTACTACTTTGACAACACATGTGAACCAGATGGTTGCTTTGATATTGCAGGTGAATAACCTGAGCAGTGGTAAGCAACCATACAGTAGAGTGTGGTGGACCAGAAATCCTCAAGGAAAAACCACAATGTTATCTCGGATTTTGAATTTGAAGAAGAAGTGGTGGGCGAAGAAGAAGTCAACGCAATTATAGGTAATCAACATGGTAATATTGATTATCATGTAAAGGCTGACATTCCCTTGTTCTATAGAACCATGGGAGTGTAGGGTTTTTTGAATTGGAAGATTGATGTTGACATGTTTCCGACGTCATGGATATCCTTGGTAACAAGAAAGTTAAGATGGTAGTGATCGATTTTTCTAGAGGCGGAGACAAAGAAAATGGCCAGTCAGATCGTGGAGGCGTATGAAACAGTTGATCCTTGATCGTTTTCTACAAGTAAATTACAAGCAGATTTTGTACACGATGTACATTGAGTGTGCCCAAGGAAGGAGAACCGTGGCAGAGTACATGGCTAAGTTTCTACATTATTCTGAACATAATTTATGTGGTTGGTTCATTCTAACTAATGGCCTTGTCCCAATGTTCATGCCAAGCGGCACTTGTAAACCCCCATCCTAACGAATTCAATTTGTAAGTAATAGTTAAGTTTAAATCAGAATGATCTGGTTTTATTTTTCTTCGAATACACCTAGAAATATTTTTTAAAATTTAAACAATACAAAATTTTAAGAATAATGGTAAATGTTAAATTTATTTTATTATTCATCCTTAGTACATTAGTTAAAGTTTTGTCTTCTAGAAATGCTAAGAAAACTAAAGAAAACATATGCCGAGTTTTTTATAGGCCAAAATTGAGAGAAATGCAATAAGTTAAATTCGCATATGAAAACATTTAACATCTAATCAAATAAGATATACTTCCTCTATCCCACAATAAACTTTCTAATTGCTTTTGGCTCAATCTTTTATGTAAGCTGATGTGGCCAAGATGAGACGTGATTTTCATATTTTCTGAGTGTAGCTTTTTTTGTTGGTGGTTAGTTAGATTGTTAGGTGTTTTACAAAAGAGGGTTTTAGAATCACCTTGCGTGACTATTTTCCCTAATTTCCCTAGTTCGTAAGCATTTGATGTCTAACGCGCTCTACCTCTATGATTTGGTTGATTCCTATGTGTTTTGTGAGCTTATTGGAGACTGATAATTGGAGAAGTTCATTCCCAAGGACGATAGAATAATGGAGAAGGTCATTCACAAGAATGGTTGAAGAAGGAAGACCACTTACAAAGTGGTAGAAGATAAATTAAAAAAGGAATGAAGAGAATGCAAAAGTAATGGATAAAACACTTTGGATCAGTTTTTGATAGTGATATGATAATAGTTAATGTCTACGAATAGCATCATAGGATTCTTCTTTGCGAGTAGTATAAAAATGACTACAAGAACTCCCAAAATAGTTCAACGGTTCACCCAAGGGAAGCAAAACAAAAAGAGCTGAGAGTTGGACTACACTCTGTTGCGAGGCGTGAGAATTATCCATGGATAGTGACAAACTCTTCACCACTTGATAATTTAATCATTTTCCGCTCTACTTGTACTATAAAAGTAACTTTTGGCCACTTATTTCATACCTTATCTCTTGGCCAATTTCTCCTCTCCAAGAACCCTAGTTTACTCTCTCTTTTCATCTTTTCTCTCTTTCATTTTGTATGAATTTGTTTATGGATAATAGTATCATTTTTAGTAGCTAAACTCTTCACTTGGGAGCAATTGATTGAGGCTTCCAAGCCCATGTAATGAGACTCCTTTATTGGCTATTTATGATTCTTGATTATTATGCATATGTTATGTTATAAATGTGGTAGATAGCTATATTGATGAGATTGGATGTTTGACAATATGAAATTTTTGTATGATGACATGTTAGGAATTAAGGAATGTGCACAATTTCTTCTCTTTTTGGCATGAAATCCAAGAACATGGAATTAGAACTTCTAGTTGTGTTGATGATGTTAATATTGCTAGATGAATGTAATAAGGTTGATCTTTTTCATGTTTATCATAAGGTAGCACTAAATGGGAAAGTCTTGAATGTTTAACTTTCTTGATTAACCCTAGAAAATGCATTAGTTGGTTAAATTCCTAGACATTTGGTATAATTTGTGTAGGTGTTATCAAGCTTATTGGTTCTTTGTGCATGATGCCATTGATGAAATATCTTTAGCCTTGATCGCCTAGAGTGATCGTTAATGAGGTTTATAAATAGTCGTTAACTTCTTTTGTAGATTACACTTATGAAAAATGGAATGTTTATCTTCAAAATGGAAGGTGAAGCATTCACAATAGGTAATCAAGGTGAATAAATAGATGATTGTTTCTATGATCTATAAGAGGCTTGGAAGTGGAAATCAATTACGCCCAAGGTTTTGTAACTTGTGTTTAATCCTCTTTTCTCAGTTTATTTCATGATTAGCATACTTGCATTTATTTGCTAGTTACTTTGTCTTTAAATACATAACTTAGAAAACCCAAACCAACCCCCCCCCCCCCCCTTTATTGTTTTTATATCTGTATATGTGTATGCTTATATCCATCCTTATATGTATGAACCCTTAAGAAAACCTATCTTCTTCGTGGACAATCCCTCTTACCACTATCTACTAAGTTGTATTTAGGACTTAAATGGAGTTATAAATTTTATATTAGAGGGATACGGCGACGACCTCCCAAATCTTGATGCCGCTATTGGGGAAGAGGTGTACTTTTCTCGAGTGTTTAAGCATAATTGTGTAAATGTTTGTTATTTTACTGTTATTTGTTTTTTTGTGTTTGGAGACGTGTTGCCTTTGTTCTTAGTTTATGGTACGTACTCGTTCCAAGAACCGAGAACCTTTGCACTACGACCCGAATTCTTAGTTCTTCTTTTGTTTTTGTTTGCTTTTGTTCGGAGTAGGTATTTCTTGAATCCTTGGTGAATTTTTACCGAGAATCCTTGCATTATGATTCCGAATTTTCAAAGAAAAAAAAGATAAAAGAAAAAATGGAAGATCTCATCTTGAGGGAAATCATGATGAGAAGAGAGGCTCAACAAACAAGGTTTTTTAGAATTGTCATTCCGATCATCCTACCGATTCTTGCTATTGGTTGAGAGAGGAGAACTACAAGGAGGAAAGAATGGTTGGCTTCCAAAACCAAGGGTATCATGAGGAGTGCTATGAAAATGTTGGAGTTGTTGGTTTTCAAGATCAATGAGCTCAAAATGGTATATGTACTACGATTCTTAAATCCATGGTGGAGTGGTAATCTGGATTCGTGGTATGAAAATGCATTGGGAAACTAGCAATACGAGTGATATGATTGGCGTCACCACCTTGTACCATTCCCCAAGACCAAACTCAGGGAGAAGGTTCCAACTTGACACGTGTGGAGATCGTGCGTACAATAGCAAACTTGACCAGCTTGGCCAAGACTAATGAGGAAGCGGAACTAGAATCTCCTCAAAACTCAGGGTGTTGGAGGGGCCATATGAGCGATATGATGGAATTGATGATCTAAATGGAAGCTCGATATTCCAAAGATACACCATCCTAAGTTGAATTCAAAGATATGGTGAGTGAGGTCACCTTGAGAAATCAATCTGAGTTCCAAGGGGATGAGGAGTTGGTTGTGAAAGACAAAGAAGTTGAGGAATAAGTTGGGCTAGAGTAATCGCATGTAAGCGCTTCTCTTTGCTATATGTGGAGGAGGTGAGATGATAAGGAGGGGGAAAACCGAAGGTATGACAAACCGCAAGAGTTCCCAGGGAATTAACATCTCCACATTGTGTGATATAGCAAATAGATAGAAATATAGTTCTTGTAATTAAATAGAAAACTAGGATCATATCTTGTATGTTAATCATGTGATGAAAATACCCCCAAGGATCATTATCATTATCTTTATCCCACTATCTACTCTATAGTAGTTAGGAGTGAGTACGGGAGCTACACTATAAATCTCATCTTTGTTTACAACCTTGCGGGTTTCTAACAGTGCCTGTGGGGTCCCACCAATTTCTATAACATTTTAAGCAGGAGGGATGTCGATTTCATGAATATACAGGAACGGAAGGAGGAAGAACAATAGTAGGCAAAGATGCAGCACCAACATAACAACGTGTTTCAAGTTCGGAGGAAAACCATCCTATCACTATTTCAAGTTCTGATATTAATGTGGATGAAGATAGCAGGTGCGTAAATCAGGTAGGTAGGAGTTCCAAAAGAATAAAAGTGTGAATAAGAAAAGAGTTAAAGGAAAATAAAAGGTCAAGGAAGACAAGAAGTTGTCACCAAAGTAGGAGATTAATAAGAGGATGACGGCTATACAATATAAGAAACTTTTCAAAGCTTA
Organism: Rubia yunnanensis; assembly: GCA_037428765.1. NCBI lineage: Eukaryota > Viridiplantae > Streptophyta > Magnoliopsida > Gentianales > Rubiaceae > Rubia > Rubia yunnanensis. The sequence continues at coordinate 83,907,234 of CM075062.1, read as the reverse complement.
GAGATCTAGGAAGAAAGATAGAGAAAGAAGTGAAACAAATGGAATAGAAGCTGAGGGCCTGAAGCAGACCTAAATTCCAAAAAGGGTTGACATAAAATAGTTGGAGAATGTGACAATCAACAGATGTAGACCCAAGAGTTGATAGGCCAAAATTGGAATCCAAAACCCACGGCCTATAGGTGGAAGACGGGAGCTAATGATGTGAGAAGCAGATCCAAACCGATTCCAATTGGAAAGAAAACTCTAATGGAAGACAATCGTCTTAAGAAGATATCAAGATCTAAGCCAGGAAGAGTGAACACAAATGAGGATCATATACAACTAAAAAGGAGGTTCAGGGTTTTGTAAATATGTGCAAGTGATGGTGGAGGAATGGAGGGATAAACTAGAACACAAGAGGAAACATGTGAGAAAAGTAGTTCAAATTGCTCAGTAGGTACAAAAAGAAGAAGAGAAGTTGAAACCGCTGAGGCTTTCGAGGGTTGACCCAAGTTAGCCCTCAAACCAGAAACAGGGAAACTGTATGGAATTATAAGGAAATAATAATTCCCATAAAATGAAGATGATCAACCAGCTGAGGAGACAAACGGAGAACAAATATGGTCGGTTTATTTGAGACGAAAATGAAAGATGACTTGGGAGGGAGATCAGGACGTCTTGCAGTATTTTGGGCTTATGATTTAGACATCACAGTCTTAGCTAGTTTTTTTTAATTATACAATCTTTTCAGTTTCTAGCACTAGTAGTAGTCTATGGTGCTTTGATTTTGTGTATGGTCCCCCAAATGAAGAGGACCGACTTGGTTCTTGGAACACTTTAGCAAACTTTCCCTATTTTCAAGAGATTCCTTTAGTTATCTTAGGTGACTTTAACCAGGTTTAATACGACAAGAAAAAAGAGGATGGCTACAAGTGAATGAAGAGAAAACAAGGAGTGTGAGGAATATAATCCTTAAACTCTAGCTAAACAAATTGAATAATGAAGGCCTGTGATATAATCGGTCGCATAAGAGGAAACAATCGGAAACAATTTTTGAGATATTAGATAGGTATCTTATGAATCCGAGATGGGTAAGGATCTTTCTTGAAGCTTAGATCACTAATCATCCTATCATCCACTCAGATTATAGCCATATGATCTTCCAGTTATACCCGGTGAATTACACACACTAGCAAGGTTAGAAGATATGAAGCTTTTTGGGCTAAAACATATGTATCATATCAAATGATTAGAATGGTTTGGGAGGCAGTCGATCCTCGGGAGGAGTCACGAGCACTAATTCCAAACATAGAGATCATTGACAACAAATTGGAAATCACACTAAAGCATCTATGCAATTGGAGAAATATTAGCTCAGGATTATTGGAGAAGAAGATCATATCATTAACATGACAGCTGTAGAAACTTCAAAGAGAGGAACTATACAAAAATGCAAGGAGGATACAAGAGACACAACTTGCAATTCATGATCTAGAGCAAAAAGTTAATGAATTTTGGCGACATCGCTCAAAGATCAATTGGATGAATTTTGGAGAAGCAAATACTGTTGGACATATATTGATTATATCATACGGAAAATCAAATAACAAAATTGAACGAGCAATTAATATATGCAAGAATAATAATTTTTTATTAATTATTCAAGCATACAATCGAAAAGCTTAAATTACAAATAATCAAAGCATAAATCATGTTTTAAGTAATTACAAATTGATGGAGTCACGAGTAACACTCGCTGCCCTTGAAACGAATGAGTCCCGTCGTGGACATCGTTCCCTAGGATAAAACCATCGAAGGTAACAATTAACACGTAAGAGTTACCTCGGATTCACGCAAGGCCCGAAGGACTATCACCTCGACAGAGCACCAAATGGAAACTTCGAGAAAGACAGACAGAAGACTCAAGTTTAGACTATGGAGGGACTTGAGAAATTGTGTGAATTTTCTGACTGACTTAGAGGCTCTATTTATACTACTCTAAGAGACCCTAATCATGGAAACATGATATTCTGATTTTCTGTAATTAGAGAAGAATATTCTCCAATCACCAACTCACCAAATCCGAGACATTCCATGAATACTCGAATCATATCTGCTGGAAAAGGAAGAAATATTTGCACAAATATTCTTCATCGTATTAAACATGGTAAACCGCATATTTATTTAAGACAAGATATCTCACAAAATATGGAAGTATTTTGTTCTTATCTCTTAAGAATTACACACAAGCAATTCCATATATACTATGCAGTTGGGCTTCCAGAGACTTCCATGCGGTCCATACGCATTTTGGACAGTCCAGAGAAAAACTAATTTGGGCCAATTTCCGCCTAATTTTTTCTCTTTCAAGAGTGACATTTCAAACATCCATATCTCATTCACCCTTGATCCGTTTTGAGAGTTTAAATAGTCGATTTCATAGTACTCGCGGAGGAGAACTCAAAAATGACATCCACGGACCCAAAATCCATTTGGGTCCCACTCAAACGAAGCCCAAAATGTTGACAAATTTCAACCTTTTAACCATCATTTTCCAACAATCCCCCACATGAATATATATTGATGTAGGAATCAGAACAATCACATCAGACACGGAGTTTGACTTGGTGATAGATTCATTTCGACGGCATAGATGCTGCATAGGATAAGTAGGTGTCACCCTTTGAACTTTCCCTTGAGAGAGTACACTTAGCCCACTGGTTAGGAAGTAGACGCGATGTCCTTGAACTTCCCCTACCGCTTGTGTGAACGACAATGCACTTCCCACAGACATCTTTCCTAGCCCTTACGCTTTCCTCGGTTGTGTCCATTAATCAGGCCATGGCACACGCCTAGTTCTGTAAGGTTTCTAAAGAATTGCGTCCCAACAATTCCCTTTCGAAGCGGCCACACTTCTCGCTTACATAGGTGATTCTTGGCGTAAGAGCAGTTCCGCAAACTATTGCGCTCTTTCGAGTACTACATACTCGATGCCTTGAATCATTAAAAGCAATTTAATGCTTAACCTCCATTCACATCACTGTTTCTTCATCATAGGAATAAGACAGGAGGTATGAAACCCCCACAGTGATCGCGATGGGTCTTTGCAGTTTAGTTGTCCCTTTGAACCTAGATCTTGGGATCTCCAGTCACATAGGTTGGGTGTCCACGTACGTAACCCACCATTTATTAGACTTAGTCATATTCCTTTCGATGAGTTCTCAACTAACTCTCGATTCAATTTCTTCGTCAAGAAATCGATTGAATTCTTTCGTCAAAGAATAACAACTCTTATCACATTGACCTTACGTAGTCAACATCGATAATTCTCGTAGAGAGTAGTCGTCCAATGGTAAAGTGTCTATGTCGAGACACACCATCATTGATATGGCTTTAAGTTACAAGTTTTACGCTACACCAATACGCATAAAAGTGCTTTGGTCATCCGAGGGTATATTTTTCCCAATTTTGTCCAACACGATGGACTTAGATTCCTCTATGAATCTAGCAAGAGAGAACCATTTCTCTACACAACTCAAGCCATATCCACGAGTCTCACACACAGCTTGTTTCCAGTGATCTTTTTTAGATTACTCGTGCATCATCTTACTATCCATTGTAAGAATAGTCTAATGTGCACTTTAATAAGTACAACAGACTATCAATGACTCTTGAGTTATCTTCTTAAGAGACACCTCACCTTTACAAAAAAAAAGTAACTCATAATGTTTAGAGTCATTCCATTGAATACGACATATCTCCAAGAGACTCAATCATCGTATCAATGAGAAAACCATTAATTCAAAGACATAAATGACATGGTCATTTTTCGTGTCCCTTAGCATATCCGCCTTCATCAAACTCATTGATTTAATATCACTGGCTAAACAACAATTAGTTTGGTCACATGATGGGTCATTTAGGAGCATTGAGCTTATCATTTTGCTCCATTCAGATTTTAATATATAAATCTCCAAATAACCATTTAGGTCCATTAGATGTACTTCTAGCTTTCACAAAGCTTTGATAGCAAATACCATCACCCTTGGACTCATTCTCACGTATAGAGAACACCCATCAAGTACACAAATATACTTACTAATTGGTCAAATCTACTAGTACTCTAGTGATTTGCACTCATGGTAGATCAACCTCTCTATTGATCACCACTTTCCACAAAAATTATTTCATGGAATCTCGTTTCCTTCGTTGGTTTATCCCTGATCCTTAATGATTTCATCTATTGACTCTTAAGTCCATTTAAGATAAATCAGGATCTTTAACAGAAACTTCCACAAACTACACTTTCCATCAAGATATATTTCTAGTTTCTGCATAATATTTCTTGTAAATTTCAAGAAATTGATAGCACTTCAACATTGTGCATATCTAGTAAAGATACTGTTTAAGTATTCCTTTTACTACATTCGCAATACGCCAACCCACACATTCAAAAGAACTTTTAGGATGGCTCTGTGAGAAGGTTTATTTTCCTCCTTCTTGGGGTATCTTATTTAAAAGATCGCCAGCCAACTTAAAGGCTCCCCCACAACGCTTGATCATTTCTAGCAATTTCCTTCAATCACCAAATGACCTTGCAAATGTCTACATTGTGAATCACATTCCCCAAAGGATTCTATGTATTCACGTCATGGTCACAGATAACCTCATATGTTTTCTGTGCATCACGTAAGGGGTTTCGTTAATATACAAACCCAACTTACTAAAAGTCCGTGTGTTCAATAATGAATCGAACACTAGATTCTTACCCATAAAATTTCTTTTAGGGCTTGATCCTTTCAACAATCAAAACACCTTCATGTATTGATCTTTTATCGTGAAAGTCTCTCTTATTCCTTCAACTCCCTTGGAATTAGAGATAACTAAACTTTTCGATCTCAATTAATCATTCTTCCTCGCATGACCAATACCACAACCGATGCAGTATCAATCAATCGAGGATTCGATTAACTCTCACTAGGGCGCAGTGTGAGTTTACCAACTCCACACAATTTCATGCCCATTTTAAAGCCAAGCTTCAGTACAACTGTACTTTACTTTCAGACTACTCAAATCAAACTTGAGTGTCTTTATGCTCGAAACACATTCAAGTCCATTGCTCAACTCAAGTTTGAGTGCACTGCTCGACTTGATTTCGAGTTTACCCTTTTGGTTCGAGTTAAAGTCCTCCCGACTTGATCAACTTGATTCAAATCTCTCGTGGTTACTTTTCCACTTCAAGTACCTATCAAAATTCATATCGTCGTTGAATTTTTAGGTTTTCGTCTACCCCCCACATTGGGCTGGTTTATACACATGTTAAGTTTCTCAAAAAACTCGTGTCTTGGGGTTCCTAGACCAAATGTCTTAGGATTACTCATCTCAGAATTCTAAGGCTTTCCAACCAAAAATCTAGAGAATTGACCAAATGTCTTGGGATTCCATATCTCATGATTCTTAGATTTTTCAACCATAAATCAAGAGATTTGACCAAAAGTCTCGGGATTCCCATTCTCAGGATTCTTAGTTTTCTCAACCAAATTCTTGAGATTTTCCCCTCAATTCTTTGATTACAAATAATCAAAGGTTTTTAGCATAGTCATGATAACTAATGCTTTAGGGTTTATACCATGGTTCACAAGAACCAATACCCTCGACATAGTTGTAAACTAATGTCTTCACGTTCACATTTATCAGGTCATACAAAATAACCAGAATATGTCGAACTTCGAGCTCATATGCTCTATCTGTGCAATCTAACAATTGTCACTCGTGAGCCATATGCTCATAAGCGATCAATCAAGATAGCCAATTATCGGGACAAGCCTTGTCAAACCTTTCATTGCATCAAAAGGGCACTTTCCCAAACAATTAATATAATTATAGCATATAAAGCATAACACAATTTTAGACACAACATAGATCTAAAATTTTTGTATATGCAGCTAAATCAAGTCCCTAAATGAACGAGAACACATCATGGATCAAATAACCCAATGCCACATACTTCATTCATGCACGAATATATTTCACTCTTGCCGAGAGATGTCATATTTAAGTGCAAATGAAGTTTACCAATTTTTCGCATGCGATTCTCAGACCAAGTATATAAAAGGCAAGAATCACTAGCAGCACATTCTCACACAAATATGGTTTAAAATCTTTAACCAACATGAGCAGCCCACACAACCAAATTATTATACCATGCAATCGGTATTTCTAAATTTGACCAAGTATTAAAGCAAATACTCTAACATTTCAAGGGCTAAGGAAATTTAACATGTCTCATAATTTCCAAACATATGTTGCTTTAATGTAATTGAATAATAATGTCTGATCTCATATTCTAAACTCATGGCATATTTTTTTTTTCCAAATTTAATCCAATCTTTCATGCAAAGAATCAAATATTATTTCTTACCATACCAACATTTAATCTCATAAGCATGAATATCATGGAATTAACATATTTCCATAATTACGCCATACAAGCTCAACTCATTTTCCCACATAATTAAGGGATTAATATAACCAAATCCATTTACTATCAAATTTGATAGCCTTAGTGTACTGGACATATATGTGCACATATTATTCACACAACTCTCTTTGTAACAAAATCATGTTCACGTCCAGATTCACGCAAATGGTTATCAAATATAATTCAAGCAATATATGTATATATAGCATATGCCATGATTCACTTTAATTAACGTGTATACGTACCATAGTTTGCAAAACCGTGGTTACACTCTTGATTCTTTCATGTTGCCAAGCAAATCCTGCCGTATCTCCATGCCTAGTTTCCCTTCCATAAGAGATATACAACCGTGTATACTCAGATTCACCAATGCGTACATACAAAAGATTTCCATCGTTAAATATATGTACAAATCTCAAATATCGTAGTATAATATTTTAAATAATTATACATAACAAATTGCTCAATATGATTTTGTTGTAAATAACCAAAACTATTATCATGCATAATTTTGCAAACATACAATTTCCATAAAGCATGCAATCCCATGTGATTTGCGCAGAATTACAAATCATATGCATATTTTCGATAAATATGGCGTGCAGATGGTATGCCGATTAATGAATATATCAGGCAAGTCGAGCAAGCAATATATGCATTATTATCTTACATAAATATTCTGCAAGTAATATATGCATACCATATTTATGCAAGCATTATTACCGCATGATTTTTTTGACTACATCATGATTCTTCACGCATGCATCTTTTGACCAAATCAATATAAATCAACAAATATCATTCGTTTCAAGACTGTTGGACATATATTGATTATATCATACGGAAAATCAAATAACAAAATTGAACGAGCAATTAATATATGCAAGAATAATAATTTTTTATTAATTATTCAAGCATACAATCGAAAAGCTTAAATTACAAATAATCAAAGCATAAATCATGTTTTAAGTAATTACAAATTGATGGAGTCACGAGTAACACTCGCTGCCCTTGAAACGAATGAGTCCCGTCGTGGACATCGTTCACTAGGATAAAACCATCGAAGGTAACAATTAACACGTAAGAGTTACCTCGGATTCACGCAAGGCCCGAAGGACTATCACCTCGACAGAGCACCAAATGGAAACTTCGAGAAAGACAGACAGAAGACTCAAGTTTAGACTATGGAGGGACTTGAGAAATTGTGTGAATTTTCTGACTGACTTAGAGGCTCTATTTATACTACTCTAAGAGACCCTAATCATGGAAACATGATATTCTGATTTTCTGTAATTAGAGAAGAATATTCTCCAATCACCAACTCACCAAATCCGAGACATTCCATGAATACTCGAATCATATCTGCTGGAAAAGGAAGAAATATTTGCACAAATATTCTTCATCATATTAAACATGGTAAACCGCATATTTATTTAAGACAAGATATCTCACAAAATATGGAAGTATTTTGTTCTTATCTCTTAAGAATTACACACAAGCAATTCCATATATACTATGCAGTTGGGCTTCCAGAGACTTCCATGCGGTCCATACGCATTTTGGACAGTCCAGAGAAAAACTAATTTGGGCCAATTTCCGCCTAATTTTTTCTCTTTCAAGAGTGACATTTCAAACATCCATATCTCATTCACCCTTGATCCGTTTTGAGAGTTTAAATAGTCGATTTTATAGTACTCGCGGAGGAGAACTCAAAAATGACATCCACGGACCCAAAATCCATTTGGGTCCCACTCAAACGAAGCCCAAAATGTTGACAAATTTCAACCTTTTAACCATCATTTTCCAATAAATACAATGTTTTATTATGAATGGGCTACAAAGAGAAGAAACACAAACACCATACAATGCATTAAGGATGTATTAGGGGAATGGATTACAGATCAAAGCCAAGTAGTTAACATAATAGTGAATCATGTTAAAATAGTCTATATTCAACATGAGCTGTATCCACCTAGTATACAAGGGCATATAACTTAAAGGAAATAATTATCAATGAATAACAAAAGGATAAATGAGGAACAAACTGCTCAGGAAATCTGGGATGTAATCAGAGAAATGAACCCATGAATAGCACTGGGAGAATATGGCCTTCCTGCAGGCTTGTATAATACACATTAGAATATCATAGGGGGAGAAATCTCTCAAGCTATCCTAAAAATACTTAATGGAGATCATAAGACATGAACCTGGAATAGGACACAATTAGTGCTTATCCTAAAGAAGAAAAATTCAGTGGAGCCAACATATTTCAGAATGATCTCCTTGTGTAACGTCAAGTATAAAAGAATTGCTAATTTACTGGCGAATAGATTAAATGAGTTCATCCCCAATCTAAAAGGAGAAATTCATAATGGGTTTTTTCTTGAAAGAAACATCATAGAGAACGTGCTTTTGGCAAATGAAGTTGTAGAATACATGAGCAAGCACATGAATGGAAAGCAGGGTTACACAACTATCAAATTGGACATAAGTAAGGCATATCAAAAAGTTTCATGAATCTTCCTGACCCACCTCCACTCGGGTTCGTTAAGTTGTAGCTAAATTAACCTGAGCGAAGGCGTTATTAAACGAAAGGAATGGAAGGTCAAATTTAAAATTTATATTCTGCTCCCAAACTCACTACTAAGCTACCTATGGGGTAGTTAGTAGCAAGACCGGGTTTGTCCACAGACATAAGAGATAGCCAACTATACACAACCACGAACGGGTTGTCAATACGTCTGTGTGCTAGGAATAGCTACTATCGTAAAATGGGGGGTTTGGGTTTTTCAATTAACAACTAAAAAACATAAGAGATAAAACAAGAAAAACTATATCGATAGACAGACATTTGGAAATATTTGCATAACATGGTTGATTAAATGTTTCAATCGTCGATTTCATCACATATAAGACATTAACAACCTAATATGGTGCTCATAACACATGGTGTGATTGATGGTCATCACTTCCCCATGCCTGTCACGTAGGGTGCTCTTGCAATCTCTCATTGGCACCGCCTCATAATTAGAGGAGTGCAACAACATCCATGCTGTTACACAGATCTATTTCTCCCTCGTACGATTATATCCCAGGCACTACACCATGAATGCTCTACCCCTAGGCCTAAAGAGACAAAGGGAAATGGGCACCTTATCGATGGCACTAGGGTCGCTAAACCCTAGTTTTTCTACTAAATACTATCGCTACATGTTACCCTTCGGACCAACTCACCAGCTAAAACTGGTGTTCTGTCATCGTAGTGGTAAAACTCGGAAAAGACCTACGTGCACACCCACGTAGACCTAGAACCTGTTACCTATATCACATCCAGGTTTCTCTTCCCTGAGGGGTACCAATATGTGCACCAACATGAATCTAGACTAGAGTATGTGCTAATGGAGTGTATCATTCATGAAATTATAAACAATTCAAGATCAAGACAACATAATATCACAAGCACATAGAATTAGGAAAATCTAATGAATCTCACAAAATATAAATTAACACATGAATAAAAATATTATCCCTAACCTATAGAACTACTCCCTAAACATGGAATTCAAATATTGCATTAGATTCCTCATTTTAGGGCAAAAGCAAAATAAAGAGAAGAAAGAACCTAGAGAGAATGGAGAGTGTTTTTCTCTCTCTAAGCTACTCTTAAAATCCAAAATCTACTCTAATACATAAATTCTAGTAGATAAAGGTTCATTTATATTATAGTAGGGGATGGCCTAAAAATAGGCTCAAAATAAGCCAAAAACCCTAGTTTCCGCCACTGACAAGAGAGGTCGCGATTAGCACGGCTCATGCTGGCCGACGTGGCCTCGTGCTGGCGCAGATCGTTAGTCCTTGCATGGGTTGTATGGCTAGTGATGGCGCAGAACACCGATCTTGGCATGGCCATGGTGGCGTGGTCCATGTTAGTCGGTGCGGACCATCGGCTGGAGCTTTGTTTTTAACCTTCTGATATGCACCCTGTGTCGTTTGGCGTGGGACGTCAACCGAATATTTATTTTGATTAGTTTCTTGGCATGGGCCACATCATTCTTCACACCTCATGGGCTGGTCTTAACATTTGTGACCTGAAATGACGTGGACCGTGTGAAACGGAGCGGTCTGCACCCATACTTAGCCAAATTTGGAGTGAGAAGAGGACTTGAGGACACGGCTACCCGAGATTGGCATGGCCCGTGTTAGTTGGCACGGCTTGTGCCAAAGGTCCCTGATACTGGCTGTGTCTCGTGGTACAGGTCATGCGTGATTGAGCATAATGCTGGCCATGAACGGTTCATGCTGCCCATGGCTGGTTTGGTTGGGTGACTTCTTTGCTCCGCTACAGATGAACCGTTGGTTCGATTTGAGAATTCTTGTAGTCGATTTCATAGTGCTCAAGAAGATGAATCCAATGGTGCCACCCTTAAGGGTTTATTCTTCTCGGATCTTTCCCAAAACTTTTGCACCTCTCGGACAACAACTCCTCTATTTCTTCCTTGGCTTCTTTGGACTTTATTCCGCCTTTCTTTAGTTCAATCCTTCTACTACCACACTTTGGAGTTTTTGGCCTTCATATACTATCATTCTTGCGAATGTCCTTTTGATATCTTATACTGTCCTTGCGAACGGCCTTCTATACAAAGATGACAAAAAGTACCCACGAGCCACCTACTAATGAGATCACAAAGGGAGATCTAGGAGCCCGTGGATACAAAGTGTCCATTAGTATCAATTAAGTCTACAAAACATGGGATTTAGACAAGAAAACCAAACATGGCTATCTAAAACCTTTGTCGTGTAAACCTAACTAACACTAGCAATCCAACAAGTAAAACAAGCCAATTATTATGTTAAATGCATTGGTTAACGCATGTACTATGGTGCATGTCACTTCCTTGAAAAGGCATTGGTGACATTAAACTTTTTTTCAACCTGGATTAATTTGATTATGGAGTGTGTTCAAACAATTTCTTACCAAGTAGTAGTGAATGGGTTGATATATCACTAACGATTTCTTACCAAGTAGTATTTTTTATTTTTTTAAAAAAAACATCCGAGGACGGGGGGTGTTTATTAGGCTCCCCAGGCCATAAAATAGCCAAGCTTTGGCGCAAAAGGTTTGAATACTATTACAATATAATCATCAAAAGGATATCCGAAGAGTAGAAACTCTGAACCTTAACAAAGGTCTACTTCCCTTGGAGAACCTAAAAACTTATACCGCAAATAGGGCGGGGAGTTGAGAAATCAAAACCCCTCTTTGTCCACTGGTTATAACTCCTAAGGAGACTCCAGAGGTGTGGACATCGAGAAGTCGAAGTCCCTAATGCATAGTGCCCGCAGATTATGTACTTAATCCCGCAACAGGTTGTGTGCTAAAATCAGTCCCCTAGTATTCCACTGTCTGTGCACTGACTCATTTTTCTTCCAAATCCTTACTTGCTAGTGTAGTGCCTGAAATGACGAAAAAGCGGAGCAGTACCCATGCTAGCAAACAATAACACAAGGCTAACAATCCTTAAGCTAAGACATTCAAAAAGCCTGCAATATGTTACATAATAGAACGGAGTATAATTGATCACAGGCACTCATTCTAATCATATTGCTATCCAAAAGATCCAACTCTTATTGCTGGAAAGCCAATAGAATCTAAAATTAACAGACCCCTAAGAAAGTTCGGAATTGACCTGATGTCAATATCACCATGTAAATTGTTTTCCTTTGCAAATTTAGCCAAGAAATCAGCAGCCATATTAGCTTGCCTAGGTATATGTTGAATTGGATGAGAGGAGTGTTGTACATGAAGTGTATTACAAATAGAAAATACTCTCCAAGGGCTTCTCCTAGGATTATGTATACTACTGACTGCAGTTAAGCAATCAGATTCCAAAACATACACACCTAAGTCCAGTTCTGAGCAGATTTCATATCCCATTTTTATAGCATATAATTCAGCATGCAGAGGGGATGCACTATGAAAATTTTTAACTTTCAACTTGACTACATCTCCTTTCCAATCCCTTACAATTACAGCAGCAAAGGAAGATCCACTACTGATCCATGAAGCATCTGTATTAACTTTAAAGCCAGTAAGAGGTTTTTCCCAGATTGCTACTGTAATTGCAGGCTTATGTTTGTGAAAAATTTGTGGAATGATGTTAGCCTGAATCCAATGTTTGTGCCTATCCCTATTACCATTCAATTTGTGAGCAGTGAAAATTGTGTAAATCATGTGTTTAATATCCCTGACACAATTATCACATGAGGCAGGTATGTTCTCAAAAATATATTTGTTTCTGCTTGTCCATAATGACCACATTGTAGTTACAAGGCCAGCATTTATCAATTTGGAGTGTATTTTTGAGTCTGCCTTGAAAGATAAGTAAAATGCTACCCTACTTTTCAGATTCCAAAAACTAATTTGTGGCAGGTTTAGCATAGAGTGAATACTATTCCATACTGAAAAGGAAAAAGGACATGAGTTGAAGAAATGATCTAGATTATCCTTATTACACAAGCAAAACGGACATCTCGAAGCTAATGAAAAAACCATCCTGCTTAAAATATCATCAAAAGGGAGGATGCAGTTTAAAGCTCTCCAAGTAAGTATTGACATTTTTCTAGGGATATAAGCAGACCAAACCTTGTGAAAATGCTGAATTTCAGGACTCCTTTGTCTGAAACAGTTGTATGCAGATCTGACTGTGAATTTCCCATCAGTTGTTTGAGTCCAGACTAGCTGATCCTCATGCTGGTGCTCCAGCTTAACCTCCTGCAATATATGTATAATATTGGTAGCCAAATAAGGCTCCATATTTGGTAAGAAGGCAGATTTGTTATTAATGAAAGAGCTCAGAGTTAGATCTTCAAAAGGAATGTTCCTATTCTCCGGCCAGATGTAACATAGTGCACCATTTCCCATCCAATTTGCATTCCAAAAGGAACAATCCCCTTTCCCAAAGATGATCCTGGTTAGACAGTTAGCCCTAGGGGTTACTGCACTTATTCTACTCCAAATCTGAGATTTTTTATAAGTGACAGGTAGTGTCCATAAAAGTGAAGACCATTGTGTCTCATTAATTTGTAACTTCCACCATAATTTACATGAAAATGCATCCAATGTGGCTGTCAAATCCCTTAACCCTATACCATTTTCAGTTATTGGATAACTCATTCTTTTCCATGATCTCCAACATTTCCTTGCTTCCAAATCTGTTTTACCCCAGATTAGATTGGATGCCATCTTTTCCATTATTTTTAGAACTATCCTAGGTGGTTTCAGGACTGCAAATATATGTGTTGGAATGGAGAGGAAACAATGGTTAATCAGAATGATTTTACCAGCAACACTTAACCATTTATTCTTCCAATTGTTTACCAATCTTTCCATTCTCTCAATAACAGGCATATAGTGCACCTTTAAGTTCCTACCAGTAAAAATAGGTACTCCTAGGTATTTAAAAGGAAATGATCCTTTCTCCATTCCTAAAATCCTTTTTACAGTTTGGACTTGCTGAGGAGAAGAGTTATGTGATACAAAAAATTCTGATTTAGCAAAGTGAACTTTCTGACCAGAAGTGATCTCATAAGCCTTTAAAAAATGTTTAAAATATCTCAGATTGTTGGGCTTAGTACTGGGAAACACAGCCGTGTCATCTGCATACATTAGATGAGTAAGAGGAGAGCATGATTTGGGGAGGTCATAGTACTGTAAATATCCTATAGAAAATAGTCTCTTCAATCCCCTTGAAAAAGCCTCAGATAAAATGTTGTATAAGAAAGGTGAGAGGGGATCTCCCTGTTTAATTCCCCTGGAGGAGGAAAAATAACCTGATATAACACCATTTATTAACACTGAGAAGTTTGCAGAGGCAATGTTTTGCATGATAAGTCTAACAAATTTACCATGGAAACCAAACTGTAGTAGGATGGAGTTAAGGAAAGACCAAGAGGCCCTATCAAAAGCCTTTTGCATATCTAGTTTAATTATCAAATTTGATATCTTAGACTTTCTAGACAGTAATCTAGTCATTTCATGCATAAGGATCACATTGTCCGAAATATCCCTACCTTTAAAGAAAGCACTTTGTTCAGGGGAAATCATTAGGTGCATTAGTGGCTTAATCCTCATCATTAACAATTTAGAAAAAACTTTGTTTACAAAGTTTCATAGACTTATTGGCCTGAAATCTGCAAATGTGTTTGGGATGGCTTTTTTGGGTATTAAAGTGAGCCATGTACTTGACATAGCTTTTGGAATGTCCCCAGTAGTTAAAAAATCATTAGCAGCTTCCAACAAATCATAATTAATGATGTCCCAGAAAGTTGTGTAAAAAACTCTAGAAAATCCATCAGAGCCAGGTGAACTAGTTCTATTCAGATCAAAGACAGCTTCTTTCAATTCTTGTGAGTCAATAGGGGCAAGCAAATTAGAGTTCTGTTGATCAGTTATTACCTTTGGGATCACCTGCAAAAATTGTTTTAGATATCTCCCTTCTTTTTGAGATGAATCCTCATTCAGTAATTGCTGAAAAAATCTCACACCTTCTTCTTTTATCAAACTTGGTTCAGATATCCAGTTTCCATCACTATCTTTAATTTTAGCTATTCTAGATCTGATTTTCTTTTCCTTAATTGTGTGGTCGAAATATCTAGTGTTAGCATCACCTAGTTTGAACCAGTTTACCCTAGCTTTTTGTTGCAGGAAAATGTTTTGTTCCTTCTGATATCTCAGGAGCAATGCTTTAGACTTCAAAAGCTCTTTCAAAACTGATTCATCCTGATTTTGCTGGTACTGGATTTCCAGGTCATTTACTCTAGCCTCAGATTGTGACAGATTGTTATTAACATCCCCAAAACTAGTTTTGTTCCATTCTTTTATTACTGTCTTGAGCCTCTTTAACTTGTGAACAAATTTTCTCATTCCTACCAGAGAGGATGGTAAATTCCAATTAGATAAAACTATCTCATGAAAATCTTCTCTATTAGACCACATTTCCTGGTACCTGAAAGGTCTTGGAGATAATTCTACAGCAGATTGAATAGTTAAGAGGAGAGGAGAATGATCAGAAGTCATTCTGTTTAAAACCTGTATAGAGCTATTAGGAAAAAGATCCAGCCATTCTAAGTTACATATTCCCCTATCTAGCCTTTGAAACTGTAGATCCTTCCCTTTATCTTTATATCTATTGTTGCTCCAAGTGAAAGAATTACCCACAGTAGGTATTTCATGTAAGTCATTCATAGTTAGAAATTCTTTAAATTGTTTCATGCTTTTCCTTGGGGTAGATTTCCTGCCTTTATATTCATTAACATATGCCACAGTATTGAAATCACCAATTAAGACTGATGGATCAGTTATTGAAATTTGCAAATCTGACCACAATTTTTCTCTCAATTTTCTATGTACACTAGCATAAATAAAATAAACATTCCAATAGGCTGAAGTGGCATTTTCTGTAACTCTAGTTTGTATGAACTGGTCAGATTGAGTAACAGTTGTCAAACTGAAATTCTGATTCCAGAGAAGCCAAATCTTAGCAGTGTGAGCATGAATAGCATTAGTATAACCAAGTTCATGTTTCAATAGGTTCAAATTCTGGTTTTCATGCCATGGTTAAATTAGACATAGAATGTCAATCTTGTGTTTCCTAGTTAAGGATTTTAGTCTATCCAGTGAAGTGTCGTATCCCCTAACATTCCACACCAGTATATTCCCTATTTTGGTGTATTGTATCATTTAAAACTGGGGGGGTAGCTTTTTGAGAGGATCTAAGTTTCCTTAAATTATTCACTGAGACTTTTGTATTTTTACCCCTTTTATCTACATCTTTCTTCAGTTTATCTGATGGAGAAATACTAACCTGCTGTTGTTCTGTTTGCTTCGCAGCAGAGCTATGTACACCTTCGTTGTTTGGGTCCTGAGGTAAGGAACATTCTTGTATTTCAGGGGAACTTTGCACCAGAACAGGAGCCTCTTCTTCTGGTAATCTCTGCTCATCTGAGAGGGCCTCCTCCTTATCATCTTTTTTAGCTTCTATCTGAGGTATCTGTACTTCATGTGATTCCAATGATTCATGGAAGATGTCCACTACATCTTCCTCTTGAGCATCAGTATCCTCCTCCTGTAGGTTAGTCAAAGTATGGAAAGCGTTTGATATGGAAACCATATTCCTTGTAACTTGATCATCCTGAGTAGGAAAGGGTTCAGATTGTTGGGTTTTTTTCCTCCAAAAGAGGTTGGTAATAGGTTTGGAGATATCATCCAAAGAGTAGAAAGGTTTATTTATTTTAACATGTAAGTCAGGACTAGTAGTGAATGGGTTGATATATCACTTCTTCATGCGCAATAGAACTGGGCAAGGGTGCACCCTATCATCTTACCTCTTCATAATTGTACAACCGTTTATATCTTCTTGGCTTGAACTAGAAAATTTAAGACAATAGAAACCTAAGAATTCATGAATTCATGTAGATGATTCAATTTGTTCACAAAATACACATACCGGTTAATCAATGATTGACCAAGATAATCGACCTATATGCTAGGTTCTCCAAAAAAAATACTTAAATTCAACAAGTGTACGATCCAATTTAGTTAGGATACCGGTCCACTTATGCAACAATACACTAGCTACACTTTAAACATTCATAACCAAGGTATATGAGGTAAATATCCAGGTATGAATATAATATTTGGTATGATAAAGAGAAGTATGTTCCACAACCTGGTGCATAGATCTTGAGATAAATATGACTCTTGGAAACAATAATGTTGAATTTGGCAGGAAGAATTACATTAGTGAAGCATGTGCTATCGTTCGTAGCCTTGTATCCGCTAGGTAAATTTAGTATCCCCAAGAGTATACTCCTTAAATTGGATAAAATGACACTTTTTATATTTTTGTTTTATTTTTTCTTTTTAACATATATATATATATATTAATATTATATATGATAGCTTATGGAATCACAAAATCAAAGTGGAAGTGTTTCTTCTTCAGTGCCAACGGAAAGTGATTCTAATCCTCCTTTGTGGGATTATGTGTCAAAGAAAGAAAAAAGTGGGAAATCGGGAGGAACTTGGACATTTCAGTGTAATTTTTGTAATGAAACTCGATCTGGAATTTATTCAAGGGTGAAGGAACTACTTTGATTACCTGGACATGACATCTCTCTTTATAAAAAAAAGAGTGCTGAAGATGTGGCAGAATTTTGGAGGTTGGAAGATCAGTTTGAAAGCAAAAAAGAAAGATTTGGCACCTAAAGACGTTTCTTTGCCAGGTAGTTCTTCTCAATCCATAATAGATTTTTCCTCCAAGAAAAGAAATATGGAGATTTCTCCAATTACTAAAGCACTAGATATTTCTTCTAGGGCTCAATTAGATAATGAAATTACAAGAATGTTTATACTAGTGTTTACACTAGTGTGTTATCATTTAATTTGGTAAGGAATCTGTATTACTTGAGGTCTTATACTTTTTCTTCTAGCCATAACATAGCTGGATATGTACCTCCTGGTTATAATAAGTTTTGGAATACATTGCATCAACAAGAGAAGATTCGTGTTGAGAGGTTAATGCAACAACTGAAAGGAACTTGGAGAGAGAGGGGGTGACAATTGTGAGCGATGGTTGGTGATTCAATGCGGAGGCCACTAATTAATGTCATGGATACTTGTGAAATAGGTCCTATGTTTCTTGAAACTACAAATTGCTAAGGTTAACATAAAGATAAAATTTCCATTGCAAATTTGATGAAGGAAGTGATTCTTGAGTTGGGTCTTGAAAATTTGGTGCAGATTATCAATGATTGTGCAGCTAATTGTAAAGGGGCTGGTGAGATTATAAAGAGCATGTATCCTCACAATTATTGGACACTATGTGTTGTCCATACACTGAATCTATCTTTGAAGAAATTTGTGCTCCAAAAAATACGAGAAGCAATGAGGATACTTTTGAATTGTGCACGTGAATTACCGATGTTTATGAAGATGTTATACAAATTAAGAACTTCATTATGAACCAAAACATGAGGTTGTCCATTTTTTATAGGTTTTCTCCTCGAAAAATTGCTTTCAGTTGTTGAAACTCGTTTTACCACAGTTATTATGGTTCTTAAGAGGTTCAAACTTATTAGGCGGGGTCTTAAAGCAATGATTACAAGTGATGAATGGGCTTCACATAGAGAGGATGATATGCAAGCAGATTTTGTAAAAGATAGACTTGTGAATGATGATTGGTGGGATAAGGTGGATTATATCATTGATTTCATAAGACCAATATACAATATGATTAGATTTTGTGACGCTGATTAACCATGTCTTCACCTGGTACTTGAGATGTGGGACTCAATGATAGGGATGGTGAAGGCGTAGATTGACAAAAAAAAAAGGAACTCCTTCATTTCAAGATTTTATTTTTGACATCCTTGTCTTGTTGGACTAAGAGTTGTACTCCTCTTCGTTGTCTTGCTCATTCATTGAACCTAAGGTATGTATTCTACAATAGTAGCTTTCTATTTGTTTATTTTAAATTTATTTTCATATATGTGATTTCTTTTAAGCAATTTCAATAAATATTTTATAGTGAAGAATGGATTGGTGAGGATAAGAGTAGGAAAGCTCCCCATAGAGATAATGAAATATCTCATAAAAGAAACATGGCCTTCCGTAGAATGTTTTCAAATAGTGATGAGTTGAATAAAGTTCTTGAGGGATTCGCAGACCTCTCACTCTTGCAAAGCTCTTTTAATGATTTGACTCTAATTACAAAGAGGTTCTTTTTTTAACCTAAGAATTGGCGGGCTAATTTAGGTGCAGAGGTTTCTTTGCTCCAAGCTTTGGCTTTAAAATTACTTGGTTGATGTGCATCACTAGGCATGCGTTAACCGATGCATTAGGTATTATAATTGCCTTGTTTAGTAAGGTTTACATGACAAAGAGATGGTAAGGATAAGATGCTACTTGTTGGATTTCTAGTATTAGTTAGGTTTACATAACATAGAGATGGTGGTGATTTAGACAAGAAGAAGAAGGCAACATAGAGCAGCTGACTCTGTCTAACGTGAGTCACAAACTTGCATTCGCGAGTCGCAAAATAAGAGAAGTCTATGAACATTGAACTTTCTTGACTAATCTTGTGTAAATGCATGAATTTGTTCAATGCTTAGAGGTGTTACCTAGGTTGTTGATTCTTTGTAACTCAATGCCATTAATTGTATATCTTTAGTTGTTTCTCGACTGAAGGGATCATTAGTGAGGTTTGACAAGAGATGTCGAATTCACTCTTGAAAACTACTATCTAAGAAGGATGGAAGATTTATCTTCACAACAAGTAGTGAAAGTGGTGAATAGGTTGTAAGTTCAAGGATAGATAAGATGCTTGGAAGTGGAAATCAATTGTGCCCAAGGTCCTGTAATTTGTGTTTCATTCTCATTTTAGTAGCTTGTTGCATGATTAGAACTGTTGCCTTACTTTGCTAGTTTTCTTGTCTTTAAATTCATAACTTAGACAAACCAACCAACCCCCCCCCTCTTTACTTGCTTTTATATATGTATGTATATCGATATCTAGGCTTATATTTACCCTTATATGCATGAATCCTTAGGAAAATCCCTATTCTTCGTGGATGACCCCGGTTTACGACTGTTGACCTGCCTCCCCCCGGAGTCGTTAATTGTAGCTAATTAATCCAAGAGGAGGCTTTCCCGTGGGAAGGTCAAAAGATAGAAATTTATAATTCTGCACACATTCTCACTGCTACGGTACCTATGGGGTAGTTAGCGGTAAGCCTTGGGTTTATCCACAGAGATGATAGGTCTAATAAATAATCAAAACACAATCTCGTACGGGTCGTCACCTTGTACGGGTCATCAATTCGTACGAGTAAACAAAATAGCTAGTAAAGCAGACATGCAAGAGAGGAGGTTGGTTTTTCAAACTAACAACTACTAAGCATAAAAGTAAAAAAAAAAAGCAAAGTAGGCTATTTAACTAAGCACTTGGGGAGAGTCATTGAGCAACATGGTTAGTCTAATGTTTTGATCCTCGATTCATTCACATAGAAATTTAGATGAACCTAATAGAGTGTTCATAACACGTGGTGTGGTCGATGGCATACACTTTCCCGTCCCTCTCACGGCGGGTGCACTGGAAACCCTCCATCGACACTGCCATCGTAACTAGGGGAGTACAATAAGGTCTGACCGTTGTTGTAGGTCTATTTCTCCCCCATGCGATTAAGTCCTGGGATTCCACCATGAATGCACTACTTCCCAATGGTCCTATCAATTAGGCCAAAGGGTCGTTGGCACCTTACCTATGATCTAAGGCCTCTTACACTCTAGCTTGCTACTATTTGCTATCTCTACCCGAAACCTTTCAAGTAACTTTACGAAGTCAGCTAAGACTGGTGCGACAGCAAATAAGTCAGAGTAAACTAGAATCCCTCGTGCACACACCCACACAGACGCATACCCCCCTACCCATTCTAACATCCAGGTTTCTATTCCCAAGAGGGCATCGATATTTGCACCTTACATGAATATAGCCCAAAGTGTGTGCTTATATGTGATATAATATTCATGCAATTCAAATAATCAAGAAAAATCACAATAATATCATGAATACAAAATTAGGATGAATTATAGAATCTCACAAATTAATTAAATCAAACTATGATCCTACAATATATCCCCAAGCTATAGAAACTACTCCATAGATTTGGAATTCAAATAAAGATTTGAATTCCACATCCTTGGATCAAAGCAAAAGAAAGAAAAGAAAATGAGAGAGTTTTTCTCTCTCTAAAGTTACTCTCCTAATTACAAAAATGAGCCAACCTCCAATCTAGAAAAGAAAAGAAAATGAGAAGGAAGAGAAGAAGAACTCTAGAGAGAGAGCTCTCATCTTCCTTCTATCTAAACTAAAGAAGGAAAGAAATATATATAACGACTACTTAGATTTTACTATAAGACTATGGCTCCTATATATAGTAGTAGAGAATTGGGCCTAAATATATGCCAAACTTAGGTCAAAACCCTAATAACTTTTCCCTCGTGCGGCTGAATCTTTCTTGAATAAACCGCACAAATCCATGAACCTTCTAGGGCTGAGATTCGTTTGTTGGATAGAGCTCGGAAACATGAAAATTTTGATATATGGTAGAGGTAAATCGTATGAAAATTGAGAGAGATATGGCCAAGATAGTCAGAGAAGGAGTGGCTGCGCGGACCGTGAAAAGTAGCACAGCCTGTGAATAGTGCCTTGCGCTGAATCATTTGGCATGAACCATTGCCTCGTATTGAGTCATTTGTCACAAACCAATGAATAGTAGGCATGGACAGTGGTCAAGAAGGGTGCCCCGCTCAGAACTTTGGCGCAGCCGTGTGATTTCCCACACCCCGCTGGCTGGTCTTAGTATTTTGGACTTGGAACGGTGCGGGACGTCAAAAGTGAGACACCCCATGCCCATACTTAGTCGTGTGGAGTGGTAATTAGTCTCGTGTTAGTGGCCCATGGCGTCTAGCGTGGGTTGTGCCATAGCCTTGTGCTGGTCTTCTTAGCGTGGAGCTGCTCCTTCGGCGCGGGATGTTGGTGCCAATCATGAATGGCCTGCACCGACCCATTTGTGCCTCGGCTGGCTGAACTTGTTTCCTTCGCTATGCGTGAAGCGTTAGACTAATTTGAGAGTTTTAGTAGTCAATTATGTAGTGCTTGAGAAGTCTAATCCAATGGAATTATCCTTGAAGGCTAATTCTTCTTGGATCGTTCTCAGACTTAAGCAAAACTCATCAGACCGTGATTCACCATTTCTTCGTTGGCAACTTTGAACTCTGTTGCCGTCTATCTTTGGCTTCAATCTCCTTCTTCCATGCATTGATGCTTGTGTCCTTCGTCTACTACCATTCTAGTGTGAATGGCATTTGTCTCTTCTACCATCCTTGCGAACGGCCTTCAATATCTTCTACCACCCTTGCGAACAGCCTTCACATAGAATGTAAACAAAAAGTAACCATGGGCAACCTACTAAAGATGATCAAAAATAAGATCAAGGAGCATGTGGATATAAGATGTCCATTAGTACCAATTAAATCTACAAAACACTGGATTTAGACAAGAAAACCATACATGTCACGTAAACTCAACTAATACTAACAATCCACCATATAAAACTAGCTAAAAACTATGCCAAATGCAACAAGTAACGCACGTATAATGAAGCAGATTAGACACTACACACTTAACCCTTTGCTCATCCTCGAGTAAACAAAGATAAGACAAAGAATCAAGCAAAATATAGTGTCCAGGCATAAGTTAACCAAGGCATTCAACTTATTCCTATATTACCATATTTCGCCCAAAAGAGTAAGAATCTTACAACTCTCACACTCCCCGAAAAATATAAGCAATCTAACCACCCAAAAATAAAATGTAGAGCAAGGTAAGCCAAAAAGATAAGTGTTAAGCTAGCTTACTTTTCCCAAAATGATCCCAAAGCAATCAAAGAGTCATTTTAAAAAACAGTCCACCATGGAAGCTCATCAACCTAGTGTTTTGTTTCTCTCAATTTCTCTCATTTTTTCTAGGAATCCTTTTGGGTTTTCATCCTAGCTTTAACACACAAAGGGTACTCACTTCTCACATTTTTCCTCACGGCCTCTCATTTTTGCCTAGGCTCGTAAGCCAAGCAAGGCCTAGCCTCTCATTTTTACCTAGGTCTTTCGACATATCCGGTATTTTCCTAATGTTACCCAAGTAGCCCTTTCGGTTTTTCGACTTGTCCAGGTTTTTATATTTTTTTTAGTTTTTTCAGGTTTTTAGAAAAGTATTTTGGTGTAGCACAAAATTTCCCCAAAAGTGGGCTTCATACTACAAAAGATAAGATCAAACACAAAAATACACCGCCAATATGTTAAAACAACCTACCCCGTGCAAACTAGGAACCCTAGCATAGCATGTCATGCCACGAAATGTCCATCCAAAAACATACCTCAACAATCAAAAACCAAAATCACCAACAAACAAGAAAAACCAATACCAATGCAAATCATAAAATTCACCGAGGAAATCAAAGAATGAAGACTCCTTAAGTGCTCACTGCTCCCTCCCCCACACTTATCCAATGCATAGTCTCCAATTCACAAAAATCATGCCAAAACATAAGTGAGGTAGGGAGAAATGGTGATACTCACTTTTGTGGCCCCGAAGGGCCTTCATCCTCGTGACTCGTGAAGCTCCTCTATGTATCTTATTGCTTGTAGCATGGCCTCGATGCTATCCATCCTCGAACTAAGATCATTTACTTACGGGCGCATCCTCCTATCGCTTGGACGACCTCTTGAAAAATTTGAGTAGAGGTCAAAAACATTTCTCCAAGAGATTTCAATTGGTCCATAATGGACGTGGATAAGAGAGAATGACTAGGATGTGCTCCTAAAGAGCTCTCACCCTCAGCCTCCTCAACATCTATCTTCGGGTTGGCTAAAACTCTTTAGAAATATCTCTCAAATCTCCATCCGGATCAATAAATAGGTCATCCAAGCATGTGTCATAGTCAATGGCGGTGCGCTCCAGCTGTAGAAGGACCATAAAACTACAAGTGCTTGCTACGCCATCAAGCCAAACATATCTACCCTCCAATGTCGTAGGTCTCACCATAGACGCCTCTGCTAACTTCTCAATGTTATACTTTGTGCCCGATCGTGCCAAGTTAGACAACACTCTCTGTGTGACCGGATGTCCTAAGTATTGTTCCAGTATACCAATCATTCCACCCATAGATATCTTGCCACTCTTCATGTCCCCCAACGCTAAAAATTCCAGCACAAAACACCCCACCAAGTTTGGGTAAAAGTTACTCTCGGGTGTCATTTCCCAAAGGCAATGAACATCTCAACCTGGGTATTGCATCAGTTCACCGTGGCAGAAAACCCCCATAGCCAACAGTTGGTGAACATAATGGAACGACGGGTGAACCAGGGTGGTACTCTTGCACAGGTTCTCCCGATGAGTGTCTGTTAGTTGCACCCAAAAGCGTCTAAGAGAGAAGGGTACCCCTTGCTGATGTTTTTTCTGGATCTCCTTTCCATACTTCCACCCAAAGGCATGCGCTACCTCCTAGTGGGTTATCTTATACTCCTTATCGTCCAGGTTGAATTTGGTCACCTTATGTCCATCATCGTCCATGATCGGCCATAGAGTAGCTAGAAAATCTAGGATCCACCTGACATACGTCTTTGAGTGTCTCTCAAGAAATCCCTATAGACCTACTTGTCCCAATAGGTAAGTGACAGGCTCGAGTAAGCCTAAAGCTGCCAAGGTTTCCTTGCAAGCAGATCATGTCTCCAAAATACTTCTCTTTGACTCTCTCAAGTTCCTCTACTTCCAGACTACAGTTCCGGAGATGTTGGATAAACCCATAAAGTCCTTGGTCACAAACGCGGGGTTGTAAAAAATGGAAGTCGTTAGCTCGGGGTTTGCACCCTTCGCCGGCTTCTTCCTTTTCTCACCCTGAGTGGACTTTCCCTTCTTCGATACATTCTTCTTCGGTGGTATGATATGATCATAAGCAAGTAATGGCCTATAATTCAATAAGACAACATTCTTTCAAATATCCCAACCATTCAAAACATGGTAATCTAAGCATAGGCTATTTAAACAAGAACATTCCCCATCAAACAACAAACTCATGTAAGTTATTACCAACCTATCAATAAGATCATCAAATCAAGATTCACTCTCTCCTAAATCACCCAACACATGAAGATCATATCATTCAAACATATTAGTACATCAATCCACCCAACACTTTCTTCAACACAAGATCATGCATACAAACCCAAACACATCTCTCAAAAACACACACTTATTCAAGAATCATGCTTTTCATAACACCACCACAATGTCAATAAACCATATAAACAAAGAGTTCAATAGGTTACCCAAAACTTGAAGCTAGGATTTGTAAGACTCACACAAGAAAAGGCAAAAATTGTTCATTTTTGGAAGAAAGCTTCCTTTTCTTCGAGTTTCACCAAGAGTATGTGAAAGGGAGTGTTTCTTGAGAAGGAAGAATGTGTCAAATGATAGATTTAGGTGGATAAATGTACCATGGGATTAGAATTTCAGCCTAGGTGACTAAGGAGGGAGGTACTATTAGGATAAAAAGGGAATTTTAAAATGCTCAATTTAGGGGACAATAGTACAAATCAATTAATTCCAAGGGATATTGGAAGTATTTTCAAAAATTCTTAGGAATTAGGGAATTCTAAAATTCTTGAACCAAAAATTCATTTTTAGAGTTTGAAATTCAGAATTTCTGAAAATTTGCGTTGTTGGAACAAATAAAAATTGGAAAATCGGTTTTACGCGAAAAACATGCTTGGCACAAGCCATAGGCTTGCGCCAAACATTTTGTCATGAAGCAAAGCCTCGCGCCAAACTTTTGGGCACAAAGCATGGCCTCGCGCCAAGCCTTTGGGCACAAAGCATAGCCTCATGCCGATTATCTCAGCACGAGGCATCCACCCAATATTTTTCTAATCCTTAGTTTTTCCCTCTTTCTTTTGAAAAAATATGTTACCCATCAAATCTAATTCCATTCAAACACAATCACGAGTCTATCTAAACAAGAGTTTCATCTCAAAAATCCTCATAGCAAAACAAGAACAGACCAAAAACAGGAAAGCAAAAAAGAAACACCGAATATTTATTGTTGTCCCTCATGACTTATTTTCTTTTTCATGCAATCTAGTTAGAAATACCTACCTGTGGGTCTCCAGAATCTCCATCGGCGACTCCACCCAGGATGACATCGTTGTGGAGAGGTTTCTTCAACGAGCCATCCTTACCTTCGGACCTCTTGTTTGTCATAAGAAATGAATCTCTGTGCCTTGCTAACATTGAGTCTGCAAATGTCACTTTGGGGTTAGGGGGAGGTCGAGGAGGTTTTAAACGCTCGACGGTCTTCCTTTCCCGTTGCAAGTTGGTTAGCATGGAAAAACAATCTAGCACGGACATATTATCCATCGCATCATGCAATTCATCGGATTCATCATCAATATCATTAACATGGGATTTATTCAAACATCCATTCTCATTGGTAATACAAGAAGATTCATCATGCTCATCTTATAGGGTTACACCTTTGCACATAAAAGAAGACTTTGTCAAATCATGCTGAAATTTATAGATATCGAATTCCACGTTATCCATGTAATCTTCTAGAGTTAAGGTTCCCAAGTGGACATCAATTTTAGTCCTAGAAGTCTTAAGAAAAGGTCCCCCCCCAAAAGGATTGGGGGTGCACTTCCGTCATGCACCACGTCTAGGACATAAAAGTCCTCCAAAAAAACCAATTTGCCAACTCGCACCATGACATCCTTTACTAGTCTATGAGGACTAACTTGGTAATGATTGGCAAGTTGGACAATTACTCTAGTATCCCTAAGCTCAACTATTTCTAGGCATTCATATAGACTAAACGGGATAATATTAATGGATGAGCCTAAATCTATCATGGCATGTTCTACAAGTTTACCACCTAAAGAGATAGGGATAGAAAACATTCCAGGGTCATCGCATTTCTTAGGTAAGTTTTTATGATTCAAAACAAAGACTTCTTCCATTTTTAAATGTCTTAACCTCTTAGTTGGCCTACGTCTTTTCTTTTTGCATACAACTTTAAGAAATTTAGCATATGATGGCACATTCTTAATAATTCCAAGATAGGGATGGCTACCTTGACCTTTTCAAAGACTTTTTGAATGTTCATATCATCGGTCACCACCTTTGGTCATCCCCTCAAAGTATTTGGAAATGGAGGTGGAAAGTGACTTGTGTCTCGGGCGGTGGAAATTCCTTGGAGGGTGCTTCCTTGACCACAATCTCCTCCTCTTAGAAGTGTGCTTTGGTAGCCTCTACAAACATATCCTCCTCTTGCATCATCTTCTTCTTGGTCTCACAAACTTCCTTCCCACTTCTCAACTTAAGAGCACTCACGTTCCTTGGATTGATCTCCAGTTTGGGGAAGGTAGTTTACCAAACTCCTTGGCTTCAAGTCGGCTTACTGAGGTGGTAAGTTGCCTGACTTGAACTTCAAGATTTTTTATACATGAGAAAGCTATATTACCAAGGTCTTCAATCTCACTCCTTGTCCTCTCCGCGAAGACTTCATGTTTCTTCCCCAATTCACCGATGGCCTCTAAGATCTCATTCTATTCTAACTTGTAGAGTGAAGCATGATTATTGGAAGGGCCTTCACCTCTAAGATATGGTTGAGGTGAAGCTTGTCCACCCCGATATCCTTGAGGTTGGTTATCCTCCCTCCATCGGAAGTTAGGATGATCTCGATACCTCGGGTATATGCATGAACCCTTAGGAAAATCCCTCTACTTCGTGGATGAACCTGATTTGCCACTATCTACTTAGTTGTATTTAGGAAGCACTTTATGGCTTAAAAATAGTAACTTTGAGAGGTACAACGATGACCTCCCAAATTTTGGCACTAGTGCCGGGGAAAAAGCATTTATTTTTAAGTGTTCAGGTAAATTATGTGTGAATATGTGCTAGTTGTGAATGTGTGTTGGTTTGTTTTTATTTTGGTTTTAAGTTATTTGTGATTTTCGCTTGGCTTGGAGAGGTATTGTTCGAGTTCTTGGTGTATGGTTTGTACGTAATTCTCTTCACAAGAACCCGTACACTACGACCCTGAGTTAGAGTTGAACTTGAAAAGGGCTAGGAGATTTTCTTTGGAATGTGTGAATAACACCCCTCCTAGTGACCATTTTGCATAACCTTTTACTTCCATGAAGAACCAAGATAAGCATCCAGAAAGACCTCAATATCCTCATATCCAAGGAGGAGGTATTACTTTGAAGCAAGTCCCATTGAGGGAGACAATGGCCTACAACCTTGAGCAATAACCTATGTGCATCACATATCTGGCGCTTAGACTAAATGGGCACTTTGAGCTTAAGTCCGAGTTGATACACTTGTTACCTTCATTTCTTGATAGGCAAGGGGAGAACCCCAACAAACATCTCTCCGACTTCCACATGGTCTGTCGTGGTATAATTCTCGAAGGAGTAGATGAAGACCTCTACAAGTTAATGGCTTTCTCATTTTCATTGAGGGATGCCGCAAGGGATTGGCTCAACTACCTACCACTCGGGAGCATCACCACTTGGCTTGAGATGAAGAAGAAGTTTCTCGTCAAGTACTTCCTGGCCTCAAATTTTTCCACCTTGAAGAAGGATATTAGCAACATCATTCAATGGCATGAAGAGTCGTTCTACGACTATTGGGAGACGTTCAAGAAGTTTCTCTCAAGTTGTCCTTACCATAGCTATTAGGAGGGAGATTTGGACTACTACTTTTACAATGGTCTTCTTGATGGGGAGTAAAGGCTAGTGAGGGGATCTTGTGATGGTTCTATTAGGAACAATACTTTGAGGGAGACTATGGAGCTTTACGAAGAGTTAACCAAGAAGTCGAGAAATTTTAGTGAAAGATCCGATTTGAGGAGACAAAGTCCCAACACCACAAGTGCTTCTTCCAACAATGGTAAACCTGAAGATTAATTGTTGGCTCTTACTTCTATTGTGAAGTCCTTATGAATAAGTTTGAAAATGTGCCGCATATAAAGTCTTGTGAAATTTGTTCATCGGCGCGTCCTATGGACACTTGCCCTCAGTTGCAAGATGATTATGTCGAGGAGGTGAATTTTTTAGGTTATCAAGGAGGTCAAGGATACCAAGGTGGGAAATCCTATCAAGGAAATCAAGGGTACCAAGGTGGGAAAGACTGCCAAAACTAACCTTACAATGCGCGTTATCGAGATCACCCAAATCTCCAGCATGGAAATGCACAAGGAGGTCAAAATGCTCCACCTTATCGCCCTCCTCAACAACAATATCAGCCCCATAATACATAATACCAAAGGCTTCAAGATGAGTCCTACAATCAAGGTGAAAGTTTGGAGTTGTCGAAAGATGAAATCATGCAAGCCATTGGGAAGTTGAGTATATGTACAGAGAAGGTTGATAAATTCCAAGAGAAGGCCGAATCAAGCATAAAAAACTTAGAGACTCAAGTGAGCCAAATAGCTCAAGCCTTAAATCGGATAGAGGCAAGAGATTCGAGCAAACTTCCTTCTCAACCAAAGTTGAATCCCCGCCAAAGTTCTAGTGTTATCACTTTGAGAAGCGGTTAGGAGATAATGTGCATTATTATGCGTGCGTAAACCGATGCATTTGGCATAATAATTGGCTTGTTTTACTTGTTGGATTGATAGTATTAGTTAGGTTTACATGACAAAGGGTTTAGATGGCCATGTTTGGTTTTCTCGTCTAAATCCCAAGTTTTGTTGACTTAATTGATACTAATAGACACCTTGTAACCACGGGCACCTAGATCTTCCTTTGTGATCATCATTGGTAGGTGGCTCATGGGTACTTTTGGTCACATTTATATCAAAGGTCATTCGCAAGGACGGTAGAAGATGTCAAAGGCCATTTGCACTATAATGGTAGTAAATAAAGTCCACAGACTCTACATCATGGTAGTAGAAAGATTGAGCTAAGGATAGGCGGACTTGAAGTTCAAAGAGGACAGGAAAGAAATAGAGGATTATTGTTCAAGAGTTGCACAAATTTTTGGGAAAGATCTGAGCAGAATAAGCCCTTAAAGGTGCTTCCATTGGATTTTTCATCTTGAGCGCTATGAAATCAACTACAAGAACTCTCAAATTGGACCAACGATTCATTCGTAGCAGAGCAAAGAACTCAACCGGACAAACCAACAGCGGGTGACACGGATCATTCATGGGCAACACGAAGGCAAGCCACACACGGCCCGTACCATGCCACACGCCCGTTTCAAGGGTCTTTGTCACGAGTCGTGCCAAGCAGCACAAGCTGTGACAACCTCTGTTGCCCGTGTCCTCAAGATCTTTTTTAACTCCAAAATTGGCTAAGTAAGGGCGCAGACCATTCCATTTCACATAGCCTGCACTGTTCCAAGACCAAAATGTCAAGACCATCCCACAGGGTGTGAAGAATGAAGCAGCATGTGCTAAGAAACTGAGAAAAATAATGATCTGGTTGACGGCCCACACCAAACAACAAGGGGTGTGGATCGAAAGTGAAAAAATGGAGCTCCAAACAATGGCCTGCGCCAGATAACACAGACTGTGTCAGCACAGTCATGCCAAGACCGGCTCCCTGCACCAGCACGAGGCCACGTCAGCGGCAAGGGTTGTGCAATCTGCAGCGCCTCTATGAGGAGGTGGCTGCTAGGGTTTTGGCCAATTTTGAGCCTATTTTTATGCACAATCCCCTACTAATATAAATATAGCCTTTGTCTACTAGGGTTAAAAGCTTTGGATCATTTGTTTTAGATCATTTTGTGGATTTGAATTGTTTCTTAGAGAGAGAAACAATCTCCCTTCTCTCTAGGTTCTTTCTCTTTCTTTTCTTTATTTTGGTTTTTTCCAAAAATTTTTTAAATCAATGAAATACTTGAATTCCATGTTAAGAGAGTAGTTTAGTAGCTTGGGGTTATTTGTATTCATGATTTGAACTTGTCTTTTTGAGATTTAGAGTTCCATATCCCATTGTCTTATGAAATTATGTGTTGTGAATAGAAAACAAAGAGCCAAGAATAAGCTAAGAATGGGAAAAATGAACATGTTTCCGCTTTGTGTCAAAATGAGTCACCCCCTAAGTGTAGCGACCCCGGCATGTTCACAATACCTTGCATGATAGGAAACACACACTTAGAAAAAGCCATGCTTGATCTAGGTGTATCAATAAATGTGATTCCTTACTCTTTGTATGAAAGCCTCAATTTAGGTACTTTGCACAAAATTGGGGTAGTAATCTAATTGGCCGATCGTTCTAGTGCATACCCTAAGGTTATTGTCGAGGATGTATTGGTTAAGGTGGATTCCTTAGTATTCCCCACAGATTTTTATGTCCTTGATATGGAGAATGATAAACATGCCGCCCTGATCTTGTTGGGGAGACCATTTTTTAAAACTTCAAGGACGATGATTGATGTGCATAATGGTACCCTCGTCATGGAATTTGATGGGATTAAAGTAGAGTTTAACATAAATGACTCTATGAAGTATCCAAGTGAAGAATATTCTTGCCATGATATAGATTTTATTGAAGATGTTGTGCAACATGTTTTGATTAAATGGTGATGAATCATTGTTAGTTTCTTTGGAATTTTATAGTGGTGATGCATACCATGTATATTCCATGAGCACTAACTTGAAGGAAAGCTTTGAGGACTTGAATATGCTTCAAGAGATGAGATCGAATCCTCTTCCTCTACCCCCATAGGAGCCCAAGAAGCTTGAACTTCTCCCATCACTTGTGAAAGCCCTTGTAATTGAGCTTAAACAATTTCCAAGCAACCTCAAGTATGCATTTCTTGTGGAAGGAGAGACACTACCAGTGACCATTTCAAGTAAGATCACCCAAGAGCAAGAGGAGAAGCTAATGGTGGTATTAAGGAAAAATAAGGAAGCAATTGGATGGACTATTACCAACATCAAGGGCATAAGTCTATCCACTGGGATGCACTGAATCTTATTGGAAGATGATGCAAAACCTATGCGAAAACCACAACAATGATTGAATCCGCCTATAATGGAGGTGGTAAAGGCGGAGATCCTTAAATTGCTTCAAGCGGGTATGATTTATTTGATTTTGAATAGAAAGTGGATGAGCCCATCTCAAGTGGTGCAGAAAAAGAGTGAGGTAACGGTAGTTGAAAATGAAAAGGGTGAAATGGTACCCACTCGTGTCCAAAGCGGGTGGCGCGTTTGCATTGACTACCAAATGCAAAATGTGGTAACCCAGAAGGACCACTTCCCATTGCCATTCATTGATCAAATGCTCAAGAGGTGGGAGGTCGTTGTTGTACCTCTCAAAGTTAATACTTCTAAGCCCTAATTCTTCTAAGACCATTCATTGGGGTTATCCACGAGAAGAGGGATCTTTTCAAGTGTTTAAACATATATAGGAGAAAATATACTAGGCATATACATATATAGATACATATAAAAACATGTAGAAAAAGGGGGGTTTGGTTGGTTTTTTATCCTAAGTCATCAAATTAAAAGACAACAATTAGCGAAGCAAGAGAACTATGTTAATCATGCAAGACAACTAAAGATACAATGCAAATGATAATTAATGGAGCCTTGGGGGCAATCGACTTCCACTTCCAAACTTCCTATAGCTCATTGATCCATTCACTCATTCAATTACATTTATTGTCTATGGGGAATGTTATCACTTCTCATTCAAAGATCAACATTCATTCCTCCTTAAGAGTAGTTTGCAAAGATAAACGACGATCATTTGCAAACCTCATTGATGATCACCAAAGACAAACAACATCATAGGGGTATTTCATCAATGGAATTTCACCCAAAGGACCATGGGTTTGATAACAACAAGTCTTCTACCAAAGACATAGTCATTTAACCAAACAAAGTATTTATTAGGTTAAACTTAGAACAAACAACATTCAAGGTTCAACCTTTCTTTGCATCTATATGATAAATATGAAAACAATCCACATTAACATACTCATCTAGCAAGAATTACAACACATAATACACAAGAAGTTCTAAATCAATGCTTTTGGATTTCATATCAAATGAGTTAAGAAATTAGCAACTTTCCTAACACTCTAACATTTCAATCATACAAAAATTTCATATACTCAAACAACCCATCGTATAAATGAGATAAAACACAACATTAATGGCATAATAAATGCTCACCAATAAATTTTCATAAATGAGAAAATATAGAATCTTACTACATAAGGTTGGAAGCTTCAATCAATTGCTCCCAAGAACTAGATTAGCTAATACAAATCATACTAACCTCATAGATGAATTCATACACAAACAAAGAAAATGAAGAACTAGGGTTGGGAGAAGAGGAATTTCGGCTAAGAAAGATAAGATATGAAGTGGGTGGCCAAAAATTCCTTTTATAGTACAAGAGGGAGGAAAAGAAAAAGCAAAATGCAAAAGTGTAACAGGCTCCCACCCAAGCAGGAAAGAGTTCGCCCGGGTGGGAATGGCCTCGCTCAGGCGGGAATGACCATTTTCACCCTTGGGTCGCCTTGCCTTCAAATCCTCGATTCTTTTTGTTTTCAATATTCAAAGCTAGTCTTCAAATCTTAAAATTCTTCAAAAGGTGGTCTTCAATGGTCTCCAATCTTCAAGTCTCAATGTTCTTCTTTTATCACACAAAATACACTTAGAAAAAGGTAAAAGAGCGTAAATTTGCTCTTACCTCTCCTAAGAGAATTTCAAGGTAAAACACAAGCTCTTGATTGCAAAATAACACAAAAGTGATCTCAAAAGGTACTAAAATATGCACAAAAAATGGACATATCAAGAGGCTAACAAGTCATCTATTTTATTGCTTCTTGGATGGATACTTGGATTCTTTTCAAGTGGTCATTGCCTCGGAGGACCAAGAGAAGACAACCTTCATGTGCCCCATTGGTACATTTTCTTACCGGCATATTCCTTTTGGGCTATGTAACCACCACATTCGAAAGGTGTATGGTAAGCATTTTCCTGAAATTTGTTGAAAAATTTTTATTGAGGTTTTTTTATGTGCTTCACTATACATGCATTAACCATTGCATTCGGCATAATAATTTGTTCGTTTTATATGTTGGATTGCTAGTATTAGTTGAGTTCATGTGACAAGGAGTTGAGACGTCCATGTTTGGTTTTCTTGTCTAAATCCTGCGTTTTGTAGACTTAATTGGTATTAATTGACATCTTGTATTCACGGGCACCTAGATCTTCCTTTGTGATCATCCTTAGTAGGTCGCTCGTGGGTACTTTTCATTACATTCTATATGAAGGCCGTTTGCAAGGACGGTAGAAGATATTGAAGGCTATTCGCAAGGATGGTAGAAGATATTGAACGTCGTTTGCAAGGACGGTTGAAGAGGTCAATGGTCATTCACATTAGAATGGTAGTAGTTGAAGGACACATGCATCATATCGTGGTAGTAGAAGGATGGAGCCAAAGATAGGCGGCATTGGAGTTCAAAATGGCCAAGAAAGAAATGGAGAATCATGGTCCGAGAGTTGTGCTAACTTCTGGGAGCAACCCAAGAAGAATCAGCCTTCAAAGTTGGTTCCAATGGATTTGTATCATCAAGAATAAAATTGACTACAAGAACTCTCAAAACGGACTAATGGTTCATCTGTAGCGAAGGAAAGAAGTCCATTCAGGCAAAGCACAAACGGGTCGGCGCAGACTGCTCATGGGGGGCACCAACATCACGCACTAAATGATGTGGCCCACTCCAAGGGTTTTTGGCAGAAGTTTTGCTAAGGCCAGTGTGGATCGTGCCAATATCTACGGGCCGCGTGCTTAAGTGCCAATTTTCACTCAAAATGGCTGGGTATAGATGTGGACCGCCCCATTTTTTGACAACTAACGTCATTCCAAGTGCAAAATGTCAAAACCAGCTCAAAATGAATAATTGAGCGGTTCGTGCCAAAACACTGAGCAAAATGACCATTGTGATGACGGCCTGTGCCAAACAATATCGATCGCAGATTAAAATTGCAAAACTGAGGACTCTAATGGTGGCCCGCACCAAATGATGCAGACTGCAGTGACATGACCCGCAGAGGACACCACTGCCCATGCCAAGGAGACAACGCAGACCACACCAGATCTGGTGCCCTACACTGGTATGGACCAAAGAGGCGACGCGAACCGCGCCATCCGTGGTGGTCTGTGCTTGTGGTGGCTGAACTAGGGTTTACATGTTTTTGGCCTATTTTTATGCCCAATCCCCTACTACTATAAATATAACCTTAGTCTACTAGGGTTAGAGACTTTTGACATTTTTCATATTCTACTATTGTAATTGGAAGAGCATTCTAGAGAGAGAAACATTCTCTCATCTTTCTTTCTTTCTTTTTTATTTTTCTTTCATCCTATGATGTGGAATCTATACTATATACTAAAAGAGCAACTCGTGGTCATGTGTAATCTCTATACTAAGCTACATCACATTTGCCATGTGTCACCCTTAGAATTAGCCACATCATCTATACACATGTCATTCATAAAATGTACCTTATTTAATGTTGTAATTATTTTCTTATTCACCTTCCTTAATTAATGCACTTTTAAAGGAGGCATGATTTTTATAACTTTGATTAAATTGTTTTGATTCATTAAAATAAGAAATGTTCCATTGTGATATCACTATTTTTTTATAAATTAAAGTGTTTTTATACAACCGTTAATTTTTTTTTGTACATAAAATACATGTACGTCAACAAATATCGCCCAGCAACATTTTTTATTCAATATATTATAATATTAATATGTATACATATATTAATTTATTGAAACTAATACATTAAAAAATATATTATATTTTTCAATTTTCATTTACAAATTAATTTGTGCATCGGCACGAGTATTATCTAGTTCAAATCTATATTTGAATTCCATGTCTAGGGAGCAGTTTCCATAGCTTAGGGATAATTGTGTTCATGTGTTGATTTATGCTTTTGTGAGATTCTTAGCTCATCGTAATTCTTGAATGTTAGAATTGCATGAATAGTACTCTCCATTAGCACACACTCTAGTCTATATTCATGTTGGTGCAAATATTGATACCCCCCGGGGAAGAAAAACCTCAGATGTGTTAAGGGTAGCAGGGTCCGGGTCCACGTGAGTGCACGTAGGTCTTTTTTGAGTTTTACTGTTACATTCCCAGCACACCAGTCTTAGCTGTCTATTAGGAGTATTCTAAAGGGTTACGAGTAGAGATAGTGAAAATTAAAAAGCTAGGGTTGTAAGAGGCCTTAGTGTCATAGATAAGGTGCTTATTTCTCTTTGCCTCATTCATAGGCTAAGGGAGTAGAGCATATGTGGTGGAGTGCCTGAGACGTAATTGTACAGGGGTAGAAAAAAACCTACAACAATGCTCGGACCTTGTTGTACTCCTCTAATAATAGAGGCAGTGCTGATGGAAGGTTGCAAGACGTGACAGGTACGAGAAAGTGTATGCCATCGACCACACTACGTGTTACGAGCACTAGATTAGGTTGTCTAAATCTCACATGTGAATGAATCGAGAATCGAATTATTAACTCAACCATGTTATGCAAGTATTCCCCAAGTGTCTAGCTAATATAGTTTACATTCTTTTACTTTCATACTTTGTAGCTGTTAAATGAAAAGCCAACCCCCCTTGTTTACTATACTATCGATTCCTAGCAACACGTACAGATTGACAACTCATACGTGGTTGTATGTGATTGACTTTTAGGCCCTAGCATCTTTGTGGACATACCCAGGACTTACCGCTAACTACCCTATCGGTAGCACAATAGTGAGTTGAGTGCACAATTTAAATTTGATCTTTGACCTTGGTCCCTCTGACCTCTCAGCCTTCGCTCAGGTTAATTGGCTACAATTAACGAACTTGAGTGGAGACGGGTTATATTCATGATTGATTTCACCATTCATGGTAATTCTATTGCCAATTATTTAGAAATTTTAGCATAAGTTCTTATGCATTGCATTGAAACTAATCTTGTGTTTAATGTGAGAAATGTCATATTAGGGTGAAATGAGGCATTGTCTTAGGCCATATTGTCTCCTTTAAGGGTATTGAGGTAGACAAGGCCAAGGTATGCACAATTTAAACTTTTCCATATCTTATTAATGTGCGCGAAGTGGACTCATTTCTTAGTCATGCATGATTCTACCACCAGTTCATCAAGGATTTTTCAAAAATTGCATCTCTTTTGGGCAAGTTGTTGAAAAGGAAGGTGGAATTTGTGGTGGATGAGGGTTGTAAAGAGGCATTCAATTCATTGAAGGAAAGGTTACCTATCATACAACCCCCAGATTGGTCCATGTCCTTTGAGATCATGTGTGATGCGAGTGATTACGCCGTCAGAGCGGTGCTTGGTCAAAGGGGGGGGAAGAGTGCCACACGCCATCTACTATGTATCAATGACTCTCAACGAGGCCCAAAGGAACTATTCCACCATGGAGAAAGAATTACTAGCGGTGGTATTTTCTTTAGAAAAATTTTGATCTTATTTGCTTGGTACCAAAGTTATTGTGTACACTGACCATGCAGCGCTTCGTCACTTGATGACTAAGAAAGAGGCCAAGCTGAGATTGATTAGGTGGATCTTGCTTTTGAGCAAGT
Source organism: Rubia yunnanensis (assembly GCA_037428765.1). Taxonomy (NCBI): domain Eukaryota; kingdom Viridiplantae; phylum Streptophyta; class Magnoliopsida; order Gentianales; family Rubiaceae; genus Rubia; species Rubia yunnanensis. The sequence goes on along the minus strand of CM075062.1, from coordinate 83,869,524 downwards.
TTGATTTGGAGGTATGAGACAAGAAGGGCGCGGAGAACCTTGTGGCCGATAATTTGAGCTGATTGGTTCCATGCTAAGAATTTGAGGTAAAGTCACCAATGAATGAGAAAATACGGGAAGAGTTTCCCGATGAACAATTGTTCACAATCATGAACCCCCAACCATGGTATGCCGACATTGTGAATTTCCTTGTCTCCGATAAATTTCCCCCCAATTTTTCTAAGGCTCGGAGAGATAAGCCAAGAAGTGATGCTAAGTATTATGTGTGGTATGATCCTTTTTTGTGGAAACATTTTGTGGATCAAGTTGTTAGGAGATGTGTCCCTGATAATAAAGTGCATTCAATTCATGCATTTTGTCATTCTTATGCATATGGTGGTTATTTTGGAGCAAAAAGGACCGTTACGAAAGTCTTAGAAAGTTGCTTTTATTGGCCTACTTTGAATAAGCATACCTACATTTTTTCCAAATCTTGTGATGAATGCCAAACAGTAAAAAATATTTCGTCTATGAATGAGATGCCTCAAAAGCCTATTTTGTATTGTGAAATATTTGGTTTTTAGGGCATTGACTTTATGGGACCTTTTTCTAATTCTTATGGCTTTACATACATTCTTCTTGCCATTGATTATGTGGCAAAGTGAGTTAAACCAAAACCCACTACAGATGATTCCAAAGTGGTTGCAGATTTCTTGAAAGATATCATCTTCTCTAGGTTTGGGATTCCTCGAGCCTTGATTAGTGACCGTGGCACCCATTTTTGCAATCGGACAATAGAGACCCTTTTGAAGAAGTATGGCGTCTCAGATAAGACCTCCACCGTGTACCACCCACAAACCAATGGCCAAGCCAAAGTTTCCAATAGGGAAATCAAGTTCATCCTCAAGAAAACAGTTAATCCTAACCGGAAAGGATTGGAGTTATCGGTTGCATGATGCCTTGTGGGCATATAGGACGGCATACAAGACACTAATCGGTATGTCACCATACCAGTTAGTATTTGGAAATCCATGTCATTTACCAGTGGAAATAGAGCACAAAGCTTATAGGCTGTCAAGAGTTTCAACCTGAATGTAGATGAGGCTGGTTAGCATAGGAAGTTTAAATTGCAAGAGTTGGAGAAGATACGAAGAGAATCCTATGAAAATGCTAAAATCTACAAGGAGAAGACCAAGGCGTGGCATGACAAGATAATAAATAGGAAGGACTTTGTTGTGGGATAAAAGGTCCTCCTATTTCAATCCCGTCTCCGCCTATTTCCCGGTAAACTAAGGTCACGGTGGAGTGGCCCTTTTCAAGTGATGAAGGTATTCCCACATGATGCAGCGGAGATCATGGATCCTAATACATCTAAAACCTTCAAGGTTAATGGGAAACACTTGAAACCTTACCAAGATAGTTTTGTGCCAGAAAAAATGCGAGGATGTTGATCTTCTTGATCCAGTTTATGAGTAAGCTCCAAGGAGGGGAGCAAGTCATGCTGACGACGTTAAACAAACTTGATTTTAATCACCTGGATCGTTATTTATGACTTTCTATAGATGTTGTTTCAATTTGAGATTTTGTCATTGATTTTCGTGATTTTATCTTGTTCTTTTCGCGGTTGTGTTTTTCCATGATTTTGTAGCAAATTGAGGTGCATTTCACTAGATTGATAAATGGAGGAAGGCTTGGAGAAAAGAAGAGAAAGCTTGGAAAGGGGGTAATGTTGAAAACTTTCTAAGTATGGGAAACTATGTCGTTTGCGAGTTGCAAACCATGTTTCACGAATTGCGAAGAACAAGGGAAATTTTCACTTCCCAACTCCCTCAATTCGTGAGTCATGGATTTGGACTCACGAGTTGCGATGAAATCAGGAAGATTTGGCCAAAAAAATGAGCTCTCAATTCCCTCAATTTACGAGTCGTGAAGAGCTCTTTGCGATTCATGAACAATTTCTTCAGGATCACGAATGAATGCAAAGTTTTTGGTGAAAAATCGACTCCCAGTCCATTTAATTCTCGAGTCGCGACCAATCACTTGCGACTTGCGACCAAAGTGTTGACTTCTTAGAGGTGTTGACATGTTGGTTCGCGAGTCGCGAACACATCTTCACCTGTCGCAAAGACTGTTCAGAGGCAGAAATAAACATGCATAACCCATTTTTGTTCCTCATAATTTTTCTTCTCTCTACTGCCCTCTCTCCCAAACCGCCAATCCTTCACCACTTCATCCATTGTTCCTAATCGAAAACTCACCCCCCTCCTATTATCCAAAAGTCATTCGCCCAACAATCCCCAATCCTTTTCTAATCTAAAAACACCAAATCCACCAAAAATTTTGAAATTTCCATAAACCCTAGGTTTTGGGAATTTTTGAATTTCCCTTGATTGAAGCTAGGAATTTTTGTGGGCTTATTCTTATCATCATCCTACACTCTTATTTGGTACAATTCCTTAATTATTATTGTTGTTGTGCTTTCTTTGTGATACGTGTATAGTTTGAGTAATTGTGATATTTGTGTAGTTTGATTAATATAAGAGAATGGGGAATATTGTGTAATATTTTTGTGATGGGTACATGGATTGGGATTGATTGATATCATGTTCATAGCATCATTTTGGGTATGGACATTACTCATGCTTGTTCAGCCTAGGTCTTGAATTGTTACATATTTTGACACTAGTTAAGCATGATGATACATACCTATGATTGTGCTTATAGAGAAGTTCGTATGGTATATTTGGCTATGTGATGGTCTCAATGGGTGGAAGAGTTGCAATGCATGATCTAACTTTATGGAATAGAACATGAGTGTTCATGATTTATGTGGAAATGCAATGTCGTTGGAGTTTACAAATATGGACATATACACATTCTTGTATCTTTATAGTTACTTTTTGTTGATCATAGTGTGTCGGCTACATCATTGTAAATGTGATTTCTAAATTCCATAATGGTGCTTGGATGTTTGTCACTATATGTTGCATATTTTTGTGTGATAAACTCTAATGAAGATTGCATGATTTTTTTTCATTATGTCCTTGTGCGTTTGACATTGATTGTTATGTTGATAGACATGCCTCCAAAGAGACCTAGAGTAACTCAAGCTGCAAACGCATCCGCTCCACCTCCACCTCCGCTGCTGGCCCCGGAGCCTTTTTTGGACCGCTTCATGGGTATGAGTCAGATTACTGGCGATTATGCAGAGAGGTGGGATCATTTGACTATGAGGAAGATCCAGGAGACCAATTTCATTGATAAGGAAGCCTTTGAAGCCCTTGAGCTGAGGGAGCCGGTTCACTGCCTCCTCACCAAAGGAGGTTTGCCATAAAATTAGCAAGGGTGCCCCCACCTAACGGCGTTACACCTTAGAGTTCCACTCCATGATGTGAGTGCACAGTACTAGGAACGGGGAGCCATATGACAGATACATCCGGTTCACCTCAATGATCGGTCCATTGACATGTCCATGGCCGATATTAAGGCAACTTTTAGGTGGTCCACAGAGGAGATTAGAGCACCGTTTGAGCCTGACACACCCAACTGCACTATTGAAGAGGATGTCGTGTATTGGTATATCGCTACGAAGTGAACTCAGGATGCGAAAGACAAGAGCAACATCATCATTCTTCCTGCTTTTTGCACCGATTCCTAGTGGGCACATTTTTAGTCAAGCAGAGCCAACAAATTTGTCCAACCATGATATGGATTATTTGTGACACCTCACGAGCGAGGGCACAAGCTACAGAAAGTGAGCTAAGTTATGGGTTAAGCGAGTCAACGACATAGCAGGGAATCCAAAGGGTGAGATATCGATGGGGGGAATGATCACTCTTATCACTCAGCACTTGGGAATTGACACACCTTCAGGCCTTCCGCGGCTGGGTAGAGGCGACTCATACTGCATCACCCTATAGCAGTTGATCATGAACTTCCACCTCATCAAGGAGATATATGTGCCAGGTGCATTCAAATGGCTATATGAGGCAAGGGGAGTCAACTTCATGAAGCTCCCCAAACCCAGTAAACTAAGCTAGAGATTGGCACGCCTGTTTAGGACTTGGTGATAGAGCCGGATAATGCGTGCATGGATGGTTTTCACTAGGAGCTTAACAACTAACACCCACCACCAGTCCAGACCGAGGAGGGTGCCCTTATATTCACTCAGGCACAAGATGGGCCACGTTCTCCACCGTAGCAACAGTCTGAGTCAATGTGGGAGGACCACATGCACAGTCAATTTCCTCCACCACCCCCAGATTTCTATACCTGTGTGATACAGACAGTGAAGGGTGGCTTCCGTAGGCAGGATCAGCACAACTTGTTCGTCTCGCAGAGCTTGTTGAAGATAGGTGAGGGGATCGATCATCTCTCATCCAGGGTATATGAGATGCAGTCCCACTTTAGTGGTGCCCTAAGGCCTGATCCCAGAGCAGCAAGGCAGAGTGAGCGGCGACGAAGGAATGAGGAATGGGTTGCCCAGTGCTGATAGTACTACTCCGAAGATGGCGGTTCTTCTTCCCAGTAGTGATTGTGAGTTATTTTATACTCTCCACTTGATTCGTATTGTTTTGCCCTATTTTTTCTACATTGAGGGCAATGTAGTGTTTTAAGTATGGGGAGGGGATTTAGCATTAGACTTGCTTTAACTTCGAATGTTTTTGGTTTTGGGTGTTTTGTTTTGGGATATTTTTTGGATGCTTTTAGTAGCTTTGACATTCGGAATGTATTTTGCCATTTTGGATTGGAAAAACACTGAAAAATGAAAAAAAAAAGAATTGAAATTTTTGGAAAAAATAGAAAATGAAAAAATAAACAAAAAAATAAAAAGCAACCCGCTAAGTTGAAAACCCAGGAGGACAATTTAGGCAACATTGGGGGCCCGGATAGGCCAAAACCCCGAAAGGGCGGCCTAGGCAAAAAATGAGAGGCTAAATGTGTGGGTGAGATGTGAGCCAAAGAAACATAATGTGTGGCTAGGATGAAAACCCGAAGGGGCTCCTAGGCAAATGAGAGAAAGAGAGAAAAAAATTTTGTTACATTTCTACTCATTTGCCAGTATTGGAGTCATAAGGTTGCGGTTAACATGTGGATGAATCGGGTAGCCTAACATCATAGGACTTCTTGGGATTGGATAACTTAGCGGGGAAAACAAAATAGGGTTATGAAATTCTTGATTCTTGGTATGCTTCATTTTTGAGTTGATGTATTGGTTTAGAGTGAAGTATGTGTTTAGACCTCCTGTATGGTTTTTACTTCATTTTGTACCATTGTACTTTGGGATTATCAATTTGAGATTTGGACATGTTTTTATGGGTAGTAACAAATTAATAAGTGGTAGGTTTGGGTAAATTTAGGAATTGAGGTTGTGTGTGAAAATTTCCCATTTGAGCTTGATACTAGGATTTATGATATTGAGAATCGTGAGGTTTGATTAGAGGAATATTAGTTTAGGATGTGGATATGTGAATTCCTTTGTATGCTTGAATTTTTTCTTTCTCGAGGACGAGTAAGATTCAAGTGTGGGGAGGTTTGATGTGTCCATTTTATATGCTTATTTTTGGGATCTTTTGGACTTATTTTGGTATGTTTTTGTGCTCTAGATCATCCATTTTTCCTTGAAATTCTCTTAGGAGAGTTAGGAGCGACTTTTGCGCTCTTATCATATTTCTAAGGAATTTTGTGTGACAAGGTAATCGATTAAAGATTTGAAGACCACGAAGACTACTTTTGAAGACCGTGAAGACCACAAAGACGTGAAGAAAAGATGGTGACAATTTAGACAAGAAGAAGATGGCAACAAAGAGCAGCCAACTCTGTCTATCACGAGTTGCAAACTTGTCTTCACGAGTCGTGAAGATTGGCTACCCAGAATTACCTTTTTTTAATTTTTTGTACTATAAATAGCATCTTATCCTCTCTCCTTCATGCAACTTTTTCTTCCCGATTTCTGCACTTTGAAAACCCTAGTTTCTTCAATTTTTCATCTTATTTCTACCTTAGATTATGTTTGAATTGCTTTTGATTGTTAGTATGAATTCTAGTAGATAAACTTAGTCTTGGGATCAATTGATTAAGGCTTCCAAGCCCATGTCTTGAGAATTCTTTAAGACCTATTTAATATTTTTGCTATTGTGCATTTAGTGAGCTTTGAATGTTGGTTGTTGATATCATTAATTTTGTTGGAAGTTTGAGTATATGAAATGCTTGTATGTTTTTTGGTGAGGGTTGGGAAAAAGTAGCTAAGTTTCCCATCCTTTGATATGAAATCCAAGGGCATGAGTTAGAGCTTCTAATAGTGTTAATGAGTTGATAATTGCTTAATGAATGTGATGATGTTGAACTCTTTGTCATGTTTGTTTTAGGTGGAAAATAAGAGAAGTCTATGAATGTTGAATGTTCTTGACTAATTTTGTGTAAATGCATGAATTGGTTCAATGCTTAGACACGATGTAATGTTTATAAGTGTTACTGAGATTGTTGATTCTTTGTAACTCAATGCCATTAATGTGATATCTTTAGTTGTTTCTCGACTAAAAGGGTGTCATTAGTGAGGTTTGGCAAGAGATTTCAAATTCACTCTTGCAAACTACTATCTAAGAAAGATAGAATATTTATCTCCACAACAAGTAGTTAAAGTAGTGAATAGGTTGTAAGTTCAAGGATAGGTAAGAGGCTTGGAAGTGTAAATCAATTGCGCCCCAAGTCCCATAATTTGTGTTTCATTCTCATTTTAGTAGCTTCTTGCATGATTAACATTATTACCTTACTTTGCTAGTTGTCTTGTCTTTAAATTCATAACTTAGACAAACCAACCAACCACCCCCACCCCCACCCCTCTTTAATTGATTTTATATATGTATGCATATCTATATCTGGGCTTATATTCACCCTTATATGCATGAGCCCTTATAAAAATTCCTCTTCTTCGTGGACGACCCCGATTTGCCACTATCTACTTAGTTGTAGTTAGGAAGCACTTTAGGGCTTAAAAATAGTAACTTTGAAAGGTACGGCGACGACCTCCCATGTTGTGAACGAAATTGGAGCACATAAAATTTTTGTCACTCACTTAGAGGAATATGTTGAGCACAGGTCGTGCTGAAGATTTGGTTTTCATCTGCAACAACCTCCTTCTTTTCTCGAGGAGTTCCGATCAATATGAAGATGAGAAGATAAAAATGTGGGATGGTGGTGTATATGGATTGATTCTTTAGAAGAGAGGGATATTTGGAGTTTGAGAATCTCTCACTTGATGAGCCACAATTGGAGAATGATTTGATTTTAGAGAATATTAATGAATAATGTATTCTATTTATTTTTATTTGAATATTTAATAGAGTTTGGATTGCTATTTTTATTTTTCTTACAACTTATTAAATTGAGTTTGAATGGTTGTTTTATTTGATATTAAATTTTGAATATTATATTTTTTATTATTATTATATTTTATCCGCCCCCTTGTCGTACCCGAATCCATAATTTTTTTTAATATTCCATTTTTCGTCCTCGTCCTCGTACCTGTTTAGGTACATGTCCCTGAAGATAGTGGCAAATCGGGATCGTCCACGAAGAAGATGGATCTTTCTAAGGGTTTAAATATATAAGGTTAATATTAGACTAGAAGTAGATATATATATATATATATATAAAGCAAATAAATTGGGGGGTTGGTCCTAAGTTATGAAATTAATAGACAAGATAGCTAGCAAAGTTAAGTCACTATGATAATCATCAAACAAACTAAGAAAAGGAGTTTAAAACTACAAGCGACAAAGCCTTGGGGCAATTAATATCCACTTCCAAACCTCATGTAGACCATTGAACCATTCACTCATTCTATCACATGTGTTACCTGCGGGGAATGCCAAAACTTCCCAATTGAAGATCAACATTCATTTCTTGTTAATAGTAATTCACAAAGACAAATAACGATCATTTGCAAACATCATTGATAATCAGTTTAGGCAAACCACGTCATCAGGGTATTTCATCAATGGCATTATACGCGAAGAACCATAGATTTGATAACAACAAACCTTCTACCAAAGACATAGCCAAACATAGTATTCATTAGGCTAAACCTAGAACAAACCACATTCAAGATTCAACCTTACATTGCATCTATAGGATAAACATGAGAACAACCCACATTAACATATTTATCTAGCAAGAATCACAAGACATTATGCACAAGAAATTATAACTCCATGTTCTTGGATTCTCAAGTCAAAGAGCTAAGAAATTTGCAACTTTCCTAACACCCTAATACTTCAATCATACAAACACTTCATATACTCAAACAAACCATAGCATAAATGAAGTAAAACATCACGTTAAAACACATGAATGCTAAATAACAAATGCTTCAAGAAAGAGTGAAATAGAGGTTCTTACTATAGATGTGGAAGCTTCAATCAATTGCTCTCAAGTAAAAAACTAAGCTAGATAATCAAAACCCATAACATAGAACAAAGATCTGCAAAGAAAAAAGAAGAAATGGAAAAAATTTGTGAAAATTAGGGTTTTAGAGCCCCCAAGTCGGGCCTAGAGGGATAGGGAATGAGTGGATGAAGTGTTATTTATAGTACAAGAAAAAAAGGAATAAAAAGCAAGTTTCAGGGTCATTTCTTGAGTCGCGACAACTCCGTTGCGACTCGTGACCAAATTAGGAATTTTTTTGTGAGAATTGTGAGCTCTCAGGTCCATTCGTCGCGAGTCGCAACACGCTTGTCGCGGGTCACGATGCAAAAAAGTCCAGTTTTGTTTTGTTTTCTCCGGGTGAACGGTTGATCCGTTTTGGGAGTTCTTAGTCATTTTTATAGTACTCGAGAAGAAAAATCCAATGGTACCATCTTTGGAGGCTGATTCTTCTCACATAATTCTCAGAAATCTGCTTCAAAACATAGATCATGCTTCACCTTTTGCTTTGCTCTCCTTTCTTCACTTTATCTTCTACCACTTTGTGAGTGGCCTTCCAACTTCTACCATCCTTTCAATGGACTTCACTAAACCACTCTAAGTGTTCACAAGAAATCTAAAAATTAAGCTTACAAAAAGGAATCTAGATGCTCGTAAGGACCAAAAATCCATTAGACTAAACATAGGTTACAAAATGAAAAATTTAGATATGAAAACCGAAAATGGTCATCTAAACCCCTTATGATGTAAACCTAGCTAAACTAGCAATATTACAACCTAAAGATGACAAAATATATGTTAAATACTCCGGAAAATACATGCATTTGACGTCTCATCAGTCCCCAACTCGGTGCAACATAGGTGGTGACGGACCGGGTTTCGCGAAGGTGGGGCTCACAAGGGCCATTTGGTTCGCGTCCATTGGATCTAAGTGGTTCGACTTTTCCGGTGATACATCAAAAAATTTGACATTGATTTTGCCGAAATGTCATCAGGAGTTGGCCGGCCGTTATAAACTAGATTCAGATTTTTAATTGTTTTTGACGAATTTAATAAGAATAAAAATATATATTGTATTAAGAATGTATAAATATATGGTGCAATAGAGTAGAGGGAAAAACACATTTATAATCATAACTTTTGGCTAAAAGTGCCAATATAACCCTGCAATCTGTGAAAGTGTCAATTTAACCTTAACTAACTATTGTATGTGTCAATCTAACCCTCGCTTTCAAAAGTATTGTGTTGATATAGCCAAACTCCCTAATTCCAGGGTTGGCCCATAAAATTTTGGCAATGACAAGAGAGTGGAATGAAGAAAATACCCTTGACTAAGAAGTTGAAAAATCAATGCCCATAATACCCTTATTTCTTCTTCACCACCACTCAGCCTGAAATGCCTCCGAGATAGCCATCCCCATTCGCCACCACCACTTTCGCCAGCCACCATCTCCACCGCCACATCACCACCTCCGCCACCACCATTCACCACATCTTCCAGTCACCATCTTCGCTATCTTTGGTTATGGTTTGTTTTCAAAGGAATCCAAAATTATTCCCAACCACCGCTCATCAACAAGCGACACCTCTTCCACTTCTTCACCATCGGCGCTGCCATAAGGCCGGCCAAAAGCATAACACGCCCAAAAACAGAGGACACGTCACCGCCAACATGAATTCCATCTACTCACTATCTTCCCTCCACTCGTCTTTCCCCCCTGCCACCTGATCCTCATTGCCCGCTTTCCCCCCACCCACCCGCTAGGGGTTCAGCCCCACCACGCCGCTCCGCCTCCCTCAAACCCTACCTACAACATCACTCCACCTTAGCCAGCCCCACGCTGCCTCGCCACACGCTCAGCCTCACTGCCGAAAACCCTAAACCACCGAAAACAGATGAAGAAAAATGGAAGCAAAGAAAGAACATGGGAAGGAAGAAAGGGGGAAAGTGGAGGAAGAAAAATGGAAGCGGAGGAAGAAAACGGGAGGAAGAAAGAGGAATGAGGAGAAAGAAGGAAAAGAAGGAGGGGAAATACATTTTTTCTCATTTTTCTTTTTTTCGACAAGGGCGAAATTGTTTTTTCCTCAAAATTTGACCATCCGAATGTTGACTAAAAAGTCAACGGAGTCAAAGGTTAAATTAACACTTTTTGAGATAGCAGAGTTATATTGACACTTTCATCCAAAAGATAAATTATTTTAGCATTTATCTCTAGAGTAAAATACAAGCGTAAAATAGCAGTCCATGATTCTTTTACCTAGGGGAAAAACTAACGTAGCACGTAGGGATAAGAAAAAGAGAGGGATGTACAAATATAACCTTGTATACTTCACTAAGTGTAAATATAACCTTGAGATAATATTTAGTACAAAAATAACCCTAACTATTAAATGAAAGTGCAAATATAACCCTATAACACTATTTTTGGCGTTGACCAGCATTGACTGCACATAAAATAACCAAAATACCCTCGAACCTAAAACCTAAAAGTATTAGGACAATTTTACCCCGGCCACCCCATCTCCTATTCCCAGCCCTCACCACCACCACCCTCACCACCTAACCACCACCACCAAAACCCAGCTCTGCCGGTGGCGTGGCTCCACTCCACCGCCAGCGATCCCAGCCACCCCCCCCCCCAACCAACGCCGTACTTTCCAAAACTTCCTCATCGGTGGAATCAGACCCATTTCCCACTATTCCATCAGAGGCGTCATCTGGGACAATTCGTCACCGCTATTGAGAACCCAATTAGTTTGGTTACAACTTGACGTGTAAATGGTGAAAGCACAATTTGTTCACTTTATTTATTTCTTTACCTCTGCTATTACTATTAGGATCCCAGGAACCATACACCAATTACAACGGTCCCAGGCTCTCAGCGCAGTCCCCACTGAAACCCTAGCACCGGAGATCCCTTCCCGATCTAAACTCTCTTTGCAGTCGTTGTACGCCACCGGGAGACGATGCTCCGGCACGAGGCGGTACCCCACAGAGACGATGAGAGAGAGAGAGAGAAGAAGTAGCAGCTTGAATTAGGGTTAGGATATTATAGTATATTCATTTTATTTTATTTTTATTTTTAGATGGGTAAAAATAACATTTCATCGAATTTCATTTTAAATTTATCGAAATAGATATTTTTATGCTCTCTCTTATAGGGTTATATTTTCATGGCTTACCTGTTTTTCTTTGGCTAGCAACCGTCATCAAAATATAAGGATACTGAATACCTCAATGGCATTGTACGATAAGGATACGATAACATTGTACCTTATTAAGATGACTGGTGCGAGCAGTGATATGAGATGTAGCACCTGAATCAACGATCCACTGAGTCGACGAAGAATGACGGTTAGGACCATTTGAACTGCCCTGAAACGACACCTTGTCCGCAATCCAATTTGTAGAGCAATCTTCCCGAGATATAGGGCCCAAATAAACCATATTGAAAGACCAAATTGCACAGAAATTGACTGGGTGCTGAAGAGAATTTGAGCAACTCGTGAGAAAGCGCCTCAACTCGCGAGAAATAGATTTAACTCACGAGAAACAGGTTCAACTCACGAGAAACATGGTAAACTCGTGAGAAATTGAACAACGCGAGAAATTCCCTTGTTGCGCGAGTCAACTCGCGCGTGACCTTCACGCACTGGAGGACTCTTCTTCGGCTGAGCTGGCGCGTGACTTTCACGCGCTGGAAAGCGGGTGCGTGGATCTCGCCGCGGGAGCTGGAAGATGCCGGACGAGACGCTGCACGAGGATGCCGAGGAAGAAGATGCCGAGACCTGGTCGCTGAGTACGAATTTTCGAGAGCTGGTCGCTGACGTCGAGGAAGAAACTGCTCACTGAACGAAGACGCCGAAGACGGGAAGGCGGTCGGAGAAGACGAAGAGACCAGAACCAAGAACCGCCGGAATTCCACCAAAATAAATATATAAAAAAATTAGGGTTTAGGATTTTGGATCAGAACTTACTCTGATACCATAATAGAATGATTTACCGTAATTAATTGTATTATTAATAAGTGAATATAGAGAGAGTACAGTAGAAATGTAATAAGGAAAGAACTCTAATCATAATAAATCATAATCTAATCAGGAGTCTGATTTATTCTAACACTAATGTTTTCCCAGCTCATGCTCCTGTTGTTTCGACTACGTTTTCTGTCATATGTTAAGCAATTACACTTTCTTATGATTCTTTGCAACTCTTCTTGTGATGCATCAGTTCTGAATAATAAAACCTGGGACTTGAGGACTTCCCAAGAAGATATGGATGCAATGTGGAATCAACCCAGTGTAAGTAAGGAATGGCACAAGGAGAAGAAGGGAAAAGTTCGATTGTCCCAGGACTTTCAGAAAAAACCTTATCTATCTCGGGTAGAACTGCAGGTAAGATGAAAATCTCAGATATGATATCCTTACTTCAGTTTTAGAGTGTAAAACTGTGACACTTTTCTCTCAGGCTGTTGCAGAAAACATTCTTTCTAAACACTTCAGCACGAAAAGTGTAAAGCCGACGTGTTTCTTAAGCCTTTTTGCGCTTCTTGTTAACTCAAATGTACTTTTTGAAGGTGGTTTTATGTGCTATTTGTGAAATGGTTAGCATGCGCTTAGTGGATGGAGTTGGACAGCGAGTTGGATCGATGGGAATAGATTATCCTACCGCGCAATGACTTTACAAGTATGTTGTCTTCTTATCCAATCTTCCTCGTTCAGGGTAGGAACCTTAATAACATCATCATAAAGTAGCATGTTTTGTATAAAATTGATAGCAGGGATGTGGGGTGCAAGGCATACAAAGTAGAGTCACGTGAAGACCTGAAAAAGCCTTTCAATGTACTTGGGTGCAGCGTATCTAGCTTGGTTAGCAGACTACAAGGGCAGGTATAACACATGTTCTTACAACATCTATCAAGTTAACCCCACGCTCTTCCTCTTCCTCTGGCAAGTCCATCACCCAGGCGTATCTTACCGGACCTCAGAATGTTAACATTCAAGAAACAGGTCCTCAATGGCTGAAATTTGAGGAAGCGTTGAGCCGATACCAGGACTCCAAGAAGTATGTGCATTTCAGTTGCTTTCTTTTTCATCTGCATTCACTGTCTGAACTTAGTACTAAAGTTAGATTAATATTTGCAGAGAAGAAGTGGGTTTTACAATTCTTTGAGCTGCATTTCAGCTTCTGGTGGAGGAGACAAATCTCACTTTACTGCATTACCTTAATTGATTATACTACTCATTAAGCGGCTTGAAAGTTTTTACTGCATAGTTTTACATCCTTTCGAGAGTTCGGAAGTTAACCCATTGTAACATTAACTCTTTCGACTTTTCATTATGTTTCTATAGCTCTTTTACATTGAAAATATAAAAGTTTACGTGGAATACGAAGAGAGTAAGTGATATTCACAAACATGACTATATGAGTGTTCAAGTGGTTAAGCGTCAAAATTTGGCAACAAAAAATTTCACGCCATAAATAAGATGTGATGTCAAGAAATTACCAATATAAATATAATTGGTCATTTGTGTATGGTAAAGTGTTGGGAAAGACCATGGAAAGATGGAGTTAATTAGAATAATAAAAGGTAAAAGGTCTTAGTTGCAATATTAAAAATTTATTATGCAACGTGTAGTAGTTATAATTTTTATTTTTTTTTAATTAAACCATCCATAGATGGGGGAAATTATATTAGCCTTCCCAAGCCATAAAAAACAATTTAAAAGAAGCCGAAGCTTAGATAAGTTATACAGTCTGAGCTTATTGCTCTTGAAGCAACCTTTGTTGCTTCCAAAAGAATGAACTAGAGTACTGGAGAAACCGGAGGATTACAAATACTAATGACTAGGTAATCGGATCTCGAA